>OY757018.1:100383176-100983176 GCA_963580285.1 Lucinisca nassula
AACATTTCTGCAAAGTGATCCGGGAATAAATCAAAGCACTGAGAGTTCTGGTGGGTCGATCGTCTCTGAGTGTAGGTTGGGAAAATAGTCCTGAGCTGAGAATCGAACTGTTCGTTTAACTTGAGCTAGCACAGTAAATCTGATCAGACATCGCGTTATGTGGCGTCTGGTTATGTAGATTCTTTTTGCCAATGCCCAAGTGCACGAGCACAGTCCACCCGCGCCCGCCTATCGGGGCTTGAATAAATAGATTGGCTGTATGATGCTTCCACGCAGAGCTGACAGTCCCGTAACTTTGGAAGTGACGTCTCCAAATGACCTATACATTCTTGACGGGGACGTTAAATCTTAAATCAAACAAACGAGCACAGTCCAGAATTTTCTTCTTACGCTGCGCTCTGACGTCTAAGGGTAGTACTTGGGTTTTGTCCAACAGAGTGGGGAGGGTGCAAACGCAGCCCCACCCATCTTTTGGAAATTATCTCGGATTCATGCAGTTTTTCACCCTCTGCAAAATACCTGAAATTCGCATCCTCAACCTGCCCCTTTTCAGAGTCTGCGTACGGCCCTGAATCATGTTCAAAACTGTTATTGCATACATACATGGCGAACAGTGCCGACCCTGATCATAAGCAATATACTCTAAAGCCGATCTTGGTCTACGCTGTATGTCTAAAAACGGTACCACCTATAAAGTCTGCGCGACTCATTTTTGCCATTAAACATTTCAGGGACGGGCCTCCGTGGCCAAGCGGTAAAGAGCGCTGACTCTTGATCATTAGGTCTCTCACCGCTTTGGTTCGAGCCTCGCTCGGGTCATATGGGAGACGCCAAGTTCTGCAGCTGAAGGCCAGGTGGTTTTTCTTCGGGTACTCCGGTTTTCGCCCACCTCTGATTAACGATTGGCTCGATATGAGTGAAATAATCTTGAAAGGGCCGTAAAACTTAAACCAAAAAAAAAAAAAAAAAAAAAAAAACATTTCGGGGCTCTAAAATTAAGTTCTTAGCAAAAGTGCGAAAAGTTTATTTTTACTCGACTTGGCATACATTTGTGTATCAGTTTAAAAATGGAGTTTCCGAAAGACGTCACGTGACAGTGTGGCCTGGATTAAGTTATTGTTTTTCTCTCATTACGAGAGCAACCTGGCAATTTATACTATTTCGTTTAACCCTCAAATGCCACTATTTCAGCAAACAGTGTAGTCCCTGTGCAACCGGCTGAGCAGACGCCACATTCCGCGGCGTCTGATCTGAGTATTATCCAGCACACGATACCTGTCAAGACTATAGATAGCTCTTGTTATAGCCTAGCCACTAGGTGTTAAATGAATAATATGGAATTAAAATCATCTTTTGCATTAAAATGAACAGTGTATAAAAGTGTAGCTAGTCTAGTCTCTCTGGCTCAATTTTAACCTAAGATTTGAGACTCTACCAAATAGACTTGCCATTACTAAGAAGGTGATAAATTTTTAAACCAATAAAAAATACCAACAAAAATGATCAGACTTTTATTATCAAACTAGTAGCTAGTCTACTCTTGTTACATCGATAAAAATGGCGCAACGTTTAAAGTTCTATTAATAAAACAGAATATTGGTTTTCCCAAATCAGTGATGGTCACGTGGACAACTGCATAAATACCGTTTGCCATTTAGTAAATTTGGGCCGATCGTAAACCGATCGATTCAAAAAGCTATTGACTGAACACGAAAAATGACCTTTTTTGACATTTGACCACTGTGAACTTGACCATGGAGGTACCGACCTGGGTCTTGCGTGCGACAAATTGTCTTATGATGGTCAATATTGCTGCCAAGCTATTTTCAAATCCATCCAGGAATAACAAAGGTATTGACAGGACACAAGAAAATACACTTTTCTTTACCTTTCACCTCTATGACCTTGACCTCGGGGGTACCGACCTGGGTCTTGCATACGACACATTCTCTCATGATGGTTAACATTTCAGCCAAGGAATTTCCAAATCCATCAAGAATAACAATGATATTTACGGACGGACGGACGGGCAGTCGGACGGACAGCGCAATGTCATAATACATGTACTTCCTTTTTTCCATTTGTCGATTGATTTGATTGATTGATTCGAGGTATAACGTCCTCGTCGACACTGTAGATGTCATTTTGGAGACGTTGCTTCCAATTTTGTGGGACTATTACCCGTCCTTGAGATGAAATGACATCTCAAGCCCTGTCGCCCAATGAAACCAATAGGGTTTTTAAGCATGGACGGACCGACTCGCACCGCTTTGCCTGGGCAGGCTTAGCGGTTTACCAGTATTCGTGTGCGGGTCGGATTCAGCTCTGCGTGGAAGCATCATGCAGCCCATCTATTTCCTCAAGCCCCGATGGGCGGGGGTCATATTGTCGATTGTATTGGAGTTTAACGCCATATCAACACTGTTTTAGGTAATTTCGGAGCCGGTCCGTTTACCTATCCACCTTTTTCCTGGACAGGCTGAAACGAAAGTGGTTAACCAGTACGGTGCATATTCTTTCGCAATGAACTGACAACTGCCCTTCTTGAATCAGCGGAAAGGAGAGAATGGCCGTAGAAAAGATTCCATGATCAGTCCCTCGAAAGAATGTTGCCAACCGTGGCAGGTATCGAACCCGCGTCCTCCTGATCACCAGTCAGACGCGCATCCGACTGAGCTACCGAGGCCGTTTTTTTTTTTTTTTTTTCAAAACTGGCGTATAAAAATCAAAGCACTGAGAAATCTGATTGGTCGATTGTCTCTGAGTGTAGGTCGGAGAGATAGTCCTGGACTGTGATTAAAATTGTTTCATTTAACCCTGAAATTCTCGATTTTAAGCAATTAGTGTCGATCTTGATCAGATGCCGCTTTCTGTTGCGTCTGGTCTGGGTCAATGTTTGCCATGTCAAACCTATGATTCTTAGATAACCCTCTGTCGCAACCCTCTGACCCCAAGGCGGCTACTGTAAAACCTGGTATAGTGGCCACCTCTATTTAACAAGCAAACCTGTCTTAAGCAAGCATACCCTCGGTTCCCAAAATAGGAAAATGCATTAAAATTCACCTGTATTAAGCAAGCACCTGTCCTAAGCAAGCACATTCTGATCATCTCTTTGGTGATCTCTCTCTCTCTCTCTCTCTCTCTCTCTCTCTCTCTCTCTTCTCTCTCTCTCTCTCTCTCTCTCTCTCTCTCTCTCTCTCTCTCTCTCTCTCTCTCTCGTGACAATAGGATGACAAATCCTGGCGACAATATGCATTCTTTCATATTTCCAAAACGGTTTCTTTACTGATTAAATATTGAGGCACTTTCCTTTACTCATTACAAATGTTTTGGGTTCTCGTACGAACCGCCTCATTGAGTGCTCACCATTGTGATACGGTTGATAGAAAAAGAAAATGCACTCACTCCGTAAAATGTCATTTATACGAACCTGTTAACGTTCTCTCTCAGGGAGGAAACCATTCTCACTAAAGCTGGGATCAGTCTGGATGATCATAATCTACTCCTTTCGCATAATGTATAGCTATTTAAGGGTTCGACGAAAGGCGTTCAAGCTTAGGATCCCTTTTCGAGCCTAAACGCAGAGACAATCAGCCACCCCATGCGTTTAGTAATTTGACTTCAAAAGCTGGTAAGAAGAAGAAGAAGAAGAAGAAGAAGAAGAAGAAGAAGAAGAAGAAGGAGAAGAAGAAGAAGAAGCAGAGCTGCAAATGTGATATTGCGAGAAATCAGTTGTGTGTTACTCTATCTGCCATAGAGAGTTTAAAAATTGAGAGCCCCCGCCCATCGGGGCTTGAAGAAATAATTTTGGCTGCATGATGCTTCCATACAGAGCTGAAACCAAACGCATATATGAGTACTGGTAAACCATTAAGGTCTAAGCCTGCCGAGGCAAAGTGGTGCGAGCCGGCCCGTCCATGCACATATAATTTATTGGTTTGATTGGACGGCAAGGATTGAGATGTCATTTCATCTCAATATCGAGTAAAATCCCACAAAATTGGAAACATCGTCTCCGAAATGACTTTAATAGTGTTGACTGGTACGCTAAACCTCAAATCAAACAAAGCAAACAAAGACTGAAAGTTTGTTAGATTAATTTTCATTGCACATTGAACTGATCATTACTGTAACACATCTGCGCGGCATTTTCCAGATCTCCAAAATGGCCACTTTTGATGAAAACCCATGATATTTTTCTGCAAACATATAATAACAAGTACACACACCTAATTACAGAAATACGAGAAAATAATAATGTTTATCCTTGTAAACCCCAGCAGGTGCCGGTCCCGGTAACTCAGTCGGATGCGCGTCGGCAGCATTCTTTCATGGATATTGATCATGAAATCTTTTCTACGGTCATTCTCTCCCTTCCGCTGATTCAAGAAGGGCAGTTGTCAGTTTCTGGTGAAAGAATGTGCAGAGTAATGTGTAACTTTAAAATCTGGACTGGACTTGTGTACTTAGACATTGTTCAAGCCTAGGAAACTGATTAGAGATTCTAAGCCTGCCCAGAAAAAGTGGCGCGAGTTGGCTTGTCCGTGCATATAAACCCTTTTGGTTTTATTTGGGCTTTAGATGATGTCATTTCCTCTCAATGTCGGGTAAACCCCCTACAAAAATGGCCTATTAAGTGTTAACAGAGAATTTAAATCTCAATTCAAACGAACAAATTGTTCAAGCCTACTCTCAGAATCAATTGCAGTTACATCATACATTTGGTTTAGAAGCCTCCGTGATGTAGTGGTTACGCTACCCGCCTTGTAAACCAGGGGTCGCAGGATCGATCCCGGGCTTCTCCAGACTTTCGGATGAGTCCTTAAACCGAGGTCCCGTCTCCTATGACCTTAGCTGATGGTTGGACGTGAGACTCAAACACTCACTCACTGATTTGAGGTTTAACATCCCCGTCAACACTGCATAGGTCATTTTGGAGACGTTGCTTCTAATTTTGTGGGACATTTACCAGACACTGAAATAAAATGACATCTCAAGCCCTGTCGCCCAAAGAAATCAATAGGGTTTACAAGCATGGACAGTCAGACCCGCACCGTTTTGCCTGGGCAGGCTTAGATCTTCTAAGTAGTTTACCAGTACTCGTGTGCGGTCGGTTTCAGCACAGCATGGAAGCATTATGCAGCCCATCCATTTCCTCAAGCCAAGATGGGCCAGGGCCGGTTACATCATAGAACCCCAAAAAGTGTAAACAAGTCGAAAATAATGTTAGCGAGCCGATGGGTGGGTAGGTTCCACTAGGAACAAGATTGAAATAAAGAATTTATGAGCATTAAAACACAAAATAGGAACCCGGAAGTAATTTTTATTGTTGCATTCCTCATGTTAGAGTTTTACGTCCACCAACAGCTAAGTCATACGGCGACGGGACCTCGGTTTAAAGACTCATCCGTATTACGAAAACACACCTATAAAAATACATTGCAAACTTTACCGACGTAAAAACGAATATCTTAAGAAGAACAAGATGTGTTTGTGAAACACGAATATGTCCCAGGGCATGGTCATTTTTTCTTCGAAACTGATCACGGGTCAAGATCAAGGTCACAGGTCAAGATCAAGGTCACAGGTCAAGATTTTTTGTTTGAGTAGGAAGACATTGTCACAAGGAGCCTACATGCTCAATATAAAGTTTCGAACTCAACAGGATCAAAAGATATGACCAATAATACTTTTATCTTTTGGTCGGATGTTGTCGGTCGTCGTCGTCGTCTGACGTCGTATGTCTTCTGACGTCAACACTTTCAAACGACATCTTCAAATGACAACTCCTCCTGTACCCTTTGCCCAATTTCATTCAAACTTCACAGGAATGTTGGCTAGGTGACTCCCTACCAAAATGGCTAAAATTGTGCAGATGGTCCCCAGAGCTAAAAATAGAAAAAAATTCAAACGACAACTCCTCCTGTACACTATTCCCAATTTCATTCTAACTTCATAGGAATGTTGCTTTGGTTAAAGTCTACCAAAATAGCTTAAACAATCCCGCTTCAATGAACAAAATGACCACCAGAGCTAAAAACTAGAGAAACTATCAATAAAGGTGATGGTTAATACCCCCGCCTCAATACTTGACACAGAAAGCAAACATAAACAGTGTCCACTGAGTTGATTCAGGGGCAATAACTCCATAATTGTTGGACAGACTCTCCTGAAATTTGCGTCTTGCACATCTACTTATCCTAGTGAATAAGTACGTCAAGTATCCATTGAATCCGACTGATAGTGAAGGAGGAGTTCAGCGGACAAATTTTGCAGCAACCACTTTTCAGTGATTCTGGGGCAATAACTCCATAATTGTTGGACAGATTCTCCTGAAATTTGCGTCTTGCATATCTACTTATCCTAGTGAATAAGTATGCCAAGTATCCATTGAATCCGACTGATAGTGAAGGAGGAGTTCAGTGGACAAGATGTTTGCAAGCATATCAGGGTCAAGAAAGTATGTTTCAAATTGATTCAGGGGCCATAACTCCGTAAATATAAAATTTGCGTCTTACAAATATATCCCTCCTTGTGAACAATTATGGCAAGTATAAATTGAATCCGACTCATAGTGAAGGAGGAGTTGAGTGGACAATGTTTTTAGCACATTTTTTAGCAAATCAAGGGCCATAACTCCGTAATTATGGGACAAACTTTAGTGAAATTTGCGTCTTGCACATCTACCCCTCCTGGTGAACAATTATGGCAAGTTTCAATTGAATCCGACTGATAGTGAAGGAGGAGTTGAGCGGACAATGTTTTTAGCACATTTTTTTTTTTAGCAAATCAAGGGTCATAACTCCGTAATTATGGGACAAACTTTAGTGAAATTTGTGTCTTGCACATCTACCCCTCCTGGTGAATAATTATGGTAAGTATCAATTGAATCCAACTGATAGTGAAGGAGGAGTTGAGCGGACAAAATTTTGCAGACAGACCACCCGACCGTCCGACAAACAAACCGACAGGCTGATTCCAGTATCCCCCTTCAAACTTCGTTTGCGGGGGTATAAAGAGAAAATCATCGTAAATTTGCTTCAAACGCGAACTCCTCCTAAAGCCTTATGCCAATGTGATTCAAACTTCACATTCACGTCTCCCCGTACATCAACCATAGTGCAGTTTATATTTCAGTTTTGGTCCTTTGAGATCAGCGTGAATATTCTGAGAAATCAGAAATAAGTTATTGGTTTAGACTCATATTCTAGACAGGTTTTTAATTATTTGGACACCTTTTTTATTTATATCAGTCTTTGAATCGACTGCCTATTCGAAATTCGCAAAATTGCAGTATGTTTCCTCTGACTTTCTTTGCTGGATCATTATAGGGTCACTGATGAGGCTTTATTAGCCGAAACTACGTAGTATGACCCATCTTCTTTCTTATCGATGTTTTCATTGCTCTTAAAGGAACTCATTTTTGATTTTTATTCATAGGAACGTTGCCTAGGTGACTCTCTATCAAAATAGCTAAACTCGTTCCGCTCTGACAAACAAGATGACCACCAGAATTAAAAATAGAAAAATCTTGAAACGACAACTCTTCCTTTACCCTTGAGCCGATTTCATTCAAACTAATGCTAAGATGACCATCTACCGAAATAGCTAAAACGATTTTGCTCGGATGAACAAAATGACTGCAAGAGCTAAAAATAGAAAAGCATCGTAAATTTGCTTCAAACGCGAACTCCTCCTAATCCCTTGGGCTAATTAGATTCAAACTTCCAAGGAATGTTGCCTTGATGACTCACAACCAAAATAGCCAAAATCGTTATGCTGTGACAAACAAGATGGCCGCTAGAGCTAAAAATAGAAAAAAATCTTCGAACGACAACTCCTCCTCTACCCTTGAGCCATTCATACAAACTTCGTAGGAATATAAATGACCTTCTACCAAAATAGCTTAAATGATCCCGCTCCGGTGAACAAAATGGCCACCAAAGCTAAAATAGAAAACATTGTAAATTTGATTCAAGCCAGAACTCCTCCTAAACCTTTCGGCCAATTTGATTCAAACTTTGCAGGAATGTTACCCAGATGACTCCCTTTCAAAATTGCTAAAATCATTCCGCTCTAAGGAAAAAGCTGGCCACCAGAGCCAAAAACAGAATGTACTAGAGACAGTGATACTCAGGTGAGCGAATCAGGGCCCTCTAGGCTCTCTTGTTCATTAGACCTACAACTGTTGACTGGGTGGTAAAACCACAACACACATATTGAGGCGGTTATAAAAAGTACCAACAATCAATTTTTAGCAGAAATTTTCATAATTACACCAAACCTCAAGAGCCTTACCTGAGCAGTTTCGGGATCTTTTGCTCACAAGCTTTCCCTGTGTTAAAATGCCAAAGTCCAATGACGGAGGCTGCCATACTATAAGCCCCCCCCCCCCCACCCACCCAGAGCCGTCGACTCAGGTGAGCTAAAAGCTTCATGCGGATGCAGATGACAGATGCCGTCAAGGCCAGAAATTACCCCACCCCACCACCACGGCAGCTCCTGCAGGGAGCACAATGAGCCAAGTCAGCAAACTCTACATGACTGTGTGCACAGTGAATATTGAAAATAGCCTGCACACGTTCACGTTTTGATCAAAGGCTTCACTTGACTTCTTCATGCTGACAATGAATACCCTGACCGGACTGTGCCCATGTGCAAGCTGATGTGTGTTTACAGAAAAAACTTCAATATTGTATATATACATTTTGCTGCACCCCCGCCCATCGGGGCTTGGAGTAATAGATGAGGTTGCATGGTGCGCCCAAGCAGAGCTGAAACCAACCGCACCTGAGTACTGGTAAACCGCTTAGAAGATGGAAGCCTGCCCAGACAAAGCGGTACAATTCTGACCGTCAATGTATATAAACCATATTGGTTTCATTGGGCTTGGGATGTCAATTCAAAGTCCCAACAAGGGGACAATGATATGGCTCTGGGTCGCTCACCTGATTCATAGTGTAACAAGTGGACCCCGGGGCGCAGGCCCCAGGGCTATAATTTGCATAATCTTGGTAGAGGTCTAAACGGAGATGCTTTCATACTAAATACCGAAGACCGGAGCCTTCATATAGATTTTTAAAGGTTTTTCATATACGAGTCTATATAAAACCTGTGGTCCCGGGGACGGCGCCATTTTGGCCCAAGGGCTATAATTTGAACAATCTTGGTGGAATTACACAAGACGAATACCAAATATCAAAGACCTTTGCCTTCTGGTTTCAGATAATATTTTCAAAAGTTTTCCCAATATAAGTCTGTGTAATCAAGTGGGCCGTGGGGTGGGCCCATTTTAGCCCCAGGGCTATAATTTGAAAAAAATTGGTTGAGGTCCACTAGATGGACCTTCATACCAAATATCAAAGACCTTGGGCTTCTGGTTTCAAACAAGGACATTTTCAAAGGTTTTCCCTGTATAAGTCTATGTAAAACAAGTGTGCACCGGCATGGACCCATCTTTGGACCCAGGGCTCTAATTTGAACAATTTGACCTAGGCTTTGTGATTTCAGACAAGAGTGGGCCCGGGGCAGAGCCATTTTTGGCCCCAGAGCTATAATTTGAACGATCATGGTTGAGGTCCACTTACAAAGCTTCATATTAAATATCAAAGAACTGAGCCTTCTTGTTTCAGACAAGAAGATTTATTAAGATTTTCCCAATATAAGTATATGTAAAACCAGCAGGCCCAGGGGATTGGGCATTTTTGGCCCCAGGTCTGTAATTTGACAATCTTGATAGAGGTCCACTAGACGAAGCTTCATATCAAATATCAAATACCTGCTACTGCTGTTTTAGAGAAGAAGGCTTTTAAAGACAGTTCCTATCTAAGTCTATGTTTAACCAAGGGGCCCGGGGCGGGGGCATTTTTTACCTCAGGGCTACAATTTGAACAATCTTGATAGAGGTCAACTACATGTAAATGAAGCTTCACACCAAATATCAAACACCTGGTCATTCTGTTTTCAGATCAGAAGTGTTTTAAAAAGGTTTCCCTATAAAAGTCTATGTAAAACCGGTGTACCCCGGGACGGTGGCAGTTTTGGCCCTAGGGACATAATTTGAAAATCTTGGTACAGGTCCATTAGACACAACTTCATACCAAATATCAAACACCTGGGCCTTCTGGTTTCAGACAAGAAGACTTTTAAAGGTTTTCCCCCATTTAAGTCTATGTAAAACCGGTAGGCCCTGCCGCCGGGGCATTTTTGCCCCAGGGCTGTAAAGTGAACAATCTTGGCAGAGGACAACAAGATACAACTTCATACCAATTATCAAACACCTGGGCCTTCTGGTTTCAGACAAGAAGACTTTTAAAGGTTTTTCCCTATATAAGTCTATGTGGGTGGGTCTATTGGTGGGCCCCAGTGCGGGGGCATTTCTGGCCCAAGTGATATCATTTGAACAATCTTGGCAGAGGTCCACCAGATACAACTTCATACCAAATATCAAACACCTAGGCCTTCTGGTTTCAAAGAAGATTTTTAAAGATTTTTCCCTATATAAGCCTATGTAAAACTGATGGGACCCGGACCGGGGGCATTTTTGGCCCAAGGGCTATAATTTGAACATACTTGGTAGAGGTCCTATAGATGAAGCTTCATACCAAATAACAAAGTCCTGGGCCGTACGGTTTCAGAGAAGAAGATTTCAGTAAAAAATCAATTTTTTGCTCCTGTGACCTAGATGTCCAACGGACCAGAACCCTTTGAACAACTTTGAAAGGAGACCACCTAAGGATAATTCCTGTGAAGTTTGGTCAAAATCCAATCAGTGGTTTAAAGAAATTGTTTACGCACGCCCGGACGCACGACGGACGACGGACAAAAAGTGATCCTAAAAACTCACGTCGTCACTACGTGACAGGTAGCTATTTTCGAAGAGGTTTTAGAGATGAACCCCTAAAATGCCATGAAAAAAATATATCGGAAAATGTTGTCTGTTGCATCTTTTTGCAGGTTTTGCATCCTGGCAAACTGTGTGGACCCTGATCAGACTGTACCTCTAACAGCGTGGACATTGATCAGACTTATCCTAGCATATTTTGCTTCTAATTTTTTTATGTTTCCTGACCTAGGTCGATAGTTGCTAGAGAGTCTACAATGTATGAATACAAAATATTGAAATTATTATTACTGTCAGATTAACCTTAAACTGGAAATGGCTCTGCCCACTCAGGAAGAATTCATTTGGCAGAAGTGTGTGAATATATAGTAAATAATGCAATAACAGTTGAAAAAAGTCAGCTTGGTCTTCTGCTCTGACTCATGTTTTTTATTTTGGTTTTACGGCCCTTTCAAGATTGTTTCACTCAAATCGAGCCGATCTTTAATCAGAGGTGGGCGAAAACCGGAGTACCCGGAGAAAAACCACCTGACCTTCTGTTACAGAACTTGGCGTCTCACATGTTACCTGAGCGAGGCTCGAACCACAGCGGTGAGAGACCCAATGATCAAGAGTCGGCGCTTTTAACCACTAGGCCACGGAGGCCCGTTTCTGAATCATGTACATGTACTTTCATTTCGTGACTATTATATCTAAAGTATGATCACACAATGTGCTAGTAACTTATCCTGTCTAGGAACAGTGAAGGGAACTGACTGGCCCAACATGACCTTAGCTGTTGACTGGGTATTGAAACAAAAACTGTATCAGAGAACCCTTTTATTCTGTTTATTCTGTTGCAGTGTGTTGGAGTTTATCTGACTTAATATCAGGGAACTTCAATTAAGAAGGGCAAGAGGTTATTCCCTACTGTTTAATTGCTTCAAGCCTAGCTGACACTAGAATTTACTAGAATTTAATGATGCATCAAAATGAGCTAAGAATCTGCCTACATGTTCGAGTATAGTGCATCTTGCTTGGTTGAAGAAGAAGAAGAAGAAGAAGAAGAAGAAGAAGAAGAGAGAGAGAGAGAGAGAGAGAGAGAGAGAGAGAGAGAGAGAGATAGAGAGAGAGAGAGAGAGAAATCCAGATAAAAATAGGGGCTAAATTGCCCTTTATGAGACATTATCACTGTACTGGCTAAGAATGAAGTAAAATTTATTTATCTGTTTATTTATTTTCAGTTTGTTCGTTTCATTTGAGGTTTAACGTCCCCGTCTACATTGTAAATGTCATTTTGGAGACGTTGCTTCCAATCTTGCGGGAATTTTACCAGACGTTGAGATGAAATGACATCTCAAGCCCTGTTGCCGAATGAAACCGATATGGTTTATAAGCATGGACGCTCCGCGGCTCGCACCGCTTTTCCTGGGCAGGCTTAGATCCTCTAAGCGGTTTTCCAGTATTTAGCTCTGCGTGGAAGCATCGAGCAGCCCATCTATTTCTTCAAGCCCCGATGGGCGGGGGCCTTATTTATTTTAAGTATAATGGCCCATTGCGAGGCGGTTGAAACCAGTACCCACAATCCATCTTTTTTGCCGAAATAAGAAAAATAATGTATACCCCTGTAAACCCAAGTTTTACTGTATACAAGAAAAACGTCAAATGGCATTATGGACGGGTTTTTTTTAAAAAAGGTTTACCAAAAGGTAAACCGAAAAAGGTAAACCGGGACGCGGACGCCCGGCCGCCCGCCCGACCGCCCGCCCGCCCGCACGGACATCGCTATTCTAATGGACGGAATTTTTCCTTGAAAAACCCCGTCCAAAAAGTGGGGTCAAAATTATATAGGTGTGCTTTCCTGATGATAAAATGTATTCGCTAGATGGCAAACGGTGTAGAAGCCATCTGATCTGGACCTACATTGTTTGCAAAGGTAGACATTTTCGTGTTCAACGGGATAAGGACTAACAAAGGACAGACAGACGCACAGAACCGTAGCAAAACAATGTGTCTCCTCTCCTTTCAGGGGAAGGGGCATAATAATAATAAAATAAATAAATAAACTGTCAATGAAAAAAATGAACCTATAAATTCCGTCGTTGAGACTGATCTTGAAATCTTTTCCTAGTCATTCTTTCCCTTCCTCTGATTCAAGAAGCGCTTCTGGAGAAAAGGATGTGTACACGTATACTCAAAATAAATAAATACATAAATAAACTTTACTTCTGTTATCGGCCCCGCCCATCGGGGCTGGCTGGATGATGTTTCCATTCAGAGCTGAAACCGACCCGCACACGAGTACTGGTAATCTGCTGATAGGATCTAAGCCTGCCCAGGCAAAGCGGTGCGAGTCGGCCAGTCCATGCTTATAAACCCTATTGGGTTCATAATTGGGCTGCAGGGCTTGAGATGTCGTTTCATCTCAATGTTGGGTAAAAGTCCCACAAATAAATATCAAAAATGAGTTCCTTTAAGAGCAATGAAAACATTCATAAGAAAGAAGATGGGTCATACTACGTAGTTTCGGCTAATAAAGCCTCATCAGTGACCCTGTAATGATCCGGCAAAGAAAGCCAGAGGAAACATACTGCAATTTTGCGAATTTCGAATCGGCAGTCGATACAAAGACTGATATAAATCAAAATGGGGTCCAAATAATTAAAAACCTGTCTAGAATATGAGTCTAAACCATTAATTTATTTCTGATTTCTCAGAATATTCACGCTGATCTTAAAGGACCAAAAGTAAAATATAAACTGCACTATGGTTGATAAATTGGAAGCAACGTCTCCAAAATGACCTTTACAGTGTTGACGGGGACGTTAAACCTAAAATCAAACAAAATTACTTCTGGTACTCAGAGATATTCTTAGCCAATGGCCCAATGCAGTGATAATGTCTCCCAAAGGGCAATTAAGCCCCTATTTTCTTCAAGACCGACTCTACCTATCTAATTGCTTAATCAGTGGCATTCGAGAGAAATGGCCATTAATCTGACTTTAATATAATTTATGTTGTTGTACTGGTCAGTTGTAAGTTGATTTCTTACACAATGTTGCAATATGTAACTGATGTCAATGGCATGTACTTTGGTTTGTGTTTTACGGCCCTTTCAAGATTATTTCACTCATATCGAGTCGATCGTTAATCAGAGGTGGGCGGAAACCGGAATGCCCGGAGAAAAACCACCTGATCTTCCGTTGCAGAACTTGGCGTCTCGTACGTGACCCCAGCGAGGCTCGAACCCACAGCGGTGAAAGACCTAATGACTAAGAGTCAGCGAGGTATATACAAGATAGCCTGCTCCCAACAAAACGACTAAATACTTTTTATATGTACATGTCTGGGCAAACAATGCAGACCCAGATCCGAGAGGAGCAGTAAAAGGATCTGCATTCTTTGACATATGACGCCTTTTCAAATAAATTGGTAAAAATGTTTGCACCAAAATAAATAAATAAATAAATAAATAAAAATAGAACCAAACTTTTCAGATAAAATCGTGATATTTTTCATGTTTCTGCTCGAAATACAGACCGTGGGCACTCGAGAGAATCGCCTCGGCGAGGCTGTTTTTATGACTACCCACAATCTATGTTTTTGAGATAAAAATCCTGATAGTTTTCATGTTTCTGCTCAAACCACAGACCGTGAACACTCAATAGAATCGCCTCGGTGAGGCTGTTTTTACGATTACCCACAATCTATGTTTTTAAGCAGAAAAAGAAAAATAATGCTTATCCGAGTCAACTCCAGTTTTACTATTTCAAAATGGGGGTTAAGGGGTCAGAATTATATAGATGTACTCGTAACTTGTGGCGATATACAGACCCCCTCCCCCCCCCCCCACCCACACACAAAAAATAGCCGTGTTTTCGCTAACCCAACGACCCTGCTTCAGACACTGACTCTACTAGTTTTATCAATAAAGAACAAAATAAAAATTAAAACACCAACCCTACCATTTTCAATATCCGATCCTACCCAGTGTCGTCTTTGCATTTTCCCATATTATTTTTGCGTTTTAAGTACATTTTTTTATTTGCCATTTAGTACCTTCAAAAATACAGATCTGACTTTTTTGAGCATTTAAAATGAATTATGATATACAATCAAAGTCTCAACATGACAACTTTATTGACAAAAAACATGTACAAAAACAAAAATACATAAAAAAATACAAGCCCGATCCTGTATTTTTCGAGGGAAAAAAAAAATAAAATAATAAAAAAAAAGTTTCTCGCACCTACTGACCAAACTTTTTTTCAGCATGATAGTAGAAGCACAACTATGTTTTACGCCGAGGTCAAGATATCAAACACTTGTTCTTAAACATCGAGGCGGCTGCTTTTTTGTGATTGTCGTATTTCAAATCCGCAAAACGCGTTTGTGTCACACACTCAATGCGTATTGTTTTTCAATAAGTCCATCTGCGTCAGCATGCATACGCAATGTGTATTGTTTATCGATACGCTCAATGCGTCTGCATGATTAAAACTTCACAATACGCGCATTGCGTATTCGTTTCATATACGCACAATGCTTTTGCACACGTAAACTTTGTCACACACGTATTTGCGTATTTTTGTTTATTTTGGCGACTTTTCCCTGTGGTTATTACATCCTCAAACACGATGTCATACGATAAAAAAATTTATGTCATTGTAAACCCTATTTTTCCTATATTAAATCAAGCTTGCAACGGTGTTGTTAACGCGAGGTTTCGATTTACTCTCACTGAATTTTGTTAGTGTTTCTGGTGTAATCTTGTTTGCAAAGCTGTGATATAAAATACTGGAACATCCCTCTTTATACCGGAAAACACAGAATTTATAGGAGTGTACACTATTTTCCCGATTCTTCCAGAACATATATTGCAGGTATTTCTTGACACATTACATCATTGAGGTGCTTCGAATGAGTACTAACGTTATGGTTGGGGAAAATGAATACTTTCGTTAGATAATAATGTCCGTTTTGAATTCTGCAGCATACCAAATAGATTAATTTCCTGATATGATAATTTGATTATATAGATGTTGACGAATGTGAACAGGGTATCTCAACCTGCGATTCTCTATGCCAAAACACGATTGGATCGTATCGATGTGCCTGTCAAACTGGCTATGTCCTGAACAGAGATGGTAGGACTTGTCGTGGTAAGTATCACGTTAAATATAGATTTCATCAAAATTCCAGGTGTACCATTTTGATTGTTTGGAATTGGTCAAGTTATTTTACCCGCAAAACCTCATTTGCAGTCACTGCTGCAGCATTATGAAAGTTGGTGCCTAGAAAGCACAGCCGTGAATATAAGTACTTTAAGCAATAATAATTGCTTTATAAGACATTGGTGTCCAAGCATTCATACCTTTTCATTTATACTTTGAGGCTTTATAGAAGTGGAGGCAATGATTAGGAATCGATACAATTAACCCACAGCTCCCATCAGAGACACCAAAAGGAAAGAAACATCAATAGCGAAAAAGGCAAATGGACAGTTACTTTCCCACAAAATGGCCAATAGGCTATCCAAAATAAAATAATATAAGCGACACAAACACCAAAAGACAAACCATAACAAAAATAAACCGCGACAGAAGAACCGCCTTGAAACAGTCAGCAGAAACGAATTTCACTGGGGGCTTAAATCGATTTTACGTGGCCACAATCCTCGCCCTTACTAACGTCGTGATTAAGACAAATAATTTGTTCAGTCAGCATGAAGGCCTCCTAACTCATCAATGCAACATCTCCGTGAACACAAAACTCAAACAACCACAGAGATGAAACAACGGTGAGGACTCGAGAGCAAGAAACAACTGAAATGCTGGAGCAAAAGAAAACCAACAGTTAGACTCCGATGGGCCCGACCATAGACAGAGCATCATGTACCAACCAATATAAGCCTTTACGCTGGAACCGTTATAGAATCTGAGGCAAGATCCATCGGCGTGCAATTAAAGATGGAAGCAAAGTTGTCAACCGTGATCTGGTTAACTACCATGCATGCAGACTGTCTTATAACATTTATGTTGTACCCAATCTTTTTATATCGAAGAATGAGTTTACGAAATTGGGGGCTGAGTCATTGCGGTTATATATTTTTCTGAATTTATGTACTAAGTCACAATAAAATTTGGGTTCCGATAGACCTTGTTGCAGAAGAGATTTAAGTCCAATATTGAATTTTGACATTAAATCAGAATGATGTCTATAAAATTTTGAAAAGGCTTTGCGTAGTTTATGGTACCGATAACCCTGATTAAGAAGTTTAGCCGTTAACAATTTATTACGAGTGTTGAAGTCAGATACATGACTTTACACTCTGGCAAATCAAATTAATTGCGACATATAAACGCCATAGGATGCCGTACGAGGAACATCACCATCAAAAAAAAGGAAATTTTACAATCTCAAAATCAAAATCATCGCGTATATCATAGATTTTGCAAGAAACAAACACATCTACAATAGAAAGATGTAGATCCAAAAACGGGGCCTCGGTATCAAAAGATTTCGCTTTATTTCACTGAAGTTCTTGGGGGATTGATGTTACTGATCAAACCATCGAAATAAGTATTATCAATATTTAATAAATCATCAAAATATCTAGAAGTGGAGCTAAAAGCTTCAATGATTTCAGACTGGTTTTCAGCAGAAAGGGACATCATGAAGTCTCTCTTATAAAACAGAAACAGATCAGCCACAAGAGGTGCGCAATCACTACCCATCGGAATACCCAGAACTTGTCTAAACAACTTAGTTCCGATGAAATGTCCATTCAATTAAATCATTAAGTTTTTCTTTTATAAGATTATGAGGAAGCGTAGTAAAAAGGGTGGACAAATCATAAGTAGACAGACTTGAAGAACGAAAACGCCTGGATTTCAATTTTCTTAAAACTTCATTAGAATGTTTTATAGACCAAAACAGAATTCTACCTGATCTTTCGATGACTTTGTCGCAATATTTTATCACATGTTTTTTGATGGCAGTTAAACATGAAGTTAATAATTTGGAGAGTTCAGTGGTGGTACAAGAGCTTGCGTTTACAATAAATCGTGCTTTGTATGGTCTTTTTTGAAGTTTAAAGCTGCTATTGGAAACTCAGTTTTCTCAATTACAAACCGCTTTCATTATATTGGTTTATACTGCATTGCTACATATTTTTCAAGCGACAGTCATGAAAGACCTAAGGGTTGTTTTTATCATTCACAACGATTTTTTTTCACAGACCTCGACGAGTGTACAACGGGACAACATAGCTGTCAGTATAATTGTATCAACACGATAGGAGGTTATGAATGTGGCTGTCCAGATGGCTACAGGAAGGCGAGAGATAATATATGTAAAGGTATACTGGAAGTTTCTATGTCTGTCTACACTGCACATGAACAGGGCAATAGCTGTCTTGAAAGCGTGATCAGGCAATAAGACAACAAGTGTATAACTATTTTATAATATGACGTCTTTTTTATTTAGTCGCGTAATGTCATTTTGATTTTCCGTATGAAACGCGCAATAACACTTTTTATCATAGGATGTCGCGTCTGAGAATGTAATAACGCCATGCATTAAATTCGGTATTCGTTTAGTGGATTAAATATGCAAATTAGTTAGATACGTCCTATAACATTACACGACGCCGCGTTTACCAATGGCCGCATATTTGCATTTTTGGTGCAAAAAACGTGAATTGAATGCAATTAAAAGCAATACGATACATAAAATCTTGCATTTGTGCTCGTGTTATTGTATTTATTAAACGCATCTAGGGAAAGGCTTAAACTGCTCGGCGACTTTTCCCCCAACTCGTTTAATAAAATGAATAATAAATGAACACTCGTACAAGATCCTCTATGTTACTACGTCGTTCGTGACAACTTAGTGTTCTCTAAAGAAAATTTCAAAAGAGGCAATAACGAAAATATGAAAAAGTTAATATACATATGGATTTTGTCATATAACTTTGCTGTTATTTAGTAGATAACGTCTTTTAATAAAAATCATATAACCACACGTGCAATTACACATGGTTACCGGTGTGCAACGTCATTATACCGTGTGTGACACACCTACGCTTCCTTCTGAACTTCTTCGGTGATAAAATCTGATTTAAAAGCGTTGTATGATAAATAGAATCTTACACTTATGGTCTTTTCATATTAAATATATGAAACTCGCCGAAAGCTCGATCCTCGATTTAAGATCCTCTATATCTATTTAACATATATGGAATGACTACTTGTATGAGATCCTCATCAGCGCTCTGCACCTCCTAGTATCTTGAGTAACGTGCAAATACTCCGACTAGAGATCATTGGAAAATATGGCATCCAGAGTTGTAACAAGTGACAAAAGCGTACAAAACATCAGGTGAACAAGTCCCTGAAATGAACACCCACTTAGCCCCACTTTATATAGAGAATACGGGGGTTTACAGGGGGTAACCATTATTTTCCTATTTCTGCTCCAATAAGGCGGTTCTAACGAGCACAAACAACCTATGTTTGCAGTATAAATAAGAAAAAATTCACGGATTTTCATCAGAAAACTAGCCATTTTAAAGATATAAAAATGCACTTTGTAACACGGATGTGTTATCATGCCGCATAGAAAGTTAACGAAACACAAAAAGCAATCGTCGTCCGAAACGGTGCCCAAGAACGGTCAGCAGCAATAGCTGATAAGCACTCTAATCAATAGACTGTGAGTGCAGGTTAAAATTTAAAAGTGGACAAAGACGGTATCTGTTTATATCGTAACTGAAGAAAGCTTCACACAAGACTTTGTTGAGAGATACAAAGCACGCGAATATACCTTTTTTAATAATTAGATGGAATATGTGTACTTGATTATAGTTCTGTACCTCCCAAAAAGTATCTAATTGGCATAAAAAGGCGCTTAGCCTAGGAAAAAAAATCAGAATAATTTGTTACCATCATTACCCTCTTCTAAATGAAGTAATTCAGACGGATATAGTTACTAGATTTAAAAAATACTTTATATTTGACAATCGTCGAACAGCAGCTGTAACAATAGCTTGTTTGCTTATTAATGGAAAATTGGGCTTATCATTTACAATGTAATTCAAAACAAATTTGCAGTAAGTTGAAGGCAGTTTTGGCAAGACTTTTGTGTCTTTTTCTATGTGATCCTGTTCTTCACATAAGTGTAGACTTATTAAAGCAAAATATTTATGCATTATGGATAGTTCTGTTATCTGTAGCCATATAGACACATCCAAACACTACGTCATCGCTCAATTATACTATTTGCCGGGACGTACCGGTGGTGGGCAAAAAACGTATTTGGCCGTTTATCGCCATTGTAAACGCAATGTTATTTTCTGTAAACTTGTATTTTGTTTGGACTCGAAACGACAAATTTGAGCTTTAAACTTTTAAAATAGACATTTCTTAGCTAGTAATTATTGGTTTCTAGAAGATTTGAGGATGTTTTTGATGATAATTACCTGTTAAACTTATGCAGGTAACGAGGCGGGACGGTCTTAATTATTTGTAATAAAAATGCGTAAAAACGAATGACAATATTCGGAAGATGCATGAATGAACTCTAAAATATATATATCTACCCATTTAAAGTGTAATTCGATCGATTTTCTGTGACAGTCAACTAAAATATGCCCGTAATTTTAAACCAATTTACAATGTGTTTATATGGGACCAGGGGCTTTTTGCCAACCACGAAAGATCGTTATCGGAAAGAAAAGTAATTTTGCGCACGCGCAATGACAGGTAAACAAGGTCACGTGTCAAAACATTGGATCCGTCTATAGTTTCAGTCTCGTGCCTCTTACTTCCTTAAAAGATATCTAGTGACGTTTGAGTCTTGTATGGATTCAGGGGAATGGGAACACCTGGCAGATGTTTCCGCCATTTTTGAAAGGGAGACAACTTTCGTAACGTCGTGTTCGCTTTACTTTTAGCCCTGTCCCACTTAAAAAGGGACCTACTCTTAAAGGAAAGAATTCTTTCCTTTTCGAATTGACCCCTACTGACATGGGAGACAAAATACTTTTGCAAGAGTTGCCTCCCCTGAAGGTGTACCCATTCCCCTATACGGCCATATATAAAAATGAATAGGCCAGCTCATGAGGAAACGGCATATCATATAAGCGACTCGTCAAGGGTTAGCCGATCCTGCTTAGGGAATTGGACTGGATACATGACTTCTTTATAAGCTCCCTTAATGCCACTTCTACTATTGCTCTGGTTGCCTGTGCGATAATGGCCCTTTCTCATGAGCTGGTTCAAATATATTATTCTGAGTGATAGTCTGTGCAGACGTTTCCAGTCTTCTGTGAGCGCATATATCCTAATAAATATTTATACATTACGTTACTTTACGTTTGTAGATATAGATGAGTGTAAGGAACAGCCCCATTTATGTGGCCCAGGCGGAACATGCAGGAATACCCAGGGTAGTTTCCAGTGTATATGTAATAGGGGATATAAGCTAGACTCAAGTGGCAAGAAGTGCATAGGTGAGGCATGTAATGTTAACCAATAAACGAGGGATGGGAAGTGTGAGATATTTGTATCGATTCTTGATCATTGCCTCCACTTCTATTTTGTTACAAGAGATGACCATTTGAATAAACTGTGAACATACATTGACTCATATGAAATCGCCTTCAGACAAGATATTCTAAAAAACATGTCTGACAAGCCACAAACAAGTTGTTTCATTGCACAAAAAGAGAAATAACACTGTACGGCCTCTGTGGCCGAGTGGTTAAAAGTATTCTTAAACGAAAGGTCTGCCATAGATGTGGGTTGAAGCCTTGCTCGGATCACTTCTGAGACGACATATTTGACAATGTAAATATGGTATAAAATATAATCACTTGGAAACATGGAATGCACTACAGAACTGAAAATTTTAGGGTATGCAAGTTTAGCCTCGACTAGCTAGTTTCCGCCAGTCGTTTTTTTCCGATTACTCTGATTTAAGATATTCAATAAAGAGAAAGGCCATGTTTACTGAAAACGGCCATCTCAAATAGAAGTGAAGGCAATGATCAGGTATATATGCAGCCACCTTACACATCCCATCCAAGACACCAACGGGAAGACACACCAACATAAAACACTTTCACCGTAATTAAAATATCAAAGGCAGAATGTCCAATAGCCAGTTACTCTCCTAAAGAAGGCCAAATGGCTATCCAAAATAAAAAATATATATGCCGTACATACATTCAAACACAAACAACGACAGCAATAACCATATTGAAACGGTCAATAAGGACGTTCTACTGGAGTGTGTATGTGTAGGGTGAGATTGCAACCCTCGCGCATGGTACAGTCTGTGAATTAGATAAATACATTAATTTGTTCAGTATGCGTGAAGGGTTTCTATCTAATTAGTGCAACATCACCGAGAACATAAAAATCAAACGAATAAAGAGATAAAACACCGAAGAATTTCAGCAGCATGTAAAACTGAATTGTTGGTGAAAAAACTGGCAGTTGGACTCCACTGGGCTCGACTAGGGACAGAGCATCTGGCATCAACCGACTTTCGGCCAGAGGTCATAGAGAGGTCCTATCCGATGGCGTGCAGTTAAAGAGGGAAGCCAAGTTATCAATCGTCTTCGACCACCATACATGCATTCTATCATATAACATTTTGCTATGCCCAATATTTTCATATCGACTAATGATTTTACGTAGTTTGGTTCTGAAATCATTGCAAGCATATATTTTTCTGAATGTATATACTAAGTCATCACAAAATTCAGGTTCTGATAGGCCTTGTTGCAGGAGTGATTTTAAACCCACAATAAATTTTAAAATAAATCGAAATGCCGTCTGCAAAACTTACAAAACTCTAAGCAGCGTTTGTGATTCCGAAATAAAAGCGAAGGCGATACAATTACGAGCCAGCTCCCATCAGAGACACCAAAGTGAAAGAAACATAAACATGAAACAACAGACCCTAATGGAAACAGCAATGGCGCAAAGCCAACATTACGATGTTAAGCAGTCATTAATTTATTATGAGTGTTGCAGTCAGTGACGTGACTCGATAGTCTGGCCAACAGAATAAGGTGCCACTAAAAGAACATGGTGGACAAATGGAATTAAGTGAAAATGTTTGTTTTCTTGAAAACAATTAATCTGAGGATATCAAAAGTACACATATTGTGGAGTCCAACTTCTACTGACCGTTCCAAGGCCGTTCGTTTGGCGTGCTTTGTATTGTAGTTCGATTTTGCATGTGTGTATTGCTTATACTTTATATTTGTGATAGCAGTTTGACCAGTTCGTGGGAACGTAACTGTCCTTTTGGCTTTCAGTATGTGACGTTTTAGTTTCCTTTTCCTTTAGTATATTGTATGTGAGGTGTGGGGATAACTGTTTCAATGACTTCACTTCTGATTTGAAGGATGGGTCTTTTTTCTTGTCACTGATACCTTTTTAATAAAGATATGTTTGTCCTTGATATTTTCAATTGACTTCTCAGGATAATATCAAGAGTCTCAATAGTTACTGAAAATAGATCAGTCTACTAAAGGAATTAGGTGTACTTAACATCATGTTAACAAGTCCGTGTAATGAAAACCCCTATAAACCCCACTTTTCATTGAGAAAACTGGGGTTTACAGGGCAATACTTGATTTTTCATATATCTGCTCGAACTTATAGGCTGTGGTACTTTTTAGAACCGCCTCGATGTTATGGTATTGGTTGGGACCGCGGTTCTAACGAGCACCCGAAACCAATCTTTGGAGTATAAATAAGAAAATTATTTCAAGTTTTCGCCAGAAAAGTAACCGTTTTTAGCGATATGAAAGAATGGACGTGTTAGCGTAATGACAACGAAATACAGCAAATAATAACACAGTGGTCTGAAATAGACAGAGTTTCCTAACATTCACAAAACGTTATATAAAAGGGTTACCCTTCGGAACCTATTTTCAGTTGCCTGATACTTGGCAGTCCTTTTGGCTTTCCGCTATTGATGTTTCCATTAGGGTCTAGTTATTTCATGTTTGTGTTCGTTTCCCTTTGGCGTCACTGATGGGAGATGAGGTTTAACTGAATCGATTTCTGATCATTGTCTTCACTTCTATTTTTTATTTATCCTGCTTTAAAAAGTTTATTTAGAAGGTTTCAGTAGTTCTTGCCTTGTGTTATCTTCAACTAATAATGTCCTCTGGTCATAGACCACTTTGGGACTGTTCAAAATTTAAACAGTCCAAACGGAGGTCCTAAGATAGAAATGTACTGTATTCAAATATGTTGGAAAAGTTGGTTATATATTTGCAAAATGTTTTTTTAAGTAATTCGTCTTTAAATTTAAACATAAATTTAAATTCTTTTTAAAACTAAATTTTGTACATTTGTACATGTATAAATCCTTAAATTTATTCATGCAGTTTACCGATATTTTTGTCTCGCTGACTGTGAGATTTAAGATGAAAGTATCTGTGTTACATTCTTAGATAGAATAGATTCACCACATTACGATAAAACACCCGTGTGACTTAGTGCACCTTTTCACATCTCCAAAATGGCTACTTTCCTGATGAAAATCCATGACAGTTAGCTTATTTATACTGCAAACGGTTCTGACGAGTACCACAAGCTTTGCCTTGGAGCAAGTATAAAGGAAAATAATACAATAATACCCCCGTTAACCCTAGCTTTCCCTATATAAAGCGTCGTTTAGCAAGGTGCACATTTCACGGACTTGTTCATGTGGGGAAAAGCACCAGATATGTTATCGAGCAAATACAACGTTTAGATTGTTGGACGAATCTTTTAAAATTAGGCATGCTTCATAAAAGTGGTTTTCTAGTAAGGTTATCTTTATCGTTATCATTACCGTTATTATTATTATCATTATTATTATTTTGAACTGGCTGACTGTCATGGATACAGATAATAAAACACTTATTTGCATTTTTACATTTCAGACATAGACGAGTGCGAGGAGGGACAGTGTGAGGAGCTTCCACTCTGTGAGAATAGTGTTGGAGGATTTATATGCGGCTGTCCAGACGGGTTTTCTGAATACTGGGGACAGTGTATAGGTATATATTCACTATTTTTTTTGTTATTTCAGCTGTTAAATCACACTATAAATAAATTGCTATTTAGTACTTCAGGATAAAAATGTCAAGTGACATAGTGCATTTTCATGGCTCCAAAAGTGAAGCATTCTCTGATGAAAGTTTGTGATATTTTTATATTCATTCTGTAAACATAACCTCTGAGAACTAACGAGCGTCCTTGGACTAGTGGATAAGAGCGCTGACTCTTAAGCATTAGGTCTCTCACCGCTGTAGGTTCTAGCTCGGGTCACATGTGAGACGCATAGTTCTGCGACGGAAAGTCATGTGGTTTTTTTTCTGGTTTTCGCCCACCTCTGTTTAACGATCGGCTCGATATGAGTGAAATAATACTGAAAGGTCCGTAAAACCAAAGCAAAAAAAAATTTGAGAACTGATTCTAACGAGTGATAAAATTTCAGCCTGTGCACACGCTCCATTGCCATCATTTGCAGGAATCGATGCCTTTTGCTGAGCCGTACTTCGGCGTGGGACTTAACTGGAAGTGCCATGTGCAGGTTCAGGCATCCCCTGTGCAGTTTTACTCTCCTACTGTAATTACATGCTTATTCTGTAGGCTTTCATCCTGCAAAATCAGGATATTATTTAATTTACACCATCTGTTTCCCCTTCCGGGTTATGACAATATATGTCCTGGAGCAGAAATAGGGTAAACACTGTATGCCCTTGTAAACCCCACTTATCTTTATATTTGGCGGGGTTTATCAGGATACTCGACTCACGGTCTTGATAACGGTATCAAAAGCAACATATTATCAGACAGAGTAGGGACTTTAAAAGCATCCCACATTGCGACTTCTTCACTCCATCTCTGGCCTTCATACAGTAAAATGTCCCAGGAAACGAAACTTGGCCAGATGATGTCACTGCTGAATGGCATGCTATGTCCCATAATCCAAATTTTGGCACACATGGGTAAAAAGTATTGCAACCCTGCTTTCAACCCTTGAAGACAGAGGACTTCTCTTCAGTCAGCACTACAGGATACATAATATTTTGTAATGGAATGATAATCCTCACTAAACAAGAATGTCTTTAATTATGTGTAATGTTTTCAGTATATAAATATGTTTGAGAAAGAGGACTAACCAATACACTTGCCACAATCCAATCAGATTCCGCATTAAAACAAATCCAAACCCCAATAGTTATGATCCGTATCAAACTGGGGAATTATTATATGGATATTTCCTCGTGTATATAACATGGAAACCAACCAGATGGGAATATCATCAGTGCAAATAATTGATTTTTTGCAATATTTAAACTCATACCAACCTGATTTACGGCGAGGCTAATAATGCCTACCGGAGTGCCAACGGGGCCCTTAAACTACAGTGAAATCTGTTCATATCTTATAATAAACGTATCTCTCATTATGCATATTATGCATGAATTTCAGATCATCTTATTATAATCCTTTATCACAGAGATCACTCTTGAAGAAAGGAAAACGCTCCTAAAGGTAGCAGTCTTTCCTGTAAGATCGGTCGCCGGTTTTGCAAACGAGACGCTTGCAGCATTGTTTGGTTTGCAACATTTTATTTGCTCCTTTATGCGCCACTGGCTCCTTATCAGTTTATGACACTTGCAGGCATTTGTATCCTCCGCATACAATAAGTTCTGAATACCTATTTCTCCATAAAGTTCGTACTGAGACCCACGGCGCAAGACTCTTGTCTTAAGAATAAGTTGGAGAATATTTTTTTCGCTAGTCTTTTTTAGTTGTTGTTAGAATTCTAACATTAAGCTGGGTACCTTTTCAGAAATTGATGTGTGCATAGACAATCCGTGTCTGTTCAGCTGTGTTCCCGCAGGCCCAGACTATATGTGTGGCTGCCCTCCCGGATATGAGATGATGGGGCAAGGGTATGTTCATATCACATCTTTGTATTACAGACAAATAATTCTATTTAATTTACAAATGGCAAAAATGGAAAGATTCATGCACCCTGCCAATAAGATCAAGATATTTCAATCAAACAAATAAACAATATACTATTAGGTTTTATGCATATATACGTATTAGAAAGTGGTCACCCGGGG
This sequence comes from Lucinisca nassula, assembly GCA_963580285.1. Taxonomy (NCBI): domain Eukaryota; kingdom Metazoa; phylum Mollusca; class Bivalvia; order Lucinida; family Lucinidae; genus Lucinisca; species Lucinisca nassula. The sequence goes on from OY757018.1 coordinate 100,410,155, forward strand.
AACTGGAAACTTAAAAAACTATGTTATGGTCCAGAAGGCATTACAAAAACACGCCTATACAAGTGCATTGTAAGTTTTACCGCCAACTGAACGAAAACTTTAAGATGAAAAATTGTGATATTTTTTTTCTTCTTATTTCTGGGAAAAAATTAGGGTTACCCCTGTAAACCCAAGTCTTACTATACAAAGTGAGGTTCAAGGTGGAGGGGGATAAATTATATAGATGTGTTTTCGTGATGACTTGTACATTCTACAATTTTCCGTTCTATACTGTATTCTAACACAGCGCGCCTATATAGGCAATGGAAAATAACTGTGTTTTATTCTGCTAAAAAACACAGCTCGGAAGAGCGTGACGAGTGACGTCATTAAAAACTGCAAATCTTTGACGTCACTTGACGATTTCCTTGACGTTAGACGGTGTAACGTCTTATTCTCGCATCGAAAACGTTAGAAAAGGGTATAAATGCATGTGTTTCAGTCGACAATTTTGGCGGGATTTCTTCTAGCAATGGCGAAAAGTTGTGAGATTTTGAAGGAAACAACAGCATTATTGCTGATTTTCAGCGTGTTAGAATCGAAATAGATCAGCTCTAGTCTGTGATTCACGCGCGCGTGATTTGATCTACTTTACAACTGACCTCCAAACTGTGATTTATTACTCAACAAATCACAGTTAGAGCTGATCTATTTCTTAATTCGAATCTTGCAATTGGTTGTCTTTAAGAATATATTAAACATTGCTGCAGCTGGAGTTGAGAGAATTTGTTCGGCCGTTTAAATAAAAATCAAAAATGAGTTCCTTTAAGAGCAATGAAAATATTCATAAGAAAGAAGATGGGTCATACTACGTAGTTTCGGCTAATAAAGCCTCATCAGTGACCCTGAAATGATCCGGCAAAGAAAGCCAGAGGAAACATACTGCAATTTTGCGAATTTCGATTATGCAGTCGATTCAAAGACTGGTATAAATCTATCGAAATGGGGTCCAAATAATTAAAAACCTGTCTAGAATATGAGTCTAAACCAATAATTTATTTCCGATTTCTCAGAATATTCACGCTGATCTCAAAGGACCAAAAGTAAAATATAAACTGCACTATGGTTGATGTACGGGGAGACGTTTTACGGCCGCCACACGGCACAACACCAGCTGCAGTGAAGGCAAATAAAAATCAAAAATGAGTTCCTTTAAGAGCAATGAAAATATTCATAAGAAAGAAGATGGGTCAAACTACGTAGATTCGGCTAATAAAGCCTCATCAGTGACCCTGTAATGATCCGGCAAAGAAAGCCAGAGGAAACATACTGCAATTTTGCGAATTTCGAATATGCAGTCGATTCAAAGACTGGTATAAATATATCGAAATGGGGTCCAAATAATTAAAAACCTGTCTAGAATATGAGTCTAAACCAAAAATTTATTTCCGATTTCTCAGAATATTCACGCTGATCTCAAAGGACCAAAAGTAAAATATAAACTGCACTATGGTTGATGTACGGGGAGACGTTTTACGGCCGCCACACGGCACAACACCAGCTGCAGTGAAGGCAAATAAAAATCAAAAATGAGTTCCTTTAAGAGCAATGAAAATATTCATAAGAAAGAAGATGGGTCATACTACGTAGTTTCGGCTAATAAAGCCTCATCAGTGACCCTGTAATGATCCGGCAAAGAAAGCCAGAGGAAACATACTGCAATTTTGCGAATTTCGAATATGCAGTCGATTCAAAGACTGGTATAAATCTATCGAAATGGGGTCCAAATAAATAAAAATCAAAAATGAGTTCCTTTTAGAGCAATGAAAACATTCATAAGAAAGCTGATGGGTCATACTACGTAGTTTCGGCTAATAAAGCCTCATCAGTGACCCTGTAATGATCCGGCAACGAAAGCCAGAGGAAACATACTGCAAATTTGCGAATGTCAAACAGGCAGTCGATTCAAAGACTGGTATAAATCAAAATGGGGTCCAAATAATTAAAAACCGGTCTAGAATATGAGTCTAAACCAATAATTTATTTCTGATTTCTCAGAATATTCACGCTGATCTCAAAGGACCAAAAGTAAAATATAAACTGCACTATGGTTGATGTACGGGGAGACGTTTTACGGCCGCCACACGGCACAACACCAGCTGCAGTGAAGGCAAATAAAAAGCAAAAATGAGTTCCTTTAAGAGCAATGAAAACATTCATAAGAAAGAAGATGGGTCATACTACGTAGTTTCGGCTCTCTCTCTACCCCTCATCTTGGTGTAGATTCTATTTTCTTGTCCTTTGGGATCATTGATTCCATAGTGGAATTTTGAAAATATCTGAGGGTCACTGATGCGGAATACTCAGTCTGACCCAGACGAACATGTACATTCTTCAATTTTGAGTATTGTTGTGTATTCCGTGCTTCCCGAGGATAAACATTTAGAACATATTTTATTCAGTGTCTTCTATATACCAACATTCTAATTGTAACAGTTTTAGGACAAATCTTCTCTAAATGTATCTTCTCTTATGTATAGTTATAGTAATCCTGCTGCCATAGGACAAGTATTAAGTGTCTGCTGATCCTATTAATATTTCAGTCATTGTGTACAGACAATATCTCCAGCAGACTACAGCAGTATGTTCCCCGAGGGAACAGAACTAACACATGAGACGAGCCCTGGCAGTGGCGAATTACCTCCAGGAGAGGGCTGCTACTCCTGTAATATTGGAGACATACCACTAGACCTCCCACTCTCAAAACGTGCCAAAAGAAGTACTGACTTGGTAGCAAAGATTATAAAAGGGGAACAACCTCCGAACTGGCATAGGAGCAAGCAAGGAAAAGATAATTATGAGAACCTGCTAAAGAATTCCGGGGATGTAATGTTGACTGACGTTAACAAAAGAGGTCATAAATTCAGGCCATCTATACTAAAGGTAGTAAAACGAGAAGCAAGGCGTAAAAAGGTAATTGAAATCACTATTTTATATGTCTGCAAATAGGACATAATGAGGCAGTCAAAAGGACAGACTAGAAAACACAAACCAAACGTAACTCTTAGCTTGTCTGTCAAAAAATAGAAGTGAAGGCAATGATCAGGGATAGATACAATTAACCCACCGCTCCCATCAGAGACACAAAAGGGGAAGAAACACAAACATGAAACAACAGACTCTAATGGAAACATCAATAGCAGAAAGCCAAAAGGACAGTTACTTTCCCACAAAATGGCCAATAGGCTATCTAAAATAAAATAATATAAGCGACACAAACACCCAAAGACAAACCCTAACAACAATAAACCATGACAGAAGAACCACCATGGAACGGTCAGCGGAAACGAATTCCACTGGGGGGCTTAAATCGATTTTACGCGGCCACAATCCTCGCCCTTACTTCCGTCGCGATTTAGACAAATAGTTTGTTCAGTTCACATGAAGACCTCCTAACTCATCAGTGCAACATCTCCGTGAACACAAACAATCAAACAACCACAGAGATGAAACAACGGTGAGGACTCGACAGCGAGAAACCACTGAAATGCTGGAGCAAACGAAAACCAACAGTTAGACACCGATGGGCCCGACCAGAGACAGAGCAAACAGAAAAACATGTACCCTCCACAATTTGCAGTTCAGCAGTGTATTTCTTTTCTCGACTTCTAAAGGATAACCTTTTAATAGACATATCTTTTGGAAGCGATTAAATTCTGATGTAAATGTTATTGAAGGGCAATTGGAACACCTGGCAGATTTTACCGCCATTTTTCAAAGGGAGACAAATTTCAGGACTTCCTGTTCGTTTTTTCATATACGTTGGCCCATGGAAAAATGGATCTACATTAGGAGATGACCCTTATTGCCATGGGAGTCAAAAATACTTTTGCATATGTTGCCTACCCCGAAGGTGTATCCATTCAACTTAAGACGTAGAAGTGTCAAAAAGAAGCTATTACGGTCGCCTTTGAAAATACAAGCTTCAATAGCTTGAACATCGATGGTTAGTTTAACATGGCTGACTTGAGCATCTACGAAGTATAGTCAATAAATTCCCGGACAGTCGCAATAACAGACAAGCAAAACGTCTGACGTTTCTAAATTTTTTAACAATACAACTCTATAACAAATTATTTTCAAGGCCAATTTTCATTCAGTTTCCATTAAAAGCATTATTTTATAGGTTGAAAAATTGCCCTACGGAGCAGTTTGAATTTCGAAGGTTTGAAAACAAAGCAATATTCACTCGGTGGGTGTGACTGCTTGTGCTAGTTGTTGGTTGGTTGATTTGAGGTTTAACGTCCCCGTCAACACTGTGCATTTAACGTTGCTTCCACTTTTGTGGGACTTTTACCCGACATTGAGATGAAATGACATCTCAAGGCTTGTTTCCTAATGAAACCAGTAGGGTTTATGAGCATGGACGGTCCGACATGCACCGCTAAGTGGTTTACCAGTTCCCGTGTACTGCCGGTCAGCTCTGCATGGAAGCATCATGCAGCCCATGTATTTCTTCAAGCCCCGATGGGCGGGGGCCTTCTTGTGCTAGTGCCCACTTCCAAAAAGTTATGTGACGTCGGGCAAATATCTGTACAATAATACTTCAAATAACAAACGCGTAATTCAAAATGGGAGCAACTGCATAGGAAAAAAATAGCTCAAAAATGTCGACGTCAGCTGAACGTACGGAGCATCGAGCCATAATCAAATGCTGTGTAAAGTCAGGAATGACTCCTACGGGCACGTGAAAATTTCTGAATACACCTAAGGAGAGATCTAGTTGTTCAAGGCCTCTAGTAATTGAGTGGCAGAGAAGAATTAAAGAGGGACGCATAGAAATATCTGACAACCAGAGGTGTCTACAAAGCCGAAAACTATCCAGAGTGTGCGTGACGTTATTTCGTCGTACCGGTGTAAATCAATCGATGATGTTGCTGATATTGGAGTAAGCCACGAGACAGTACATAGTATCCTAAAGGATTAACAGAAAAGAAGTAAAGTGAGTGCAAGATGGGTGCTACGTCTCCGTTCTGCTGAAGAAAAGGAGTGTTTCTTCGGCGTTGGCGTAAGGACGATATGAGATTCCTAAACCAGATTATCATGACGGACGAAACATGGGTGAACTGTTATGATCCAGAAACGAAACGGGAATCTATGATCTATGTTGTGGAAAATAGAAGTGAAGGCAGTGATCAGGAATCGATACAATTAACCCACAGCTCCCATCAGAGACACCAAAGGGAAAGAAATACAAACATGAAACAACAGATCCTAATGGAAACATCAATAGCGGAAAGCCAAAAGGACAGTTACTTTCCCACAAAACGGCCATTTTGGCTATTCAAAACAAAATAATATAGTTCGTCACCTCCTCCCCATTACAGCCCTGACCTTGCCCCTATGGACTTTTGTGTTTTTCCTCGACTGAAAGCAGATTTGCGAGGCCGGAGACTCGATTCGGAACATGAACTGAAAATGGCAGTGCGAATCGCCGTGAGGAGATACCCAACATTATAGTATGAGGAAAGTTCTAAAAGTGCGTAAAACGGCATCCGAAATGTGCTGCAGCATCTGGGAATATTTCGAAAAACTGTGAACTGATGTTCAGGAGCTATATCGTATTAAGCGTAATCGACAAGTGCGACGACAAATACAAACGAAAATAGCGCAAAACGTATTCTGTAGAGTGTTTGGAGGTTCGAAATTCAGCCATGGGAACTGATCCCGGAGAGTTCGAGTTTGTTTAAAATTATATCACGTAATACAAGTAGTATTGTTGTTACACCTGATGTAATTTTATGTTGATGTAATGACTGGTTTGATTTACAAGCCCAGTCCGGGAATTGATAGACTGTAACTCGAAGTCCCTAAGCAATTCTTCCGATAACTCCATATTATAGATGTGTCAGGATTTTTAGCTCACCAGAGCCAAAGGCTCCGGGGGAGCTTATAGGATAGGCAGTTGTCCGTCGACGTCTGTCGTCGTCTGACATCAACACTTTCGAACATATCCTCTGAAGCGCTGGGGCGAATGGGTCCAAATTTTATCTGTAGCATCCTTGGGTTGTGTTGGGGGATTGAAAGTTTGTGTTTTTTTATGAAATTCGGCTTATTAGTTTGGTTGCTATTGCAACTTAGAGTTTCCATAGACTTATAATGGGGAAAATGGCATTTACTGCCAAGCCTTTGCAGATATTTTGACAGAAATTTTATAGAAATGTTTCTTTAGTAAACTTCTCTCAGCCATATGCTTTTGTGCCAACCTGAAGGTCTCGGGGTTGTGCTGGGGCCCTGCCCCACCCCTTGACTTCATAAAAGGCCATATATCTCAGATCTCATATATTCTTGTTCCTTACGATAAGAGGCATTCAGAGACACCAACCTGCGGGCCACCGGCATGTGCCGGGGACTTGCCCCACCCCCTCCACTTCATTAAAGGCCAAATATCTCGGAAACCTTACTCATCCCAATCCCTAAACCATATATCGTCTGCTTAGTGCAATAACGTTGTAAGTGCAAAATAGCAACTTTTCAGGAGAGACAAAAAACTGTTTTATTAAAGAATGGCATAGAAAACCATAAGCTGGTTTCCTAACTTCATGGCGATTTCTTTCATTTGTGTGTGATGTTTATTGTTGAATACGTTGCATTTGAAAAGGAATATTTAGCATATAAGGGTTGATACACCATTTCTGCGCTGAGTGTTTTTGGTGCAAAAATGGTGTAAGTGCATTCAGTGCTAAAATGGTGTAAATGTACAAACCTTATTTCTTTGCCTTTTAAATGGTAAAGCAGTAAATTAAAGGCACTGGGTAGGTAATAGGTCACATTTTATACATTCTGCATGGTACTTATATGCTTATTCTGAAATATCAAGCAGCAGGCTTCAATATTTTTGAGGTATTAAAAAACTTTGTGCAAAAATGGGGTCAGTGCACTTACACTGTTTTTGCGCCAACTATGTTTCTAAAAGTCAGAGCAAAAACGGTGTAACTGCAAAAACATTACCAAAATGCTGAAATAAATCATGATTTAGGCAGGATCCAGCTGTAGTACTTCTTTACCAAGTGTGTCAAGTCCTAAGGCACCCGTTTATGCAAAAAAACTATGTTGGCCAAAATGTCAGTTATACCGTTATTGCACTCAGCAGACGATATATTCTTGTTCTTCATGATAAAACGGATTTAGTGACACCTACCTGGGGACCCCCGGGATGTGCCTTGGCCTTGCCCCACCCCCTCAACTTCATAAACGGCCCTATATCTCAGAAACCATTAAGATCCTCGCCAATCACCATATATATTCTTGTTCCTTATTGTAAGACACATTCAGTGACACCAAGCTGGGGGCCCCTTGGATGTGCCAGGGCATTGCCCCACACCCTCCACTTCATAAAAGGCCCACTATCTCGGAAACCTTACAGATCCCCACCTCTTAACCATATATGTTTTTGTTCCTTATGATAAGACACATTCAGTGATACCAACCTGAGGAGCCCTGGGATGTGCCGGGGCATTGCCCCACCCCCTCCACTTCATAAAAAGGCCCAATATATCGGATATCTTACAGATCCCCACCCTAAACCATATATATTCTTGTTCCTTATGATATGACGCATATAGTGACACCAAGCCTGGATCCCGGGATGCGTCAGGTCCTTGCCGCACCCCCTCTAATTAATAAAGGCCCATTATCTCGGAAACCTTACAGATCCCCATCCCTAAACCATATATATTTTTATTCCTTTTGATAAGACGCATTCAGTGACACCAACCTGGGGGCCCTGGGATGCGCCGGGGCCCTGCCCCAGCCTCTCCACTTCATAAAAGGCCATATATCTCAGAAACCATTAAGATCTCCACTCCTTAACCATATATGTTCTGGTTCCTTATGCGGACGCATTTAGTAACACCACACTGGGGCCCCACGGATGCGCCGGGGCATTGCCCCACCCCCTCCACTTCATGAAAAGGCCCAATATCTCGGAAACCTTACAGATCTCCACCCCTAAACTATATATACTCTTTTTCCTTATGATAGGACACATTTAGTGACACCAACCTTGGGGTATGCCGAGGGGGGGGGGGGGGGACAGGGCCATGTCCTACCCCTCCACTTCATAAAAGGCCATTTATCTGAGAAACCCTTCAGAGTCCCAATCGAAAACCATATTTATCATGTTCCTTATGTTTAGGGACATTCAGTGACACCAACATGGGGGTCCCCTGTGGTGCCCAGGGCCATGTGTCGACCCTCCACTTCATAAAAGGTTCATTATCTCAGAAATCTTACAGATCCCCACTCCAAAACCAACAGGTTTTGGGGCTTTTTTTATTGAAATTCGGCTCCTTAGTATTGTCGTTATGGCAACTTAGAGTTTTCATTGAAATATAATGGGGGAAAGTTGGAAAATGGCATAAATGGCATTTACCACCAAGCCTTTGCAGATATTTTGACAAAACTTTCATAGTAATATTCTTTAAGCTATCATCTCTAGCCGTCATATGATTCTAGGCTACCTGCTCACTTTTACTGGCTGCCATGGAAACAAAAATGTCCACAACAAAAAAAAACAGAAAAAAACACTTAAAATCATCTCCTCAGAAACCATATACTCTATGAGTCTGAGACTATATTGAAATATTTATCATATTTGCCTGAACAGGTATTGTGTTTTTCATGAAATTCCGTTCTTAAGTTTGGTTGCTATGGCAACTTAGAGTATATAAGACTTATTTTATTTTTTTTTTTTTTTTGGTTTGGGTTTTACGGCCCTTTCAAGATTATTTCACTCATATCGAGCCGATCGTTAATCAGAGGTGGGCGAAAACCGGAGTACCCGGAGAAAAACCACCTGACCTTCCGTTGCAGAACTTGGCGTCTCACACGTGGCCCGAGCGAGGCTCGAACCTACGGCTGTGAGAGACCTAATGTCTAAGAGTCAGCGCTCTTATCCACTAGGCCACGGAGGCCCGTATATAAGACTTATAACGGGGCAAATCGAAAATTTGCATTTACCGCCAAGATATTTTGGTAAAACTTTCATAGAAATATTCTTTAAGCAATCTTCTATCTACATTATGATTTAAGGCCTACTGCTAATTTTTATTGGTTTCGAAACATAAATAAAAAAAAATACTTAAAACATCATCTCCTAATAAACCATATTCTCTATAAGGCTGAGAATGTATGCAATTATTCACCATATTTTCCATTGCAGGTTTTGTGTTTTTAATGAAATTTGTCTCTTTAGTTTCATTGTTTGGTTACTATGGCAAGTTAAGCGTTTCCATAGACATATAATGTTAAAAAATGGAAAAAAGACATTTACGCCTTTCAAGATCTTTTGTCAAACCTTTATGGAAATATTCCTTAAACAATGGTCTTTCTGCCATATAATTTTAGGCCTATTGGTTGCCACAGATGGGCAAACAAAACAGACAGAAATAGCAGCCTCGTTTTTTGCTACTCTTCATAAGCAGAACTGCAGTCTGCGCAACTGCCCTAAAGGAAATAAAAATTATATAAGAATCTTACATGGATGTGTGGTGGATAGAAATATCCGTCACAACGGTCACTTTTCAGCATAACTTTGATGCCGAGCAATATTCGGTACTTTAGAAGTGAAGAGGATGAATTAATAGTTTTATGGAATAAACTAACTTCGTTTTATAACTCAGCAAAGATGCGTGTAGGCTTTTGATTGGATTGTGCAACTAACCCTTGAGCAAAATGTTACCATCTAGCGCTCGCCTTCGCTGAATCCGATGCCAGACATGTTGGATTTACTGCAGAGTTGATAAGAAACAGCAGCAAAATATTTCCATGCGCCACTTATTTTAAGCTATGAATTAAATTACGAAAAGGCGTGATTATTTTTAATACATTCGTGAACTTTTTTTCCACTAATTTCTCTTTTTTACATGACGTTAACATTTTCTCAGTGACCACCGTGATCAAAGAAGGGTACATTTTCCGGCGTCGCATTGAAATATTAACTTCTAACGACGTCCGCTGCAAAGAAATCCTCTGTATAACATTGCAACGATGTATAAAATGGCATGAAAAATCCTTGCAGAATAACAAATTCGTAATTTTGATTTTTACGGGGAACGTGGGATCACATGCCCCGCCTGAATGCGATATTTGTCCTCACTTTACGGCTCGGGGAAATATCGCTATAGGGCGGGGAATGCGATCCGCAGTTTTTCGCCAAGAATCAAAAACACTAATAGTATTCTGGGACAGTTTACAACATTTATGTTTACGGAATGAAGATTCAGCCCAGACAGCGTAGATGTGTAGCCTGTTCTAGATACCCGCGATATTTTACATTTTGATGTGTCCTGGTTGGTATATAAGATATATGCTTTGTTTCCAGGGAACTCAGAGGAGAAGGCATAATAAAGGTCAGGGAAGAAAAGCTTTCAATGAGACTGAGACATCGAACCTGACAAGAGCAGTGCCTGTTTATCTTAACTACAGTGATGTGAAAAAAAGGACAAAATTAGTGAAAATACTACCAGCATTATCAACACTTAAAGACAATGTAAAATACAAAATTGTCAACAGGAAAGATAAAATCTTTCATATAAAAGAAAGGAAGGGAGTTAGTTCATTACATGTAAAACCTAAAAAGATTCATCCATCAATGTCATATGAAGTTGATATTGAAGGGGATCCAATTCAGACGGAGGAGCGAGTACAAGGTCACCTAATACATTTAAATAAGTCACTGTTTAAATTCAGGATATATATGTTGTGAGGCCATATGATTAATTTATCATCATGAACTATCATACATGTACTTAAATCTTTGGCTTTTCAAAGAAGTGGCCAGCTAGACTTTTGATGAAGCAAACTGTTGATATACCACAGTGATATTCTATAACAATTCCAGCTTTTCACAATAATATATAGGATATTTGCGTTTTTGAGGTGTATACCAAAATAGTTCGAATGTGCTGAAACATCTGAATTTTCAGGAAAGCGAAGCACGAGTAAAAATTCGGATGTTTTCAGCACGTGATGAAACAGTTTAAGTATCCACCGAAAAAATAAAGTAAATTTTCTCTTTTTTTTATAGCAGGACGCAATATTCATAGCAGAACGTAAACAAAAAGGGATCCTGGCTCGCTAAAGTGAAGCAGTATAAATGGTATCATTTCGAAGTGAAACGATACGATATCATTTCACCAATGTTTTATTTCATTTTTATTTGTTTCAGATGTGCATTGATTTCATGCTAAGTATAAAATAAAAGCAGGCACTTGTTATGTTGTCACTTTTATCTCTGACTACTATTTGGGTGCGAATTGCTTTCGGTCTTTTTGTTCTGTAAATGTTTTACTTTGAAATTGTCTTGAAATTGTATAGGTAGGTGCAGAGCTATCTAGACTAGATGTGACCAAGCAGGTAGAATTACTTCCCCTTGATTGTCCGAAAAGATAACAGGTCCAGTCCCAATTGTGGTCTAAAACATACAATATTCATTTACTCTTTGACGAGCTTAACAACTGAATATACCCATCCAAGGCTGTTAGAGTAACGCTCTGCTTAATTATCTACAAAGGCTTTGCAAATAGCCAGCGTAGCAACGACTCAACAACAACATATATGCACATGTGTATGTAATGAATAGTTATTGCTATTGATTGAGAGGTTTATGGCCCGTTAATCCATTGTAGGCTGGAAACCCTTGGATGGGTACATTGACAAACAGTACAGACCCAGATCAGACGCCGCAAGGCCTTCACTATTTGCTAACAGAATTGTTCACCAAAAATAGAATAAGAACTAAAAATAGGCCTCCCACCCCTTATATGACAAAATAGACTTGTCCACCATGTAGCAATAGAAGAGTCCACTTGTATACAATAGGTATATCATACGGATACATCACCTTGTTTTAATGTATCCGATGGACTAGATGAGATTAAAATTGTAACCGAACCTTTGCTTGGTTAATGGTTTTTTTATCCATTATTGTGAACGATCCATTTTATGAGTCAAATTTTCAGGAAATTTTTTGAAAGTATGCCACTTGGTGTTTCTGTCCATTGTCGAATTTGACAATAATTAACCCAACGTTAACATTGTGACGACGTTTTTGTGTTCGTTGCCAAAAGTATATACTCCCAAAATGTAAATATATAAAATTGAACACTTTTAATGATCAGCATAATGACACTTTCTTTGTCAAGAAAGAGTTACTCGACCACATCTGCTATTTTGTGCAGCACACTACCTTCCTTTTACTGTTTATCTTTACAAACACCCACTCGCAGTAGATACAGGTATGGAGTATTTGATTAAACTGAAACAGTCACTTTCAGTTAAATTCAAGAAAAAGTACAATACGTAACACTGTCAAGTATATGAAAAAATTGTTTGCCGTGTAGGTCGTCTAAAGTATTCTGGAGTAACTTCTCGCTTGTAAAACTTAAGATATTTTCGATGACTAAAAAGTAAGACAGATTTTGGAAAATATATTTTCAGTTAAAGCCACTAGGACGGTTTGAAGGAAATGTATTTTGGCCTCTTCTTTTGTCTCCGGGATATCCTGTTCCCATGTCTTTTAATCGCACTCCGCAGACTAGACGTCTCAGCTGCAAATGTCTGAACAAAATAGCAATGCTAAATAATTTAGTTCATAACCATACTGCGTTAAATAGAAAGAAAACGTGCGCATAAAATCGAGAAAGTCACAATCAGATATTAGCCTTTGCCTGGCCAACGAAAGCATGGACAAAGTTGGTGACATGAGACCATACGAAAAACAATATACACCCCAACAACATAAAGTCAGTCAACATAAAAACTTCCAGGGAACGACTGTCCTGGGAAGTCAGCATTAAAACTATTTGGTGTAAGTTTCTTTTGCGATACTATGTCTTTTGATAGTGTAAACACGTGAAAGCCAAATACAGTGACTAGTATTTCATTAACTATGGTAAAATGAGCAGATGCCTCTGCATATATCACAGACATCACGAAAACGCGCCTATATAATTTTGACCCCCTTTAACCCCACTTTTTATAATAAAACTGGGGTTTACAGGGGTAAACATTATTTTTCTTATTTCTGCCTTAAAATATAGATTGTGTGTACTCGTTGGAACCGTTTCATTTGTTTGATTTGAGGTTTAACGTCCCCGTCAACACTGTAAAGGTCATTTTGGAGACGTAGGAACCGTTTCATCGAGGCGGTTCTAACGAGTACCCACAATCTATATTTTGAGCAGAAATAAGAAAACCATCCCAATTTTTCATCTCAAAATTTTCATTTGTTCGGCGATAAAGGTTACAATGTATTTGTATAGGCGTGTTTTCGTAATGGACGTCCCTGCCAATAGACAATTCAGCAGTATACGAAATGTACGGGAAAAGAGTGGCCATAAAATATACATCAGTACTTCCAAATTTAAACACTAAATCTATTTGACTCAGTATATGCCGAAATCCGCATTTTATGCCCGGGCGTGGACGGGGTGGGGTGGTACTCTGAATTTTTCCTGCTACACAGGCTGGGCCCCAATATCTAGTGCTCGATCCCAAAAAAACAAAATCGACAGTGTACCCAAATAATTATCAAGTATATCATCAGACCCAAATCAATATCTGCAATTTTAGCATACCCCACCCCCACCCCCCAAAAAATTACTCTAAATAATACTGACTTTTATTCGGTAAAGAAAACAAAATGTGTTTTAACTAATTTCTGTCTATAATGATTTTATTTGGTAATAAAAGATCTTTAAACAGTTCCTAATAGTATAGCTCTGGAATACTATAAAGCCACTGAATTTTTGTGCAGCAAGGAAAATAAAAACATAATTAAACTAGAGAAAGCGACCCGTGGGTCACGTATACCCCCGGCCAGCGCCACCCTCTGATATATATTTCGAGCTTGTATGACATATGAATGAAGTCAAGAAGCTTTAAGAATCTATAAATGTGCTTGTAAAAGCTAAACCAAGAATAAAATTTCTAAACGGACCAAAGGAGTGAGGTATCAAAGTTACTGAAGGAGTGGGGGCATCAATGTTAATGAAACAGCAGGGTGGGGTATGCATCAATGAAATCTTTGGACTGGTAAACAATATCGGTGTAAGTATCAGTTGAATTTGTCTAAGAGTTTAGAACATACAGGCATCTATAAACTTTGCCATAAAAATTTAACGAAATGTAAAATTTCTAAGTCCGTGACCTTGAGGTCAACGTCACCATGGGTGAGGGAAGGGACATACACCATGAAATCTTTGGACTGGTTTGCAACATTGATGCAAGTATCCTTTAGAACATGCAGGCATCTATAAACTTTGTCATAAAACTTTAACCAAATGTAAAAATTTCTAAGTATGTGACCTTGACCGCAAGGTCACTGTGGGTGGTAAGACATGCATCATGATCTTTTGGCCAGTATGTCACTTCTGTGTAATCTATCAAAGGGTTCAGAAGATACAATCTCTTAGAAACTTTTAGAAAAAACTTTAACCAAAATGTTAATGGATGGACGGACAGATGGAAGGACAGACGGGCGGACGGACGCATGGCAGGGCGAAAACTGTATACCCCCACTGCATACTTCGTATGCCGGGGGTATAAACAGCATCTAATATGAGTGAAATAATATGTCAACAATAAGCATTAAGCATTTCAAGCCAAACAATAACAAATACATTTGATAGTCCCAAAAACTATTCAGGTTTAGAAGTGACCTCAAACAATATCTGCTAAATGACCAGACCCTTAAAAATACCATTTTCCTAAAAGAAAAAACCCGAAAATACTAAAATTTAGGCAGTTACGTATGCACTATATTCCATACTCTTGAACCTGGAAAAATTTCACCTTTTCCCTACGTGTTCTGTTGAGTGTTCGTAAGACTTTTTTGAGAAGTGACATACCTGAAAACTTTTGCTGGTCTAATACTCGAGATCTAACGCCATGCAAAATTATAATGGTATGCAGTGCATATAACGCACATAATACGTTTGCTTTAGGCAATCTCTATGAAAATTTAAACCCATGCCTGTACGTGAAAATAGAACAGTATATAAGTGCCAAAGAGGTATACTGTTATAACTGTGATATGCACTCAGTGCTTGATTTATACGATATATCGTGTATAAATCTATGTAGTTAATGTACACATGTATATGCATTAGATTGTCCTTAAAACTTATTCAACCCATTTTATTAATTCCGGGGAATAGATTTAGTAGTCGCAGATAAAACTAACTAGGCGCTATCAATAAATGTAGAATTCGATGAATCCACTAGAATATTCGGTAGGGTGCCTTTCGCATGTTTTTTACAAGCTGACCAAATAGCCATACGCCACAGATTTGCTTGGTCACAAAATCGGGTGACTTGGTTTACCTTTTAGCTAATTGAGCATTCAAATGGCAAATGCAAACTCCAGCTCCGTCTAGTCAATCTATCTGCGACTTCTATACCTTTACACTTTCAAAAATATTTTGTATCCATTGCTAAAAGGTCTACCCTTGAAAATGTAAGAATTGGCTTCTTATAAAAAAATCTTTCACTGAAGAGGAAACCCCTTTTCAGCGTGTTGAAATTGTTAAAAAGGGAACAGCAAGTGCAAACCGTTTTGCCCCTTGTAAAAATGGTGGCGGTAAATGCCAGGTGTATCCCCTTAAAGTCAATGAATGTGTATATATGTAAAATGTAAGCCTTTTGTTGGTATATACATCTTGTAATACTATATATCCCTACTAGTGAACATTTAATGATTTTAGCTTGATAGTGTGCACAATAGGCATAAGAATAGCTAGCTAGTCTTATATGAGCCGTAGCATGACAAAACCTACAATAAGGCTGGTGCGACCAGCACTCAAATCAACCTGCACACCTATTCACTATGACAAGACCTTTTGTCTATGTCTCTTTGCATAGATATTAGCCTATGGTAGGAACATGCGATCAGCGAAGTCTGATCAGACTGCGCTAATGCTGGTCGCTCAAGCCTTCTTGCAGATTTTGCCATGCGCTGGCTCATGTTTTTTGTTTTGTATTGGAAAAAGCGATTTCCGTAGAAATTAAGAAAAAATACAGAACACGGGAACTTCCTTTTAAGAAAATAACGAAATGACCCAGTCCATGTAAACAGATTTACTTCATCGCATCATCAAACAGTGGAGGCTCGGGTCAGCCTTATATGTTGACATTCGTAATAATGGCTGAAGTAGAGCCACGGATCTGACCTAAGCCAAATCTGTGCGTATTTCCATATTTATATTACATTTTCTTGGTGTCTCTGTGTTCCTCCTGTCATCATGCTAACACATTTTTGTAAAAATAGGAGAGAAAATGAGATTAACAAGACTATGAATTTTCTTTTTTCAGCTCAACACATGGTGTTAGTGCTCATTAGAGCCATGTAAATCAGATGGTTCTGGTCTGTCTATGTTTCGAGCAGAAATAAGAAAAAATAGACACTTTCATCAAAAATGCTTCTTCTGAGACATGAAAGACAACTTTTTTTATCATATCACGTCAATGTTACTCAGTGTTGCCATATATACTAAGAGAAATGGCCATACGATACAAAGAATCTCACATATGTGGTTACTGAATATGAAATTAATGAAACTCGCCTTTTTCATGATTTGTTTCTTTGAGTTAAGGATTAAGGTCCAGGTCAACACTAAGCATGTCATTTTTGAGACGTTGCTTCCAACTTTGTGGGACATTTACCCGACATTGGGATGAAACATTTCAAGCTCTGACGCCCAATGAACCCAATAGGGTTTTTATGCACTGACGGTCCGCACCACTTTGCCTTGGCAGGCTTAGATCTTCTAAGCGGTTTACCAGTACCCATGTGCGGTCGGTTTCGACCTCGCCCATCGGGGCTAGGAAAATAGATTGGCTACATGGTGCTTCCACGAAGGGCTAAAACTGACCACACACGAGTACCGTTAAATCGCGAAGGACTAAGCCTGCCCAGGCAAAGTGGTCTGAGTCATACTGTCCAATGCGTATAAGCCTTTTGGTTTCATTGGGCGGAAGGGCTTGAGCTGTCTTTTCATCTCAATGTCGGGTAAAAGTCCCGCAAAATTGGAAGCAACGTCTCCAAAATGACCTAAATAGTGTTGACGGGGACGTCAAACCTCAAGTCAAACAAATCATGTGTTCAGCTCTGAGTGGATGCATCATGCAGCCCAATTTATTTCTCCTAGACCAGATGGGCGGAGGCCCCTTGTTTTATAAATTTCAAATGAAATGACCACTAATGTGAAAACACCACATGGGTCTGATATCAATATGCTATATACATTGAACTGTCAGTATTCCCTGACATAATATTTTTGTGCCTATCCTGATTCACTCGGGTGCTATTAGTTATTAAAGAAATGTAAACGAAGTGCTGGTGTCTTCTGTGGTTTCTTACGATTCCTTATTTCAGCAAGCCAACTTAAATGTATACTTACGTTTTATTGACATTAAGACAACACACTTCTGACTTCAGATAACGTCTGGAAATACTTTAAAAATTAAACGAGGGCCATGAATGATGATGGTCCTGGATCGATCACCTGATCCATATTGTACAATTGAATGAATAGGTTATGTGGTGGCGTATAGGTTTTGGGCAATTTCGATTCAAGGTGATGTGACCCGAAGAACATTTCTGTGAAATTATTTCAAAAATCAATTAGAAGTGACTTTGAGGTCTGTATATTTTTAGCTCTGGTGGCCATTATGTTCAGTGGAGCAGAATAAGTTTGGTAAAGGATCACCCATGGAACATTTATATAAAAGTGCTTCTTTTTGGAGAAAGAGGTCCTTTATTTTTTTCTATTTCATGTTCTTGTGACCATCTATTTCAGTAGAGTGCAACAATTTTGACAGATGGTCACACAAAGAAACATTCCATTGAAATCAGAGTGGAACGGTTTAAGCAATTATGGTACAGGGTCAGCCAAGCACATGCCTGTGAAATTATTTCAAAATCCGT
Source organism: Lucinisca nassula (assembly GCA_963580285.1). Lineage (NCBI taxonomy): Eukaryota > Metazoa > Mollusca > Bivalvia > Lucinida > Lucinidae > Lucinisca > Lucinisca nassula. The sequence continues at coordinate 100,428,123 of OY757018.1, forward strand.
CCATTGGCTAATGAAAAGTTGTTCGAAGTTTTATTTTTTTTTTGTTTTAGTCATAGCTCTCGAGACCATCTTGTTAATTCAAGCAGAAAGAGATTTGAGTAATTTTGGTGGACGGTCACCCAAGGAACATTCCTGTTACATTATTTCAAAATGCATCCAGTGGTTAAGGAGAAGGTTTTTCTATTTTAAGCTCTGGTGTTCATCTTGTTCATCCGAAAGGAACGTTTTGAGCAAGTTTGGGAGAGGGTCACCCAATAATTGTGCCTGTAAAATTGTTTCAAATTTATCCACTGGTTATGGAGAAGCCTTTTAAAGGTTTAACTTTTCTGGTGGCCATCTTGTTCGTCCGAGCAAAACGGTTTATCAATTTTGGTAGTGTCACCCAAGGATTATTCCCGTGCAATTATTTCGAAATATTTCCGCTGGTTAAGCAGGAGACGTCACTTCAAGTTTATTTTTAGCTCACCTGAGCCGAAAGATCACAAGGTGAGCTTATATTATAGGCAGGCCCCGGCGTCCATCCGTCGTCCACACATTTGAACTTCAATATCTCAGACACTAACCGGCCAATCTTGATCAAATTTTACGTGCAGCACCACTGGGTTGGGGATTGACTGCATTAGGTTTTGGATCAGTTTTGTCAGAACTCTGTTTGCCATGGAAACAAACACCTTCCATAGACTTATAATGGGGAAAACGACGTCTCCAACGTTTCTCAGCCATTTCTGTTCCGATCTTTATCAAACTTGCAGATAACCAGGAGAGGCATAGTCTACACCCAGTTCGCATTTGAGCCTCATGGGACAAGCCGCTTTGGAGTTACCTGCCCTTGAGCATAAAAATAAGCGAAAATGGTGTCCCCACTTTTTCTAAGCTGTTATTATCTGAACTTTTTGAAACTTTTAGTAAAAAAAGACAAGCATAATATCTCAATTTGGCTCGGATCTGAGTACCGGTTTCGCAGTTACGTTCACTTGGGCGTGAAAAATTTTACCACAGGCTTACCGAGGCCCCGTTTTTTGGATTTACATCTGTCTATTGTAGATGGGTTTGTTTCTTGCAAAGTTTATGAAAAACGCGATGATTATGATTTTGAGATTGTAAATTTTCCTTTTTTGGATGGTGATGTTCCTCATGTGTCAACCTATTGCGTTTATATTTCGCAATTAATTCAATTTGCCAGAGTGTGTAGTCATGTAACTGAGTTCAAAACTTTTAATAAGTTGTTGGTTTAAACAATATTTATTGAAGCTAAGTGAGACATGTATACATACAACATTGCAAAGACAGGATTTGACGGTAAGCATGTAGCTTAAATGAAAGTCATCTCCTTAATAAGTTGTTAACTGCTAAACTTCTTAATCAGGGTTATCGGTACTATAAACTACACAACGCCCGAATACTGGTAAACCGCTTTGAGGAGCTAAGCCTTGCCAGGAAAGCGGTGGGAGTCGGACCGTCCATGCTTATAAACCCTATTGGTTTGATTGGCCGACAGGGCTTGATATGTCATTTCATCTCAATGTCGGGTAAAAGTCCCATAAAATTGAAAGCAACGTTTCCAAAATGACCTATACAGTGTTGGCGAGGACGTTAATCCTCAAATCAAACAAACAAAACAAAACACAACGCCTTTTCAAAATTTTTATAGGTCATTCTGATTTAATTTCAAAATTCAATATTGGACATACAGCTCTTCTGCAGCAAGGTCTATCGGAACCCGAATTTTATGGTGACTCAGTATATAAATTCAGAAAAATATATAACCGCAATGACTTCAGCACCGAACTTGGTAAAATTATTCTTCGATATAAAAAGATTGGATACAACATAAATGTAATATGACAGACTGCATGCATGGTAGTTAATCCAATCATGTTTAACAACTTTGCTTCCCTCTTTCATTGCACTCCGGTGGACCAGGCCTCAGATGCTATGACGGTTCAAGCGTAAAAGGCGTAATGGCCTTCCTTTGTTTAGGTTTCCATTATGGTCTGGTCGCTTAATGTTTGTGTTTCTTTCCCTTTGGTGTCTTTGATGGGTGGAGTAAGTTAATTGTATCGATTCCTGATCTTTGTTTTACTTCTACTTACTAAGAATTAGAGAGATCTAATTCAATGTAATGTTGGCTGGTGCCTGATGCTCGGTCTCTGGTCGGGTCCATCGGAGTCTAACTGTTGCTTTTCTTTTGCTCCAGCATTTCAGTGGTTTGTTGCTGTCGAGTCCTCACCATTGTTTCATCCCTGTGGTTGTTTGATTTTGTGTTCACAGAGATGTTGCACTGATGAGTTAGGACGCCAATGCGGACTGAACAAATTATTGGTCTAAATCAGCTCCACATTGGAATTCGTTTTGTTCCAAGGCGGTTCTTCCATCGCAGTTTATTTTTGTTATAGTTTGTGTCGCTTATATTATTTTATTTCATTTTGGATAGCCAACTGGCCATTTTGTGGGAAAGTAACTATCTTTGTGGCTTTCTGCTATTGATGTTTCCATTAGGGTTTGTTGTTTCATGTTTGTGTTTCTTTCCCTTTGGTGACTCTGATTGGAGCTTTGGGTTAATTGTATCGATTTCTGATCCCCATTTTTCAATGGAAAAACGTCCCAATTCCTTTCTTAGCCATTTCTGATCCGCTCTTTATCACTTCCAGATAACTAGGAGAGGCATACAGTCTACGTCCAGTTCGAATGTGGGCCTCACAGGACAAACGGCTTTGAAGTTACCTGCCCTTGAGCATAAAAATAAGCATAATATCTCAGATGAATTCGAATTTGGCTCGAATCTGAGAACCGGTTTCGCAGTAACGTTCCCTTGAGCGTGAAAAATTTTACCATGGGCTCCAACTTTTCTCTGCCATTTCTGATCCGATCTAAACTTTATCAGACTTGCAGGTAACAAGGAGAGGCAAACAGTCTACGTTGCGATGAATTTGGGCATCACAGGACCGACGGGTCTGGAGTTACCTGCCCTTGAGCATAGAAAATAAGCGAAAACAGGTGTCTCCACTATTTCTCAGCTGTTGTTGGTCTGATCTTCTTGAAACTTTTTGTAAAAAATGACAAGCATAATATCCCAGACAACGTGAAATTTGACTCGAAATTGACAACCGGTTTCGCAGTTACGTCCCTAGAGCTTCAAAAAGTTTACCATAGGCTTATAATAGAAAAACTACGTCTCCAACTTTCCCAGCCATTTCTGATCCAATCCCTATCTAACTTCCAGTTAACCAGGAGAGACATACAGTCTATGTAGAGTTTGAATTTGGGCATCGCAGGACCAACAGATTTCGAGTATAAATATGAGCGAAAATGGTGTCCACTTTTTCTCAGCTGTTTTCGATCTGATCTTTTTGAAACTTTCAGTAAACAGAGACAAGCATAATATCTCAGATGAGTTCAAATTTGCCTTGAATCTGACAACCTATGCTATTTCTCAGGTGAGCGATCTTTAACCGCTGGGCGACTTGTTTACTTTTCTAGCTCTCGGCTATCTTGTTCATCCAAGCTCTTCAGATAGAGGGTCACACAAGGAAGATCCCTGTGATATAATTTCAAAATCCATCCACTGGTTAAGGATAAGAGGTCGTTTCAAGTGTTTTTTTATTTATTTCAGCTCAGGTTGCCATCTTGTTCATCCAAGCGGAGTGGTTAGAGCAATTTTTGTAGAGGGTCACTCAAGGAACATTCCTGTGAAATTATTTTGAAGTCCATCCACTGGTTAAGTAGTGGTCGATATAAAGCTTTTTATTTTCTAATTATATCTCTGGTGACTCTCTTGTTCATCCGAGCTGAATGGTTTGAGGAATTTTGGTAGAGGGTCACCCAAGGGAGATGCGTGTGAAATAATATCAAAATCCATTGACTTGTTAAGGAGAAGTCGTTTTAATGCTTTTCTATTTTTAGCTCTGGTGGTCATCTTGTTCAACCAAGCAGAACGTTTTGAGCAATTTTGGTAGAGGGTCACCAAAGGAAGTTTACTGTGAAATGTGAAAAAAAATCAAAATCCATGCTGGTTAAGGAGAAGTCTATTTTATTTTCTATTCTATTCATAAGAAACATTCCTGTGAAATCATTTCAAAATCTGTCAAGCAGTTTTGCAGAAGTCGTTTAAAAGCAAAAGCTTACGACGAACGGATGCACGCGCGACGTACAGAGACTGATCACAATAGCTCAGCTTGAGCACTTCGTGCTCAGGTGAGCTTAACAAAATAGAACTGCGGGCGTACGGGCAAGCCTCTGGTTTTGGCATAGTGTTCTACAAACACCAGCTTTAGTTGTCATTTATACTCAGCGAATTCGAGACACTTGTATCAGGTAATTTAACAGTAACTTGAAAGCATGCAATCCTGCAGTGGCTTTTGTAGTTTTCTAGTAAAGCTAAACGGGTAAACAGGTTCCTCGTGACAATGCAGAAAATATAAAAGTAACAAAGTAATATCCACTAGATCCAAATTTTTCAAAAGTCTTAATCAACGGATTTCACACATCAGCACATCCTTATGCCACAATGTGCATTGTTATACTTAAGAATAAACATCTGACAAACTTGAAAGACAGACACAACGTTCCTTTAACTTATAGAAGACTGAAAAATATCCTTAAGTCATCCAAATTATGCCTCATGGCAAGGAGATATTATTAACCCTCAGTAATACTAACTACCGCTATCTTGAATAAATTTTCATGACCAGAAGTATTTGAGTTATTTTAGTTTGACCGTTATGATATATTTTGGATTATTTTCTTATCGTACATGCACCTTATGTACGCCTGCAAAAAATGGTCAATGTGACCATAGATGGATAAATTAAAATGAATAAAATTGACCTAGTCAATACTATAAGGTCATGTTAAACCTATCAGTTTATCTAACCACTTTTCTTAGGCAGACTTAACTGTTGGTTTTCTTTTGCTCCAGCAATTCTGTTGCTGTATGCAGTCGAGTCCTCAACCTTGTTTCATCTCTGTTGTTTTTTATTTGTATGTTCTCGGAGATGTTACACTGATGAGTTAGAAAGCCTTCATGCGGACTAAACAAAATTAGTGTATACCACGACAGAGGTAAGGGCGAGGAGTATGGCCATGTAAAATCGACTTAAGACCCCAAGTGGAATTCTTTCCACTGATTGTTCCAAGGCGGTTGTATGTGTATTTGGTTGTTTGTTAAGGAGTTTATGGTCCGGACAACATGGTTTAGGTCAGTTTACCTAACCACACAAACTGGTCAGGCTTATATTCCATTGTGAAATTTTGAAAATATCTGAGGGTCACTATGAGGCCTAATTGGCCGAAACTAGCTAGTCTGGCCCAGAAAACATGTACACTCCATATTTTTCAGTTCTGTGGTGTATTCCTTGCTTCCAAAGGATAACCCTTTTATAGAACATATTATACTTTTACCAGAATCTCCTTATCACCAGTCACACCCACATCCAACTGAGCTACGGGTGTATGTACATAGAGGATCTTACATGAGCGCTCATGTATTATTGAATATATTAAGCCAGTTGAGAATTTTTGTTTGATTTGAGGTTTAACGTCCCCGTCAACACTGTAAAGGTCATTTTGGAGACGTTGCTTCCAATTTTGTGGGATTTTTACCCGACATTGAGATGAAATGACATCTCAAGCCCTGTCGCCCAATGAAACCAATAGGGTTTATTAGCATGGACAGTCCGCCTCGCACCGCGGTTCCTGGACAGGCTTAGATCCTCTAAGCGGTTTACCAGTACTAGTGTGCGGGCCGGATTCAGCTCTGCGTGGAAGCATCGTGCAGCCCATATATTTCTTCAAGCCCTTATTAGCCGGTTGAGGAAAAGGGATGAAATGCGAGATTACTTGTCATATATATGTGTAACAGTTTTATAAATGGAATGTTCCAAAAGTCATCATGTGAGCGTGCTGGCATTATTAAGATATTATTTTTGTTTTCCTTTCATGACATAGGCAGCCTGGCGTTGGCCTGAACTATTTCGTTTGACCTTAAAATGCAAATATTTAACCAAACAGTCTGCAGCCAGCTGAGCAGACGCCGAATTCCGCACCACATTCTGATCCGGGTATTTGGTGTTTGCGAAACTGACCAGACTCTATAGATAGCTCTGACTTACATGTAACATCGATAAACCATAATATTGCTTTCCCCAAATCAGTGAATGTCACATGGACAACAGCGTTAATTTCTGATTTGCCATTTAGTAAATTGGGGTCGACAATCGACCCCAAAACAGTAGGACGGTATCCAAGGCGGTTGCTATAATTCCATTTGCTATCTGCCTCCGCCATTCGGGGCTATATTTTGTCTAAAGAAAAGTTGAAGAAAAGCAATCATACTTCCGGTGAATAAAAGTCTTTTAAATTCTGGTATGGGTTGTGCAAAACTAGAATAATGAAAACGGCCACACAGAATGATACTTGCCGATACTGTTAGAATAGGTGGACCGTCCATGCTAATAAACCCTATTGTTTTCATTGGGCGACAGGGCTTGCGATGTCATTTCATCTCAATGTCGGGTAAAAGTCCCACAAAATTGGAAGCAACGTCTCCAAAATGACCTTTACAGTGTTGACGGGGATGTAAAACCTCAAATCAAACAAACAAACAAACAAACTGTTAGAATATATTTTGAAGTGTCCCATTGAAAATTGAGTGAATATGCGTCCCATCAACAGCACCACTGTGATTTTGAAGGTCTGCCTTTCGATGACACACAGCTCAGGAAAAAAATGGCACAAAAATGCTCCCTCACAGATTTGGCCAATGTTTGGTACAAACGTACAGGACATACCAGTTCATTTCATGGCTAAGTCAGAGATTGTGGCGAGGAAGTAGTTTTGGAGATATCTGTTATCGAATCAGAGTGATTTTCTCAACATGAACAACCGACCGCAACTCTGCACTACACGACTTGATTATACACTTATTTAGTGCGTGGCATGACATGTTACTCAGAGCCTTAAAAATAAGATTGACTTCATATAAGCATTTTATGTTATGTTGGTTGCTCCCTGATGCTATGTCTCTGGTCTGGCCCATTGGAGTCTAATTGTTGGTTTTTTACTTTTGCTCCAGCATTGCAGTGGTTCCTTGCTGTCGAGTCCTCATCGTGGTTGTTTGATTTTTATGTTCTCGAAGATGTTGCACTGATGAGTTAGGAGGCCGTTATAAAATACCTTGAAAGCGTTCTGTGATCTGTAAAATCGCAGTATATTCAAAATGGCGTTCTCGGAGATGTTGCACTGACGAGTTAGGAGGCCTTTATAAAATACCTTGAAAGCATTGTGATCTGTAAAATCGCTGTTTATTCAAAATGGCGGTCTATGTTTTGAAACTGACAGTTTTGACGTCATAGCAGGGAGTAAAATTGTGACGTAGGCTTATAGGCAGCGCAACACTATATTGATCGATATATTGTATAAATGGTCTCTCTCTCTCTCTCTCTCTCTCTCTCTCTAAAGATGTAAACAAAATTTCTCAATTTTTCTCAGTGTACCCATAAAAATGGACAAATAGGTAGTTAAATTCTTCTTTCCTGCTTTTTTGATGGAGGCAGGGATCGATGGATAGATAGAAAGGATGGATGAATGGCAAAATAGTGTATACTGCCACAAACCCCAGTTTTATCTATATAAAGTGGAGTTTAGAATTTTGATTTGAGGTTTAAAGTCCCCGTCAACACTGTATAGGTCATTTTGAAGACGTTGCTTCCAACGTTGTGGGAATTTTACCCAACACTGAGATGAAATGACATCTCAAGCCCAATGAAACCAATAGGCTTTATAAGCATATGGACGGTCTGACTCGCATCGCGGGAGAAAGCCCGTACTGGGCTCCCCCTAGGTACCAACAGAATGAAGTTCCCGGAAGTATGCAGCGCGAAGGCATAAATACTGCCAGAACAGAGCATACAAACGGGGACAGGTCACGCGCTAAATATCTTTATGGGTGGGGCAACGGCAATATCCACCATTTGCTAGGTATTTGGAAATAGGAAGTCCCTTAAAAATGCCTTTTGGAAGACCATTCAAAAATAAAAATTAGCGGGATTGCAAAATGGCTGATTAGCCTCATCACTGCCTTTCCAAAACAAACACATACCTCCAAACACATCACGAAGACACACCTGTCCAATTTTGAACCCCACTTGCATAGGCAGGTCTCCGTGATGAGAGCACGGGTACTAGGACTTTTTGCAATAGCCGCAATTGGCTGGTCTATTAGTCACCCATCCTGGCTCACTTTAGATGCCTGTTCAAAATTTAAAAATTTCATGCGTTATCACCCTTTAACAAGCATCGTGACCGAAGGCGTTTTCTTTGCCATGTCAGGGGTGGAGGCAGAGAATAATGGAAGCCAGAACTGATAATGTATGTTAGCTTTTATCCTCGGCCAGACATTCGAAAACAGGGCTGTGCTCTGACACATTTGGCAGTCGAAATTGGCAACAGGTCATCACATACTAGAGCCCGTCTTTGTCTGATTCCTGCACTCAAAATTCTAAAATCGCTACAGAACTGTGTTTCTTAGGACAAACGCTTTTCCTTGGGTGCGATTTGTGCCTTCCTCCGATTAAGAGTTCAGTATATTCCCATTGGTCAGCTGACATCTGAAGAATTGACAAGTGCCAGCACATTGGAGGCCCTGGGAAGAGCAGTTCATAAACTAATCCCATTTAGCGAGATTGGGGTAGCCCCTATGTGCTTTTAGCGCCCGGTTACCTTACAAAATCTGTCAAGTCAAGTCAAGACTCGCATCGCTTTGCCTGTGCAGCCTGTACAGCTGGTGTGTGGGAATGTGTGGCGGCGGTAAAACGTCTCCCTGCCCTACATCATAGTGTAGATTATATTTTCTTGTCCTTTGGGATCATTGATTCCATTGTGGAATTTTGAAAATATATGAGGGTCACTGATGAGGCCTAATTGGCCGAAAGTAGCTAGTCTGGCCCAGAAAACATGAACACTACATATATTTCAGTTCTGTGGTGTATTCCTTGCTTCCAAAGGATAACCCTTTTATAGAACATATTTAGATCTTTTAAAGGCATTCTTGATTATTGAGGACTATCATTTCATTACATAATATTATGTAGCCCTCAGTGCTGACTGAAGAGAAGCCAACCGTCTTTAACAGGTAAGGGACCACCTTGGTGAAAATCAATAGTTTAGTAACAGTTGACTAGAGTGTACATTATTGATTTTCCCCTAAAGTGCCTCAGGCATGGAATTAAGAGCTTCTAATCACCTTATTAAGGGCTGCATTTGATCTTCTATAGGCAGTATATCACAAGGGGCAATAAAACACTTATGAACACACGGTGTGTCCTACTGTTACAAGAATAAATGCCTTTAAGGGATTTACCAGTTCTCGTGTGCAGTCAGATTCAACTGTGCGTGGAAGCATCGTGCAGCCCATCTAATTCTTCAAAAATGAGTTCCTGCTGCTTATGCTAGCGAAACGGTGAAGTGTGGGAGCTACATGTAGTGTCTAGGTTGGACATGGAGGCCTGACGTACCCCAAGCAGACCTTATTGGTTGGTTGTTCAGGGAACACTCACGTTTCATGGGAAATTGGTGCGAGAAATGAGTTGGACAGGATTGATGCTTTCTCGATATGGGCCAAACGGTGAGGTGTGGGAGTTGGCGATCTTACACAACAATCTGACCTTACATCGATAAGAATAATATAGCATGGCTATTTCCTTTAAACAACAGAAGTCATGTGGACATTTTACGACAAAACACCCATATGACATATTGCATTCTTTCACATCCCAAAACTGAATTCTTTTCTGATGAAAATGTGTGATATTTTACTTATTGTTACTGCAAACATAGGCTGTGGGTGCTCGTTACTCATTGAGGCAGTTCTAACGAGTACCCACAACCTATGTCTTAGAGCAGAAATATGGAAAATAATGTGTACCCCCCTAAACCCCAATTTTCTTTATATAAAGTGGGGTTTAGTGGGGTATTCATTTCACGGAATAGTTCACGTGATGATCAGCACTGAAAAGCTTCTGTGCTATAAAACTTGGTGTCGATTGATAAACAATCCACCCATAAACTACTGACATGATATGTTTTCAAACAAAACAACAGAAAATTCTCAAAAAAAATCTCTTCCCATTATCCAGTTCTATGAAATATCAAGTCACAGTACCAACATTATAAACAGTCATAAGTGAGACAAATACTTTAAACACTGGAGTAATCAACACTGTCACAATAGGTATACTGTAGTACTGCAAATAATAAATCAGATCACGGACTCCTAGTACACCAAATATTGTTATATTTCCGGAGGTAGTTGGTGGCAGACATCGGGTTCTCCAGTAGAGAAGTACAGAGTGGAGTCTATCACAGTTCAAAACAAGTGGAATGGCATCAGCCTGAAAACAGAACAATGTCATCTTATGCCCCGGTCCCACCTTTACGTTTCTGCTACGTTTCACCACGTTTCTGACAAAAACCCAAAACGTGGCCAAACGTCGCAACCTGCTGCGTTTTTTATGCAAATTAGATGTCTTGTTGTGTACATGGAGTATGAGCTACGTTTCTACTGCGAAGCTGCGGCGTAAGACCCACGTATCGCGGCGTTTGCGTGACGTAAGTGCTGCGTATATCGCGTTGCTGTTACGTAGGAGCTGCGTTTCATTCTGACCTGCGACGTTGCTGTTGCGTAACAGCGGCGTTTTAAAACGTATGTGGTAATAGAATTATTGTCATTCATTCAATTGACATCGAAGTATCAACATGACAAGGAACAGAGGAAAGGCAACTTGCAAGACCGGGGAAGAGAAGCTCGATGCCTAATCTCAGCCCTGCGGTTAATATTCAAACTGATCAGGGATCAGAGCGGGACAGAAATCCGTGTCGTATATATATAATTTATATATGAGACCACTTGATCGAGATTAAAATGGATTATGCGATGCCACTTGAACTCATTTGAAACTCAACAAAAGCCACAATCGTCGCTATTAAGCCGCAGGTAAACTTGAAACGCCACAGCTATTTTTACTACGTCGTACATACGCAGCAATAACGTCGCACATACGACAGCTACGTAGTACTTACGCCATGCTTACGTTATGATACGCCGTGGAAACTGCGTATTTAAAATTAAAACGTAACAGATACACCGTAGATACGAAAGGAACGTCGCTGTTACGCAGCGACAACGTGTCGTAAGCCACACTTACGTGGTAAGTCTTGAGTGGCGTATGTGCGGCGTAAGAGGCATTTGTGCTACGCTGCTGCTGCGTTCCTTTCGTTTGCACTGCGTTTCTGCTACGTATGTACGACGTTTCGAACCTGCCACGTATGTGCGACGTAAAGAAGTGGCAGCCTCGCGTAAGAGGCGTTCTTGCTACGTATCTCGGCGTAAGAGCTACGTTCCTGCGGCGTACCTTTAGTTTTCGCCACGTATTGAGAAACTTAGCGCTTACGTGGGTGGAAACGTAAAGGTGTGACCGGGGTATTAACTCGATAAGGCTGATCATGGTAACATTGTACCAAAAAGGCCATCTTGGCTATTAGATGAGATTCCCTCATCAATCCAGAAACTCTATGTTCCCTTGATGTCGCCACTTTATTTTCTGAACAGCACAATCCTGCTTAGGATTCAGGAGGAAATTATGTTGGTGCAGAGTGGATGGTTAAATGAACAAGATACTCTAAGAGGACTTCTGCCCTGTCTTTGATTCTTGAACACTTGAACAGAACGAGTTAAGCGGCTCTGAATTTCCATGTTGCCGTGATGCCTCCCATCAAGTTTCAGCTCAATCAGACTTCCGCTTTTGTCCTTTGAAGTATTTCAAGATAAGAACAATGGCAGCCATCTTGGATTTTCGCATTTCTCAATCTCCATGTTGTCCAATTGCTTCTTATCATGTTTCGGCTTAATCCGACTTGTCATTAAGAAGCAAATTGGGTTTGAAAGTTTTAAACATGGTTATAATGGCAGCCATCTTGGATATTAGAACAAAACAACTTTAGCAATTCTGAAAAACCATGCCACTCTGATAACCTCCCATCAAGTTCAATCCAACTTCTGACTTACAGTTTGGAAGATGTCATTTGAAGAATTTGTCCTCATTGGCTACAAGTTTGATGATGAGCCGATCAAAAATAAAGTTTCTAGCACCCGAACAACAATTTGACCATTTTATGTCTATGAGAGACTAAAGGGCAAAACAGAAGTGAAGGTAATGATCAGGAATCGATACAATTAACCCACAGTTCCCATCAGAGACACCAAAGAGAAAGAAGCACAAACATGAAACAACTAGACACTAATGGAAACATCAATGTTGGAAAGCCAAAAGGGCAGTTACTTTCCCACAAAATGGCCAATTGGCTATCCAAAACAAAATAATATAAGCGATACACTCACTCAAAGACAACCCATAACAAGAATAAACCGCGACAGAAGAACCGCCTTGGAACGGTCAGTGAAAGCAATTCCACTGGGGGACTTAGTTAGATTCCGTCCGGTGGGCTGGACCATTGACAGAGCATCGGGCACCAACCAACATTACATAAAAATAGATACTCTCATATTCTTATGTAGTTTTACGCGAGAACCGTCAAAGAATTTGCCGCCAAAGCTCTCATGTGAATAATCCAGTCGGTCCCAAATTCGAACCTGTCCAAGATTTTATAGCTGTCCTCATTAATTTACCTATAAGTTTGACGAGGATCTGATAAAAAATAAAGTCACTTTAGCTAGGATACCATTTTCCCCATTATATGTCTATGGGAGACTAAAGGCAAGTGACTCTTATGTGAATAGTCTGATCTGCCCACAACCAACCTTGTCCAAGATTTTTTTACTTTCCTCATTACCTGCAAGTCTGATGAAGATACCATCAAAAAAGAAGTCGCTGTTACCTGTAAAACATTTTCCAAAGTCTATAAGGGCCCTCAAGGGCAGGTAATTCTCATGTCAATGTTCTAAACTGGGCCAAAATCAAATTTGTCAAAGATTTAATGCCTGCTAACTGCAAGTTTGATGAAGTTTCTATCAAAAATGAAGTCACTGTCTATCGGATAATATTTTCCCCATTATAAGTCTATGGGATACAAAAGGGCATGTAATTTCTCAAGTTAATAATCCCATCTGCCCCAAATTTGATCTTTTCCCAAGACTTTATTGCTGTCCTCATCACCTACAACTTTGATGACGATCTGATCAAAAATAAAGACACTATCGGCCTGACAAGAAAAGGAAACAATGGATGGATGGAGTTCAACACTCGTAATAAATTGTTAACTGCTAAATTTCTTAATCAGGGTTATCAGTATCATAAACAAGGCAAAACCTTTTCAAAATTTCTAAGCAGTTTACCAGCACTTGACAATAACTAACAACAGCCGGTAGGGCAACGGTTGAGTCATCAACAAGCCATCTTACAAGAGATGGGGCACAAGAAAAGGGAAACAGGATAGAGTAGGAGAAAAAAAACCCTGTGACCAGGCTCATAAAGAGAAATTGTAGGGTTTAAAAGTACAGTAAACCATTTAACATAACGACAAAACTCGCTTTTACGACGTTTTCTATGGAATAAATCCTTAGCGCAAGATGGGACAGACTAGTAAAGGTATTCAATAAGTAATTATTAACTGACTGCCCTGTTCTAATCAAGAGGTCATCGCTATTAACACCTATTAATCATATGTCAAGAGATATTAGGCTAAGGTTAAAAGTCAAAAGTCATGTTTTTAATTGTGTCAGTAAAATCGTCATTAATCAAGTAATTTGGGCTAATACAGCAGACATCGGACCGCAGACGTGTAACTAGGCCAATACACAATTACTTGATTAATGACACTTTTACTGATACAATTAAAAAGCACGATTATTGATTTTTAACCTCAGCCTAAGATCACTTGACCTCCGGTTACTATTGGTTGACCTGGTGTTAATACGGATGACCTCTAATCAGTACACTACACTGTTTGCTTACAGGAAACAGTCTAAGTGTTCGTTCAGGAAAAAATTTTACATCTTTCATACGAAATTTGGTTACAAATGGCCTGGTGGTTCCACAATAAATTTTTGCGTATCAGAATTGTTTTGTTTGATTTGAGGTTTAACGTCCCCGTCAACACTGTAAAGGTCATTTTGGAGACGTTGCTTCCAATTTTGTGGGACTTTTACCCAACATTGAGATGAAATGACATCTCAAGCCCTGTCGCCCAATGAAACCAACATGGTTTATTAGCATGGACGGTCCGCCTTGCACCGCGGTTCCTGGACAGGCTTAGATCCTCTAAGCGGTTTACCAGTACTAGTGTGCGGGCCGGATTCAGCTCAGCGTGGAAGCATCATGCAGGCGTATCAGAATGACCTTGGGTCAAAGTCAAGGAATGACTCTGACCGTTAACACTCATTATGTTTCATCCTCTCATTAAGCTTACTGCATCTACCAAATGTCCGATCAAAGGCTGCAATAGTTCCTGAAAAATACTCGGTTTTAATGTCTAAGTGACCAAATTGAACTTTGGCAGAAAATGGGTAATCATTTAATTAAGTTATATGATGGGCCTCCAATGAAGCATACCGAGTTTCATGAAAATCGGCCTATTGGTTCAGGAGAAGATTACTGAAGGGTTTGTTTTTACCTTTTATGGGCATGACTACCATATTAGTCATGTAACAAAACTCATTTTATATACTTTTCATTCCCTTGTTTCTGAAAGCTTTCGTTTGAAATTTGGTTATAAACGGCCTAGAGGTTCCTTTGAAAAGTAAGTTTGAATTTTCATATCTGAATTGCCTTAGCCCAAGGCCAAGGAATGACCTTGACCTTAACTACTCATGTAATTTAATTTACTCATTTAATATACTACATCTACCAATTTTCAGATCAAAGGCTGCAATAGTTTCTGAAAAATACATAGTTTGACTTCTAGATATTTTGATGAATTATTAAATATTGACAAATACCTATTTCGATGGTTTGATCAGTCAAATTTACCCAACGAAACTTCAGTTAAATAAAGCAAATTCTTCTGATACCGATGCCAAGTTTTTGGATTTACACCTACATATTGTAGGCGGGTTTGTTTCCTGCAAAATTATGATAAATGCGATGATTTTGAGATTATAAATTTTCCTTTCTTGGATGTCCCTCGTACGGCATCCTATGGCATATTTATTTCACAATTAATTCTATTTTGCAGAGTGCCTAGTCATGAAACTGACTTCAACACTCGTAATAAATTGTTAACAGATAAACTTCTTAATGAGGGTTATCGGTATCATAAAACTACCCAAAGGCTTTTTCAAAATTTTACAGACCCCATTCTGATTTAATTTCAAAATTCAATGTCGGACTTAAATCTCTTCTGCAACAAGGTCATTCGGAACCCGAATTTTATGGTGACTTAGTATATAAATTCAGAAAAGTATGTAATAGCAATGACTTCAGCACCACATTTCATAAATGCATTCTTCGATATAATAAGATTGGGTATAACATAAATATATGACAGACTGCATGCATGGTATTTAACCCAATCATGGTTGACAACTTTGCTTCCCTCTTTAACTGCACGCCGATGGGTCAGGCCTCGGACACTATGGCGGTTCCAGCTTAAAGGCTTACAGAGAATTAGAGAGAATTTAATTTTATATAATGTTGGTTGCTCCCCGATGCTATGTCTCTCGTCTGGCCCATTGGAGTCTAATTGTTGGTTTTTACTTTTGCTCCAGCATTGCAGTGGTTCCTTGCTGTCGAGTCCTCATTGTGGTTGTTTGATTTTTGTGTTCTCGGAGATGTTGCACTGATGAGTTAAGAGGCCTTTATGCGCACTGAACAAATTAATTGTTTTGAAATTAATCACAATGGAAGTAAGGGAGAGGATTGCGGCCGCGAAAAATCGATTTAAGCCCACCAGTGGAATTTGTTTCACTGACCGTTCCAAGGCAGTTCTTCTGTTGCGGTTTATTTTTGTTATGGTTTGTCTTTGAGCGTGTGTATCCCTAATATTGTTTTTGTTTTGGATTTTCTGGGAAAGTGACTGTCCTTTTGGCTTTCCGCTATTGGTGTTTCCATAAGGGTCTAGCTATTTCATGTTTGTGTTTCTTTCCCTATTGTGTCTCGGGTGGGAGGTATGGGTTAATTATATCGATGTCTGATCATTGACTTCACTTCTATTTTTCCCATACAAAAGCCTATGATAATGTGATAAAATTCGATCTGGCGTAAAATAGGTAAAAGCCACCCAGTGGTCATCATTTGAACAAACTATGACTGGCTCAAGTCCCCAATGGTACATACCAAGTTTCATGATAATGGGCTCATTGGTTCTGGAGAAGATTTTTGAAGGGTTTATACCTTATATGGGCATGGTGGCCATATTGTTTATGTGGGGGAACATGGTCGCTTAATGTTTGTATTTCTTTCCCTTTGGTGTCTTTTATGGGTGGTGTAAGTTAATTGTATCAATTCCTGATCTTTGTTTTACTTCTACTTTTCCTATTATTTGATTTTCATTTCCTGGTTACCAAAGGCTTTCATATGAAATTTGGTTACAAATGGCCAAGTGGTTTCTGAGGAAAATAAGTATAAATCTTCTTATCTGAATGACCTTTGGACAAGGGCCAAGGAATGACATTGACCATTAATACTCATGTATTTTCATCCACTCATTTAGCCTACTGCATCTGCCATGTTTCAGATGAAAAGGTTGCAATAGTTTCTGAAAAATACACAGTTTTTACTTTTCCCCATACGAAAGTCTTATGCGTACAAATTTGACCTTGGGGTAAAATAGGTCTCACTATGATCGAACAAATTTTGATCGGCCCGAGTCTCCAATGCTATATACCAGGTTTCATGCCAACTGTCTCACTGGTTCGGGAAAAGATTTTTAAAGGATTTTTACCTGATATGGGCATGGCAGCCATCTGGTAATGTGACCTGGACCCAGTGAATAAACTTTCCGTCCCCAATCCACTGAGGCTCATTCTAAAATTTGGCCCTGCAGTTTTGGAAAAGAAGATCTTGAAAATGGTGGATGGACGACGGAGGGATGACTGACGGATAAAACACGGATCAGAGCTAAACTATAAGCACACCTAGGAGCCTACAGGGTCAGGTGAGCTAAAAGTTCTAAAAAATAAGACACCTTGAGGACTTGCTGTAATTCTACCAAAATGTTAACAAGTTTGTTTCACAATCCAGCAAGGAGTCCAAAAAGAGAAGAGGCAATCGCAGACGGTGCAGACCCTGACCAGACTGTTCCTTCAGGATACCTGCTGTCTTAACAGACCGTCTGCTTAAGATATTCAGCAGATACCTTATTGTGAAGAACATGCAGGTAGAGATTTTGGACAATAAAACATACTGATGGTAGAGAACCAGAAGAAACTAGATCGCACAGTCTATGGTATACCATCACAAATACCCGATTGTTCTATGACTAACACTAATGATTGTGTATTAGCTAGCCAAAACTACATGTAAGGTAAAAGAAAGTTGCAAAGAACATTCTAACTGATAAACAACGTTTCAGAAGTGTAACCCTTATAGTCTAGAAGATATGGCAAAGTCATACTTTTTACCTTTGTCCTTGGGGCTATGTTGAGTTCCACCAACAGTATCCCAATTTATTCTATATTTCATCGGCCATCCAATGACCAAATTTCAGAAGTGTAACTCCAATAGTTTAGAAGATATGGCAAAGTCATACTAAATTTTACCTTTGACCTAGGGGTCATGTTGATGTCAATGTCACACCAAAAGTATCCCAATTTATTGTATATTCCAAGGGCCATCCAAAAACTAAAGTTTCAGAAGTGTAACTCCAATATTTTAGAAGATACGGCAAAATAATACTTTTTAACCTTTGACCTTGGGGTCATGCTGAGGTCGAGGTCACACCAAAGGTAGCCCAATATATTCTATATTCCAAGGGCCATCCAATAACAAAAGTTTCAGAAGTGTAACACCAATAGTTTAGAAGATATGGCAAAGTCATACTTTTTGACCTTTGACCTAGGGGTCATGTTGATGTCAATGTCACACCAAAAGTATCCCAATTTATTCTATATTCCAAGGGCCATCCAAAAACCAAAGTTTCAGAAGTGTAACTCCAATATTTTAGAAGATATGGCAAAATAATACTTTTTTACCTTTGACCTTGGGGTCATGCTGAGGTCGAGGTCACGCCAAAAGGTAGCCCAATTTATTCTATATTCCAAGGGCCATCCAATAACAAAAGTTTCAGAAGTGTAACTCCAATAGTTTAGAAGACATGGCAAAGCCATACTTTTCTATATTTGACCGTGGGTCATGTTGAGGTCAAGGTTACACCAAAAATAGCCCAATTTGTTCTATATCCCGGCTAGGATAGCTTGCCCCCCACCTATCCAAAATATGGAAAACCCAAACGAGCATACTTATACAAAAAACTACCTATAATAATAAAAATAATAATAATAATAATAATGATGATTTTATTTATCGAGGAACACACAGTTGGTAGTAACAATCTTCTCAAAACAAAATCTTAGTTGTTTGATGAAATAGCTATTTGGCTGGTGGCAATGTTATGTCAGCCATAGACCATTGTACAACAGCAGTGCCTTGCACTGTTCAGAAGCTCTTGCTGAGCTCCTCTCTTGGCAGATTTGGTAGATGCCCAGGCAGCCCCGCAGACTTATGCGATTTCATCAGACAATTAAGATTATACAGTTCTTTTTTCTGAATCATGTGACAGCTTTTATTTTTGGTATAAGTGTTCTTGTTTGGGTTTTCCAGTCTGGACTGTAGTGGGGAGGTGGGGGCAAGCTATCCCAGCCGGGATATTTTGCCCCCCCCCCCCCCCCCCCCGGGGGTGAAGGTAACCCAGCCGGAATATCTTAACTCCCACCCATGAGGAAAGGTAGAAGATGTGAAATACTTATTCATACAAACGATTTAGCTGGTGGCAATCTAATGTCAGTCATATACCAATTGACCTCAGCAGTACCATTGTTGAGCTATTGATGAGCTCCTCTCTTGAAAGATTTGGTAGAGGCCAAGACATCCCCGCAGTGCCGACTTTGGCGATTTCGTCAGACAATAAAGATTATACCGTTTTTTTTGTTTTGTTTTTTCTCTGAAAAAGTGTGATAGCTGGATTTTTGGTATGAGCGTGCTTGTTTGGGTTTTCCAGTCCGGATGGTGGGGGTAGGGTCAAGCTATCCCAGCCTGGATATTTTGCCCCCCGGGGTGAAGGTAACCCAGCCGGGATAGCTTCACCCCTATCCATGAGCAGTGGTAGAAGCTGTGTAATATTTATATATGCTAACTATTTAGCTGGTGGCAATGTAATGTCAGCCATAGACCATTGGACATTAGCAGTACCTTCCATTGTTGAGAAGCTCTTCCTGGGCTCATCTCTCGAACGATTTGGTAGTGGCCCAGACAGCCCCGCAGACTTTGGCGAGTTCATCAGACAATTAAGATTATTCAGTTTGTTTGTTTTTTTTTTTGTTTTTTTTTTTCCTGAAAAAGTGTGATAGCTTGATATATGCTATAAAGGTGCTTGTTTGGGTTTTCTAAATGCTGGAAAGGTGGGGGGGGGGGGGGGGGCAAGCTATCCCAGCCGGGATATTTTGCCTCCCGGGAGTGAAGGCAACCCAGCCGGGATATCTTCATCTCCACCTTGCCACACACCACCACCACCACCACTCACAACTGACAGGGATAATGCAAGATTCATAATGAAAGATTGTCATAAGCAAGTTGATGAATATGAAAATAACCAAAATGAAGTTATTAAATGGTCATATGCCTCTATAATATGGTCATAGTTCTTACTAAGGGTAGTACTATTAGTCAGAGTCATGATTGAAACGAAAAATGTTAAAGTGAAACATCGAGTCCACTATCTTACTTCAGTTACATATAAGAACAAATTGGGCATAAAGAAAATAGTTTATCAAAAAAGTTGGGATGGGGGTAAAGATATCCTGGCCAGTTTAGCTTTACCCCCAGGGGGGCAAGATATCCCAACTGGGAAATCTTTACCCCCACCCTGCCACACACCGCCGCCACCACCACTTACAGCTGACAGGGATAATGCAAGATTATGAAAGATTGTCATAAGCAAGATGTTGAATAAGAAAATATACAAAATGAAGTTATAAAATATTCATATGCCTCTAAAATATGCTTTTTTTCTTACTAAGGGTAGTACTTATAGTCAGAGTCATGATTGGGCCCCCGCCCAACGGGGCTTGCAGAAATAGATTGGCTGCATGATACTTCCACGCAGAGCTGAGACTACCGCACACGAGTACTGGTAAACAGCTTAGAGGATCAAAGCCTGCCCAGGCAAAGCGGTGTGAGTTGGTCTGTCTATGCTTATAAACCCTATTGGTTTCATTGGCGACAGGGCTTGAGATGTCATTTCATCTCAATATCGGGTAAAGGTCCCACAAAATTGGAAGCAACGTCTCCAAAATGACCTATACAGTGTTGACGATGACGATAAACCTCAAATCAAACAAACAAACAGGGTCATGATTGAAACGAAAAATGTTAAAGTGAAACATCGAGTCCACTATCTTACTTCAGTTACATATAAGAAGAAATTGGGCAATTAGAAAATAGTTTATCCAAAAAGTGGGGATGGGGGTAAAGATATCCTGGCCAGTTTAGCTTTACCCCGGGGGGGGGGGAGATATCCCACAGGGGATATCTTCACCCCCACCTTGCCACACACCACCATCACTAACAACTGACTGGGATAATGCACGAGTATGAAAGATTGTCATAAGCAAGATGTTGAATAAGAAAATACACAATATGAAGTTATTAAATAGTCATATGCCTCTACAAAATGCTTTTTTTCTTACTAAGGGTAGAACTATTAGTCAGAGTCATGATTGAAACGAAAAATGTTAAAGTGAAACATCGTGTCAACTATCTTACTTCAATTACATATAAGAACAAATTTGGCATTAAGAAAATAGTTTATACCAAAAGTGGGGATGGGGGTAAAGATATCCTGGCCAGTTTAGCTTTACCCTTGGGGGGGGGGGGGGGGGGGGGGCAAGATATCCCAGCCCGGGTATTTTGCCCCTGGGGTCAAGATATCCAGGGGAGGAAGGTAAAGATATCCCAGAAATCTTTACCCCCGGGAGGAAAGCTACCCAGGGGGTAAAGATAAACTGTTACACCGTTTTCAAAGCAGATTCATTCCATAGAAACGTGACGGACGTACGTACACACACAATTACAAACAAACATACATACATACATACATACATACATACATACATACATACATACATACATACATACTCGACCATGACACGAAACCAATATACCAGATTTTTCTTCGAAAAAGCTGGTATAATAAATACATTCACACTACCAGTACCTAATGTAAGGACAAAAGGACCTTTTCCAGTTCAACCTAATATCAGCTGGATAGCCTGATGCCAAGATACATGGATCTTGACCTCACCCACCCAGTCCATATAAATTTTAGAAGGTGCATACCATTTATGCACATCATTACGAATACACACATGTAGTAAATTTTTTCGCCATACTTGTAAAGATTTTATAATGAAAAAGTGACATTTTTCTTATTTCTGCTCAAAATATAGATTGGGGGGTCACGTTAGAAACGCCTAATCGAGGCGGTTCTAACGAGTACCACAACCTATATTTTTGAGCAGAAATAAGAAAAATAAAGGTTGCCCCTGTAAACCCCAGTTTTACTATATTAAGGTGGGGTTAAAGGGGGTCAAAATTATGTAGATATGTTTTCGTAATGTTATGTCATATATTTGAACAAAGTTCTTTTCCCTCACCATTTCATGGCTTCTCCATATAAGCTGTTGATGCCAACTTTTTTATGTAAGGGCAACCATTTGTACTAAGTTTCTTTTCATTTACGTATTGGATGGTTAAAGTTTCGATTTGCTGGCAACCTTTGACATGAAAAAGCAACTTCATGAGCACTGCCCTCACGAAGTCCATGTCGTATACAGACTTTAACAAACAAACTTGTTCCAACGACACACATGAACATACATGCACACGCACATGAAGGGCAGTTGTCAGTTTCTGGCGAAAGATTGTGCACTGTACTGGTAAACTGCTTACGTATAAGCCTGCCCAGGAAAGTGTGGATAGGTAAACAGACCAGCTCAAAAATGACCTAAAGTAGTGTTGACTGGGCCGTTAAAGGCATTTATTCTTGAACAGTAGGACACACCGTGTGTTCATAATTGTTTTATTGCCCCCTGTGATATACTATCTATAGCAGATCAAAGGCAGCCCTTCATAGGGTGGTTAGTAGCTCTTGTTGAATCCCCTGACTGAGGCACTGAGGGGGAAATCAATAATGTACACTCTAGTCAACAGCTAGTAAATTATTGATTTTCGCCAGGGAGGCCACTTACCTGTTGAAGACAGATGACTTCTCTTCAGCCAGCACTGAGGGCTACATAATATTATGTAATGAAATAATATTCCTCAATAATCAAGAATAAATGCCTTTAAACTCCAATACAAACACACACACACACACACACACACACACACACACACACACACACACACACACACACACACACACACACATTATCAAACTGTATCTATGAAATGAAGTAAAATCTTACCAGCACTTCAGACAGGAGGTGGACATTCCGTTCTATGGCTTGTTCGGTTCTGAAGGCACAGATAAATGTTAGCACCATCAGTAGAGTCCAGGTGAAAGATATACTCAGCAGACATGCCCTGTCAAAACAAGAAGTTGAAAAGATGTACCTAAAAAAGTCAGCTCCTATTTTCCAATGGGAATTTACTTCTGTAAACTGAGCGTAGACTTTCTGCATCTGAATTCCTTTTACACTACAACCTTTTTGTAATGCTGTTCGGCTTTGGATATAACACGGTTACAAGATGGATCCCAAAAATGTATATGTCATTTTCTATATAATCTACACATTTTTGTCTGGATATAACACGGCTGTTTACCTAACACGACACATTTTTGTTTGGATATAACACGGTTGTTTACCTAACACAGTTTTTGCTTTGAATCCCATTTATAGTGTTAGAAGGAGGCTGTGGAGTATTTTCAAAATTGGGGATTTACTACCGACGGTAAGAATTTGTTCCTGATAGAAGCATATTACAATGGCAATATTGTAGTAACAACCACATAACCTTTGGTGGTATCCAAAGCAGAAACTGTGTTAGATAAACAAATGTATATCCAAACATTTAGAATCAAAGCACTAGCAGCACTGGTGGGATGGCTGTCTCTGAGTGTAGACTGAGAAAATAGTCCTGAACTGAGACTTAAAATGGTTCGTTTAACCCTTAAATTCCAGGGGCCAGTTGCTCAAAACTAACGACGTTGTTAGTTAACGTATCGATTAAACTTTAGTAATTTATTATGGCAAATATGCTAAAGTTTTTACTGAAAAAGTATGAGGCAAAAGCTGCTCACATTTTTTTCAGCAAAAATAACAAAATTTTAGGTATTAAACTTGCTTGAACAGTTAACAATATGACCACTAACGAGCTAACAACGCTTTGAACAACTGGACCCAACTGGACCAAGTATTTTAAGCAAACAGTGTATACCCTGATCATTTAAGTTGCATTTGATCAGGGTATAAACTATTCCAATGTCACAACATATACAACGAGTCAATGGTTTACAGTCTGCTTTCTTTTACACAGCACCCTGACGTCACAACGACAAGGGCAGCGCAGTTTTTTCTACAAATAACAAACCTTTAATGAATTGTGTTATGAAGAACTTGGGAGTTAAGCATACATACACTAGTGTAGTGAATTTTCTTGATCAGGTTGCAGTTGCTTAAACCAGCGTTACCTTAATGCGCTCATTAGTGGTCAAATTGTGAACTGTTATAGCAAGTACAATATCTAAAAATGTTGGTATTTTGCAGACAAAAATATGAGAAGCTTTTGCATATAGAAGCTTTTGCAAATACTAACATTTTTTCATCAAAAATATTAATACATTACTAAATGATCTAATAGTAATGATTTGTTAACTAACGATGTCGGCAGTTGTAAACTCGTAAGTTTTGAACAAATGCCCAAGGTCAAGTCTAAATACTGACAAACTGAGATTATGGTGTGAGGATGGCCTACAAATGCAGCAAATAAATCTCCATGACAATGTTTTATACAAATGTCTTCACAGATTTTTTTGTTAGTAAATTGGGGATGCTAAATTCATTGGAAGGAAACCCGAAGAATGCTTTTTAACATGATGAAATAGATTCTGAAAATGTTTGTTGACAATTTGACATGTTTGAGTTTCATCTTAATAGCTTGCTTAATAAAACTCATAGCTTTCACTTTTTATTAATTGCAATTTATCATTGTAAGAAACAATATTCACAAAAATAATATAGTCACTGATGCACATCAGACTTGTAAAGTATAAGAATTTATTTCTCTGATCCCCACTTTCACCCCACTGGGTGACCAACAATTCTATTAATATCTTGTTAAAGAATATTCCGGAAATGAGTCATATATCTGAAAACAACTTGTTTACAAGGAAAGTACTTTGGAACCTTCCAGAAAGTTCAGGTTTGCATTATTTTTAGAAAATTACATCTTATTCCACAGCTGTCTGGAACGTTCTAGAGAAATCTTAGGGTCTATAAAAGAGCTTGAATTTTCTCTTTGGAGTCAGACTTTGGAGTTTGATGTTTGGGATTTTAAGAAAAGTTATTTCTAAATTCTGTGTTGGATTGTTAAAGGATATTATATTTCATTTCGGACTGTGAATTCTGTGGGATCAAGGAAAATAGATTCATTCAAGGATCTTTCATAACAGAGTACGTTTAATTTTCTTACTTCTACAGGTTAAAGATACTTTGTAAATAAATTTTGTTAAATTTTTCCAAAAGGCTTGTTTGCTTTTTCTTTCTGCTACGCCTGGCTCGTAACAGAAATTGGAGGCCCGTCCGGGATATAAACATATTGAGCATTTTAGGACTGACATTTCATTTTAAGGCAAGTAATTGGCATTTCTTATCAAATATAGACTTGGCAGTTGCTTCAAATGATTGTTAATTCCCCAAAGGCATATAGGGGATTGTCTTTTCATGTGAAATAGTACTTGTCATTTCATGTGAATTAGTACTTGTCGTTTCAGGTGAAATAGTGCTTGTCGTTTCATGTGAAATTTCTAGTTGGGCTTGTCGTTTCAAAAAAAGAACTTTGTCAAATTAACCTCAATCTGTATTACCATAATTACTTTATAATACAAACAAAAAGCAAACATGTCGTTTGATTTGAGAAGCTTTTTGGCTCAGCCTACCCAGGAGTTGTTTAATCTGGCCAAAAGGACAGATTTGCTAGATATTGCTTCCCAATATGGGGTCACTGTTGACCCCCGCCCATAGGGGCTTGAAGAAATATATGGGCTGCATGATGCTTCCACGCAGAGCTGAATCTGGCACGCACACTAGTACTGGTAAACCGTTAAGAGGATCTAAGCCTGTCCAGGAACCGCGGTGCGAGGTGGACCGTCCATGCTAATAAACCCTATTGGTTTCATTTGGCGACAGGGCTTGAGATGTCATTTCATCTCAATGTCAGGTAAAAGTCCCACAAAATTGGAAGCAACGTCTCCAAAATGACCTTTACAGTGTTGAAGGGGACGTTAAACCGCAAATCAACCAACCAACCAACTGTCAAAACAAGCATGAAAAAATGAAATCAAGAATATATTGGTACAGTTTTTTGTTGATGAAGAACTTTTTGATCCATCTGCCTTGTCTTATGGTTTCACATACTGAATTACAAATGTGACAAATTGAAATAGGAAGGCAAACTGAATTAGAGAAGTTAAGATTAGAAATGGAAGAAAGAGAGAAGGTAAAAGAAAGAGAAATGGAGTGAGTGAGTGAGTTTTAGTTTTACGTCCCACCAACAGCTAAGGTCATACGGAGACGGGACCTCGGTTTAAAGACTCATCCGAAAGTCTGGAGAAGCCCGGGATCGATCCTGCGATCCCTGGTTTACAAGACGAGTAGCGTAACCACTGCACCACGGAGGCTTCTAAAAGAGAAATGGAAGAAAGAGAGAAGGAAAAAGAAAGAGAAATGCAGAGACAAATGCAGATGGAAAGATTAGAAATGGAAGAATGAATTCGAAAAGCAAAAATTAGAACAGGAAGAAAAACAAAAAGAAATGAAAGAAAGAGAGAGGGAAAACAAAGAGAAATGGAGGAACGCATTGAGTTAGAAAAGGAAAAAAATGAGATATAGTATTGAATAAAAAGAAAGGGAAAGGCAATTTCAATTAAGGCTGAATAAAATGGAACTCCAGGGTCAAGATAGGATAAAACATACCCTTGTTTTTGACTCTGGTAGTTACTTCGATGCCACAAAGCACATCAGATTAGTTCCGACATTTAAGGAAAAAGAGGTACATAAGTATTTTTTGCATTTTGAAAAAGTTGCAGAAAATTTAAAATGGCCAGAAAAGCATTGGACCTTACTTTTGCAAAGTGTTGTTGTCGGAAAGGCTCGAGACATTTACACTCAGCTGACTATGATTTGATTAAGGAGCTTATTCTTAAGGCATATGAGTTGGTCCCCGAGGCTTACAGGCAAAAATTTAGGAATTGTAAAAAAGAAATTTCCCAGACCCATGTAGAATTTGCTCGAACCAAAGAACAGTTATTTGATAGGTGGCGTTCTTCTAAAAAGTAGGCTCTGATCATGACAAACTTAGACAGCCTGTCCTTGTTGAAGAGTTGAAACGGTGCATAAATTCAGACATTAAGTCATTTCTCGATGAGAGACAGGTTGAAACTTTGGAAGAAGTTTCTCGTTTGGCAGATGATTGTGCTTTGACTCATAAAGTCTCATTTGTGAACAGGTCTTATCCTAGAAGAGCTTATAATCCACACACAGGTCCAATATTCAATCCTAGTAATCCATCTGGCTTTTATAGCCATACATCTAGTACTATGCCCAAACTTTCTGATGGAAATAAAAGCCAGAATTCTTCCAAACCTTCTGGTGAAAACAAAGACCAGAATCCCTTATCTGAATCTCAAGTAGTTTGTAACTTTTGCAAAAATACAGATCATTTTATCTCTGAATGTTTAAAATTAAAGCGAAGAAAAGAAAGAGAAAGACAAGAGGAACTTAAGCCTACATGCTTGACTTCTATAAGGTCAAAACCACCGTCTTGTGTAAGGGAGGAAACTCTTTCTGGTACCATATTATCTTAGACTGATTCAGTTATTGAGGTTTATGAACCATTCTTATCAGATGGTTTTGTGTCACTAAATGGTGACAGATATGCCCATCCTATCCCTATTAAATTCTTACGAGATACTGGAGCTTCTCAATCTCTTTTTCTAGCAGATACTCTGCCTTTTTCTGAGAATACTTCTATGGGCCAAAGTGTCCTTATTCAGGGTGTGGAATTTGTTTGTTAATGTTCCGCTTCATAACGTTTATTTGTCATCAGACTTGGTATCCGGCTCGGTGGCTGTTGGTATTAGACCTTCTTTACCTTTTAAAGGTGTTCATTTATTGCTATGCAATGACTTAGCTGGAGATAAGGTTGTGGTTAACCCACTTTTGACTTCTAATCCTTGCACTGATCAACCACCTGATCCCATTGAGCAGAAAATTCCTGATCTTTATCCGTCCTGTGCAGTCACAAGGGCTATGGCACGTAAGGCCAAGCAAACTGATGGAAAACAGGATTTTGATTTTACTGATACCTTTTTGGGTCAGTCTTTTAATAACGAGATAACAAGCCTGTCTGATAAGCAGACAGGTTTTCATTAGAATAACTTATCTTTCGATGTAGGTCATAATAAAATATCCGGGTCTCAACTAGCTATAGAACAGCACAAGGATCCTGAAATTTCGCCTTTGTTTGAAAGAGCTTAAGATGAGCAGGAAGTGGCTCAGGTCCCAGTCTATTATTATGTCAAAAATGACATTCTTATGAGAAAATGGCGTACACCAAACGTCTCAGCAGAAGACGGGTGGACTGTCAACCACCAGATAGTGGTTCCACGGGTTTACCGTCGCGAAATATTAAACTTGGTACATGAAACTCCCATGTCAGGACATTTAGATGTAAATAAAACCTATCACAAGATTCTTAATCATTTTACTGGCCTGGGTTAAAATCAGATGTTTCTCAGCATTGTAGGTCCTGCCATACATGACAAATTGTAGGAAAACCCAATCAGACTATACCTAAGGCTCATTTGCAGCCTATACCTGCTTTTGATGAACCTTTCAGTCGAATAATTATAGACTGTATGGGTCCCTTGCCCAGAACTAAGTCTGGCTGTGAATATCTTTTGACTATTATGTGTGCTTCCACGCGTTTTCCTGAAGCCATTCCACTAAGAAATATCAAAACTAAGACAATCGTCAAGGCCTTTGTGAAGTTTTCACCTTTGTTGGTCTTCCCAAATCTATTTAGTCAGACCAAGGTTCAAATTTCATGTCTGGAATTTTTCAACAAGTAATGCATGAACTAGGCATTGTACAGTATAAGTCATCAGCCTATCATCCTGAAAGTCAATGCGCTCTTGAAAGATTCCATCAAACGTTGAAAAACATTATAAGATTATATTGCTTTGACACAGAGAAGGATTGGGATGAAGGCATCCATCTGCTTTTATTTGCTGTTAGAGAATCTGTGCAAGAATCTCTTGGCTTCAGTCCATTTGAATTAGTATTTGGTCATACTGTTCGTGGTCCTTTAAAACTTCTGAAAGAGAAATTTCTCTCTAATGATGACACTTCCCTGAATTTACTTCAGTATGTGTTGGATTTCAAAACTAGACTTTTAAAGCTTGGGAGGCTGCTCGAACCAATCTTCAGTCAGCCAAAAGAAAAATGAAACAGCTATATGACATAGGGACAAAGAAAGAAAATTTAAACCAGGGGATAAGGTACTTGCTCTTTTGCCTATTCCTTAAAAATCTTTGCAAGCCAGGTATTATGGTCCATACACTTTAGACAAAAGATCAGTGACGTAAATTACATAATAAGCACTTCTGGGAGGCGCAAGCTAAAGCAGCTATGTCATATTAACATGCTTAAGGAATACATTGATAGAGACAATGCATCTTTAACAACAGTCAATCTAGTTAGCTCTGTTCCACTAAATGCATGTGACAATGACTGTGAGGATATTAATTCAGTAAAATCTGATCCCACATGATCAAAACTTTAGAATTCTGACATTCTGAGGAATCTCAACCAGAAACTGTCACATCTAGAGCCAAATCAGCGGAATGAACTGAAACAGCTGATTTTTTAATATGAACACTTATTTCCTGACATTCCAACACGGACAGACAAAATATTTCACGATGTGGACATACATGGTTCTAACCTGTAAAGCAACATCCATACAGGATGAATCCTATGAAACAAAAATATCTTAAAGAAGAAGTTCAGTATTTATTAGACAATGACTTTATTGAACCAACCCAACGTGAATGGAGTTCTCCTTGTATTCTTGTACCAAAACCTGATGGGACATATCGTATGTGTACAGATTTTAAGAAAGTTAATTCCTTAAGTAAAACAGTTAGCTTTCCAATTCCAAGAATGGATGACTGCATTGATAACGTCGGGAATGCCAAATACACAACGAAACTCGACCTTCTGAAAGGATTTTGTCAAATTCCACTCACAGACAGAGCAAAGGAGGTTTTGGCATTCACTACACCAGACGGATTATTTAACAATAAAATCATGCCATTTGGAACGAAAAACTCTCCGGCAACATTTCAGTGCTTAATAAACATTGTAATTGCAGGGCTGGAAGGCTGCAGTGCTTATATTGATGACGCTATCATATACAATGACCAGTACCGGCCCTGATAGCTCAGTTGCTAGAATGTCCGCTCCAGGGAATGGGAGGTCACTGGTTCGATCCCGGGCCGCAGCATACCTAAGTCGTTAAAAATGGTACTAGCTGCTCCTCGCTTGGCACTCAGGTTTACGAGGTAGAGCTAGGACTGGTCGACCCAGTGTCAGGATAATGTGACTGGGTGTGGTATCATGTAATGTGTCTGGGACATGTTACTTCAGTGAGGCAGAACTATAAAAGTGAGCATTGAGCTCCCTGTCGCAACCAGACACCGTCGTGATATGACTGAAAAATTGTTGAAAGCGACGTTAAACCCGAATTCACACACACACACACACACACACACACACACACACACACACACACACACACACACACACACACACACACACAATGACCAGTGAAATCAACATCTTGCGACTATTAGAGCATTCTTTGATAGACTGAGTAATGCCAAATTGACAATCAATATTGCTAAAAGTGAATTCTGCCATGCAAGTTTGACATTTCCAGGTCATGTTGTAGGTCAAGGTCATGTGAAACCCATTGATGCTAAAGTTGAGACTATCTCAAATTTTCCCGTACCCACGTGCAAAAGACAGCTGATATGATTTCTTGGTATGGCTGGTTATTACAGAAAGTTCTGTAATAATTTCTCTGTCATTGTTGAGCCTTGGACAAATTTGCTCAGCAAAAGAACAAAATGCGTTTGAGAAGCTTAAAGCCATACTCAAGAGTGAACCAGTTCTCTTAGCACCAAACTTTGAGAAGGAGTTTAAGCTAGCTGTAGATGTAAGTGGCGTAGGTGCAGGGAGTGTTTTGTTGCAGGAAGACGAAAATGGTGTGGACCATCCAGTTTGCTACTTTTCCAAAAAGTTTAATAAGCATCAGCGAAATTACTCTACCATAGAGAAAGAGTGCTTGTCTCTGCAACATTTCGAAGTTTATCTTACTCCTACTACTGCAATGATTGTTGTTTTCAGTGATCACAATCCACTGACTTTCATACATAAAAAGAAAAACAAAAATCAGCGGTTACTCAGGTGGAGTCTTATGCTACGAGAGCATAATTTAGACATAAGACATACCAGAGGGAGAGATAACATTATCCCTGATGCACTTTCAAGAGCTTGAGCAGCGTCAGGAATGTGTTTGTCTTTCATACAGAAGTGAATTGTAGATGCATGTATTTTTATATGCTATGTTCAATATTTTATTATTCCAAACGCAAAAGAAAGCTTTATTGCATTAAACTTTCTTTTCCTCGAAGAGGGGGAGTGTTATGTATAAGACTTTATTTCTCTGATCCCCACTTTCACCCCACTGGGTGACCAATAATTCTATTAATATCTTGTTAAAGAATATTCCGGAAATGAGTCACATATTTGAAAACAACTTGTTTACAAGGAAAAGTACTTTGGAACCTTCCAGAAAGTTCAGATTAACTACGTAGTATGACCCATCTTCTTTCTTATGAATGTTTTCATTGCTCTTAAAGGAACTCATTTTTGATTTTTATTTGCATTATTTTTAGAAAATTACATTATCTTATTCCACAGCCCTCTGGAACGTTCTAGAGAATTCTTAGGGTCTATAAAAGAGCTTGATTTTTCTCTTTGAGTCAGACTATGGAGTTTGATGTTTGGGATTTTAAGAAAAGTTATTTCTAAAGTCTGTGTTGGATTGTTAAAGGATATTATATTTCATTTCGGACTGTGAATTCTGTGGGATCAAGGAAAATAGATTAATTCAAGGATATGTCATAACAGAGCTAAGTACATTTAATTTTCTTACTTCTACAGGTTAAAGATACTTTGTAAATAAAATTTGTTAAATTTTTCCAAAAGGCTTGTTTGCTTTTTCTTTCTGCTACGCCTGGCTCGTAACAAGACTAAAAAAGGTTATGTTTACTGAATTTGCTACTTTCAGACACACTTCTGACTTTTTTTAAAATAATAACCTCAAAATGCAAAATTCAAGTTACCTAGCAGTTAAGACAGTACAGGCCTCCGTGGCTTAGTGGGTAAGAGAGCGGACTTAATTATTAGGTCTCTCTTCTCTGTGGACTGGAGCCTTACTTTCAGGCGAGTTCCTGCAGTGTTTTTCTCCAGATACTCATCTTTTAGGCCACCTCTAAATCTAAGTGAAATAATACTTGAAGGGTAGTAATTCAAAATAAAACAAGAGCTCCGCAAGGGGGCAGCATACGCCCGTGTAAGGTACACCACAACCTCTTTATAACACTTTGTAACATCGAAGCAGAAACCGTGTTAATTAAACCATGTTATATCCAAACAAAAATGTTAAGAAAATAAATAAAGACTGCGAAACAATATGCACTGCTCCACACCATGGTCTATTACCACACAAATAAAACTTTGATGTCGAAAAGTGTAAATTGTTTCCAGGTTACACTCCACAACCTATATTTTAGAGTAGAAATAAGGAAAGTAAGTTTTACCGCTGTAAAACCCAGTTTTTCTATATAAAACTGGGGTTCAAGGGGGTCAAAATTATATAAGCGTGTTTTTGTGATGGTGAAGATCGACCATGTAATCTTATCTATTGTAATTCTCTTCCTTTCACTAATTCAAGAATGGCGCATGTTATTTTCTAGCAAAAGAATATCTACTGTACTGGTTAACCACTTATAAATAAGCATGTCGCGGAAAAGTGTGGTTAAATAAACTGACCAGCTCGATCTGACCTAAAAAAGTAAAACTCCAGACAAACACATTTCGATAACACACCCGTGCCACAAAGTGCATTTTTTCAAAATTCTCCAAAATGGCTACTTTTCTGGTGAAAATCTGTCATATTTTCGTTATTTTTAATTCAAACATAGGTTGTTGGTGCTCGTTAGAACCGCCTCGTTGAGGCGGTTCTCACGAGTACCCGCAACCTATGTCTTGGAGCAGAAATAAGACAAATAATGAATACCCCCGTAAACCCCAGTTTTCTCTATATAAAGTGGGGTTTAAGGGGATGTTCATTTCACGGACTTGTTCACGTGATGTTCAGATATTTTCAAAGGGGCAAAACTGTGTTAATATTTGGTGAATTGTAACCTGGAAACAATCTGCACTATTCCACATCAAAGTCTTATTATGTAGTAAAAGAGAAAGAAATGCGGGGTATTTGCGTAAAATTAACACCCAATTAAATCGAAAGCATAACCAATAAAAATATTTAAGTAGAAGAGTTACAAACCTCAAATCGAAATCCAAGATTCCCAAATCATACTGATATACTTGCATAAACTACTCATATTATCAAACTTTATTCTGTACAATAACCTGTGCAGGGTTGTCATTCTTTATTCTCACCTTTTAGGTGCTTGCGTTTTACGAATACACAAGGGCTGTATAGGTCTGTTTAAGCGCAAAACATTTCGGAGATGCAATTTAGTCTCTGCAAGGTTACAAGGTGAACTTAAATAATCAGTACAAATAAGTTCAAATACATTGAGTAACCAACCCTGACATGCCTAGTCATCTCTTCAAATACACAATAAAAGTTTAATATAGTGGGTATTACCCAATTCCATACAAAAGATTGTCTGTTTCACTGACTATGTTTCAACTTGATGAGATGGCCGCTGAAAGAGAAGGTAGCCGGTAATGAAAAGTTAACAATTTTTGAAGTGGCATAATGACTGGTGCACAGTAAATGGATCAAATGAGTCAGCATCAATGCAAAAAAAAAAAATAAAGTTCTAATTTCCCAGCCAGTTTTGCAGGTTTTGTATAGGTTTATGTAAAGGATTTAACACTCCATTGGTAACTTTTAAAGAAGAAAACCAAAATTTGCCTTGATCAATGGCTTCATTGGGACGGACATTACATGTTACTGCATTACAAGGGAATAAAATGAAGAAAACATGATTAAATATTCCACTTTATTACTTTGTTTCATTCATATAAATTGTAATGAACAAATTAACATGCATGAACAAAGTTATACAGCTGCAAAAATATTTTTTCTACCACTGCCTTGCCTAAGTACTCAAATTCATATGTTTATGCTTCTTACATTTCAACACAAATGTTTAATCTGTTGTTTGCTGATACAATTACATCTTTTGAAACAAAGAATGCTCATAGGCAATTTATTAAAATCTTAAAGTTCTGGCTTAAATACCTTTTTTCTTGAACATTTACTCTGTCAAATTCCAACAGAGTACATTGGAACGGACATTACAATTACTGAGGACGAACTTTACAAAAGTTTCTAACCTTTTTTGAAACTCTCAAAAGTCAATCTTACTTCATTTTCTGCATGCATTTCTTGATGGATTAAGCAAATCAATGTTATCATATGATTAAAAGGATTTTAAATCAATGAAAAAAACACTGTTGCAAATTCAACTCCACTTACAAATGAAAACCAATTCCGATCATATCAACCTAGCAAAATAAATGGCTTGTAAATGCTCTTGTGTCTTGTTTAAAATAAATCAAGACAATCAGGAAATTGTTTACATCTGAAAAACAGAAGGAACAATCCTTTTCATTTACATACTATACATGGTGATGGACATTACAGTTGAAGATGAGACAGTGCCTTGTGATCTCACTCAAACATAATATCTTCAGAATACGAAAATAATAAGTTGTGATGTCTGCCTAGGTTTTTGATAGATTACTTGATTTGAGGTTTAGCATCCCCGTCAATGTTGTATAGGTCATTTTGGAGACGTTGCTTCAAATTTTGTGGGACTTTTACCCGACATTGAGATGAAATGACCTCTCCAGCCCTGTCGCTCAATTAAACCAATAGGGTCTATAAGCATGGACGGTCCAACTCGAACCGCTTTGCCTGGGCAGGCTTAGCTGCTCTAAGCGGTTTACCAGTACTCGTGTGTGGTCGGTTTCAGCTCTGCATGGAAGCATCATGCAGCCCATCTATTTCTTCAAGCCCCGATGGACGGGGACTGCTGCCTAGGTTTATACCCTAAAATTCAGACACCTTGAGGACTTGCTGTAGTTCTCCTAAAATATTAACAAATTAGAATGGCAAACTTTGAAGACCCTGATCAGACTGCTCCTCTGAGAGCAGTCTGATCTGGGTCTGCACTGTTTGCTTAGGCCTATCTGTCTCAATACTTAGGATCACTACAGTACATGATTATAGCTGTTTTCTAGGCTTTGCTGAAGTTTATAACCCTTCAGAATCCTCTGATTTTCAGTCAGGTGAAATACACATTTCACACGTGATACATTCACAACTACATCAGGCATCGACTGCTTGCATATGATGTCTTCCATAGTTTGCCAGGACACTTCCGCTTTTGTTGTGTACTGGTAAGTTTGGGCGCTTTTCTCCAAGTAGTCAACACATATTAAATTTTCATCTCCTGCAATATCAGTTACTTAGGCATGATTTCTTAATTTCAGGACTGACACTTGACACTTGTGTATTCTACAGCATAATTGTGACAATTCACAAGCATGGATGCTGAATTTTCAAACATTTGCTTGTCAGATCCATTGAGAATATTCCCTGAACTTTGCAAGGACAGCTATTCATATACACCTGTATGTGGAAGCAAATAATGATTCCATGAAAAAATGTTAACGTCCGTCCAATTTCAGATGTCATTTCATTTCAATGTCGGGTAAAAGTCCCACAAAATTGGAAGCAACGTCTCCAAAATGACCTTTACAGTGTTGACGGGGACGTTAAACCTCAAATCAAACAAGTATTTCTATTATTAATTATTTACATATTAAAGCTACTGCAACATACTGAAAACAGAAACCCGTTTTATGGTAAATGAGCTAAAAAAAATGGATTTTTTATGACTGTGGTGGCAGATTTTCAACTAGACCATTCGGACCAGCCAGCCACTGACCTCACTAGATCTGACCAGCTTTTCACCAGACAATGTCAGTCGGTCTTGGGTTAATGTCGAACCCTGCGGTTTATAAGCATGGAAGGGCCGACTCACACCACTTATCCTGGGCAGGCTTAGATCCTCTACACGGTTTACCAGTACTCGTGTGCGGGTCGGTTTCAGCTCGGCGTGGAAGCATCATGCAGCCCATCTATTTCTTCAAGCCCCGATGGACAGGGGCCGAATAATAGAAATAATCTGATGACTTTATGTAGAACTGATGTACCACATCAGTATGATTTTCATAATTTCTTCGGTCCAGTTGAACTTAGATAGGTCCGGTGCATCCCAAGAGTTACAGGACCACCTTGTCCAGTTATTAAAAAAGTTAATGTTGAACCCTGGGCAGTCGTTCTTTTACTGATTCTCATTTGTTCATTGGCTTTGGGCCTTTGGTCCATGTTAAATCTGATGGTTTTGTGTGTGCCTCCATGTTACTTACTTTCTTTAGGAAACTTGAGATGGTTGCTTCTTTTATTGTGACCTTTCTTGAGTCACCTTTTCTTACTAGATGGATGGGCAGACAGATTTACAGACAGACCTCATACCCTGTCAAATAATATGTCCCGATTTTTTTCAAACAGGCATATAAAAAGCTATGAAAGTGTCACCCTCAGCAATTACTTTCACCTTTCATGCACTAAATGAATCCCACAAAGCACATGGCTTTCACAAAGACGTGTTTCTTATTTTCTTATTTTCATATAATTGAGCGCCGCCAAGCGAATTTGTGTCTTCGAGCATTCCCTCATGACAAATTTTAACTGCACATGCCCAGCCATTTAGAGGGGCCAGGGATATGGCTCTCTGTCTGAAGGTTTCTCTTGATTCACTGCTTGTTTGAGCGAGCAGCGAAGGTTCTGGCGAGACTGCGCGGATGCGCAGGCTCGCCTGAACCTTCGCTGCTCGCAAAGGCGATAAGTACCAAAATCGCTTGACGGGGCCCATATAATGTCAAGCCTTAGCTTCTCTGGAAAATAAACATATTTGATTGTTATCTGCCCTTGATTTTTGTGCTTTTAGAGTTATAACAAATGATGGCAGTATGGCTAATGCATGGAAATATTGCCGCTCACAAGAAGAGAAGAATTTAAATTGTAACATACCATCTTTTTATCCTCTTCGGTGATAGTTTACTTTTAGCAAACAGGTTATCTATTAGGTAGTAGAGCAGAAGACATATTGTGATCAGGTAGGCTAAAACATACACCATATATGACATTGGGACATTGGAAATGTCAAATGAACTGTGAACATTGGCCTGAAATATGACAGTATAATGTCTCAGGTATCAGATTTCATTGAAACTGATAAGTTGGGAATTTGGTGATAACTGAATGGTAATTTATTCAGTTCTCCATAAAAACACCAGAAATTCAACTTCGGTGAAGTTGATGTCGCACCTGCTCCCCACCTGCCCCACACAAAAAAATAAAAGTTTATTTAAGGCAGAAGAAATGAATATAGGGCTTTGAGAAGAATCCATAGCCTATATATGTGAGGTAAAAAACTGACTAAGTTCACAATGTGGAAAAAGTGATAAAAATTGATCCCAAGATAAAGTCAAAACCACATGCACATCCTCATACCATAGGTAAAAACACACACAAAGTTTTAAAATGATCAATATAAAACTGTAAGAGAAGTTGCGATGACAAGAGGTACCTATTGTATATCAACTAAAGCTTAAAATTGGCTAAGTTCACAATGTGCAAAAGTGAAAAAAAAATATTCTGAGAATTATGTCGAAATCACATGCACAACCTCATACCATGGCAAAAGCACATGCAAAGTTTCAAAATGATCGGTATAAAACTGCAAGAGGAGTTGCGATGACAAGAGGTACCTATCATATATCAATTGAAGGTTAAAAATGACTAAGTTCACAATGTGGAAAAAGTGAAAAAAAAATGATCCGACGATAAAGTCCAAACCACATGCGCATCCTCATACCATAGCGAAAGCACACGCAAAGTTTCAAAATGATCGGTATAAAACTGCAAGAGGAGTTGCGATGACAAGAGGTACCTATCATATATCAATCGAAGGTTAAAAATGACTATCATATATCAATCGAAGGTTAAAAATGACTAAGTTCACAATGTGGAAAAAGTGACAAAAATTTATCCGAAGATAAAGTCACAACCATATGCGCATCCTCATAGCATGGCAAAATCACACACAAAGTTTCAAAATAATCGGTATGAAACTGTAGGAGGAGTTGCGATGACAAGAGGTACCTATCATATATCAAATGAAGCTTAAAAATGGCTAAGTTCATAATGTGCAAAAAGCGGAAAAAATATTCTGAAAATTATGTCGAAACCACATGCACATCCTCATACCATGGTGAAAGCACATGCAAAGTTTCAAAATGATCGGTATAAAACTGCAAGAGGAGTTGCGATGACAAGAGGTACGTATTGCATACCTAAAATGACTAAGTTCACAATATGGAAAAAGTGATAAAAATTGATTCGAAGATTAAAGTCCAAACCACATGCGCATCCTCATACCATGGCGAAAGCACATGCAAAGTTTCCAAATGATCGGTCTAAATGTGTAGGAGGAGTTGCGATGACAAGACATCCAGTGTAAAATGTTGACAGAATGACGGACGGACGGACGGACCACCGGACGGACGGACAGACGGACGGAAACTTGCACGCCTATGTCTTCCTGCTAAAGCAGGTGCGACAAAAAGGAATACCCACAACTCCAGGTTTATATGGAAAAATAAGGAAAATTAATTTCAGTTATCACCAAATATCCATTTTATCTGTTGCTATGAAATTTTAAGATAAAGATGCCTTTTTAGCTCGCCTTACGATAAAGGGGTGCTTTTTCTGTACCCAAGGCGTCCATCGTCAGAATCGGCAACAATGTCGGCGACCACAACCTGCGAGCCCTTATTTGAGATACTTTATAAATTTATTTTCAAATCAATTTAACAACTGGAAATAAAAAAATATATATATATTTAACATATTCTTAATTACTCCATATCCCAATTTTGTTTTGCTTACATTTGACTTTTTTAGAAGTTAATAATTTCATCTGCATTATCTCCTTTAGTTCCCCTTGTTGAAGTTTGCATGCAAGCTCTGTGTTGCAGTGGATAGAGTGTTAGAATCTGAACCAGACGGTCGTGAGTTCAAATCATGGTGAAGGATTTTTTTCTTTATCTTTTTTTCTTCTTCCAGAAAACACAGAAAGTTATTCTGACTTGCAAGCTTGTGAAATATTTTTTTTGTCAAAAATTGGAAAATGTAAATTTAGTTTTTTCAAATACATATTTAAAATCCGTTGTTCTTAGAGGTACTTTTTCTCTTTCAAATGCTGCGGTCTGTTTAGCTCTTTGACATTAGACTATGGCTTTTGGGGACAAAAACGGCAAAATTGAAATTATATGTTTAAAAGCAAAAACATTTAAAACGAGATTTACTGTACAGTGATTCTTAGAGGCACTTTATGGTTCTCTTGTAATTGTTGCAGTCTGTTGGACTCTTTTATAACAGAAAATGTTATTTTTTGCCAAAAACTGCCTGATCGAAATTTCATTTTTGATAACTTGCCCTCATCCAACTTAGGTCCCAAAAGGCGAGCCATGTTGTCTTCTGACAACTCTTGTTAGGTAATTGTTTAGATCCCCGGGTGGATGACCCTGATCTATAAGTTTCTCAATATAGAATACATTAAAGATAATGTTCAAAGATCCCTCAAAATTCTTTCTCTCTTGGAGTTTCCCAATGCTTAAATAGAATGCAAGTAGCAAAGAAGCAACTACTTCTTAACAGGAACTTACAACTATTCAGGGGAGACGATTCTTTCAAAAATATTTTGTTATCACTCATTCAAAGCAAATAATGTCCTGACCAATATGACCTACAAACATTACTACTATGAATTTTCAGACTCAAAAATAAAGAACCTCGTACCATGGTGCTAATGTATTTCCATTCAGTATCTACAGTCTTGAAAACGATGCTACCTCTGCTGCACTGCGCCCCGCATATCGAGGCCTGGAAAACTACAGAAAGCAACCAGTGGGTCACGTATACCCCCGGCCAGCGCCATCCGCTGATATATTTTCGAACGAACGGGCCTCCGTGGCCTAGTGGTTAAGAGCGCTGACTCTTGATCATTAGGTCTCTCACCGCTGTGGTTCGAGCCTCGCTCGGGTCATATGTGAGACGCCAAGTCCTGCAACGGAAGGTCAGGTGGTTTTTCCCCGGGTACTCCGGTTTTCGCCCACCTCTGATTAACGATCGGCTCAATATGAGTGAAATAATCTTGAAAGGGCCGTAAAACCAAAACCAAAAAAAAAAATATTTTCGAACGTGTTTAATACGAATGAAGCCATAAGAATCTATAAAAGCTAAACCAAACACAAAATTTGTAAATGGATAAAGGGAGTGAGGGCATCAAAGTTACTCAAGGGGAGGAGGCATCAATTTTACTGAAGCAGCAGGGTGGGGTATGCATCAATGAAATCTTTTGACTGGTATGCAGCATCGATACAAATATCAATTGAATTTGTCTTACAGGCATCTATAAACTGTCATAAATCTTTAACAAAATGTAAACTTTCCAAGGTCACCATGAGTTTGGGAAGGGACATACGTCACAAAATCTATGGACTGGTATGCAACATCGATGCAAGTTCTTAGAGTTTAGAACATACAGGCATCTATAAACTTTGTCATAAACTTTAACCAAATGTAAAATTTCTAACTCTATGACCCTGACCTCAAAGTAACTGTTGGGGGGGGGGGAGGGGTGAGAGACACACACATCAATGAAATTTTTAGACGAGTATGTTACTTCAGTGTAAGTATCAACTTAATCTGTCAAAGGGTTCAGAAGATACAAACTCGTAGAAACTTTGACAGAAAACTTTAACCAAAATGTTAATGGACGGACGAAAAGACGGACGCACGCACGCACGGACGGACAGACGGCAGGACGAAAATTATATACCCCCATAGCATACTTCGTATGCCGGAGGTATAAATAGATTGGGCCGCATGGTGCTTCAGTACAGAGCTGAAACCAACCAAACCTGAATACTGGTAAACCGTTTAGAAAGGTTTTAATTCCTTGCCCAGAATAAGTGGCGCGAGTCGAAACGGTCCTTAGCTGTCTCTTTGGGCAGTACGGCTTGAGATATCATTTAATCTCAATGACAGGGTTTTCAATAAGAGCCGATTGCCGATCAATATTATCGGTTGCAAACGCGTTTTGATCGGTTGTTTTTTCCAGAGATTCGAATCATTTTTGTTTGTTTTTCTGTTTTGTTTTGTTTTGTTTTTATATCGCTTTTTCGAAGAAAAATCGGGTATATTGTTTTCGTACCACAGTTCACTCCGGCGTCAGTCCGTCCGATTGTCCGTCCGTCGTTTCTTGTAAATGGATCTCCTCTGCAACCACTGAAGTTACACTTTTGAAACTTTGCATGTGGATAGTACATGGAATGTAGATGGCAGTGGGCAATTTTTGGTGACCTTGACCTCAACATGAACCAAAGGTCAAAGGTCAAATATTATGATTTGCCAATATCTCCTTAACTATTGGAGTTACACTTCTGACACTTTGCTTATTGGATGGTCTTGGAATATAGAATATGTCATGTTTCTTTTGGTGTGCCCTTGACCCCAAGGTCAAAGGTCAAAAAGTATGATTTTGCCATATCTTCTAAACTATTGGAGTTACACTTCTGACACTTTGCTTATTGGATGGTCCTTTGAATATAGAATATGTCATGTTTCTTTTGGTGTGACCTTGGTCCCAAGGTCAAAGGCCAAAGTGTATGATTTTGCCATATCTTCTAAACTATTAGAGTTACACTTCTGAAACCTCGGTTATTTGATGGTCCTTGGAATATAGAATAAATTTGGATACTTTTGGTGTGACCTTGACCTCAACATGACCCCAAGGTCAAAGGTCAAAAATTATTATTTGCCATGTCTCCTAAACGATTGGAGTTACACTTCTGAAACTTTGCTCATTGGATGGTCCTTGGAATATAGAATATGCTGGGCTACTTTTGGTGTGACCTCGACCCCAAGGTCAAATGTCAAAAAGTATGACTTTGCCATATCTTCTAAACTATTGGAGTTACACTTCTGAAACTTGGTTATTGGATGGCTGTTGGAATATAGAATAAATTGGGATACTTTAGGTGGACCTCAACATAACCCCAAGGTCAAAGGTAAACAAGAGGACCAAGCTAGCTTGGTCCGGTATCGCTCACCTGAGCTAACAGATTCAAAGTTTAAGGAAGTGCCAACCTTTACGGAAGTAAGGGCGAGGATTTAAGCCCCCCAGTGGAAATCTTCCACTGACCGTTCCAAGGCGGCTCTTCTGTGGCGATTTATTTATGTTGTTGTTTGTTACTTACTGTGTGTATCACTTGTGTCTTTTAATTTTGGATGGCCATATGGCCATTTTGTGGGAAAGTAACTGTCCATATGGCCTTCCTTTGTTTAGGTTTCCATTATGGTCTGGTCGCTTAATGTTTGTATTTCTTTCCCTTTGGTGTCTTTTATGGATGGAGTAAGTTAATTGTATCAATTCCTGATCTTTGTTTTACTTCTACTTTATGGGAGGACATGGTGATAGAAGGGTAAGCATTTTCTGCAAATCAAGTAGAATGTAACTCTATGACAAATAGGCTGACCTCACCGGTTTTCAAACTCATTCAAGCTTTTATTCCAGACATGCTAAAAAGATCCGATCTAAAGTGAAGTGGCTGTGGTGATGACACGTTCAAAAATAAGCAATTAACTGCTGATATCAAAGGGATGTTACTACTGTGATAAATAGGCAAACCTCACGAGTTTTCAAACTCCTCCGAGCTTTTTCTGCCTGACTTACTTGTTTGTAAGTTTGTAAGTTTCATGAAGATCCGATCAAAACTGAAGGGGCAGCAGTGATGACAAGGTCAAAAATAGGCATTTTCAGCAATCACAGGCACTTAGCTCTATGATAAATGTGCCGACTTGGCCGGTATTCCACCTCATCCGAGGTTTTATTCCCAGCCACATTACATATAAGTTTCAAAAAGATCTGATCAAAACTGAAGGGGCTACGGTGATGACAAGGTCAAAATTTAGCATTTTCAGCAATCAAAGGGATGTTGCTCTAAGACAAATCGAACTCATCCAAGGTTTTATCCTCAGCCACCTTGCATAAAAGTTTCAAAAAAATCGGATCAAAACTGAAAGGGCTTCGGTGATGACAAGGTCAAAAATCGTCATTTTCAGCCATTAAAGGGGCTGTACTCTATGATAAATGGGCTGACTTGGCCGGTTTTTGAACTCATCCGAGATTTTATCCCCAGCCAACTTACATATAAGTTTCAGAAAGATCCGATCATACTGAAGGGGCTATGGTGATGACAAGGTCAAAAGTCGACATTTTCAGCAATCAAAGCGACATAAATCTATGATAAATGGGCCAACTTGGTTGGTTTTCAACTCATCAGAGGTTTTATCCCAAGCCACCTTACATATAAGTTTCAGAAAGATCCCATTAAAACTGAAGAGGCTACAGTGATGACAATGTCAAAAATCAGCATTTTGAGCCATGAAAGGGACAAAACTCTATGATAAATGGGGCGACTTGGCCGATTTTCAAACTTATCCGAGGTTTTATCCCCAGCCACCTTACGTATAAGTTTCAGAAAGATCTGATCAAAACTGAGGGGGCTACGGTGATCACAATAAAAAATTGACATTTTCAGCAATCAAAGGGATTTTACATTAAGATAAATGGGCTGAATTGGCCGGCATTCGAACTCATCCGAGGTTTTATCCCCAGCCACCTTACATATAAGTTTCAGAAAGATCCAATCAAAACTAAAAGGGCTACGGTGATGACATGTTAAAAATTTGCGTTTTTAGCAAGCAAAAGGACGTTACTCTACGATAAATGGGCCGACTTGGCTGGTTTTTCAAATTATCCGAGATTTTATCCCCAGCCACCTTAGGTATAAGTTTCAGTAGGATCCGATCAAAACTGAAAAGGCT
Organism: Lucinisca nassula; assembly: GCA_963580285.1. Classification (NCBI taxonomy): domain Eukaryota; kingdom Metazoa; phylum Mollusca; class Bivalvia; order Lucinida; family Lucinidae; genus Lucinisca; species Lucinisca nassula. The sequence continues at coordinate 100,471,925 of OY757018.1, forward strand.
ACGGTGACGACAAGGTCAAAAATCGGCATTTTCAGCAATCAAAGGGACGTCACTGTACGATAAATAAGCAGACTTGGCTGGTTTTCGAAATCATCCCGGTTTTATCCCCAGCCAACTTACATATAAGTTTCAGAAATATCCGATCAAAACTGGAGGGGCTACGGTGATGACAAGGTCAAAATCAACATTTTCAGCCATCAAAGGGACATAACTCTATGATAAATGGGCTGACTTGGTAGGTTTTCGACCTCATCCGAGATTTTATCCCCAGCCACCTTACATATAAGTTTCAGAAAGATCCAATCAAAACTGAGGGGGTTATGGTGATGACAAGGTCAAAAATCGACATTTTCAGCAATCAAAGGGACGTAAATACATGATAAATGGGCCAACTTGGTCGGTAATTGAACTAATCTGAGCATTTATCCCCAACCACCTTACATTTAAGTTTCAGAAATATCCAATTAAAACTGAAGGGGCTACAGTGATGACAATGTCAAAAATCGGCATTTTCAGCATTCAAAGGGACACAACTCTATGAGAAATGGGGGGACTTGGCCAGTTTTCAAACTCATCCGAGGTTTTATCCCCAGCCACCTTACATATAAGTTTCAAAAAGATCCGATCAAAATTGAAGGGGCTACTGTGATGACAAAGTCAAAAATCGACATTTTCAGCAATCAAAGGGAAGTTACTCTACGATTAAAGGGTCCATTTGGCCGGTATTTGAACTCATCCGAGGTTTTATCCCCAGCCACCTTACATATAAGTTTCAGAAAGATCCGATCAAAACAGAATGGGCTATGGTGATGACAAGGTCAAACAAGAGTGCCATGATGGCCCTGGATCGCTCACCTGATCCATAAAGTAACAAGTGGGTCCCGGGGAGGGCCATTATTGACCCAAGGGTTATAATGTGCATAATGTGGAGGGAGGTCTAAAAAGGTGAAGCTTCATACCAAATATCAACAAAGGCTATAATTTGAACAATCTTGGCAAAGGTTCACTAGATGAAGCTACACACCAAATATAAAAGACCTGGGCCTTGCGGTTTCAAAATATCCTTCATTAATAAGGGTATGGATTTTATAGATTTGCCCAGTATCTTCCGTGAGAGATCGGTGCTTTCTTCCATTCCTGCTTATTTTCAAAATACTGAAACACCTATAATTTGCTATAAATATAACAAACCTGTTAGATCTATCATTTTTAATTTCAATAAACTTGTTTCAGATCTTGATATTGGTACTAATACTCCTGATTCATGTGATTGTAAAAACTCAAAGTATTGCTATCCTGCTGCTGGTCATGTAATTACTGGCAATTTGAAAATTATTCCTGATTCTAGGATAAGGAATATAATTTCTAAAGGACCGAAATATCGGTTTCCTTCTAAAATTGATTTCAGTAAATGTAGAGATGAAATCGCTGCTTCCTTGAATGAATTCGGTAATCGATGGTGTAAGCGAGAGTATGTTGAGTGTAAAGCCCTAAAGGACTGGAAACTTAGCATTTTAAGACTAGTGAATAAACGCATTTCTTTCTATTCTCAAAATACTAACTTATTACCTCCTAAGCCCAAGACGTCTTTACGTCATCTTAAACTAGGTATTCAAGAATTTCATAAGAAGTTTGTTTTGGCCCCTGCAGACAAGGCCGCTAACAACGTCGTCGTTGTGTGACGGCTCCACTATGTTAACACGCTTAAGCAGGAGCTTGGTGGTACTAAGGTCTATGAACTTCAGCCTTTGGCTGAAGAGAGAGCTATAGTAGATAAACATGTTTGTCTTTCAGCCACCAAGTTTGCTGTGTGTGTTAACGAAGGTCAAGACAAGCTTCCTACGCTATACTGGTTACCAAAACTTCATAAAAAACCTTACAAAGCACGGTTTATTGCAAATTCTAGTTCTTGCACTACCACTGAACTTTCTAAATTATTAACTTCCTGTCTTACTGCTATTAAAACGCATGTAATTAAATATTGTGATAAAGTCTTTGAAAGATCAGGAAGAAATCTGTTTTGGTCTATAAAAAATTCGAATGAGGTTTTAAATAAATTGAAATCTAGACAGTTTCGTGCTTCTAGTCTGTCTACCTACGATTTTTCCACTCTTTACACTACACTTCCTCATAATCTTATAAAAGAAAAGCTTAATGATTTAATTGAATGGGCTTTTCACAGAGAAGATTCTTGCATGTAATGTCAGAAATGCATTTTTCACTTCTAAAGAGCATAAGAATTATACACTTTGGTCATGTCAGAAAGTGTGTGATGCCCTCACCTTTCTACTTGACAATATTTATATTAGATTCGGTACTAAGTTATTTAGACAAATTGTGGGTATTCCGATGGGTACTAATTGCGCACCTCTTGTGGCTGATCTGTTCTTGTATTGTTATGAAAGAGACTTCATTTTATCGCTTTCCATTGATAACCAATCTGAAATTATTGAAGCTTTTAGCTCTACTTCTAGATATTTAGATGATTTATTAAATATTGATAATACCTATTTTGATGGTTTGATCAGTCAGATTTACCCCCTAGAACTTCAGTTAAATAAAGCAAATTCTTCTGATACCGAGGCCCCGTTTTTGGATTTACATCTATCTATTGTAGATGGATTTGTTTCGTGCAAAATTTATGATAAACGCGATGACTTTGATTTTGAGATTGTAAATTTTCCTTTTTTGGATGGTGATGTTCCTCGTGCGCCATCCTATGGCGTTTATATTTCGCAATTAATTCGATTTGCTAGAGTGTGTAGTCATGTAACTGACTTCAACACTCGTAATAAATTATTAACGGCTAAACTCCTTAATCAGGGTTATCGGTACCATAAACTACGCAAAGCCTTTTCAAAATTTTATAGACGACATTCTGATTTAATTTCAAAATTCAATATTGGACTTAAATCTCTTCTGCAACATGGTCTATCGGAACCCGAATTTTATGGTGACTTAGTATATAAATTCAGAAAAATATATAACCGCAATGACTTCAGCACCCAATTTCGTAAAATCATTCTTCGATATAAAAAGATTGGGTACAACATGGATATTATACGACAGACTGCATGCATGGTAGTTAACCCAATCACGGTTGGCAACTTTGCTTCCCTCTTTAATTGCACGCCGGTGGGTCAGGCCTCAGATTCTATGACGGCTCCAACGTAAAGGCTTATTGAAAATTAAAGAGATAATGTTGGTTGGTGCCTGATGCTCTGTCTCTGGTCGGGCTCATCGGAGTCTAACTGTTGGTTTTCTTTTGCTCCAGCATTTCAGTGGTTTCTTGCTGTCGAGTCCTCACCGTTGTCTCACCTCTGTGGTTCTTTGATTTCTGTGTTCACGGAGATGTTGCACTGATGAGTTAGGAGGCCTTCATGCGGACTGAACAATTTATTTGTCTAAATCGCGACGGAAGTAAGGGCGAGGATTGTGGCCATGTAAAATCGATTTAAGCCCCCCAGTGGAAATCTTCCACTGACCGTTCCAAGGCGGCTCTTCTGTGGCGATTTATTTATGTTGTTGTTTGTTACTTACAGTGTGTATCACTTGTGTCTTTTAATTTTGGATGGCCATATGGCCATTTTGTGGGAAAGTAACTGTCCATATGGCCTTCCTTTGTTTAGGTTTCCATTATGGTCTGGTTGCTTAATGTTTGTATTTCTTTCCCTTTGGTGTCTTTTATGGATGGAGTAAGTTAATTGTATCAATTCCTGATCTTTGTTTTACTTCTACTTCAGAGAAGAAGATTTTTTTTAAGATATTCCTTACATAAGCCTATGTAAAACCAAATGGCCCCGGGGCAGGGGAATTTTTGGCCTCAGTGCTATAATTTAAACAATCTTGATAGAGGTCCACTAGATGAAGCTTCACACCAAATATCAAAGACCTGGGCCTTGCTCTTTCAGAAAAGAAGATTTTCAATGATTATCTCTATTATAAGTCTATTTAAAACCAAAGGGCCCTGAGGCTGGGGCATTTGTGGCCCCAGGGCTATAATTTGAACAATCTTGGTAGAGGTCCACTAGATGAAGCTCCATACCAAATATCAAAGACCATTGCCTTGCAGTTTCAGAGAAGAAGATTTTTAAAGATTTCCCTATATAAGTCTATGTAAAACCAAAGGGTCTCGGGGCGGGGGCATTTTTGGCCCCAGGGCTATAATTTGAACAATCTTGAAAGAGGTCCATACGAAAAAAAATTCACAACAAATATCAAAGACCTAGGCCTTGAGGTTTCACAGAAGAAGATTTTTAAAGATTTTCCCAATTTAAGTCTATGTAAAACCAAAGGGCCACGAGGGGGGGGGGGGCATTTTTTGTCTCAGGGCTATAATTTGAATAATCTTGATAGTTCACTAGCTGAAGCTTCATACCAAATATCAAAGACCTAGGCCTTGTGGTTTCAGAGAAGAAGATTTTTTAAGCTTTTCCCTATATAAGTCTATGTAAAACCAAAGGGCCCAGGAGCGGGGGCATTTTTGGCCCCAGGGCTAAAATTTGAACAATCTTGGTAGAGGTCCACAAGATGAAGCTTCATACCAAATATTAAAGACCTGGGCCTTGCAGTTTCAGAGAAGAAGATTTTTAAAGATTTTCCCAATATAAACCAAAGGGCCCCAGGGCGGGGGTATTTTTGGCCCCAGGGCGGGGGCATTTTTGGCCCCAGCACTATAATTTGAATAGTCTTGGTAGGGGTCCACTAGATGAAGCTTCATACCAAATAGCAAAGACCTGGGCCCTGCAGTTTCAGAGAAGATTTTTAAAGATTTTCCCAATATAAGCCAATGTAAAACCAAAGGGCCCTGGGGCGGGGGCATTTTTGGCCCGAGCACTATAATTTGAACAATCTTGGTAGGGGTCCACTAGATGAAGCTTCATACCAAATATCAAAGACCTGGGCCTTGCGGTTTCAGAGAAGAAGTTTTTTTAAAGATTTTCACTATATAAGCCTATGTAAAACCAAAGGGCCCCGGGGCGGGGGCATTTTAGGCCCCAGCACTATAATGTGAACATTCTTGGTAGGAGTCCACCAGATGAAGATTCATACCAAATATCAAAGACCTGGGCCTTGCAGTTTCAGAGAAGAAGATTTTTAAAGATTCTCCCTATATAAGCCCATGTTAATCCAAAGGGTCCCGGGGCGGGGTCATTTTTGGCCCCAGCACTATAATTTGAACAATCTTGGTAGGGGTCCACTAGATGAAGCTTCATACCAAATAGCAAAGACCTGGGCCTTGCGGTTTCAGAGAAGAAGATTGTTAAAGATTTTCCCCAAATATAAGCCTATGTAAAACCAAAGGGCCCCGGGGCGGAGGTTTTTTTGGCCCCAGCACTATAATTTGAACAATCTTGGAAGGGGTCCATCAGATGTAGATTCATACCAAATATCAAAGACCTGGGCCTTGCAGTTTCAGAGAAGAAGATTTTTAAAGATTTTCCCTATATAAGCCCTTGTAAAACCAAAGAGCCGCGGGGCGGGGGCATTTTTGGCCCCAGCACTATAATTTGAACAATCTTGGTAGGGGTCCACTAGATGAAGCTTTATACCAAATATCAAAGACCTGGGCCTTGCGGTTTCAGAGAAGAAGAATTTTTAAGTTTTCGGTGAAAAAAATCTTTTTTTTGGCTCCTGTGACCTATTTGTGCAACAGGCCGGAACCATTTGAACAACTTTGAAAGGGGACCACCTAAGGATCATTCCTGTGAAGTTTGGTCAAAATCCGCTCAGTGGTTTGGGAGGAGATGTCGTTTGAAGAAATTGTTTACGCACGGACGCACGCACGCACGCACGCACGACGGACGACGGACAAATAGTGGTCCCAAAAGCTCACCTCGTCACTACGTGACGTCGAGCTAAAAATGGGCTTTTTTAGCAATCAAAGGGACGTTACTCTATGATAAATGGGCGGACTTGGGCGGTTTTCGAACTTATCGTAGGTTTTATCCCTAGCCATCTTATATATGTTTCAGAAAGATCTGATCAAAACTGAAGGTGCTACGGTGATGACAAGGTCAAAAATCGGCTTTTTCAGCAATCAAAGGGACGTAACTCTATAATGAATGGGCCAACTTGGCCGGTATTCGAACTCATCCGAGGTTTTATCGCTAGCCACTTTACATATAAGTCTCAGAAAGATCCGATCAAAACTGAAAGGGCTATGATGATGACAAGGTCAAGAATCTGCATTTTGAGCAATCAAAGGGACGTTACTCTATGATAAAAAGCTGACTTGGCTGGTTTTCGAACTCATCCGAGATTTTATCCCCAGCCACCTTACATATAAGTTTCAGAAAGATCCGAACAAAATTGAAAGGGCTATGGTGATGACAAGGTCAAAAATCGGCATTTTTAGCGATCAAAGGGACGTTACTCTACGAGAAATGGGCCTACTTGGCCGGTTTTCAAACTCATCCGAGATTTTATCCCCAGCAATGTTACATATAAGTTTCAAGAAGATCCAATCAAAACTGAAGGGGCTACGGTGATGACAAGGTCAAAATCGGCATGTTCAGCAATCAAAGGGACGTAACTCTATGATGAATGGGCCACCTTGGCCCGTATTCGAACTCATCCGAGGTTTTATCCCCAGCAACCTTACATATAAGTTTCAGAAAGATCCGATCAAAACTGAAAGGGCTATGATGATGACAAGGTAAAAAATCTGCATTTTCAGCAATCAAAGGGACGTTACTCTAAGATAAATAAGCCGACTAGGCTGGTTTTCAAACTCATCCGAGATTTTATCCCTAGCCACCTTACATATAAGTTTCAGAAAGATCCGATCAAAACTGAAAGGGCTACGGTGATGACAAGGTCAAAAATCGGCATTTTTAGCGATCAAAGGGACGTTACTCAATGATAAATGGGCCGACTTGACCGGTTTTCAAACTCATCCGAGATTTTATCCCCGGCCACCTTACATATAAGTTTCAAGAAGATCCGATCAAAACTGAAAGGGCTATGATGATGACAAGGTCAAAAATCTGCATTTTCAGCAATCAAAGGGATGTTTCTCTTTGATAAATAGGCCGACTTGGTTGCTTTTCGAACTCCTCCGAGATTATATCCCCAGCCACCTTACATATAAGTTTCAGAAAGATCCAATCAAAACTGAAAGGGCTACGGTGATGACAAGGTCAAAAATCGGCATTTTTGGCGATCAAAAGGAGGTTTCTCTATGATAAATGGGTCTACTTGGTCGGTTTTCGAACTCATCCGAGATTTCGTCCCCAGCAACCTTACATATAAGTTTCAAGAAGATCCGACCAAAACTTAAGGGGCTACGGTGATGACAAGGTCAAAAATCGGCATTTTCAGCAATCAAAGGGATGTAACTCTATTATTAATGGGCCAGCTTGGCCAGTTTTCGAACTCATCCGAGATTTTTATCCCCAGCCACCTTACATATAAGTTCCAGAAAGATCCGATCAAAAATGAAGGGGCTACGGTGATGACAAGCATTTTCCCATTGTAAGTCTATGGGACCTTGTGATTGCCATAGCAACCAAAGGTTTCGTGCGATTTCGAAAAAAAAGCTTATGTCATCAATGCCCCACCAGAGGCATGCTACAGATGAGAAATGATTGAGATCACCTTGCAGGCTGCAGAGATATAGCTGTTCAAAAGTGTGGACGGACGACGGACGGACGACGGAGGACTCACTCTACTGTAAGCTCCCCTGGAGCCTTCGGCCCAGGTGAGCTAAAAAGTATGACTTTGCCATATCTTCTAAACTATAAGAGTTACACTTCTGAAACTTTGCTGATCAGTTAGAATGTTCTTTGCAACTTTTTTTAACTTACATGTACTTTTGTCTAGCTAATACATAGTCATTAATGTTATTAATAGAAAAAGCGGGTATCTGCGATGGTATACCATCGACTGCAGTTCTAGTTTAACTTTAAAATAATGCCAATTTGCCTGCATATCAATATCAAAAAGGCCGATCGTCTGATGCTGTGTGCACAGGTCTAATAACTCAACTTTGACACACGGTTCAAGTGGCCCTGCGATAAGATCAAAGATGCCGATGTGGTCTAATCCGATTCACCGATTTACATAATTAACTGATCGGGCAACTTTTATTGATACACTGACACACTGCAGGTGGTCAGTTTCTGCCACAAGCAATTAACACAATCAGTTGGATTATTTATTACCGGATTATCAATTGGTGTTTTTGTAATCAACGTGTTGCTTTATCGATGGATATTATACTTGGCTTTGAAAAGCCGATCCTGGAAACAGAGAAAAAACATAAACAGGTCCAGGTGAACTGCTCTTTGCGAAGTTCTCGAACTTTGGGCGAAGAAGTCACCTGAATTGCCCCAAGCGTTAGCACTAGCTATTTCTACTTTGCGTCAGCAGAGGCAAGAAAATTTGCCTCTGGGACTCCTTATTTTACGTTCTTGAGCTATTTGGCGAAAACTCTTAACTGGAGAGGCTACTGCCGTTTTCCGACACGTGTATGTCAGCGCCTTTGATAACTGCATCATGTTGACACGATTCAAGTAGATATTAACCGAAAAATATTTCTGACGCAGAAGAAAATAACCGGTAATTGTGTATTAATAAAGTTTGTCGTGGTATGCAACGATTACACATCTCAGTTTTTGTGTCTGGTTTTCACGTGATTACCAGTATTTATTCATAGTTTGATGTTATAATTGAAACTGTTAAAATTTGTTTAAACTTTTTATGAAGATAAACAATTTAAATCAAACAGTGTTCATACTTTTAGCATCCCGACGTGCTTTTTTTCCTCGCAAAACTGTCGTCAGTCATAAGGGCACGTCTGCTGCACAGACCGCCGGGTTCAGTATATATTTAAACCAAAATTATATTTAGCAGGATTAACCTGTAATACTTCGGTTATTGCTCATGTTTCTAATAGTGAATCACAGGTGGCCAGCACGCAGTGCATGTTTATATACCGTTATTTCTCTCATGTAGTCAACAAAAATCCATTTTTTGGCCCAAAAATGACTGTTTTGGGTCGCTGCGACCTTGAAAATAAGGTCAAGGTCACCAAAATCTAATCAAATCTGCGACGTGTTGTAATGATATACTGTACCAAGTTTGAATAAAATAAATCAATTCGTTAATGAGATAGAATGCAGATAAGCCAATTTTGGCCCAAAAATTACAGTTTTAGGGTCGCTGTGACCTTGAAAGTGAGGTCAAGGTCACCAAAATCTAACCAAATAGGTGGCTTTTTTAAATGATATAGTGTTCCAAGTTGGGCTAAAACCGATCAATTCCTTCCTCTAATGAGATAAGAGTGCAGGCAAGCCATTTTTGGCCCAAAAGTGACTGTTTTTGGATTGATGTGACCTTGAAAATAAGGTCAAGGTCACCAACATCTGAAAAATCTGTGGTATTTCGTAATGATATATTGTACCAAGTTTTACTAAAATTAATCAAATCGTTTTTTAGATAGAGTGCAGACAACCCATCTTCGGCCCAAAAATGACTGTTTTTGGGTCGCTGTGACATTGAAAATGAGGTCAAGGTCACCAAAAACTAATAATTCTGCGGTATGTTGTAATGATATATTGTACCAAGTTTGACTAAAATTTAATCAATTCGTTAATGAGATAGAGTGCAGACAAGCCATTTTCAGCCCAAAAATGACTGTTTGGGGTCGCTGTGACCTTGAAAATAAGGTCAAGGTCACCAAAATCTAATCAAATCTGTGGTATGTTGTAATAATATTTTGTACAAGTTTGACTAAAATAAATCTATTCGTTAATGAGATAGAGTGCAGACAAGCCATCTGTGGGCCAAAAATAACCGTTTTGGGGTCGCTGTGACCTTGAAAATGAGGTCAAGGTCACCAAAATCTAATCAAATCTGCGGTATGTTTAATGATATATTGTACCAAGTTGACCTAAAATCAATCAATTCCTTAATGAGATAGAGTGCAGACAAGCCATTTTTGGCCCCAAAATGACATTTTGGGGTCGCAATGACCTTGAAAATGAGGGCAAGGTTACCAAAATCTAACCAAATCTGCGGTATGTTGTAATGATATATTGCACCAAGTTTGACTAAAATCAATCAATTCCTTACTGAGATAGAGTGCAGACAAACCATTTTTGGCCCAAAAATGCCTTTTTTGGGGTCGCTATGACCTTGAAAATGAGGTCAAGGTCACCATGACCTAATAATTGTTTTTCCCACCCTAGTGATGTGTCTATGCAAGTTTGGTCGAAATCCATCCATAGGTTCAGGAGATATAGTGCTTCAAACAGGCTACGACGCCACAGAAGCCGCCGATGCAAACGGGATCCGCACCAAAAACAATATGTCCCCCTCCCCTCCTGTGGGGGACATAATGAGTTGCTTTATAGGAATGGAAGTGAAATAGAATATTACCATGCTGGTTTAGTAAATGGGACTACTATAGGTAATATATCAGGAAAAAATGAAGACTTTTGTTCCCAGGAAAGGGCCTTATAGGCACCCCCACACTTTCACAAAATCGGAAGCAACATCTCCAAAATTACCTAAATAAAGTTGATGGGGACGTAAAATCCCAACACAAACAACCCTCCACTGCAATTTCAGAAAGCACTGATGTTTAACGTGGAACTGCATGCATAATAACTACAGGCAGAATGTAACATCAAAGTCTTCTGCTTATTAAGGTTTGAAAAATACCTTAATTAGAAGAAAGGTCACACAATACCAGATTCATTGTATGTATCCGGACAGACAGGCCTGAGAAAACAGTGTAGACCCAGACTGCAGAACACGGCACCTCATCATGGTCTACACTGTTTGCCATTCACCAAGCTATCTTTAGACGTAATTTCTAGTAGCGGATTGTACTTGTTCTGTAAGGAGTTGAGATGTCTAAATATATATGGTAAATATAGTAAACATGACAACTACAGACTCTCGATCTGCTTCACAGTATCATTTACCAATCCCGATAGCTCAGTTGGTAGAGTGTCCGCTCCGGGGAATGGGAGGTCACAGGTTCGATCCCGGGCCGCGACATACCAAAGTCGTTAAGAATGGTACTAGCTACTCCTCGCTTGGCACTCAGATTTACGGGGTAGAGCTAGGACTGGTCGACCCAGTGTCAGGATAATGTGACTGGGTGTGGTATCTTGTAATGTGTCTGGGACATGATACTTCAGTGAGGCAGCACTACAAAAGTGAGCATTGAGCTCCCTGTCGCAACCAGACACCGTCGTGATATGACTGAAAAATTGCTGAAAGCCACGTTAAACCCGATTTCACACACACACACACACACACACACACACACACACACACACATAGAGTATCATACCGAGCAACTGGTCCAATTTAATATGAATCACAATCCATATTCAGCATCTCATGTGATACTTTGAACTGGAAACATCTACCTGACAATTGCATTTTCTACAGTGTCACTTAGAAACACTAGAGATGTTTTCAGAGAAAAACAATTTCCCCCACCATAATTATAACTTGAATACCTATTTGAATTAAATAACTAGGTTAAGGTCACAAAACAGGAAGTGTTGTCCAAAATTATCAGTTTAAGCCAAAACTATCAGTTTTGGGGAGCCTGTGACCTTAAAAGAAATGGTCAATTAAAAAGGTCAAGATTACCAAAATTTCAGCAAATTTGGTGGGTTGTCATTAAATATAGTAACAATTTTAATCAACATTCATCAATTCTTAAATGAGATGAGAAAAGCCCTTTTTCCCCATATCGACAGGTTTCCGGAGCCGAGCCAGTGCCCTTGAAAATTGGGTAAAGGACAACTCCTTGATAGGTTGCAATGAATACGGTACCAAAGTAGAAGTAAAACAAAGATCAGGAATTGATACAATTAACTTACTCCACCCATAAAAGACACCAAAGGGAAAGAAATACAAACATTAAGCGACCAGACCATAATGGAAACCTAAACAAAGGAAGGCCATAAGTACAGTTACAAGTTTGACCAAATGTCGTGCATTTGTTCATGAGATAGATTGCAGACAAGCCAAAATCGACAGTTTTTGGGTGCATGTGCCCTTGAAAATTAGGTCAAGGTCACCAAAATCCAATCAAATTTTTGGTTGGTTGCAATGATACATTCTACCATGTTTGACCGAATTTCATAAATTCGTTCATGAGATCGGGTACAAACAAGCCAGAATTCAAAGTTTTGGGGGGCATGTGCCCTTGAAAATAAGGTCAAGGTCACCAAAATCAAATCAAATCTTGAGTAAGTTGCAATGATATATTGTAACAAGTCTGACCAAATATCATCCATTTGTTCTTGAGATCAGGTGCAGACAAGCAAAAATTCAGTTTTGTGGGGCCTGTGTCCTTGAAACCAAAATCTAATCAGCCCTGCAGTAGGTTGTAACAATATATTGTACCAAGTTTTACCCAAATTAATCAATTGGTTCATCAGATAGAGTGCAGAAAAGCACTTTTTGGCCCAAAATTGAATGTTTTTGGGAGCCTGTGCCCTTGCAAATGAGGTCAATGTCACCATTACCTGACGACTGTTTTCCTTTATCCTAGTGATGTAAGCATGCAACTTAAATTAGAATCCAGCCATAGGTTTAGGACATATAGTGCTTCAAATAGGCTACGCCTAGCCCCCTTATCTGGACCTAGAATTTTTAGTAAAACAGTCATCAAATTATCCCAAGTACCCTTACCTAAATGATTTGTAGCATACTTCAGCTGGCTGTTTCCCTTAATTTGTTGCTCTAATGAAAACCAGAACAAACTTCTAGCAAAGTGACAGTATCTCACAATAAGTAGACAATTTTCGGTGCTCGGCTTTCCTAATTATGCTTGCAAGGCAACACTTACCAGAATTTTCCTATAGTTACTATGCCAGAGAATGATAGACTCTTCAAATTTCTCCTGGCCAAGGTCAGTAAGGATCTTGTTATGTTTCATGAACACTGTGAGATTCCGCTCAAACTCCAGGAGTAACAACACTGAATTACCTGTTATATGTAAAGGTACCAATTAAATTTAGTCCATTTTATACTTGAAACCCCAAAATTGACAATCAGAAAAAAAATGCAGGCCCAGGTCAGATGCAGCAGAATGCAAAGAGAGATCAGAGCCTTCACTTTTGCAAGAATTTCTGATATTTCCTAAATAAATTTCTAAAAAAATGACTCAGCCTGACACTCCTTAATTTCAAAATGGACTCCCGCTATATTTAATGTGGAAGATTTCATTTAGTGCAAAATGGACCAATACTGAGAAATATGATTTGATTTTTTGAGTTTAATGACCCGGTCATAACTATTAAGGCTATGCCAAACCAGTCAATTTATTCAGCCATACCTTTCGACACATGGGCTGAGCTAATGTCGACAACTAGTTGAATACAAGATAAAATGAATGGAAGAAAATGGGACCCGCTTAAAACAGGCATAACTAAAACTAAATATTTTGTTGTTATTTTTTCCGGGATTATGATTAATCCATTCAGCAATGGAAGCGACTTTTCGTCTTTACAATCATAGTGGAGACACAATCAGGGATAAATAAATTGTGTTTTGACTGCGAATCGAACCCACGCACCGATGCGGCGACGTCGCTTAGCACTGCAGTGGCCGACGTCCTTACCAACTGCGCTACAGAGGCATCCCCAAAAAAGGATGCTCATATAGCGCATATAAGGCTATCTGGCACTGCAGTACACTCTGTATATAGGGGTATATTTGTAACTATTTTATTTTGTTTTTTTCCGGGATTATGATTAACCTGGGTTCGAATCGCAGTTAAAACTAAATAGGCATCAGGCCCCGATCCTGTATAATTAAGGCGTAACTTTACCAAAATTAGTGACACAGAGGCCTTTCTAATATTTAATCTTCATAAGTGTGTCTCAACCCCGAAGTTCTGAAACCGAAACGGATGACGGGCAAGACCCGGCAAACACAGCACACCCCCCTCCGAGCACACACCGATCGACGTAGCTCATGAGCGGCCCCCGCCCATAGGGGCTTGAAGAAATATATGGGCTGCATGATGCTTCCACGAAGAGATGAATCCGGCCCGCACGCTAGTACTGGTAAACTGCTTAGAGGATCTAAGCCTGTCCAGGAACCGCTGTGCGAGGCGGACCGTCCTTGCTAGTAAACCCTATTGGTTTCATTGGGCTACAGGGCTTGAGATGTCATTTCATCTCAGTGTCGGGTAAAAGTCCCCCAAAATTGGAAGCAACCTCTCCAAAATGACCTTTACAGTGTTGACGATGACGTTGAACCTCAAATCAAACAAACAAAAACAAACAAACAAACGTAGCTCATGAGACAGGTCAACTGGAGGCATCAAGCAAGAGACGCCAACCCTAGGACTTATAGGCGTCCCCCAGCGAGCCAACATCAGTAAACAAGGCCCACAGTGGCATCAGGAAGGAGATGCCCAAACAAGCGAGACTTGCAAATCTAAAATATAACAAAACGTTGCAACCAAATCCGCTAAGATACATGTCCCACCTGACAAGTCAGTCTTAGCTTTACAAAATATAGAATTTAATATTCCAAATATTAAAGATATAATATAGTTATTTAATCAGTACTTGAGTACTGACGTCAACACCGCAGTATCAACCTCAGCACTAAGGCACTGATTTGAGAATAATTTGAGAAAAAGACCCTAAGGATTCTGTGATTAACCCTTATCCTGCTGTTCACGACAACCCCTATCTATGCTAATAGTGTAGATCCTGATCAAATGGTTTATGAAGAGCTTTAGATAAGGCTGCGTACCGCGTAAATTACGAAAATAATTGGGAGGATACTCCTTTTTTTCAAATCTGCTGCGTATCAGGTATGAAAAATTAATTAGCATTACGCATTTAATATTTTTTGAGAGCGTATTTGGCACGCACGTGAAATAAATGACGTGTGTAATAAAAGGCGGGAAATTCTCGCACGGGAAAATTATGCATTCATAAATTATTTCAAGGGAATCAAGTTTTATTGGGGTTGGGGTTACGGTCCTTTCAAGATTATATCACATATAGAGCCGATCCGATCGTTAATAAGGTGGGCGTAAACCGGAGTAATCTGAACTACAGTAAGACAAGCGAGCAGTGAAGTCTCGGATCAGTCAGCGCATGCACGCAAGCCTTCATTAGCCGTATTGATTGGATGAGCAGGTCATTGCTCAACAGTATCGACACGCATCAGTATGCGCATCGCTGATTTTACAAGCTGGGTTATATAAACGGACTTGCGTAGTTGTTGCGCATGTTGTTCTGACTTACATAGTGGTTGCGCATGCTGGTCTAAGTCTTCGAGTATCGTGCGACCAGTGAAGACTTGGAGTAGCCTGCGCGTCATTGCAAACTGCTCAGTCTTCGCTGACCCCAAGAGCCTTTTGCAGGGCTACTCAGAGATAGGTGAGAAAAAAGGTTGCCCGGGTTGCGCATGTTGATCTGGGTCTTTGCAAGGTGTTGTGCGACGCAGCTCGGTATACACACTGTTAACGTGTAATAATGTCTCAGACTGATCAAGCCGCAGAGATATTGCAAACACTAGCTTCGCATTTTGATCAGTCTTTGCAGATCATTAGCAACCAGTGAAAACGCACGTTCAGCCTGAGTTCTGAAAGGTCAAATGACATGGATATTATTGATTAGTCTCCCTTGAACAGATTACTTATTCAGTCATCGGTATTTTTTTGTATTGCTTTAATAACACGCTTTCAGATGAATCAAACAAATTATTTTTTATTTAAATATTATTTTGTTTGTTTGATTTGAGGTTTAACGTCCCCGTCAACACTGTAAAGGTCATTTTGGAGACGTTGCTTCCAATTTTGTGGGACTTTTACCCGACATTGAGATGAAATGACATCTCAAGCCCTGACGCCCAATGAAACCAATTGGGTTTATTAGCATAATTCTATATTAAAAGATACCTAGAAGTTAAATGTTCAAATGTTTTTTAAATAATAAACGTTGCTATTGCTTCGACCCAGTACACCACTTACTTGTGAAATGCATGTAAATATAGATGTATATAATTCCAGAATAGACATCAGTACCATTAGCTTCACTAGCGTGTGAGAAGCCATTGATCATGACGATATTGATGGCATTTCATAAACCAAAAAATGGTGCCCTGCCCAGCCTAGCGCCCCTCTGCCCTAAAATCCTAGCTGGAGCACTGCAACCCTTTAGTTCTTTTCAGCTGATCAGGAGTCTGTCTCTGCCGCACTTTCTGTGAAAAAGGTCCTGACAGATTTTTGACCCAGTAACTGGTTCCGATTATAACATTGCCTGTAAGGAAACACGATGGGTCCCACGATCGAAGGGTGGAAGAAAATAAATATCCATGCACAATATATGATGAAATTGAGAATATGGTTTTGAAAAGGAATTATAAAAGTTTTTAAAGAGAATATGAGTTTCACTCCATATCTTGGACAATAAAGTGAAGCTGATATTCTAAATTTTTAAAAACTCTGGCCACAATAATCGGCCATTGAAGTCCTGCTATCCGCCAAGAGAACTGAACCCCAAAAGTAAGATTTCTCTGTCAACAAACTGCTCAGAAGGTATTTCAATATGGCATTGTTTTATCTGATTTGTGGCCAGGCATACTGCTTGTTTTCTAATAGACACAGATATTGAATATGTGTAATTATAAGAAAACAAACAGTACACCTGGCCACAAATCAGGCCATAAAAACATTGTGTCGAGGCTGCAAAATAAAGTTTTTTTGTTTATTTTTCAGTACTCTTTAAAAATTTCTCGTTACTCCTTTTTTTAAAAAAAAACGAGTACTGTACTCTTTCGAAAAAAAAATTATCTAAAGCCCTGGAACTTCAAAACACATGTAATCTGATTGGCTGATACTCAGAAATGGGTGTGGCTAAATTAAATATTCTACATAATAAGGATTAAGATTCTTCCAATGAGCACCAATTACTACACATTTCAATATCCGTTCAATAACAGGCCAGAATGGTCCATTCTGGTGTCGTTCCAGAGGTCAAAGCACCAAAAACTCTTAACCCTTATCTTGCTGTTCACGACAACCCCTATCTTTGCAAACAGTGTAGTTCCAGATCAGATGGCTTCTGAAGCCATCTGATCAGGATCTACACTGTTTGGCATTCAGTTTATGAATTTGTAGCAATAAATTACATCAAGTAATTTGATTGGTTGATAGACAGAAATGGGTGTGGCTTAAATGAATATTCAGCAAGAGAACGGTTAAAAGATACATCAAAGTCTCAAAAGTTTATTTGTAGTGCTGAATTGTTGTGTTTGTTTGTTTGTTTGTATTGGGGTTTAACGGCCAATTCAACACTATTTATGTCATTTTGGAGCCGGTCAGTTTACTTATCCACACTATTCCTGGGCAGGCTTATACGGATGTGGTTAACCAGTACTGTCCACATTCTTTCGCCAGAAACTGACAACTGCCCTTCTTGAATCAGCAGAAGGGAGAGAATGACCGTAGAAAAGACTTCATGATAAATCTCCACGAAAAAATGTTGCCGACCCCAGCAGGTATCAAACCCGCATACTCCTGATCACCAGTTAGACGCTGACTTGTGATGACAATTCTGATGACTGACACGCAATAGACAAGTATCAAACATTGGTCATTGTTACATGTGGGTTTACGGCGTCCCGCAAACCCCCATGCTGACAAGACAACGAAGCGTGATCCCTGACAGGTGTACGGGCAGCTGTGGGGTAAGGCACCAGAAAGATATCATATGAATGACATAAATTATTTACAGTATCTATATACAACAATACCAACACAAAACATCACATTTATTTGCTTCTATAACCCATTCACGACGTCTGCCCCGAAGGCAAAACAATGTTCTGCACTCAGAATGGTGTGACGTGAATGTCTAAAGAAGCAAATAACAGAAACGAACAACAAAATAAGAAAAAAGAAACAACATTAAAATGCGACTGGCCAGAATATAAGTTCGATTAGGGTGAACCCCTCATGCACTGCTGTCGACTAGTTTGTCGACCTACTTGTCGACCACAAATTGATTTATATTATTAGAGATTGAATGATTCGAACTTTAAGTCCCGGTAACTTCTTCGTTGCAGTCGACTCCAGGTTGTTTCCCACGACCTGTTTAATATGGCCTCGGCGGTCTGTTTAGGTTTTGTCCGCCCTCGCTGGACACGAAACCAACGGCGTCGTACCAGTACCTGCTCCTATCTTGCAGGGAGCAGCAGGTCATCAACCATCGTTGTGCCTGCAAATTACGATAATCTACTAAGATACAGTTCACGAAACGTAAATGCTATATCATGATTCCCCTCCCGGAGAAGTAAGAATATGTTCATGCATATACCGTTATTGTGCATGCGCTGACAAGACACACAGGCTGATCAGTGCATGTGACAAATAACTGAACAGCAGAACTCAACTTGACTGTACATCAAATTATCAGCACCCAGCACTTGACACAGGATACTCAAAGTTTATGTTTCCTTACTGAACACTACAGAAATCAATAAATGCTCACTACTACTGAGCATAATACTCATCAAATTCGTGCTCAATACATTAGCACAGGTAAGAGGCAATCAAACAGACCACGCCTTTGCGCTACCTGGTCACCCGCCAATTTCAGGAAACATAAAAAACTCTATTTCATATCCTTCTCCGCGACACGGCTCACAAATATAGCTATTCACAAATTCATTACATTAACAACAGCTAGAAACTAAAAACAGGAAGACTTTCATCTATTCTCCACAACATTTGTTTGTGTCTCATAAGGAACGACACTGTTTGTCGTAAATTCTTTCTGTATTTGGTAGGCACCACTTCATAACCGTCTTCGTGATGCTGATGGTGCAGCTGACGTCATCCACGCCGCTCAGGCCGCTATAACGTGTGGCAACCAAATACTCTCACTTATCATTATCACGTTCTTTTTATGTACATACATGTACAAACTGAGTTCTCAAACAAAAATGCCATCATTACATAAGGAATTTGTAATTCTTCTTGAACAAAATTAGTCTACTCAACATGAAAATGCTTGTGAAATCAAATTTATCATGGTTAATCATCACGGATAACCCTACAGGCTCTTGTAAGAGTTTGCCCTGATGATGAAGATATGGTAAAACCCCTCTTAATTTTACGTCCCCTCTAAACCCATTATCATATAGAGACGGGACCACGGTTTTCTAGCCACTGCTAGTCAAAAGTTATGGATCGAACAAGTGACCCGACGTTTATTAATTATATTCTACAAAAGGGGTCTATAAAAGCCTAAATGAATCTAGAATGAGCGGGTGTCCAAACTTTTCGTCTCACCAACATCTAGAGTCAGAGCGAGACAGGGCCTCGCTTAAAAGACTCATTCTACTTCTGGAGAAGCCTGGGATCGATCTTGCGACATCTAGCTGGCAAAGCTAGTAGCCTTATCACTACACCACAGAGGCTTCAAAAGTGAATCCAGAATAGGCTTCAGAAAGTTGGGGTATACTAGAAGTAAACCCCTCCAAAACCTACAAGCATGTTCATACAAAAAATAATACTTAACATAGATTTAACATACCGTTCTATATTCATTCTCTGTCCCGCCACATTGTAGTGTTCACTTGTTCGCACTTGACCTGCTGCTGAATAATGTTCGTTTTTCAGGGTTTTTATATCTAAGAATACTTACCGGAAAACAATGCATACTCGTGCTAGCTCGCTAAGACCAAGTCAAAGTGAAGATACCCTCCACAATCATAGCCATATAGCAAAATCGAGTAGATAATTGATTCACGTTAAAATAGTATTTCCCCTAGGGAAAAAATGATGAAACTTCCCTATAAATCAATGGTATAACTCCCGTCTGTACGAACACCAACAACATCGTGACTGGCATGAAAATTATATATGGCACAATTTGGCGGTTGGCGACTTTTTATGAAAATTTTAAAGAAATCAGCCATATAGCGGCCAACTGTATGGTAAAAAAAATCTCCACAAACCACTCATGCATACATTGTATGATATGTGCATGACTTATACATGGCGCAGCATATTTTGCCTACCATATTTCACCTAAAATATTTCACTCGCACCGCCTTGCCATATACCTACTAAAATAATTAAGATGTGCATAAGCACCAGAGAGGTTTCCTATTCCATCTAGTAACAGTCATACGTTAATGCATGACAATGCAACATATCTAATTGGATACCTGCATACTGTTGAGACACAACTGGCAAAATATATTTTTGTCCTTGCCGTATGTGATGTCATCATCTCATGTTTGGTGATACCCTTTTGACATCTGTTCGAGTTAAACAGTACATCTAAACAGAAGTAGAGGCAATGATCAGGAATAGATACAATTAACCCACAGCTCCAATCAGAGACACCAAAGGGAAAGAAACACAAACATGAAGCAACATACCCTTAGGGAAACACCAACAGCGGAAAGCCAAAAGGACAGTTACTTTCCCACAAAATGGCCAAAAGGTTATCCAAAATAAAATAATATAAGCAACATCAACACCCAAAGACAAACCATAACAAAAATAAATCGCAACAGAAGAACCGCCTTGGAACGGTCAGCGGAAACGAATTCCACTGGGGGGCTTAAATGGATTTTACGTGGCCACAATCCTCGCCCTTACTTCTGTCTAATGAATATTGAAATTTGTAGTAATAGTGCTAGACCCATGACTTTTAACATAAAGTGATCTCTTCATATCTGGGAGCAGTATAGACTCTGGCAGGACTACATTTACAATGTTAATCTTCATCGGGGCTTGGAGAAATAGCTAGATTGGGCTGCATGTTGCTTCCATGCAGAGGTGAAACCGACAGTACGCATGAGTACTGGTAAACCGCTTTGAAGTTCTAAAATAGAAGTAGAGGCAATGAACAGGAATCAATACAATTAACCTACACCTCCCATCAGAGACACCAAAGGGAAAGAAATACAAACATTAAATAACAGGACCCTAATGGAAACATCAATAGTGGAAAGCCCAAAGGACAGTTCCCACAAAATGGCCAGTTGTATATCCAAAACAAAAAGATATAAGCCATAAATACACTCAAAGACAAACCATTACAAAAATAAACTGCGACAGAAGAACGGTCAGTGAAAAGAATTTCACTGGGAGATTAAATCGATTTAAAGTGGTTGCAATCCTCACCCTTGATTCCGTCACAATTTTGACAAATAATTTATACAGTCCGCATGAAGCCTTACATCAGTGCAACATCTCGGAGAACATAAAAATCAAGCAACCACAGAGATGAAACAATGGTGAAGACTCGACAGCAACAAACCACTGAAATGCTGGAGCAAAAGAAAACCAACAGTTAGACTCCGATGGGTCCATCCAGAGACAGAGCATCAGGTACCAACCAACATTACGTAAGTAACCCAGTACACTGGAACCGTCATAGAATCTGAGGCCTGACCCACCCACACGCAATTAAAGAGGGAAGCAAAGTTATCAACCGTGATTGGGTTAACTTCCTTGCATGCAGTCTGTCATTTAATATTTATGTTGTGCCCAATCGTTTTATATCGAAGAATGATGTTATGAAATTTGGTATTGAAATCATTGCAAGTATATATTTTTCTGAATTTATTTACTAAGCCTGCCAAGCCAAAGTGGTGCAAATCTGACAGTCCATGCATATAGACCGTATTGGTTTCACTGGGCAGCAGGGTTTGAGGTGTCATTTCATCTCAATGTCGGGGAAAACCCACAAAATTAAAAAACGTCTCCAAAATGACCTACATAGAGTTGACGGGATCGTTAAACCTCAACTCAAAACAAAACATTTTCACTGTTGCCTGTGCATTTACTGGTCACCAATGCGCAAAGCAACAGTTTCGAGTAAGTGATAAAAAGATTTAACCATATATTATTGCACAGACAGAGCATCGGTATGCAGAAACACATTCACTTCAACCTTTTTATAACACTACTGTTCGGTTCTTTAGCAAAAGCCGTGTTACTTAAACAACCATGTTGTATCCAAACAAAAAAACAAAGATTATACAGAAAAATAACCACAAACGGTCATTTTCCTCATTGACAGCTCATTATGAATACCGTATTTAACTGATGTCAGATGACCTCAGACAGACAGGCCTGAGCAAATGATGTAAACCCACTGCAGAATGTGGAGTCTCGTCAGGTCTACACCATTTACCACTCTATCAACTAAGAATCCAGCTACATTTAGGTACAACATAGAGTAGTAAATTACTATTGTTCACAAAATTTAGAACAAGTGTTGTAAAGAAGTTGATGTGTCTGATAATTAAGGCGAATATGGTAAATATGCCAACAATGAAATTGATTTTCTCATGAGTCACCTCATTCTGAATAACTATGCCACGACTAATATAAACCAATCCTGCTGAATAAATTAATTTAGTCAAACCCATTTCTGACTTTCAACCATTCAGATTATTTGATGCAATTTATTCCTACAAATTCACGAACCAAATGTCAAACAGTGTAGATACTGATCAGATGGCTTCTACACTGTTTGCAAATGCAGAGCATATCCTGGTCCAGCAGAACAAGTAAGTGTTAACTTACCATGTAGACAAGAAAAAGCTGCTGTGACCAATGCAGCAAGACCGACACACAAAGCAGCCAGATGAATAATCTCTTGATCATTGAGTCTCATGCTCTCCATCTCTGGCCAGAGAGATACTCCACCACCCACATTAACACCGTCCACCCTCTGGCGAGCTGTCTCATGTTTACGTACCAGCAATGACTGCTTCTCCTTCAATAGTCTACCTTAATTTAAATATAGAAAATACATATTCTTTACATTAGAAACATTAGCCTACTGCCAAGAAAACTTGAATTAGGGGTGTGTGGTGTGCATCCCAAAAACACGTCTATATAATTATGACCTTCTCGAACCCGACTTTCATGTAGTAAAACTGGGGTTTATAAGGGTAAACCTTATTTTTCTTATTTCCGCTCTAAAATATAGAGTGTGGGTACTCGTTAGAACCACCACGGCGACGCAGTTCTAATGAGTACCCAAAATCTATATTTCGTAGTTCTTCATCTGAAAATTGTCATTATTTGGCAGTTAAATTTGCAAGTATTTGAATAGGCATGTTTTTGTAATGGATTAGATAAGACACAAACAGACCTGCTCAGCTATAAAGACTTGCAAGAGTCTTGGTATTTCCATAACATATCACTAGAACAAGTCTGTGAAATAAAGCCCCCACCCCCTAAACCCTACTTTATATAAGAAAACTGGGATTTACAGGGGTAAACATAATTTTTCTTACCCAAAGCATAGGTCGTGGGTACTCAATGAGGCGGTTCTAACGTGCACCCAAAACATATGTCTGGAGTATAAATAAGGAAAATATCACAAATTTTCATTTGAAAAAATGCCTTTTTGAGGTTTGAAAAATGTACTATATCACACGGATGTGTTATGGTAATGAGAAACTAAACCTACTGTACTATCCAAAAGGTGAAATTGACAATAGTCCCAGATAAGAGGGGGTATCCATAAGATACTTTTCTCATTTCTGCACAAAACAGAGATTCAACTTTGGTTAAGTTGATGTCGCACCTGCTCCCCACCTGCCACACACAAAACAAGAGGGCCATGATGGCCCTGGATTGCTCACCCGATCCATATTGCACAAATGGAATTGAAGATAATATATGGTAGAGTAGAGGGTTTGAGCAATTTTGGTTGAAACAAGGAGGTTTTTATAATTTTAGCCATCTTGTTCATCCAAGCACAACGGGTTGAGCAATTTTGAAAGCTTTTTTCCATTATGAGTCTATGGGAGCGAAGGGGCCCAGGGGCGTGGCCCATTGAGAACCCAGGGGCATGATTGGCAGGAATTATGTAGGTGACCACTTGCCGTTACTACATGCTAAATGTATAAGCTCTGGGTCCTGTGGTTTCAGAGAAGAAGATTTTTTAAGCTTTTTCCATTATGAGTTTATAGGAGCTAAGGGGTCCCGGGGTGTGGCCTATTTGGACCCAAGGGGCATGATTGGCAGGAATTATGTAGGTCATGACTTGCCATTGCTACACGCTAAATATCTAAGCTCTGGGCCCTGTGGTTTCAGAGAAGAAGATTTTTGAGGCGTTTTCCATTATGTGTCTGTGGGAGCAAATGGGCCCCGGGGTGTGCCCATTTAGATTCCAGGGGCATGATTGGCAGGATTTATGTAGGAGACCGCTTGCCCTTGCTACTTGCTAAATATCTCAGCTCTGGGCCCTGTGGTTTCAGAGAAGATTTTTTTACATTATGAGTCTATAGGAGCTAAGGGGCCCCGGGGCGTAGCCCGTTTGGACCCCGGGGGCATGATTGGCAGGAATTATGTAGGTGACCATTTGCCGTTGCTACATGCTAAATATCTAAGCTCTGGGTCCTGTGGTTTCAGAGAAGAAGATTTTTGAAGCTTTTTCCCTTTATGAGTCTATGAGAGCGAAGGGGCGCCGGGGCATGGCCTGTTTGGAACCCAGGGGCATGATTGGCAGGAATTATGTAGCTGACTACTTGCCGTTGCTACATGCTAAATATCTAAGCTCTGGGTCCTGTGGTTTTAGAGAAGAAGATTTTTTAAGCTTTTTTCCATTATGAGTCTATGGGAGCGAAGGGGCCCCAGGGCGTGGCCCATGTGGAACCCAGGGGCATGATTGGCAGGAATTATGTAGGCCACCACTTGCCCTTGCTACATGCCAAATATCTAAGCTCTGGGTCCTGTTGTTTCAGAGAAGAGGATTTTCGAAGCTTTTTTTCCATTATGAGTCTATAGGAGCTAATGGGCCCCGGGGCCTGGCCAATTTGGACCCCAGGGGCATGATTGGCAGGAATTATGTAGGTGACCACTTGCCGTTGCTACATGCCAAATACCTCAGCTCTGGGCCCTGTGGTTTCAGAGAAGAAGCTTTTTGAAGCTTTTTCCATTATGAGTCAATAGGAGCTAAGGGGCCCCGGGGCGTGGACCATTTGGAACCCAGGGGCATGATTGGCAGGCATTATGTAGGTGACCACTTGCAGTTGCTACATGCTAAATATCTAAGCTCTGGGCCCTGTGGTTTCAGAGAAGAAGATTTTTGAAGCCTTTTTTCCATTATGAGTCTATAGGAGCTAAGGGGTCCCGGGGTGTGGCCAATTTGGACCCAAGGGGCATGATTGGCAGGAATTATCTAGGTCACCACTTGCCGTTGCTACATGCTAAATATCTAAGCTCTGGGCTCTGTGGTTTCAGAGAAGAAAATTTTTGAAGCTTTTCTCCATTATGAGTCTATGGGAGCGAAGGGGGCCGGGGCATGGCCCATTTGGAACCCAGGGGCATGATTGGCAGGAATTATGTAGAAACAATGTTGAAAAAGTTATAAAAATTGATCCGATAAAAAACTGTAAGAGGAGTTGCGATGACAAGAGGTACCTATCGTATATCAACTGAAACTTAAAAATGACTAAGTTCACAATGTGCAAAAGGTGAGAAAAAAATAATCTAAGAATAATAATGAAACTGCGTGCACATCCTTATACCATTGCGAAAGCACATGCAAAGTTTCAAAATGAGCGTTATAAAACTGCAAGACGAGTTGCGATGTGGAAAAAGTGACAAACATTGATCCAAGATAAAGTCCAAACCACATGCGCATCCTCATACCATGGCAAAAACACACACAAAGTTTCAAAACAAGAAAGCAGTCTGAAGGACAGCCAAATCCCCCGCCGCACTAAGTATCAAGGCTCAACCTTGTGAACTTCGCCTGTGACCTTGACCTTGAGTTGGCATGGTAAGCTCACTGAGGGGGATAATTGACCAAAGTTCAATGAGGGGTAAAGGAGATATGGAACAGACAAAAAATTCAAAGTTTTAAATCGTGACCTTCAACCTTCAAATGTGACCTTGACCTTGAGTCGGCATTGTTCATTTATAGGTTCTGCACATCAGCTCACTGAGGGGGATAATTGACCAAAGTTTAATGAAAATCTATTATAGGGTTCAGGAGATATGGAGCGGACAAGAAAAAGTTACGGACTGACAGACGGATGGATGGCATACGGACGGACATGGGTTCTGCACATGAGCTCACTGTGAAGAATATTTGACCAAAGTTCAATGAAAAGCCTTCCAAGTGTAAAGGAGATATGGAACGGACAAAAAATTCCAAGTTTCAAACTCGTGGCCTTCAACCATGACCTTGAGTCGGCATGGTTCATTTATAGGTTCTGCACACCAGCTCACTGAGACAAATAATTGACCAAAGTTTAATGGAAATCTATTAAAGGGTTCAGGAGATATGAAGCGGACAAGAAAAAGTTATGGACAGACGGACGGACGAATGGACATGGGTTCTGCAAATCAGCTCACTGTGAAGAATATTTGACCAAAGTTTAATGAAAATCCTTCCAGGGGTAAAGGAAATATGGAACAGACAAAAACATCCAAGTTTCAAACTCGTGACCTTCAACCATGACCTGACCTTGAGTCGGCATGGTTCATTTATGGGTTCTGCACACCAGCTCACTGAGACAAATAATTAACCAAAGTTTAATGAAAATCTATCATAGGGTTCTGGAGATATGGAGCAGACAAGAAAGTGTTACGGACAGACAGACAGACGGACGGACAGACGAACGGACGGACAGACGAAGGCCATTCCCATAATTCCCGCTCCGCTTAGTGGCGGGGGATTAACAATTGGTATGAAACTGTATGAGGAGTTGCGATGACAAGACAAGCCAGTGTAAAGTTTTGATGGAAAGACGGACAGATGGACGACCGGAGGGATGGACAACCTGACGGACGGATTGAAACTTGCACGCCTATGTCTTACTGTTAAAGCAGGTGCGACAAAAATGACCAGTTATGATTAGTTTTCTACATAAACAATGCATTTTGCAAAACAGAAAGGCCTTTTACAGTTCTATCATACCCAAAACTAAGTAATAGAGATAAGAACAGCATGGCGAGGGTTGCAATTTCATAAACTCCGTAGTTAAAGCACCCCCAGTAGTTTTACTACTGACCGTCCCAAGGCAGTCGTTCTTTTGCAGTGTCTTATTTGTTATTTGGCTTTGCGCCATTGGTTCATGTTTTGTCTGTTTTTGTGTGCGCATCTGTGTCAGTTTCTATATGTGACTTGGGACGGCTACGTTCTTAGATTGTGGCCTTTCCTGGGTGACCTTTTCTTACTAGTTAGTAAAAAGTTATAGACGTTACAATAATTGATTTTAATCAATCAGCAGTCCCTCCCATAAACATAGCATACCTGGAGTCATTCGCAGCTTTGCCAACATTGGGCTGATCTTATCATCATTTCTAAAACTCGCATCAGCCTGTCTCTTCGCACAAACTGGAGTAGAATCCAGCTCTGTATTATGAAGTTCAATCTCAGCATGTCTGGCCATCTCTATGCTCTCAGAAAGACCATTAATGGGTACTAGAGGTGTTGATGACTTAGACCTCCTTGCTCTAGGCTGGAGTAACGAGTTCATGGACATTTTTTGCTAGATCTGTGAACATAAATTGCAATCGGCCATATTTATAACAACATACATTATAAACGCAAAAGCATTTACATCAGATAAACCTGTCAGTGAAATTAACACCTCATGGGTAGACTTCATTTTTCTGATGTCTGCTCCAATACATAGGTTGTGGGTACAGGTTAGAACCACGGTACTTACGAGCACCCATGACCTAATTTTGAAAAATAAATAAGATAAAAGCGCTGCAAACATTGCATCTGCCCCGCTGCAAACATTGCATCTGAAACGTTATCAGAGTTATGGAGCAGACACGAAATTATGAGGTGCTGACAGACACTTGGGTGGTATTATATAATACAGTGGCGGGACATAAAAAATCACAAATTTTCATCAGAAAATTAACCACTTTGGAGGTATGCAAGAATATAAGAATCTTATATGGGTGTGAGGGGTGGATGGAAAAATCCGTCCCGAGGGTCACTGTCCGGCATCATGAGGCTTGCCGAGTGATGCCGGACAGTGATCCCGAGAGACGTATTTTTCTATCCACCCCTCACACCCATATAGGATTCTTTTTCTTGCATACCTTCCATTTCTTTTGCGAATTTGTAATGCTGCTGTCACTTCGGTTACCGACGTCCGCCATTTTGTGATTACACAGCAGTAATGTTTAGTGACGTCACGCATGACGACACCGCGCATGAGGTTGTAATCAACCAGTGCATTTATCAAACACGCGATTGTATTCGATTTGGGGTCGGAACACCAGGGTCAGAACATAAAGTTCTATCCCAGGGTAAAATCACGGATTTCCTTGTCCGGTGTGCAAGAATGCACTATCCCAGACCGATGTGTTTTTGTAATGTAGCGTCTTTCTTATTTGCTTAAAGCTAGCCCTGTTATGAAGTTACTTTCTTTATTACAGCAAATTCAGTTTTTTTTTAATCTCTCGTGGTAGCAAACCCCGAAGTTAAGTTTTCTGACTTTGAACCAATCAGATTACTTGATATAATTTACTCCTGCAAATTCACAAACTGAATGTCAAACAGTGTAGATCCTGATCAGATG
Organism: Lucinisca nassula; assembly: GCA_963580285.1. Classification (NCBI taxonomy): domain Eukaryota; kingdom Metazoa; phylum Mollusca; class Bivalvia; order Lucinida; family Lucinidae; genus Lucinisca; species Lucinisca nassula. Next base: position 100,500,461 of record OY757018.1, read on the forward strand.
GCTTCAAGAGCCATCTGATCTGGATCTACACAGTTTGCAAAGGTAGGGTTTGTCGTGAACAGCAGGATAATGGTAAATAACAACAAAATCATATCATGCTAGCTGTATAATAAAACTTAGATATGGTGCATGTCACAATATTACATCCATAACAACTCACACTATACTGATAGTGAGACTTAGTTCTTGCTGAAAGAAATTCCAAACGTGATTCTTGAGTAACCTGCTGCAAAGCAGACCCCCCACTCCTTGTCTGAATTTCCTTCTCATTATGACAATTAGAAAGCATACTGAGGGACAGCCAAATCCCCGCCACACTTTAATATCAAGGCACAACCTTGTCATCTTCACCTATGACCTTGAGTTGGCATGGTTTATTTAAGGGTTGTGCATATCAGCTCACTGAGGGAGACATTTCACCGCTGTTAAATGAAAATCTTTCCAGGGGTAAAGGAGGTATGGTTTCAAACTTGTGACCTTCACCTGTGACCTTGACCTTGAGTCTGCATGGTTTATTTATGGATTCTGTACATCAGCTCACTGAGAGGGATGGTTCACAAAATGTTAAGGAAAATCCTTCCAGGGGTAAAGGAGCTATGGAACGGGCACAAAATTCACAGGTTTAAACTCTTGATCTTCAAATGTGACCTTGACCTCGAGTCTGCATGGTTCATTTACATCAGCTCACTGAGGGGGATAATTGACCAAAGATTAATGAGAATCCTTGCAGGGGTAAAGGCGATATGGAACGGACACAAAATTCAGTTCACTGAAAAGAATATTTGCCCAAAGTTTAATGAAAAGCTATCAAAGGGTTCTGGTGGTACGAACCAGACAAGAAAGTGTTAGGGATAGACAGACACACAGGCGGATGGACAGGCGAAGGCCATTCCAATAATTCCTGCTTTGCGGCGGGATTAAAAATAGCCATCAGAAGAGATGGCAAATCTCCGACCATAAGCCAATATGGTCTTCAGAAGATGATTCACAAACAGAAATTGCACCAGAATTAAAATACATTAGTACTCTGTAAGTCCACAGTTTATTGCCGCAAAATCTGCAGGATTTTGTATCCGTAATGTTTATGAGACTATCTTCACCTAATGATACTGAGAATCGCTTCTCAACGTGATGAAGACCCAAGATTTACAATGCACAAAGTACTGGTATACTGAGTTGTGGTTCTTGCAAATGAAATGCTTTTAAAACCTTGTACATAATTGTTGCAAGAGTGAACAATATATCTCGAAGGGTAATAAAGTTATGGCCACCACAAGATTATACTGTAAGGGAAGATAGCTAAAAAACAGGGCATTCAGAAATCTGAATCTTGTGCATGACACACCTACTTAACCTCATGTTTATCTGTACCTAGTACCACCAATATGACCCCAAGGGTATTGGAGATGTGGTTATCACAGGGTGGTCATACTGTTATATTGGAAGGGGAGATAACTCCAACTCCATAGCACCTAGAATTGTGGTTCTTAGGCATAGCACGCCGTTTCAACTTTGCATACAATTGTGCCAAGTACCGACAATATATCTCAAAGGTATTGGAGTTACAGCCATCACAAGGTGATATTGTCAGGGGAAATAACTAAAAAACCAGGGCACCCAGAGTCATGGTTCTTGCATATGACACACCTGCATAACCCCATGTACAACTGTACCAAGTATCATCAATATTTCTCAAAGAGTATTGGAGATATGGCCATCACAAAGCAGTGATTCTGTTTTATTGGAAGGGGTAATAACTAAAAAACCATGCACGCAGTGTTAAGGTTCTTGAACATGGCACTCCATCTTAGCCTTGTGAATAAATATGCCAAGTAACAACAATATATCTCAAAGGGTGTTGGAGTTACGGCCATCACAAGGTTATATTGTCAGTGGTTCTTGCACATAACATACCTGCTTAACCCCATGTACAACTGTACCATCAATATATCTCAAAAGAGTACCGTATTTGAGATATGGTTATCACAAGGTATTTATTCTATTTTATTAGATAGGAGATAACCCCAAAACCATGGCACCAAGAGCTGTGGTTCTTGCGCATGACACACCGTCACAGTCTTTTGAACAATTGTGCCAGGTACCATCAATGTATCTCAAAGGGTATTGGAGATATGGCTATCCAGGAGTTATGGCTATCACAAGGTAGTCACTCTATTTTGTTGGAAGGCGAGATAACTAAAAAAACATGGTACCCAGAGTTGTGGTTCTTGTGCATGATAAGCCATCTCAAGCTTGTGAAAATTGTGTAAGGTACCATCAATATGTTACAAAGGGAACTGGAGATATGGCTATCACAAGGTGGTGATTCTATTTTATTGGAAGGGGAGAATACTCAAAAACTATGGTACCCAGAGTTGTGTTTCTTGCGCATGATATGCAATCTGGGCCTTGTGAACAATTGTGCCAAGCACCATTTATGAATCTCAAAGGGTATTGGAGTTATAGCAATCACATGGTTGCATCTACGGACGGACGTTCGTACAAATGGTCATTTATTGGGTCCTACAGGGTTAATTATTTGGCTAAAGTACCCAACAATCTGCAAAAATTTGCACAAGTACCCAACATTTCCCTTCAAATTTGTTGGCTACTTTTCTGGAAATTACCGGAATAAACGGCAAGTACCCAACTCATGTCTACCCAACATATGCCCGTGGATGGACCAGGACAGACGGACAGCCGGATGGATGGACACCAGGCTGACCGCTATATCCCCCGAACCTATTTGGTCGGGGGATAGTACTTCTGCTGATTACTTTAGCATATGATGTCGCGTCTGAGAATAAAAAAACGTCATTTATTAATTTACTAACCTGTATTGCTTTGAGGTCATCCGTATTAACACTGAGGTCAAAAGTGTTGACGGGGACGTTAAACCTCAAATCAAACAAACTGAGGTCAAAAATCAAAAATCATATTTTTAATGGTGCCAATTAATAAAATTGTCATTAATCAAGTAAGTCCGTATTGGCCTAATTACAGGTCCTCGGTCGGCTGTATTGGCTCCGCCTTTGGACTTGGGCCAATACAGCAGACTTCAAACCTGTAACTGGGACAATCTAAAATTACTTGATAAATACATGTAACATTATAATAATAAAGTCAATAATCCACTAGTGAATTAAATATGCAAGTTAGTTAGACATGCCCCATAACCTTACATGTACAACATCCTTAACGACGTCGTGTTTAGCAATGGCGGACTATTGCCATTTTGTAAAATAATTTTGTGAATAAAATTTGTTTTATAGAATCTTGCATTTATGATCATGAATTGTTGAATTTATTAAACTCGTTGAGGAAAATGCACAAAATGCTTGGAGAAGCCTCCCATTTTATCCCTTTTCCCCAACACGCTGAATAAATTCAATAATACATGAACACTCATGTAACATCCTCTATATATTACACCTATGATAGTAGGTTCTTGAGATATGGACCGAAATCTCTGGGTTGGTGCTAGGGTTGATGCACATGTAGATGAATTTAGGGGAATGGGGAACACCTTCAGGGGGGTGGGGGGGCAACTCCTACAAAAGTAATTTTGTCTCCGAGGTCAATAGGGGTCAACTCTTAAAGGAAAGAATTGGCTCCTGAGGAGCAAATTCTTCCTCAGATGCAAATTTTTCCTTTAAGAGTAGACCCGTTTTTCAGTGGGACAGGGCTTACAGAAAGGCGAACAGGGCGTTCTGCAAGTTCTATCTATCTATCTATCCCCTGTATAGTCAAACCCCTCGCGGGGACATAGACTTTGACGAGCGTCAACCGCCAAGAAGTAAAAGCATAAAAGAACTGTTAAAAATAGATAAAAACAGGGAAAGTTTACTATGGTGAGACATGTTCAATCTGGCTTCCAGCCAGACTGAGCTAGGGGCCAGACAGGGTTACAACGTCAGGAAACCGGGCATTCCAGTGGACGATAGTTCTGGGGACAAAAAGAGTACTTGGGATAATCAGTTTTCGGATGTATTTGCTGGAATACCCGAGAATGAGAGGTTCTGGAAGGTCTAGAGGGAGGGGAGTACAGAGTTAGGTATAGGGATGGCAACCCTGCTTTGCAGAATGTTCTGAAACATAACAAGGCGTTGGTCAATGTGTCTGAGGCCAAGTCATCGCCACTGTAGAGAATTTAGCGTGTCAGATACAGGAGGTCTGCCCTTAGTCCCGTTTGGTCCAGCGAGCAGCTTTCATCTGCACCGCTTCAAGTTGGTCCATGAGATTGCTTGTGTAGGGTGACCAGACTGTAGAGCAGTATTCAAGTCGTGGTCTTCGAAGAGTCTTATATGCTACTGCTTTTAGTTGTTCAGAATGGACTTTGCTCGTAATTTGAAAATCGAGTACCGCTGAAATCGATGCTAGGGGTCGTATTCAGCCCTGCATACAACAGTGCTGTTTATGAAGAAACTCAATAAAACCGAGTTTCCGGTTTTCATTCTAATAATGTACTCTTTGCTTCCAAAGTTAACCTTTTTCATTTATTTGGTGTTACGCCTTAGAAAGCCTAGTGTCTGGTTTGCTTTTTAGTGATGTTGTCTATGTGTGCGTGCCAAGTGAAGTCTTTTGAGAGTGTCACATGTAAGTATTTGGCTGCATTTATAGTGTCAAGAAGAGTGTTGTGAAGAAAGTATTGTGTAGATATGGATGTTTTGCGTTTGGTGATTTGCAGGGCCTGACACTTAGCTGGGTTAAAGTACATATCCCAAGCATGAGAAAGAGAGAGCTAGATAGATAGCAGTGTCACCAGCGAATAGTCTGACTATAGAAGATTTAACAACCTCAGGGAGGTCATTAATGTTAATTAAGAACAGAAGGGGACCAAGAACGGACCACAGGGAAAACAGGGATAGAATAGGAGGATCCATTCACTACAACAGACTGAGACCTGTTATCAAGAAAGCTCTTAATTCATTGCAGTGTTTGGTCCGTATGCCTTAGAATTGAAGCTTGTACAGTAATTTTTCATGATTGACCATGTCAAAAGCCTTCGAGAAGATCTACCTGGCTTTTTTCATTTACTGCCTGGATGTCCTGGAGGATGTCGTCAAGAAGCATAAGGAGCTGAGTTTGACAGGGGCGTTTTTCCCTGAATCCATGCTGGAAGTCATAGAAGAGGTTATGTTGTGTAAAGTGCTGAAGGCAATGGTGTGTTCAAGAGTTTTGCAGAGAAAACAGGTAAGGCAGATCGGGCGATAAATTGCTTGGTCTGACCTCGGGCCTTTCTTATAGATGGGTGGAACAGTTGCCATTTTCCAGGCGTCCGGTAGGGAAAGGGTCTCAGGTGTTTTTTTTTTTTTTTTTTTTTTTTAACAGCTGGGTAATAATCGGGGCAAGTTCCTGATGTGCATTCTTAAGGACAATAGGTTTTATTTGATCGGGTCCAGAAGCCTTATAGGATTTAGAATTTTTAGCAGTTTCTCCACTCGAGCTATGGAGATGTCAATATCAGGGATGGGGACATGGGGACCAGGATTTTGTTGGACAGTTTCCATACCTGCATCAGCTAGTTCTTGAACCTTCATGCCTGTGAGTGCTTTCATAGAGAGAGGTGATTTTGCAGTAAATACCGATCGTCACTTATATGCGAAACTGTTGTAACTGACTACTTTTTTTTGATAAATTTATTCACCTCTCTAACCTCCACATATACACCAAATATGGAAGCTGAATTATGAAAAGATAAACCATAATTAAAAAATTTGGAAAGTATTGTAACTCAAACTGCCATATTTTCTATATGCGAAACTATTGTAACTGAAATTAAATAGATACAATAGTTATTTATACTATATTTGATAAAACTTACTAATATTATTATTTAATTTAGGAAAAGAACAGCAAGTAAAGATGAAAAAGGCTTATATTTTCAGTTACAATAGTTTCGCACATAAGAAAAAGTTATGTCAGATGGCTGAAGTATTGTAACTGCTCTTTTAAAACTATGAAAACTTGGAGAGAGAGGGAAGAATACAAGATAACTATATCATTTTAAAGAAAGCTATGAACAAATAGTGGGTATTACATGAGTGGTCATTTCATTTGAAATTTACGAAACGAGGCTTTGGCGAGTTTCATAAATTTCATATGAAATGACCACGATTGTGAGCTTCTGTTTATCATATGACCTATATTGAAAGGATTTTATCACCTTTAAACTGAACATGTATTTCTTATCAACAAAAATGCATTTTTCAAAGGGAGACAATTTTTGGAACTTCCTATTTGCAATACTATAAGCTCTAACCTGCAGAAAAAGAGGTCTAATCTTAAAGGAAAGTAATTCCTTAGGAGCAAATTCTTTAAGAGTTGCACCATTGACATGGGAGACAAGATTATGTTTGCATGAGTTGCCTCCCCTGAAGGTGTATACATTCCCCTTAATAGGATGAATACAGTATGTTATATGACATCACTGTTTACATCATAATAATGGGATTCGTGTGCTAAAGCTCAGTTAGATGTCCCCTATCAGTTTCAATTCATGTATCAGTATGATGGAATGTTGCACAGGGTTGATTTACTCAACACAAACAAACACAAGCCATTTAGGTCCAAAACCAGAATTAATGCAGATCAAATCCAATTGAATGTTTTGAGAAATAGTCCAATACCTATCAGCACAGATACAATGAACTTTTGTCTCTCTGCCTCTCAAATGTTACCTGAGCACATCACATTTTCTATGTTTTGTTGCCCCACATGAATGATTGATTTGGCAATGATAATGATGAAGATTCTGGTTAACATTATACAGGTGACTGATGCCCATATGGGCTTGAAGAAATAGACTAGGCTCCATGATGCTTCCATGCAGAGCTGAAACCGTGGCCAACCATACACATGAGTACTGGTATTAAAACAGCTTAGAGGAAAGTGGTGTGAATCAGACCATATAAACCCTATTGGTTTCATTGGGTGGTAGGGCTTGAGAAGTCATTTCATCTCAGTGTCGGTAAAAGTGCCAAAAATTGGAAGCAACATCTCAAAAATGACCTATACAGTCTTGACGGGGATGTTAAACCTCAAATCAAACAAACAAACAGTAATTGTCATGATTTTGCATCTAGCAGATGATGATGAACAGTAGAGAATTAGTTAAAATTTTGTATGTTCAAGGCTTCTTATCATTTTGGATCATTGAATCGTGTTCAAGGCTTCTTGGGATCATTGAGTCATGTTCAAGGCTTCTGGTCCTTTGAGATAATTGAGTTCATTTAGAATTATTTTGAAAATAGAGTTCTGCTTAAGCCATTGCCAGAGGCCGTTGTTAACATTTAAGTACTGGTCATGAACAGACTAAAAAAACGAGTCTGCTATTTTCGTTTATTTGGTGTATTCTTTGCTTCCAAAGAATCCAACTATTCAGACTTTATTCAGAATGATAATGTGGGGTATCTGATATACCAGTAATTTGAGAGATTTTTTCATGCTTCCATAAACCCTCTGAATGCTGTTGGCAGCTAAGTAGATGACAGAAAATTGTTGTTGATCTCTTCATTACGTTAACTCTTATCCTGCTGTTCACGAAAAGTCCTATTTTTGCAATCAGTGTAGATCCAGATCAGATGGCTTCTCCATTTGCCATTCAGCTTTTGAAGAACAATTTTACATCCTGTAATCTCATTGGCTGGTAGTTGGAAATAGGTGTGACAGTTTAAATATTCAGCAGGATAAGGGTTAATGTGCCCTTGCAGAGGCGGTTCTATAGAGTACCGACAATCTATGGTGTTGAGCAAGAATGCAATAATGAATACCACTGTAAACCACATTTTTGCTATATAAAAGTGGGGTTTAAGAGGGGTCAAAATAATATAGGCCTGTTTTCGTGATGTTTTGTCTGCTTGTGTTATATTGTGCTTGTGAGCACAACTTTTTAAAGATATTATTTTATGCATCAAATTATATCTTGTCCACACAACTTATTTTCTTTGCACAGCATACTATCTAGTGTGCACCACATATTACCCGCAAAAGATATTAATATTGTGTGGACGACATTTTACCTTGTGCGCTCAGGATAATACATTGTATATTGTTTGCACACCTATTATCTTGTCCGCACCTTATAATATTGTCTCGTTCACACAACATATCTTGTTTGCACAACACACTAGGTTGTGTGCACATAATATTAACTTGTGCAAACAACAAATCGTGTTGGCATACACAATACTATGTTCGCACAACATATTATTGTTTTAAGAAACAATATTCTGTACTTTGTTGATTTAAATTAAAGCAGCCTCTTTTATGATAACTTACATGTAATGTTCTCAGGTTTTCCTCCATAGTAGGGCTGGTGAGCAAACCAAAGGATAAGACAATGGAAGACATAAAAGTAACATTGGGCAAAATATGACCTCCATTATATGGCTTGAAAAATGACATTTTTCATATGAACAATTCTCATTTATGCTCCAAACAATGTGGTGGTTCTAACGAGCAACAAAATCTAAGTTTACACTAGAAATACAAACATTTAGGAAAACCTATTTTTTCTGTTATAAATAGGGGTTTTCAGGGGTCCTAACTGTATGGATGTGTTGTACTGATATGAGTGGGATCATAAGGCATCATGCATGACAGACATTATGTGTACCTATAAATTTACAAGCTTATGATGAACATATATCTATTTGATATCACTCTTTTGTGGGTTGATTTGGTTGTTTGAATTGAGGTTTAATGTCCCCGTCAACACAGTATAGGTCATTTTGGAGACGTTGCTTCCAATTTTGTGGGATTTTTACCCGACATTGAGATGAAAGGACATCTCAAGCCCTGACGCCCAATGAAATCAATAGGGTTTATAAGCATGGACGGGCCGACTCGCACCGTGTTGCCTGGGCAGGGTCAGATCCCCTAAGCGGTTTACCAGTACTCGTGTGCGGGTCAGTTTCAGCTCTGCGTGGAAGTATCATGAAGCCCATCTATTTCTTCAAGCCCCAATGGGCGGGGGCCAACTCTTTTATGGGTTGAAGCAACCACACAAGCAATTTCATGACATCATCAGTGTTCCATTTTAGATGACAGGAGAAATATAATTAAAGGGCACAGGTAGAGCCTCCTATATTGAATACTAGAAGAAAAACATGATCTGACGAGGCGCCCATATCGAGTACCCACAACATATATGTTTTCGAAAAGAAATAAGAAAATGATGTTTACACCTGGTACCCACAATCTATATTTTAGAGCAGAAATAAGGAAAACAAGGTTTATCCCTGAAACATCAGTTTTACGATATAATAGTGGGGTTAAAGGGGGGTCAAATTTATACAGGCGTGTTTTAGTGATAACACCATCAGAGGCTACCCAAGTAAGGATTAAAGGGACAGAGTCAATGTCAATTGGCCTTGCCTGTTTGGTAATATTTATTTATATATTTTATTTCAGATACAATTAACCCTTATCCTGCTGAATATTTTAATTAGCCACATGCATATCTGTTTGTTTGGCCGTAAACGGCCCAGTCAACACTATTTAGGTCATTTTTGAGGCGGTCAGTTTACCTATACACACTTTTCCTGGGCAGGCTAATACGTAAGCGGTTAACCAGTACACTTCACATTCTTTCGCCAGGAACAGACAAGTGCCCTTCTTGAATCAGCGGAAGGTTGATTAATCTCCGTGAAAGAATGTTGCTGACTCCGGCAGGTATAGAACCCACGTCCTTCTGATCACCAGTCAGACGCGCATCCGGCTGAGCTACCGAGGCCGGCACATGCATATCTGACTATCAACCAATCAGATTACATGATTTGGTTTTTCTTTCAAATGCACAAACTAAACGACAGTGTTCATTCTGATTAGATGGCTTATTCTGATCTTGATCTACACTGTTTGCAAAGATACAGGGTTGTTGCAAACATCAGGACAAAGGTTATTATAGGTCATAAAACTTGAGTATTTCGTAAAGTTTCATAAGGTAACGATCCCATTTCATACAGTTTGAAAAAAAAGGTAAGACGTCTATATAATTTTTCTTGTTCTATTAAAGCTGAAATAATCATCTTACAATAAATTGAGAGCCTATAATTTCTGTAAAAAAAATATAGAACCCTGCTCTTGAAAACAAATAGATAGCCTATATGAAACATGCTTCACATTCCAATTTGAAAGGAAAAATGAATAAGTTTACTTTTAAAATATCCTTGAAAATGAAATAGTGAAAAAAATGCACTTACAACAGTTTCGCATATAAATTACAATGCAAATTTCACTATTTCCAATGCGAAACTATTGTAACTTACAAATTTCTTTATTTTCAAGAGTTATGAGAAGCTTTTTAGATTGTATGTGCAAAATATAATTTTACTTAATATTTGTGAATCTGACTATTTTTAATTGCTGTATACTAAAAATAAACAGTTTTTTTGTTTCTCCTGTAAAATTTTGAAATATGCAGTTACAACAGTTTCGCATATAAGTGACGAGATTGAAATTGTTGATTCAAGTGTGTGCTTTGTCTGTGTCTGTGGTGTGCAATTTGTTGTGTTTTTAGAGTGTCAATGCCATTTGAGACTTGTTTGGAGTGTTCAAGCAGTGATTACAGTTTTTTGTTGTTGGGCCGTGTTTGTGTTTGTTCATGTGTATTTTAAGTCTCCGTGTTTACATTTAGGATATCTTCCAAGTAATTCAGGTTGGCAAGTTTTGTTTCCTTTCTACACAGGTGCTTTATGTCCAAATAGTGTTGTTTTGTGCTTGTTTGATTTTTATTTCTTGTAGGTTTTGTTTCCTGCATAATCATCTCGGGTCCCTCTTGATCTAAGGTAGCTTATTATATGTTGAGGCTCATTCAGTTGGGATGAACAGGTCACATGCTTTGTCAGTTTCAGAGGAAACAGTATTCCAGAATGATTCAAAGTAGAAGTAAAACAAAGATCAGGAATCGATACAATTAACTTACTCCACCCATCAAAGACACCAAAGGGAAAGAAACACAAACATAAAGCGACCAGACCATAATGGAAACCCAAACAAAGGAAGGCCATAAGGACAGTTATATTCCCACAAAATGGCCATATGGCCATCCAAAATAAAAAGACACAAGTGATACACACAGTAAGTAACAAGCAACACCATAAATAAACCGCCACAGAAGAACCGCCTAGGAAAGGTCAGTGGAAAGATTTCCACTGGGGGGCTTAAATCGAGTCTGATTTATAACGATTGGAGGACAGAAGGGAAGAATGTAGGTTTTAGATACGGGTATGGTAACCATCCCAGTCTGCTCTTTTATACAAAGGAATTTTTCTGGGCACCTGGGGCTTTACTGTGGCAGAGGTGTTGGACTCAATCAGGACAGTGTCATGATCACCAATGCCAGGTATTGTGCTGGTTCTATTTATGAAGGATGTGTTGGTTATAAGGAATAGGTCTAATAGGTTCCTTTCCCTTTTGGGTTCTTTGGCTACTTGTGTCAGGTTGTTGTTACACAGTGTGTCAATAAAATCTCTGCAGTTTACTGTTAATTTACAATCCTTTGTAGATAACATGCTTACCCAATCCATTTTAGGCATGTTGAAATCTCCTCCTAACCAGACAGTAGAGTTTGATTTGGATACCAAGGAGAGAGATTTTTAAGCTCTTCTATGCTATGTGGTTCGTTTTCTTTTGGTTTGTAGTAGCAACAAATAATGAGTGGTTTGCAGTCGTGGAGTTCCACTTTGATCCATATGTTTTCACAGTCAGTTTGGTAGAGTGTTTCTTCTTGTGAAATGAAAGTTTTTGACGGCGATGAAGACGCTACCTCCTACTTGTTTTTGTCTGTCTCGTCGGTAAATAGTGAAGCCCAGGTACAGGTTGAAAATTTCAATGGTATAGTGCTTTGGCTTGAGCCAAAACTCGTACCTAGGACTATGTCTGGCTTGATAGACTCGTACCATGTTTTCATATTCCAGTTTCGTTTCGGCTATAGACCTAAAGTTCACTAATAGGATCTTGAGGGGCCGTCTGACAGTGTTCTTGTGTGGTTTGTTTGCATGTTTTGGGGGAGAGTGTCTTTGGTAAGTTGTCAATGTCGTGTTTTGCCTGTTGGGCAGAAGACATATGGCTTCTTGAATCTACCACATCCGTTAGGTTTGTGTGTTTGTTTGCAGTGTGGATGTAGTCTAGACTAATGAATCCTGGTGTGGAGACATTCATGTTTTCACATTGAAGACACTTCCAGGCCACATTTGTTCGGTTGCCAAGTCTGTCGTACAGGCTGTCAGAGATGCTTTGGCAATCCACTTGGTACCGGATATAGCAAAGGTCACATTCCACCCCTTGCACAACCATGTGCCCGGCTGCTCACAGCTGCCACATGGAAAGACAGAGGAATTGTTTACTACATCCGGCATCATGGTAGGTCCTGGGGTTTTCTGAATGTCTGATGACATGGCAAGCAGGAGTATGCTGAGAAAGAAAGCCCATTTATAGGAGCACTTATAGGCCAAATTGGGCCTGAGCAGTTTCTTGAGCTGTGATGAGCAAGCTAGGATCACCTTGTCATTTTGACACATCATTTTGATGACTCTGAAGCCTGCATTTGGACTTGGCATAGTTTGACTCGAACAAAACCTGACTGGTTCTGTGCACCAAGCATCCTCACGGACATAAGTAGGTATTGCAGCATGGCTTATTTCCTCAATCAAGGCTTAAAAAAGGAGAGAAATTTACCTGCATAAGCCACGAAAAAATGTACCGGAAGAACTAACAATAACAAATAAACTATTTTCCGGAAGTGGTAACTTTTGATCCTCATCAGCTGGTTTGGGAAAACATGAGGCCCACGGGCCCTTACGCTCACCAGAGGTCGTGTGATTTATACCATTTACAGGAAACGTGCCCATCTTGGTAATGTGACAACAATACCACAAATAAATTTTAACTGCCTCACCCCCATAGGGGCTTTTCATGTAATTTGGTTTCAATCAGCAAAGCTCTTTTACTGGAGAAGATACAAATACTGAATCTGAGTCATCCAAGACAAAGGTGAGTAATGACCTTGACCTTTGGAATTGATTAACTTCCATTCATCTGATTGTAAATGAAATTTCTGATGCGACCAGCTACCATGCAATCAGTAAAATCCACTATCTTGCCCTTTTTCGATACAAATGTCTAAGTGACCAAATTTGACCATTACGTAAAACAGGTCAAGGTCAACTAAAGGTGATCATTTGAACAAATTTGGTAGGGCCTAAGTCCCCAATGCTACATACAAAATTTCAAGGTCATTGGCTATTTGGTTCCTGAGAAGAAAATTCTTTAAGTTTTTTTACCATATATGAGCATGGTGGCCATATTGGTAATGTGACCCAGTCCTTATGAACAAATTTCATTCCCCCTACCCATAGAGGCTCCACATGTAATTTGGTTTCAATCAACCCACCAGTTTAAGTGGCGAAGACGATAAAAGAATAACTGAATCTGAGGCATCCAGGATAAAGGTCAGTAAATGACCTTGACCTTTGGAATTCATAAACTTCCATTCAGCTAACTGCAAATATCATTTTTGATGTCACAGCCTACCAGGCAATCAGAAATATTCACTGTTTTGCCTTTTTACCATACAAATGTCTAAGTGACCTAATTTGACCTTGACGTAAAACAGGTCAATGTCAACCAAAGGTCATCATTTGAACAAACTTGGTAGGGCTCGAGTCCCCGATGCTGCATACCAAGTTTCAAGATCATCGGCTGTTCGGTTCTTGAGAAGAAGATTTTTTAAAGGTTTTTACCATATATGGGCGTAGCGGCCATATTGGTCATGTGACCCAGTCCTTACAAACTTTCGTTCCCCCTTCCATAGAGGCTCCATATTTAATTTGGTTTCAATTGGTCAAGTAGTTTAAGTGAAGAAGACAAAAATACTGAATCTGAGCCGTTCTGGACAAAGGCTGGTAAAAGACCTTGACCTTTGGAACTGATAAACTTCCATTCAGCTGATTGCAAATACCATTTCTGATGCCACTAGCTACCATGCAATCAGAAAAATCCACTGCTTTGCCTTTTTTCCATACAAATGTCTCAGTGACCACAGGACCGATACATCCATCTAACCCACCTTCGTAATCGGTTCCTAACAGCCGTCGAGACAACTCAGGTGACACCAGGAACGCACAACAATCTAATAAGTGCAGATACTGTCAGGAATCGCCTTCGAGAGTTTGGCTTATGTCCTAGTTGTCCGTACGTTGGTATGACATTCACACCACGAAGACGTCAGGTTAGAATGACGTGGCTCACACAACATAGGCCAATATGTTCTATATATGTTCTATTTATGTTCTTCAAACCTGTTTCCCCTTCGTCAGTGGCGTAACGTAATGTTTTCTGATGAGTCCAGGTACTTGTTGTACAGAGCTGACGGCCGTCAACGTGTGTATAGGCGTGACGGAGAGCGTTATCGTGGCACTTGTTTGGTTGAACGTGATTGACTTGGAGGCGGTGGGTTAATGGTGTGGGTTGGCATATCTTATGGTCAAAGAAAGCCCCTGGTATTCATTGATGGATCTTTGACGGCTCAGCGTTACGTTGACGTCGTTTTACAACTGAAGTTGTCCCATATGTACGACAGCACAACGTTACGTTTCAACAGGAAAACAGTCGGGCGCATATAGCAAGGCTCAGCATGGAGTTTCTTCAGCAAAACACTGTTGACGTGATGCACTGGCCTCTGTATACTTCAGATCACTCTCATATTTGAGGGATGTCTTGGATAGGCGCGTACGTAACCGCCCCCAGCCCAACAACGCATCAAGCCTTGCGTCTGGTGCTCATACATGAGTGGAATGCTATTCCCCAGGCAGAGATCAGAGACATACTCACTATAAACTGCTTATGTTTTGAACTTGTGAAATGACTACTTCTATGACAAAACGGATTTCTGTTCCAAACATTCTCAATGGAAATTGAACTTTCTATGGTAGTTACATCAGGAATGATTATATTATTGCGTCATTAAATCGATTTTCTGCAAACATGATTATTTAAGCAAATACTCGCATTTATATTTGGAGTTGCGTTTCTTTTTCGGTTTAGTATATAATACCGTTGTTTAAGTATGGTTTCTGCTTTGGACATCAACAGACTTTGAGTCAGGGCACAGCAATTCCTACAATTTACATGTGCACCCAGCGAAGACTCAGATCAGCCTGCATATCCGCACAGTCTGATCAGTCTTCGTTGTGCAATCTAAGGATAGCTATGGGCCCAGTGCTCTTTCATGCAGCAAGAGAAGTCTCTGGTCAGGCGATATGGATGTGCAGGCTGATATGATTCTTCACTTGGCGCATGAAAATTGTAGACAATGGTGTGCCCCGGCTCATTTATGTCGAGATTTGAATTTAGTTTAAACCCAATATTCTATATACCTTGAGGAGCTGTTTGCTAGGATTGTCTTTTTCCCCTTCTGTCAATTAAACTTCTAGTTTTCCAGCCAGTTCCTTTTGGGTTAGCATTCTTGAAAATATTGAACACCTAAAGAAACATCAGAAATCAATGTGGGTTGAACTACATGCAATATATTTCTTATATCCAAAGTACAATCAGAACATTTGTTCCTTTGGAGTTTAAAGGCACGGTCAACACTATGTGTTCTTTTTCCAGGCTCTGTACTTTTATTCAACTGAATTTAAGAAGTATTTGTCTATCCATGAGGATTAAGGTTATTAAGCATTTACTCTGTGTACAGATATAGTGTCGTTTACAATATTATTAACAAAAATAGAAGAAGAGGGCCATGTTGGCCCTGGATCGCTCACCTGATCCACAGGGTAAAAGTGGGCCCCGGGGCGGGCCATTATTGACCCTAGGGCTATAATGTGCATAATGTTGAGGGAGGTCTTAAAAGGTGAAGCTTCATACCAAATATCAACAAAGGCTATAATTTGAACAATCTTGGCATAGGTCCACTAGATAAAGCTATACACCAAATATCAAAGACATGGGCCTTGCGGTTTCAGAGAAGAAGCTTTTTGGATGATATTCCCTACATAAGCCTATGTCAAACCAAATGGCCCCAGGGCGGGGACATTTCTGGCCTCAGGGCTATAATTTAAATAATCTTGATAGAGGTCTACTAGATGAAGCTTCACACCAAATATCAAAGACCTGGGCCTTGCTGTTTCAGAGAAGGGAGATTTTTAAAGATTTCCTTATATATAAGTCTATTTAAAACCAAAGGGTCTCGGGGCGGGGGGCATTTTTGGCCCCAGGGCTATAATTTAAACAATCTTTATAGAGGTCCACTAGATGAAATTTCACACCAAATATCAAAGACCTAGGCCTTGTGGTTTCATAGATTTTTTCCTATATAAGTCTGTGTTAAACCATAAGGGCCCTGAGGCGGGGGCATTTTTGGTTTCAGGGCTATAATTTGAACAATCTTGGTAGAGGTCTACTAGATGAAGCTCCATACCAAATATCAAAGACCTGGGCCTTGCTGTTTCAGAGAAGAAGATTTTTAAAGAATTCCCTACATAAGTCTATGTAAAACCAAAGGGTCTCAGGGCGGGGACATATTTGGCCCCTGGGCTATAATTTGAACGATCTTAATAGAGGTCCACTAGATGAAATTTCACACCAAATATCAAAGACCTAGGCCTTGTGGATTCACATAATAAGATTTTCAAAAATTATCTCTAAATAAGTCTATGCAAAACCAAAGGGCTCCAGGGCGGGGGCATTTGTGGTCCGAGGGCTATAATTTGAACAATGTTGGTAGAGGTCCACTAGATAAAGCTTCACACCAAATATCAAAGACATGGGCCTTGCAGTTTCAGAGAAGAAGATTTTTAAAGATTTCCCTATATAAGTCTATGTAAAACCAAAGGGTCTCGGGGCGGGGGCATTTTTGGCACCAGGGCTATAATTTGAACAATCTTAATAGATGTCCACTAGATGAAATTTCACACCAAATATCAAAGACCTAGGCCTTGTGGTTTCACAGAAGAAGATTTTTTAAAGATTTTTTCCTATATAAGTCTATGTAAACCAAAGGGCCTCGAGGCAGGGGCATTTTTGGTTTTAGTGCTATACCTTGAACAATCTTGGTAGAGGTCTACTAGATGAAGCTTCATACCAAATATCTAGGCCTTGTGGTTTCAGATAAGAAGATTTTTCAAGATTTTTTCTACATAAGTCTATGTAAAACCAAAGGGCCCCGGAGCAGGGGTATTCTTTGCCCCAGGGCTATAATTTGAACAATCTTGGTAAAGTCGACAAGATGAGGCTTCATCTTTTAGTTTATTTTAGTATTCTTTATGTTGGTTGGCGCCTGATGCTCCATCTTTGGTCGGGCCCCTCGGAGTTTTCTTTTGATCCAGCTATTCTGTTGTTGTATGCTGTCGAGTCCTCAATCTTGTTTCATCTCTGTAGTTTTTTTTTATTTGTATGTTCTCGGAGATGTTACACTGATGAGTTAGGAAGCCTTCATGCAAGCTAAACAAAATTAGTGTATACCGCGACAGAGGTAAGGGCGAGTATTATGGCCATGTTAAATCGATTTAAGCCCCCAGTGGAATTCTTTCCACTGACCGTTCCAAGGCAGTTCTTCTGTGGCGGTTTATTTATGTTTTTGTTTGTTACTTACTGTATCACTTGTGTCTTTTTATTTTGGATGGCCATCTGGCCATTTTGTGGGAAAGTAACTGTCCTTATGGTCTTCCTTTGTTTAGGTTTCCATTATGGTCTGGTCGCTTCATGTTTGTGTTTCTTTCCCTTTGGTGTCTTTGATGGTTTGAGTAAGTTAATTGTATCGATTCCTGATCTTTGTGCAGGTTAAAGATCTGTAACGTAATTACATGATTAGCCTGGCACTGCCTATTTCCGCGGCACTTACGACCATAAATAATAAGCATTTAAATATCAATAAAAAAAAATATACACAAATGTTGTCACTATATTTATTCAAATCCTCCTTACATGCCATCTATTGTCATTTTTCAGTAACAATTCCTGACATTTCCCCATGCAAACAATACCACCCAGACAGTCGCCATATTGGAAGCTGACATCATATCCCGCGTTAAGTACAAACATCTGTCTGCGGTGACCTTGGTGAATCTGGATGAGGCGTGTTTACTTTTCATTCATAAATATTAATATGCAGACAATCAAGATGTGTCATTTTTTTTAAGTTATTTTCTGTTTATTTCTTATAAAAAACGGGATATTTGAAGGAGGGGGTTAGCAGGTTGGTATGTTTTATACTATTGTTCTCCACAATTTTTTTCCAATCACAACTTGCCGATGAATGGAACATTTTGAATTTTATATGGATAGACAGTTTAGTGCAACTCTTCCGTGACGGATTTGCATACTGCTGGGTGGTGCTTCCATTTGTTTACTTGGAGGGAGTTCGACCATCTACCAGACCATGGTAGCGGAAGTCAAATTGTACACGTTCTTCCCATGATTTCCATGTTTTTTCACTGGTGTGATCGAACAACGTCTGGTAGATGTTTGATTGACTGGTACACAGACCCTCTATTTCTTGAATAGAAGCAGTCAATTCCCGGACATTAGTGTTCGCACCTTTCACCGCCATCTTTGTTACGTATGGTGTGACGTATCTACCAGAGTAACCCATGCTTTAGTCTGGTTCGACCAGAGTGACGTTACGACACCAGACCGCTACCAGCCTGAGTTCGATCACACTTTGGTTAACCACTGGTTAACCGCGGTTCATGATCGAACTACCTATGGGAAAACATGGTTTACAGCAAGAATATGCATGCCGCGAGAATATGCAGTTCCAGTATACCCTTGTGCGTCCCCAGCTGGAGTATGTTTCAGCGGGTCCATAGAAATACCAAAACGCACCAAAACACCAAAACGCACCTGTATTTACCAAAACGCACTGCCAATATTGGATTTTTCTATGTAGGGTAGGGTGAATTCAGCATTTGTTAAGAAGATTAGACACATAGAAACATATATATATATATATATATATATATATATATATATATATATATAGAGAGAGAGAGAGAGAGAGAGAGAGAGAGAGAGAGAGAGAGAATCTTTATACGCTTCTACCGGTTTCACTGTTCTAACAGATTTTCAAGAAGACGTTAAGTTATTGACATAGCAACAATGCGTAACGACGTTACTTCCGGCGTTACTTCCGGCGTCAGTAACGTTACGGTTCATAAACAATATATATATAAAATATATATATATAATACATAAATATATATAAATATAGAGATAGATAAATTGATATAATATTAACATTTGAGCCAGGGCACAGCAGTTCCTACAATTTAGACGTGCGCCCTGCGCATCTATATAGTATACGTCTGACCAGAGACTTCTGCATGAAGGAGCATTTTGGCCCTTAGCTACCCAAGCTTAGGCTGCACAAACGAAGACTGATCAGACTGCGCACACACGCAGGCTTTTCTTAGTTTTCGCTGGGCGCACATGTAAATGGTAAGAAATTCTGTGCCCTGGCTCATTTTTTATTCGTAATTGGCCATTATATATTAGAGGGTTATTGTCTATCTATCTATCTTCTTATACTGAGTCTGTCATATCTGGCCATTACCTCAGTTGATTGGGTGGCTAAATTTAGAATTTAGCTGGGGAAAAAAAAAAAAAAAAAAAAAAAAAAGAGAGGCACTGGATGCGTCCTTAAAACTATTTACAATCTGCATAACAGAGGTATCCTAAAACGCATACCTCTGAGACCCAATCTTACACTGTGCGGGCTTTGAACTCTTCTGCGGACTTGGCATTCACCGCAGAGGAGGGAAGACTATTCCATTGGGGAATAGTTCCAGGAAAAAACGAGTTCTTCAGGGCATCACTATAGGACTGATATCTACGATATTGTGAGTCGTTTACTTTTGATGCCCTTGTTTGGGTCGACAGTGTTACAGGGGTCAAGTACCTATCTTTATCAATAGACACTGAATCAGAGTGTATCTTGTAGAAGAAGGTTAAAGAGGACTGCTCACGACGGGCCTTCAGGGACGGCCACTCTAGCTCATTAAGCATGTCACCGACGCTACTTCTATTTCGCCATCGCCTACAGGTCCATCGAGCAGCTGTCCTCTGCACCTTCTCCACCTGCTGAGTCTGAGTTTTAACATAGGGGTGCCAAATGGGTGATTCATATTCGAGTTGAGGGCGAACCAATGTTTTATATGCAACATCCTTTGTCTGCCTAGGTGCAAAAGCCAAGTTCCGTCTAAGGAATCCCAAAGTCCTAGTTGCTTTAGATGTAATCTCTGAAATATGTTGACCCCAATCAAGATCGTCAGTGATGGTGATACCAAGATATTTGGCGGATTGAACATGCTCCAAAACTTGCTGGTGAAGAGTATAGTCAAACTTAATTTGCTTGTCCGGAGGGTGTCGTGACACTCTCATTGAGTGACATTTGGCCACATTGAACTTCATTTGCCAATCGGCCTCCCACTGTGCAAGTTGATCCAGGTCATCTTGTAAAATAAGACTGTCAGAAGGAGAATATATGTTCCTATACAGGACACAATCATCAGCAAACAAACGGACCGATGACCTGATATTATCGGGGAGATCATTAATGAAAACC
The DNA here is from genome assembly GCA_963580285.1 of Lucinisca nassula. Taxonomy (NCBI): domain Eukaryota; kingdom Metazoa; phylum Mollusca; class Bivalvia; order Lucinida; family Lucinidae; genus Lucinisca; species Lucinisca nassula. Next base: position 100,521,030 of record OY757018.1, read on the forward strand.
AAGAAAAGGACCGGTCCAAGGACCGAACCTTGGGGGACTCCAGATAAAACAGGGACTGGATCAGACGCTTGGCCATCAAGTACAACTTGTTGTGAGCGCCCAGAGAGCCATGAGCTAATCCACCTATGCGTGGATCCTCTTATCCCATAGTACTCCAGTTTATGTAATAGCCTTCTGTGAGGTACCTTGTCAAAGGCCTTAGCAAAGTCCATGATGATCAAGTCAGTCTGTTTGTGGCCACGATTTATGGCCCCATCCAGATTGCTCACAATGTCATGGTAAAATTGAACAAGCTGCGTTTCGCAAGACCTTTGACTCCGGAAACCATGTTGACAGTCAGCAAGAATGCTCTCAAAGGCTAAGTGCTTGTTGATGTTGCTTACTAATATATGCTCCAGGGTTTTGCAACAGATGCATGTTAGCGACACTGGTCTATAATTTGCTGCATCATATTTTTCCCCTTTTTTTATATTGGTTTATATTGGTTTCTTTTAATAACGTGAACCTTTTATTTTGAACTTTGATACTCAGATGTTCATTTTGGGTTGTAGATAATGTATCTATTATGCACATAAACTGATATTTCTAGTGCGTTTTGGTAATTGTTTTTTGTCAGAGTGGCATTCTTAGAAAAATCCAATATTGACAGTGCGTTTTGGTAGGTACTGCGTTTTGGTAGGTACTGCTGAGCCCAAGCTCAAATGTATAATATGTATAAACGCCTATATTTATTTATATCCTAAATATATATTATATATAGATATATATATTTGTTTCTAAGTGTCTAATTACGCAGACACTACTTGTGAAAGATTATACTTGTGAGTTATCTCGGCCAGTAGAAGGCTTTGAAATGAAATGAAAATCCTCTAATTCACCCTACCCTACATAGAAAAATCCAATATTGGCAGTGCGTTTTGGTAAATACAGGTGCGTTTTGGTGTTTTGGTGCGTTTTGGTATTTCTATGGACCGTGTTTCAGCCATATGACGAACCGCATTGTTCATATAAAATGTTCCATCAAAAGAGTTGAAGAAAAAGTTGATTCACAGCTGTTATTTTCATTGATAAAACATGAGAATCAAATGCTAGGCGGGCGTTTCAGCTTTTTTTAAAAGCTATTCTTGTTACATACAGTTTTGTAAATTTATATTGGGTGTGAATAAGAAAACCTCTAACCAAGCAGTCAGGGGTGAACTAGGTAGATATCCGTTTTATATTGATGTCATTATTACAATGCTTAAATATTGGTTACATCTACATACAATTGATTCCTGTCAGGATAGACTCCTTAGTCAAGCATTGAATGAAAATTACTTAATGTTTCATAACAACCAGAGTTGTTGGCTGCAATGTATTTATTTAATTCTAAAAGAGCTTAATTTGCTTAGCATTTTCCACAATCCTTTTTCTTTGACTAATAAAGCCTTACGTGATATTAAACTAAAACTAAAGCATAAGTTTGAAAGACAATGGTTGGCTGATATTAACGATAACAAAAGCAAATCTTCAGACATTAATGGTGGAAACAAATTGCGTACATATGCCTCTTTTAAAAGCCAGTTTTCTTGTGAATCCTACATTGATGTTCTTAAATTTAGAGAAAGACAAGCATTGTCGAAGTTTCGAACCAGTGCTCATAAACTAGAAATTGAAAGAGGCCGGTATTCAGTTCCCAAAACCCCTGTGTGCGACCGCAAATGTAAGCAATGTTGTAAAGGGTTAGTTGAAGATGAACTGCATTTCTTGTTAGTATGCCCAAAGTACAGTTTAGAAAGAAACGCACTTTTTCACCAAATTCAAAATAAAAATTTTATGTTACTGTCCATGCATCAGAAATTTATTTGGCTTATGAGTAATGAGGAGACTAGAATTTGTAAAGCTATAAAAAATTTCAAATTTTATTTTACAAAGTCTTGATAAGCGTGATAATTAATGATCTTAGACTTATAACAGTCACCTTGGCGCAATGAGTCAACAACTCTTGAAAACTATAAATTGGAGTTGTTGGCTTTTTGCGCTGGGCGACGACTGTTACAGTGCATTTAGTCAATCACACATAACTATACAGCATTCTTAACTTTATATATGTTGGCTACTGGACCCAGGTGTGCAGAATCTTTGCGTGAGCTTAATTACTATATCTTGCACTCTTATTACATTAACAAATGGTAGTGCTATTTTATAAAACTTAATGTTTAAGGCTCTTAATTAAAACATAGCTGTACTTTTGGATCCAGTTGACAACAAGCAAAGACCGATGTTCCTAAATATATGATATTTTAAGGACTATGAAAATGTCTTCCAGGCACGTGGGCTAAAATTCATGGGTGTTTAGCATGTTGACATATTTCTAGAAAAACAACCAATGATGTTCCAAATTAAAAGAATAAATATAAAACATGCATTTTAAAAAATTTATTTTTGTTGTTGGAAGAAAAAAATAAATATTCACTTTGTAAGAAAATTACATTTAAAAATGGTCCATTTTTGAACGTATGTTTCTCCATCGTCCTTCATTAGAAACATACCATTTTTACACCAAAATATACTTTAGTGTGTGTACTAGCAACGACGAGACGTGATTTTTCCAAAAACTGGCATTATAACATTATATCCATGCCGATAGAACCCTTATCAACATGTAGAGTTCACTATACATTGTCAACCATGTACACAGTATGACGCACGGATTAAATTTAGCACTGGGGTAAATGAGCGTAGCGATAATAAAAATTCTGTCAAATCGTTATTATGGCTTTGGAAAATTACCTTTCAAAATGGTCAATTTTTGAACATCGGTTTCTCCGTTGTCCTTCCTCGGAAACATTCAGTTTTTACATTAACCTAAAGTATATTCCATGTCCTAGCAAGGACGAGAAGTAGTTTTTCCAAAAACTTCCACAATAACAATATATCCATTCTTTTAAACACCCATCGAACGGTCATTTTGACAGCCATTACTGTATACATGGTTGGTAAATTCTCCAGGTAAAACAGAGGTATAAACATGCTAATCGTAGGTAAAAATATCCTGCACAACGGATTTTATTCTAAATAGTTTTATGCCTAGATCATGATTTCCTTTATTCTTCCGTTAAGTTGGTAAATATTATTATGCATTAAATAAATACAAGAGGGGAAAATTGTTTGATTTGTCCAAAAGCCATAATAACGATTTGACAGAATTTTTATTATCGCTACGCTCATTTACCCCAGTGCTAAATTTAATCCGTGCGTCATACTGTGTACATGGATGACAATGTATAGTGAACTCTACATGTTGATAGGGGTTCTATCGGCATGGATATAATGTTATAATGCCAGTTTTTGGAAAAATCACGTCTCGTCGTTGCTAGTACACACACTAAAGCATATTTTGGTGTAAAAATGGTATGTTTCTAATGAAGGACGATGGAGAAACATACGTTCAAAAATGGACCATTTTTAAATGTAATTTTCTTACAAAGTGAATATTTATTTATTTCTTCCAACAACAAAAATACATTTTTTAAAATGCATGTTTTATATTTATTCTTTTAATTTGGAACATCATTGGTTGTTTTTCTTGAAATATGTCAACATTCTAAACACCCATGAATTTTAGCCCACGTGCCTGGAAGACATTTTCATTCACCTTATTTGCATTATCTGCTGGTTCCTAGTCTGAAGGTTATCAGTGTTGGAAAAACAGGTAACCAGACCCCCCTGACCTTAAAAGGTCAGGGGGGTCTGGTTACCTGTTTTTCCAATATTGACAATGTGCAAGCTGGGAGCCAGCAAATAATGCAAATATGGTGAATAGTCCTTAAAGTGATTATTCAGATCTTTTTCTTGCTTATCTATATGAAAAATAAATATCTTCACATGTATAAATTTAATTGGCACAAGTCATATCTTTATCTGACAAGGTAATTATAGCCCTGTGTTTTCCTCTTATCTCAAGAATCTGACAGCAGACATGTTTGCAATCAATTTCTCCTGGGTGCATGTAACACCTTGATTTCAAGCGCCTATTTGATACAGATTACAGGTCATGGCAGCACATTTGGAGGATTTCACTGTGCTTCCACATAGATTTACAACAATTTAATATTTCAGTGTTTAACCCTTTTTGTAACAAATGGAAATCTTCCTCCTTATACATGTATATAGTGGGAGTCTATTTCAAAATTTAGGGGTGTCAGGTTGTGTTTTCTTCAAAATTTATCTGGAAAATAGCTGAACTTTTTGCAAACAGTGAAGGCCTTGATCAGCGGCGTCTGATCTGGGCCCGCACTGTTTGCCAATTAACCGTTTAGGGATTTCCGGTATGGAGTGGGTTAATCATGTTGTTTGATGAAAATGATTATGAAAACTATAACAGTTGGAGCCTGAGTTTATAGGAGGAGAGTTAGCTGAGCAATTTTCAGCACCAAAAAACAGCAATCATGTCAATACTGGACATGAAAGGAGCACAAGTCTCTCAAGGTGTAAATGAAGTCATTGCATTTGTAAAGTTGATCAAAGGTTTCAGTTGGTACATAACGTTGAGACAACATTGAATCAATGTTGATTTGACACCTTGCCGTCGAATGCCTCCGTGGTGTAGTGGTTACCCTACTCGCCTTGTAAACCAGGGGTCGCAGGATCGATCCCGGGCTTCTCCAGACTTTCGGATGAGTCTTTAAACTGAGGTCCCGTCTCCGTATGACCTTAGCTGTTTGTGGGACGTAAAACTCAAACACTCACTCCAACATTGTGTTCTTTTGTTTTTGTTTGATTTGAGTCAACACTGTACAGGTCATTTTGGAGACGTTGCTTCAAATTTTGTGGGACTTTTACCCAACATTGAGATGAAATGATACCTCAAGCCCTGCCACCCAATGAAACCAATAGGGCCTAAAAGCATGGACGGTCCGACTCGCACCGCTTTGCCTGGGCAGGCTTAGATCCTCTAAGCGGTTTACCAGTACTTGTGTGTGGGTCGGTTTCAGCTCTGCATGGCAGCATCATGTAGCCCATCTATTTATTCAAGCCCGATGGGCGGGGGTCGAACATTGTGTATGAATATACATAAATACTTTACTCCCATACATGAGAGTTCTACGTTCCGGACATTCATATTTTACATTTATATGCTGATATTTACGTTTTTGTTTTTCTTCGGAACGCGAACTCTCATAAGGATTTCGCCATTTTGTATTCGCATGAAATATATAGGCACCGCTTGACAACCTCGCGCTGCTACTTCTAAAGCATTTAAAAACAAAATATGCATGCAACTTACATCAGTAATGTTTTAAGTCCTCATGTGAACAAGATATATTCCAAAAGTCACTAAAACAATTTTTTAATCGGGCATTATTTAGTCCAGGTACCCAATGACCCATTTCAATGGCCGCTGTTTACATCTCCAGCCAGATGTAAGCTGACGTCACAGCTGTCAAAAGCAAATTACGGTTAAACAAAAACAAGGATTATATTATTTTCGTTTTTTCGAACGAACTATATGGATAGGGCTTTAGAAAAATATCTTTCAAGATTTTGCAGCTGATCATAGTCGGTCAGACGAAAAAAGGCTCGTTATCTAGAAACTAGGAACACATTTACTTTAGCGGTCCCCATAAGTATTTTCCTGTGATGTCACATTGTAGTGGGGGCTGTTGCCCCCACACCCCTACTCAAAATATTGAGGATTACTGTCTTCAAACTCCTGATAAACATTTACATTAGATTTGTCCCAGAACTAGCCTAAAACAATAGGCTTAGTCCGTGGGGACCACTAAAGTAAATACTACCCCAGAAACTATAATAAGTTATAAATAAATAGGAGAGGGATCATACCCAAGTAATGCGACAGTGGGTTGGATGATGACAACATGTTAGGACAAAATTTATTGTTTGGCAGTAACCCATTTTTACTATGTTAAAATTTGATTTTAAATTTAGGGGGTGTGAAATTTGGCAACGAAACAAAAGTGATTGAGAAAACCTGTAGTTTCTACTTGTCCATAATGTTTTGGAATTTAATAGGTATTTAAAAGCAAAAAAAAAGCCAGGTTATATCATTATTTGCGAAAATCTCTCAATTATAAAAAGAAAGTTTATTAAAATTTTCTTGTCGATAAGTATGTATTTTCCAAGCTAGTAAATCACCTAAAATAGCAGATAAGCAATGTTCAGAAGTCGACACAATTAACTTTGACCTTCCATCAGAGACATCAAAGTGGAGCGCTTTGAGCATCGGATTTGTAATCGAGAGGTTCCGGGTTCGATCCTCGCGTTGGCCAAAGTGTTGTGTCCTTGAGCAAGACACTTCATCCACATTGCTTAAAAAATAATACAATAAAATAAAGTACTGGTTATCAACGAGGAAGTCTTGCTCGTAATGCTCAGATGTGAGCGTGTAGCAGTAATAGGAGAAAAAAAAGATTATGGAGAAAAAATAGTCTGACCCAAAGATAAAACTCTATTGATAGTGGATAAAAAGACTTGCGATGATATTTTGCACTAGTATGCATCAGTCGAAAAAAGGAAACATATGGCGGGTGTGTCTTATGATTTTCAAAAGCATGGTGAATTTTTTATGGCAACATGCATTATTATTATATTTTTTAATCAAACGAAAATCTTTTCGTAGGCAATCCGTGGCAATGATTTCTATCAAAACTCGCGCAACGTGTGAGATACACTGTCATATGGGGAGTAGTTAATTTTCTTCCACCTAACTAGCAGCTCTTCTGTGGGTCATTTTTAATTATGTGTATGCTATTCTTAGTGTTTGTTGACCAAACCGTCCGGTATCCCTTAACGATGGTGGTCAATCGGATGTGATCGTGATGGACTTCAGCAAGCCTTTGACAAGGTTGATAATCAAAGGCTCCTGCTGAAGCTCCGTCGCATAGGCCTCAATAATCAAGTCACTAAATGGATAGCTTCCTTCCTATCAAATAGAACCCAGTGTGTGGTCCTAGATGGCGAAGAGTCCCAATCATGTCCCGTTCAATTTTGTGTCCCACAGGGCTCTGTTCTTGGCCCCTGTTTGTTTCTAATCTATATAAATGATATGCCAGATACCATACATAGTAACATCAGGCTGTTCGCAGACGACACCATCATGTACTTGACAATCTATGACCAAACTGACTGCCAACTCCTCCAAACCGATCTCTCAAACTTCGAAAAATGGGAAAGTGAATGGTTAATGATGTTTAATCCTGACAAGTGTGTGGTGATCAGGATCACTAAAAAGAAACAGCCTACAGTACCATATTTGAATACAAACTCCATGGCAAATTGTTAAATTCAGCAACTTCGGCAAAGTATTTGGGTATCACAATCTCTCAGAACTTGTCATGGACAACACACATTAACCTGATCACAACAAAAACAAACAACACATTGAAGTTTATAAAAAGAAACATTCAAAATACAAACCAGAAACTCAAAGAAATGGCTTGTAAAACATATATCCGCCCTCTGCTTGAATACGCTGCACCTATCTGGGAACCCTGGCAGAAAAAATATATCCATCAAATAGAAATGATTCAACATCGTGCTTTAAGATATATATGTAATGACTACAGTTTCTTCAGCAGCGTTAGCGCCATGCTTTCAAAACTAAAACTCCCAACTCTTGAAAAACGAAGACAAGATTTCATCTTTGGTCATGTTTTATAAAATACAAAACAACTTAGTCAAAATCCAACCCCCGTCATATATACAGCCATCTTTGAGAAATAGAGTCACGATTCCATTCTCTAGGATTAACCCTCATAAGTACCCATTTTCCCCCCGCACTGCCAGACTCTGGAACAATCGCCCTCCAGCCATAAGCAACGGCCCAGATCTCGGTTCATTCCAAGCAGGGCTCCTCAAAACCTAATAGTAGCACCTTATAAAATCATTTTCATACTTCATCTTTATCATCCTCATCATCTCCTTACCTCAAATCACGTACTGTTATGCTGATTTCACAGTCCAAATAAATTCTAAATTCCACATAAATCTTTGATATTGAGAATTGTTTGTCCAAAAGTTTTGTTTCTGGTCATTTTCGCATTCTCTGCACTCCATATATTACTCTACAGAAGGTGTTTGGAGTACCTGGCAGATTTAGATGCCACTTCTATTTTACTGCTTCACTTCTTCTTTTTTTTTTTTTTTTTTTTTATTTGTTTGGTATGCCAGTTGTATTTAATGCTTCACTTCTGTTTTTTTTTATTTATTTAATTAAATTTTCCTCTTTACAAAACTTTCCCTCGCTGTGGTGTCCCCCACGGTTGCTGCGTCGCATGTATAAACGAACCGTTAAAGAAAAAATCGAAATCCAACTTTTCGTAGTAACCATAGGTCACATGACAATTATTTAAATAGGATAAAAACAACATGGCAGCGGACTTCTGTCAGCCGAGTGATGGTTCGTATTGATAAGGAATATTTTGATATCCAGAAGGTAAGATGGCATTTTTATCAAAGATTTTGACTTTTTACAATCCTAGACATGAAATAGACCTACACTACAATGGGTTTACTAGTTTTGCGAAAATTTGAAAGTGCTATATGAACATGTATAGAACCCGTGTTAGACGTCACATGCACAACTATAAAAAACAAATCTATAAATGGGTGCATGTGTACGTCTAACTTGTTGGACTAATGCTAGAGGTCCCGGGTTCGATCCCCGGCAGCGGCGATAAAATTTCGGTGTCCGAACGCGCTCCATTGGCATCATTTGCAGGGATGAATGTCATAAAGTGCACCGTCCTTCGGATCGGGACGTTAACTGGAGGCCCCCTGTGCAGGGAGAACCATCCCCTGTGCAGGTTAAAGATCCCTACCGTAATTACATGATTACTGTGTAGGCTTTCATCCTGCAAAACCTGAAGTGTATGTAATATACACCTGCGGTAATGGTCAAATGTGACCGACGCAGTATCAGAAGATAGATAGATAGATAGATAGATAGATAGATAGATAGATAGACATGAATTTTTGACCACTTTTTAATCTTCACATAGCTGTCAAGGCAACAATTAAGGTGTTTGGCACTGGCCATTTTCACTGTTTGCAGCATGTTTTATCAGCATCAATTTTCAGGCATTTTTGACCCAAGACACCCTCAGATATAAATTTTAGCGGCCCGTTGGGCCATACACCCAAATATTTTCGGGATGTGAGGGGGGGGGGGGGGGGGGGGGCGTTGCCCCCCCCCCCTTTCCACCCCCCCCCCCCCCCCCCCGAATATTTTTAGTGGCGAGGCACGCGAAAAACAGGTCACTTTTTTGCCCAACAAATCCTAAAGCTAACATAACTATCCAGGGGTAGAAATGCAGATTTTAGGTGCTTCTGTGGCTTAAAATGGGGTGTGCAGACACTTAAAAACACGTATCTGAGTGGGAAAGGGTTAACTGAATCTAGGAACATACTAAATTTTAGTCTAAAATGCATTAATTATATCTGAAATATTGTTTCTTGCAATAAAATGATGAAAAAAACATTATTTTGATCAGTTGGGACTTTCTTCATTAACCCTTTACCACTCAGGGATTTTGTGAATTTCGCTGATTTTCACAGTGTTGCACCTGACAGCAACTTCAACTAGCCATTGTTTCATAATGGATGGTCTGTTTTACACATACTCGGTATGAATGTTCATTGGGCAGTAGCCATTCAAATGCAACCTTTCATAACTTGATCATTGTTGTCATGGTAAAGAAGGGGCATCTCAAAGTTGGCAAAAAGTGTTTTCACATGAATTTTTGACCACTTTTTAATCTTCACACAGCTGTCAAGGCAACAATTAAGGTGTTTGGCACTGGCCATTTTCACTATTTGCAGCATGTTTTATCAGCATCAATTTACAGGCATTTTTGACCCCAGACACCCTCAGATATAAATTTTAGCGGCCGGTTAGGCCTTACACCTACATTTTTCGGGATGGGGGGGGTGGGCTTTCAATCCCCACCCCCCAGAATATTTTTAGTGGGGAGGCGCGCCAAAAACCAGGTCCCTTTTTTGTCCAACAAATCCTAAAGCTAACATAACTATCCAGGGGAAGAAATGCAGATTTTAGGTGCTTCTGTGGCTTAAAATGGGGGGGGGGGGGTGCAGACACGTAAAAACACGTATCTGAGTGAGAAAGGATTAAACCAATTAATCACGGTTGACAACTTTCCCTCCCTCTTTAATTGCACGCCAGTTGGTCAAGCCTCAGATTTTATGACTGTTCCAACGTAAAGGCTTATGTTGGTTGGTACCTGATGCCCTGTCTCTGGTCGGGCCCATTGGTGTCTTACTGTTGGTTTTCTTTTCAGAATCAGAATTTTTCTGGTGACACGTCAAATGACATTCATACACCAGGACCTGTGATGTGGGAAGTAAGTCCCTCGCTCTAACCAAAGAGGTAAATTTAGCTACACAATCATCAGCACTTTCAGCTGTAAGGAAATAGCAGTAATTGCCCGGTTGGTAGAAATACCGGAATACCGGAGGTAAAAGAGGCAGCATATAAAGGTCTTGTTCGCCCAACCTTGGAATATGGTCGTTGTATCTGGGACCCCAGTGGGGTGGTCCTTAACGAAGAAATTAAGAAAGTTCAGAATAGAGCTGCTAGATTTGTAACAGGCAATTACTGCTTTGAAACTGGGAAATGACTGGAATACTTGGAAAATTAAAATGGGAGTCTCTCAAGAAAAGGAGAAAAGACAGTAGGCTCATCCTTTCATACAAAAGACAGTAGGCTATTCCTTTTATACAAAGGTCTAAAGGGTGCTGCCAGCATTCTAACAGATGACATTGTTCCCCCAGCTAGACACTGTAGAAATCAACATTCGTTGGCGTTTTAGACCCTTACTGCAAGAAGTGACATTTATAAAGAGTCGTTCTTCCCCAGAACCATTAGAGATTGGAAAGCCCTTCCCGATTCGATTTTTTCGACAGCTGAAGGTGCTGATGATTGTGTAGCTAAATTTACCTCTTTGGTTAGAGCTAGGGATTAACTTCCCGCATCACAGGTCCTGGTGTATGAATGTCATTTGACGTGTCACCAGTAACAATTCTGAACACACCAAAACACCGGAACACACTGGTAATTACCGGAACACTCTCAAAAAGTTATTATTTGGCTAAATGTTGTTTTTTTTGTTTTGTTGTTGTTGTTTTTTTTTTTTGTTTTTTTTGTTTTTTTTTTTTTTTTGTTTTTTTTTTTTTTGGTGGGGGGGGGGGGGGGTGCGGAATATACGAATAATATATATTTGGTATCAGGCAGGCTGCATGCAGATATATATGCGAACATCAGGTAAGATCAGGCTTGATTGGCGCCTGATGCTCCGTCTTTGGTCGGGCCCCTCGGAGTCTAACTGTTGATTTTCTTTTGCTCCAGCAATTCTGTTGTTGTATGCTGTCGAGTCCTCAACCTTGTTTCGTCTCTGTAGTTTTTTTATTTGTATGTTCTCGGAGATGTTACACTGATGAGTTAGGAAGCCTTCATGCGGACTAAACAAAATTAGTGTATACCGCGACAGAGGTAAGGGCGAGGATTATGGCCATATAAAATCGATTTAAGCACCCCCCCCCCCACCCCACAGTGGAATTCTTTCCATTGACCGTTTCAAGGCAGTTCTTCTGTTGCGGTTTATTTATATTGTTGTTTGTTACATACTGTGAGTATCACTTGTGTCATTTTATTTTGGATGGCCATTTGGCCATTTTGTGGGAAAGTAACTGTCCTTATGGCATTCCTTTGTTTAGGTTTCCATTATGGTCTGGTCGCTTCATGTTTGTGTTTCTTTCCCTTTGGTGTCTTTGATGGGTGGGGTAAGTTAATTGTATCGATTCCTGATCTTTGTTTTACTTCTACTTTGATATTTCCATCTATCTACCCATCTATCTATCTATCTATCTATCTATCTATCTATCTATCTATCTATCTATCTATCTATCTACTGATACTTCGTCGGTCATATTTGACCATTACCGCAGGTGTATATAACATACACTCCAGGTTTTGCAGGATGAAAGCCTACACAGTAATCATATAATTACGGTATGTATCTTTAAGCTGCACAGGGGATGGTTCTCTCTGCACAGGGGGCCTCCGGTTAACGTCCCGATCCGAAGGACGGTGCACTTTATGACATTCATCCCAGCAAATGATGCCAATGGAGCATGTTCGGACACCGACATTTTATCACCGCTGCCAGGGATCGAACCCAGGGCCTCTAGCATCAGAGGCAAGTGCACTAACCACTGTGCTATCCCGCTCCCAAACTTCATATTGATATTTATGATTATCTATGAAAACACACCTCGCTGCTAAGAATGAAACCAATAAACCAATGCAATATGGACCGACATGATCTAAGCTGTTGACTGGGCCAGAAATAATAATAATAAACAAAAACAATAGTATGACACGGACAGATTTGCCACTTAGCAAACTTGGTAAAAATCTGATATAAACTTTTGAAATTTTTCCAAGTTAAGGATTTTGATATTTCATGTTTTTCTTCCCAATGGAGACACTAGGCTAGAAATGCTTATCTTCTTTTTTGGCTGGAAGAATGGTCAAACTGTCTTCTTTTGGTCATCAGATGAGTTTTATCAGAGAGTGCACTTCAAATATAAACTGTTCAGTATAATTACTTGCATAAATATTCAGACCCACAAGACCGGAACACATTTGATAAAACACTGAACTTAGATTAATCAATTTAAGCTTTTTATATCAGATAAGTTATCAACAACATCGTACACAATAAAACAATGCAAATAAGTCAAAAATTATATTTCTAACAACATAAAAATAAAAAATTCAAGTGTTTTCCGGTAATAACCAGTGTGTTCCGGTGTTTTGGTGTGTTCCGGTATTCTACGAACCCGTAATTGCCTGTTACAAATCTAGCAGCTCTATTATGAACTTTCTCAATTTCTTCGTTACCACTCCACAGGGTTCCCAGATACAACTACCATATTCCAAGATTAGCCGAACTAGAGTTTTATATGCTGCCTCTTTTACATCCTGAGGGCACTGATGGTATTTCGCCTCAGGAAACCAAGGGTTCTATTTCGCTTAGTACACATGTTGCTAATATGAGTATTCCATCTCAAGTTGTGTGTGATTGTGTAATGCATTTCTGTTGTTTCTTGCTGTCGAGTCCTCACCGTTGTTTCATCTCTGTGGCTGTTTGATTTTTGTGTTCACGAAGATGTTGCACTGATGAGTTAGGAGGCCTTCATGCGGACTAAACAAATTATTTGTCTTAATCGCGACGGAAGTAAGGGTGAGGATTTAGATTCAGAATCAGAATTGTTACTGGTGACGCATCAAATGACATTCATACACCAGGACCTGTGATATGGAAAGTTAGTCCCTAGCTCTAACCAAAGAGGTAAACTAAGTTACACAGTCATTCAGCTTTCGAAATAATCGAATCGGGAAGGGCATTCCAATCTCTAATGGTTCGTTGGAAGAACGATTCTTTATAAATGTCAGTTCTTGCAGTAAGGGTCTGAAACGCCAATGAATGGTGGTTTCTACAGTGCCTACCCAGGGAAAAGGTCATGTGTTGGAATGCTAGCAGCACCCTTTAGACCTTTGCATAAAAGGATGGGCCTACTGTCTTTCCTCCTTATCTTGAGAGACTACCATTTTAATTTTCCAAGTATTCCAGTCATGCTCTTAGTTTCAAAGCAGAAATTGCCTGTTACAAATCTAGCAATTATATTCTGAACTTTTTCAATTTCTTCGTTAAGGACTACTCCACTGGGGTGCCAGATACAACTGCCATATTCCAAGATTGGGCGAACAAGACCTTTATATGCTGCCTCTTTACATCCTGGGGGCACTGATGAAGATTACCCCTCAGGAAACCAAGTGTTCTGTATGCCTTAGTACACAATCATATTGCTAATATGAGTATTCCATCATAAGTTGTGTGTGTTTGTCACACCAAGGTATTTAATGGAGTCCACGATCTCGAGGACCGTTCCCTCTAAGGTGTAAGAAGCCTCAATTGTATTAGATCTCTTCCTAGTTATCTGCATAATGTTGCATTTAACTAGCTAAAATCTCATGCCCCATTTTCGGGCCCAACATCCTAATCAAACTATGTCATTCTGAAGTTTCAGTAAGTCATCTGTATCTCTAATTTTTCCCGGTAGCAAACACAGTCGTCTGCGAACAGTCTTATTTCTGAGTCAATGTCAGTGGAAATATCATTGATGTACAGGGAGAAGAACAGTGGACCAAGGACAGTTCCTTGTGGTACTCCAGACAGAACTGGAGCCCACTCTGAAGATTCACCATTAACAACAACACGCTGTTTTCTGTAGCAAAGAAAGGAATCTATCCATTTGAGAGTCATCCCCCAAATTCTGTAACCAAATAACTAAGATTTAAGATATTTGATAAGGTGGGGTGTCAAAAGCCTTCTCAAAGTAGAAGTAAAACAAAGATCAGGAATTGATACAATTAACTTACTCCACCCATAAAAGACACCAAAGGGACAGAAATACAAACATTAAGCGACCAGCCCATAATGGAAACCTAAACAAAGGAAGGCCATAAGGACAGTTACTTTCCCACAAAATGGCCATATGGCCATCCAAAATTAAAAGACACAAGTGATACACACAGTAAGTAACAAACAACAACATAAATAAATCGCCACAGAAGAGCCGCCTTGGAACGGTCAAAGTCCAGAATAAATGCGTCCACCTGTCCCCCTTTGTCCAAGATTTTTGCCCAGTCATTAATAAATGTGCTCAGCTGAGTTTCACAACTATGCCTTTTCCTAAATGCACGTTGTCTGTCTGATAAAAGTTTATGTTCATCCAAGTGGGCCATGATGTTCGAGAAGACTATATGTTCAAGAAATTTAGTTCAGTTAAATAAAGCAAATTCTTCTGATACCGAGGCCCCGTTTTTGGATTTACATCTGTCAATTGTAGATGGGTTTGTTTCGTGCAAAATTTATGATAAACGAGATGACTCTGATTTTGAGATTGTAAACTTTCCTTTTTTGGATGGTGATGTTCCTCGTGCGCCATCCTATGGCGTTTAAATTGCGCAATTAATTCGATTTGCTAGAGTGTGTAATCATGTATCTGACTTCAACATTCGTAATAAATTATTAACGGCTAAACTTCTTAATCAGGGTTATCGGTACCATAAACTACGCAAAACATTTTCAAAATTTTATAGACGCCATTCTAATTAAATTTCAAAATTCAATATTGGACTTCTCTTCTGAAACAAGGTCTATCGGAACCCCAATTTTATGGTGACTTAGTATATAAATTCAGAAAAATATATAACCGCAATGACTTCAGCACCCAATTTCGTAAAATCATTCTTCGATATAAAAAGATTGGGTACAACATGGATGTTATACGACAGACTGCATGCATGGTAGTTAACCCAATCACGGTTGGAAACTTTGCTTCCCTCTTTAATTGCACGCCGGTGGGTCAAGCCTCAGATTCTATGACGGTTCCAACGTAAAGGCTTATTGAGAATTAGAGAGATCTAATTCAAAGTAATGTTGGTTGGTGCCTGATGCTCTGTCTCTGGTCGGGCCCATCGGAGTCTAACTGTTGGTTTTCTTTTGCTCCAGCATTTCAGTTTTTTTTTTTTTGCTGTCGAGTCCTCACCGTTGTCTCACCTCTGTGGTTCTTTGATTATTTGTGTTCACGGAGATGTTGCACTGATGAGTTAGGAGGCCTTCATGCGAACTGAACAAATTATTTGTCTAAATCGCGACGTGTAAGGGCGAGGATTGTGGCCACGTAAAATCGATTTAAGCCCCCCATTGGAATTCTTTCCACTGACCGTTCCAAGGCGGTTCTTCTGTGGCGATTTATTTATGTTGTTGTTTGATACTACTCATTGTGTGTTTCACTTTTGTCTTTTTATTTTGGATGACCATTTTGTGGGAAAGTAACTGTCCTTATGGCCATCCTTTGTTTAGGTTTCCATTATGGTCTGGTCGCTTCATGTTTGTGTTTCTTTCCCCTTGGCGTCTTTGATGGGTGGAGTGAGTTAAATGTATCGATTCCTGATCTTTGTTTTACTTCTACTTTACACAGAACACAAGTCAGAGACACAGGGCGATAATTACGGGCAAGAGCCCTATCTCCTTTTTTGAAATGTGGACAAATGTTCGCTAAGAGTCATTCTTTGGGGATTTCACCCGTATCAAGAGACTGTTGAAACAGGTGTGCAAAAACCGAACCTAACTCATTTGCTTGTTCCTTCAGGACTCTATGATGAAGTTCAGCAGGTCCTAATGCTTTACTGTGGTTTTAGCCTTGAAGTAACTTGATTACTCCTGCAGCTGACACAACAATATTATCCATGAATTGGGCCGATCTTCCAGTCAATCGAGCCTCCGTGAACACAGTTTTATTAAACGGATCATTGAATTGACCAACAAGTTCCTCTGCCCTTTCAGTGTCTGATTCAGCAACCCCGTTCCCGCCTCTTTTATTAAGGGGAGGAGATACTTTGCCTGTCTTTCTTCTGACTATCAATATTTCTGTAGAAGTCTATGGGATTCGCCTTCACATCACCTACCAAGTTATTCACATACAAATCATGCTGATTTTTTTTATATCAGTTTTGATTTCACGTCTCAAGTTTTCAAATTTTGTCCTGAGTTTATCACTTTCTGTCCTTTTTGCCTTTGCATGAATCTTATTCCTTCTGCGTATTGTTCTTCTTATTTCTGGTGTGATCTAGGGAATCGAAGATACAGACCTACTAGTTGTTGAGGGGATATGATTTTCGGCCGAAGTATGAATGAAAGAAGTTATCAAATCGAAGTTCTCCTGGACAGACCGAGCATCTGAATGACCATAAAAGTATTTCTCCCTTGCAAATCTGAGCGCATCCTTCCTCATAGTTTCATAGTCACCTTTCTGATACGAGTACACCTTCCTCCGAGGTTTTTTGTTGGTGGAATGTGAATTTTTAAGTATCCGGAGACAATTTCATTATCACTTAGTTAATCCGGAGACTGAATATCTTCAAACTGTCCTGGCAAAGTCGTCAGGGTCAAATCTAATGTGTTCTTATCACGAGTGGGGAAGTTAACAATTTGTTCTAATCCATTGTCCATCTTCCAGGCTCAGCAAACAAGGCACAATGCTGAGTCAGTCTGAATGACATATATTAATTGACATTATGAACGATCATGAATTAGAACAAACTGTTTCAACAGTCTCTTGATACGGGTGAAGTTCTCTTCAAGAAAGGAGATAGGGCTCTTGCCCATATTTATCGCCCTGTGTCTCTGACTTGTGTTCTGTGTAAATTGCTTGAACATATAGTCTGCTCGAACATCCTTGCCCGCTTGGATGAACATAAACTTTTGTCAGACAGACAGCATGCATTTAGGAAAAGGCATAGTTGTGCAACTCAGCTGAGCACAGTTATTAATGACTGGGCAAAAATTTTGGACAAAGGGAGACAGGTGGACACATTTATTCTGGACTTTGAGAAGGCTTCTGACACCCCACCTCATGAACTACTTAAATCTAAATTATTCGGTTACGGAATTGGCGGAAAGACTCTCAAATGGATAGGTTCCTCTCTTTGCTACAGAAAACAGCGTGTTGTTGTGAATGGTGAATCTCCAGCGTGGGCTCCCGTTTTGTCTGGAATATCACAAGGGACTGTTCTTGGTCCACTGTTCTTCTCCCTGTACATCAATGATATTTCCACTGACATTGACTCAGAAATGAGACTGTTCGCAGTCGACTGCGTTTGCTACCGGAAAATTAGAGATACAGATGACTCACTGAAACTCCAGAATGACATAGATAGATTTGGATGTTGGGCCCGAAAATGGGACATGCGATTTCAGCCACTTAAATGCAACATTATGCAGATAACGAGGAAGAGATCTAATACAATTGAGGCTTCTTACACCTTAGAGGGAACGGTCCTCGATAATGTGGACTCCATTAAATACCTTGGTGTGACAATCGCACACAACTTGAGATGGAATACTCATATTAGCAACATGTGTACTAAGGCAAATAGAACACATGGTTTCCTGAGGCGTAATATTCATCAGTGCCCACAGGATGTAAACGAGGCAGCATATAAAGGTCTTGTTCGCCCAACCTTGGAATATGGCAGTTGTATCTGGGAACCCAGTGGAGTGGGTCTTAACGAAGAAATTGGAAAAGTTCAGAATAGAGCTGCTAGATTTGTAACAGGCAATTTCTGCTTTGAAACTGGGAGCATGACTGGAATACTTAGACAATTAAAATGGGAGTCTCTCAAGAAAAGGAGGAAAGACAGTAGGCTCATCCTTTTATACAAACGTCTAAAGGGTGCTGCTAGCATTCCAACAGATGACCTTGTCCCCCGGCTAGGCACTGTAGAAATCACCATAAATTGGCGTTTCAGACCCTTACTGCAAGAACTGACATTTATAAAGAATCGTTCTTCCCCCGAACCATGAGAGATTGGAATGCCCTTCCGGATTCGAACATTTCGACAGCTGAATGTGCTGATGACTGTGTAACTAAGTTTACCTCTTTGGTTAGAGCTAGGGACTAACTTCTCATATCACAGGCCCTGGTGTATGAATGTCATTTGACGTGTCACCAGTAACAATTCTGATTCTGATGTTTTACAAAAAAACAACATACCTACTTTAATTGATGTTATTCTAACAAATAGCCCAAACATGTTTTGACACTGGCTTAAGTGACTGTCATAATATGGTAGTCACTGCCTTAAAAGAAACAAGTATCTCAAACAAACGTCAAAAAGTAAATTTTAGGAGTTATAAAGGTTTTGACGAGGAGGGTTTCGTCCGCGATGTCCAGCGGGCTCCTTTGCACATAACTACCATTTCGATGACGTGAATAATGGCTATTGGGCATACCAGACCCTTTGGATGGACGTTGTGGACGAGCATGCTCCTCGCAAGCAGAAATACCCTAAGAAAGACCCCCACCCTGTATGAATAGCGAACTAAAAAGAGCTATTTTCAAGAAAAAAAAATGTTTTCAATAAGTATAAAAAGTTTAAGGGCAGATCGTATTGGGAAGCCTACCGTAAGCAAAGAAATTATGCTACCAAGCTCAGAAAACAGTTCATCAGACTATATATCTTTGAAAGATGTCAAGGTGGGCCAACTATAAAACCCTTTCTGAGATCAAAGTCAAGCAAAAATGACTATATGATATAATCCTCATGGAACATAACATCCTGATTAGTGACCAAAAAGATGTCTGCAATGTCTTAAATGATTTCTTCATTCATATAGCAAAGGAAATAGGCATAAACACTCAACATCAGAGTAATGATATCCATCCTAGCATATGTGCTATACATGAAAATGGCACATTGGAGGGATATAAAACGTTCAATTTTAAAACTGTTGACCAACAATAAGTATTCAAAACTATTAATGATCTTAACACCAAGAAGTCTACTGGTGAACATCAACTACCCCCTACAATTCTTAAAACCGCAGCAGAAGTGATATCATCCCCAGTCACTTCTATTTTCAATAACTGCGTGAAGTTTAATCAATTTCCCGATGACCTGAAAACCGCCCATGTCAGTCTTTTGTTAAAAAAAAAAGATGACCCCTTTATGAAGAAAAACTACCGGCATGTAAGTACTTTACCTTCCCATTCAAAGGTATTTGAAAATAGAAGTGGAGGCAATGATCAGGAATCGATACAATCGACCCACAGCTCCCATCAAGACACCAAAGGGAAAGACACACAAACATGAAACAACATACTCTAATGGAAACACCAACAGCGGAAAGCCAAAAGGACAGTTACTTTCCCACGAAATGGCCAATAGGCTATCCAAAATAAAATAACATAAGCGACACAAACACCCAAAGACACACCATAACCAAAATAAACCGCAACAGAAGAACCGCCTTGGAACGGTCAGCGGAAACGAATTCCACGTGGGGGGGGGGGGTGGGGCTTAAATCGATTTTACGTAGCCACAAACCTCGCCCTTATTTCCGTCGCGATTTAGACAAATAGATAATTTGTTCCGTCCGCATGGAGGCCTCCTAACTCATCAGTGCAACATCTCCGTGAACACAAATAATCAAATGTTGAAAAGTAGCGACCCTAGGATAGAACCTTGAGGCACGCCCTTCAAAATATATAACCAATCACTGTAATTTTGACCTAATTTAACTCTTTGTTTCCTATCTGAGTGGTAGCTAGTCAGAAAAGTACAGGCTGGAACAGAAATGACATCGGCTCCCAGCTTCTCCACAATGAGCTCATGCGGAAGACAGTCGAAGGCCTTGGACAAATCCATCAAGACTGCGCCAGCAGAATGTTGGTTGTCAAAGTCCTTCTTCCAGTCCTCCACAAGCATCACCAGGGTTATCTGACAGCCAAAGCCCTTGCTGAAATCCTTCAAAATGTTCACTTAATTGTATAAAAAGGTATTTGAAAGACTAGTTTTAATACAATTAAGTGAACATTTTGAAGGATTTTATAATATTTTTAGCTGCTTCCAGAAAGAAACACAAACATGAAACAACAGACCTAATGAAAACATCAATAGCGGAAAGCCAAAAGGACAGTAACTTTCCCACAAAATTGCCCATAGGCTATCCAAAATAAAATAATATAAGCGACACAAACACCATAAGACAAGAACAGTAAGTTCTATAAAAGGGTTATCCTTTGGAAGCAAGGAATACACCACAGAAGTGAAAAATATGGAGTGTACATGTTTTCTGGGCCAGACTAGCTAGTTTCGGCCAATTAGGCCTCATCAGTGACCCTCAGATATTTTCAAAATTCCACAATGGAATCAATGATCCTAAAGGACAAGAAAATATAATCTACACTATGATGTAGGGTATGGAGACGTTTTACAGCCACCACACATTCCCACAATCTTGTAAGTCTTGTTTTTGCACATATGTATATGTATATATGCTCAGAGAAAAACAGGTGCTGTGCTGACTAGTCTTTCCTTTATTTTAAGGAAAGCAATAATAAGTCGGCATGGCTCATTGTATACAAATTGTGATAAAACTATTCTCTATGGTCTATTTGTTTCATATATTTGTACTGCTCTTAAACTTATGTTAGTCGATAAAATAGCTTTTTGATAGCTAATGTTAAAATGTTGTTTATTAGAAAACCAACTTTAAATAAATATTCTTGTATCTTGTACGTCTTGGTACTAATTGTAGTTGATTGTATCGAGACACGTGCAGTCTATATAGCAGGCATCTACTATAGTAATTGAGTGAATTCAAACACTTTGTTTTATCATCAGGAATAGGTTGGTCGGGATTCTGGGTGACACAACTACTGTCTATATACTAACAAATAAAAATCAAAAATGAGTTCCTTTAAGAGCAATGAAAACATTCATAAGAAAGAAGATGGGTCATACTACGTAGTTTCGGCTAATAAAGCCTCATCAGTGACCCTGTAATGATCCGACAAAGAAAGCCAGAGAAAACATATACTGCAATTTTGCGAATTTCGAATAGGCAGTCGATTCAAAGACTGATATAAATCAAAATGGGGTCCAAATAATTAAAAAACTGTCTAAAATAGGAGTCTAAACCAAAAATTTATTTCCGATTTCTCAGAATATTCACACTGATCTCAAAGGACCAAAAGTAAAATATAAACTGCACTATGGTTGATGTACGGGGAGACGTTTTAAGGCCGCCACACGGCACAACACCAGCTGCAGTGAAGGCAAATAAAAATCAAAAAATGAGTTCCTTTAAGAGCAATGAAAACATTCATAAGAAAGAAGATGGGTCATACTACGTAGTTTCGGCTAATAAAGCCTCATCAGTGACCCTGTAATGATCCGACAAAGAAAGCCAGAGGAAACATATACTGCAATTTTGCGAATTTCGAATAGGCAGTCGATTCAAAGACTGATATAAATCAAAATGGGGTCCAAATAATTAAAAAACTGTCTAGAATAGGAGTCTAAACCAAAAATTTATTTCCGATTTCTCAGAATATTCACACTGATCTCAAAGGACCAAAAGTAAAATATAAACTGCACTATGGTTGATGTACGGGGAGACGTTTTAAGGCCGCCACACGGCACAACACCAGCTGCAGTGAAGGCAAATAAAAATCAAAAATGAGTTCCTTTAAGAGCAATGAAAACATTCATAAGAAAGAAGGTGGGTCATACTACGTAGTTTCGGCTAATAAAGCCTCATCAGTGACCTTGTAATGATCCGACAAAGAAAGCCAGAGGAAACATATACTGCAATTTTGCGAATTTCGAATAGGCAGTCGATTCAAAGACTGATATAAATCAAAATGGGGTCCAAATAATTAAAAAACTGTCTAGAATAGGAGTCTAAACCAAAAATTTATTTCCGATTTCTCAGAATATTCACACTGATCTCAAAGGACCAAAAGTAAAATATAAACTGCACTATGGTTGATGTACGGGGAGACGTTTTAAGGCCGCCACACGGCACAACACCAGCTGCAGTGAAGGCAAATAAAAATCAAAAATGAGTTCCTTTAAGAGCAATGAAAACATTCATAAGAAAGAAGGTGGGTCATACTACGTAGTTTCGGCTAATAAAGCCTCATCAGTGACCCTGTAATGATCCGACAAAGAAAGCCAGAGGAAACATATACTGCAATTTTGCGAATTTCGAATAGGCAGTCGATTCAAAGACTGATATAAATCAAAATGGGTCCAAATAATTAAAAAACTGTCTAGAATAGGAGTCTAAACCAAAAATTTATTTCCGATTTCTCAGAATATTCACACTGATCTCAAAGGACCAAAAGTAAAATATAAACTGCACTATGGTTGATGTACGGGGAGACGTTTTAAGGCCGCCACACGGCACAACACCAGCTGCAGTGAAGGCAAATAAAAATCAAAAATGAGTTCCTTTAAGAGCAATGAAAACATTCATAAGAAAGAAGATGGGTCATACTACGTAGTTTCGGCTAATAAAGCCTCATCAGTGACCCTGTAATGATCCGACAAAGAAAGCCAGAGGAAACATATACTGCAATTTTGCGAATTTCGAATAGGCAGTCGATTCAAAGACTGATATAAATCAAAATGGGGTCCAAATAATTAAAAAACTGTCTAGAATAGGAGTCTAAACCAAAAATTTATTTCCGATTTCTCAGAATATTCACACTGATCTCAAAGGACCAAAAGTAAAATATAAACTGCACTATGGTTGATGTACGGGGGGACGTTTTAAGGCCGCCACACGGCACAACACCAGCTGCAGTGAAGGCAAATAAAAATTAAAAATGAGTTCCTTTAAGAGCAATGAAAACATTCATAAGAAAGAAGATGGGTCATACTACGTAGTTTCGGCTAATAAAGCCTCATCAGTGACCCTGTAATGATCCGACAAAGAAAGCCAGAGGAAACATATACTACAAAGTCTCTTAAGACCTTCAGAAAGGCAGTTAAAGCAGGTTTACGCGTTTCTTTTAGCGATTTACAGTCAATGATGAAATGTTGCATCGTTTCATCACACTCGTGATATAGCTGACAGATGGAATTCACATCATTCTAATTAAATTTGGCTCTGTTCGTTTGAAGGATATATAGATCTACCAGTCAAAACCTTATTTTTCACTGGAATTCTAAGTATGTCTCTAGCACTATACGAAAATGGCTTCACGGTAGGATGACATCTTCCGACGACACCAGACTTTGATGAGCGATGAGCACAGCCTTGACTGCGACAAAATTCTTTCCATCCAATAATTATTGATAATTTTATGGTATTGCTTTTTTCCAAGTTATCTTTGCAGCTGGGATGTTCAGTAGTGATTCAGGTGTTGGTAGATCATATTTAACCAGTATCTTCTTCACATCGATAAACCAGCTTTGACTTTTGAATGTTTTCACTTCATATTATCTTTTTGCTAATTGACATCCAACTGAGTCTTCAGGAAGTCGTGTTATATTCCCAAACAGTGACAGTACTCTCTTGTGTATCTCAAGTGAGTCTCGCTTGACGTGACGTTATTTAATCATTCGAGTCGCAACCACAAGACTGAACTGATGTGTTTTTTCAAAGTCTAACATTAGTGGAGCACGTGGTCGAGATGTAGGTTTTGGATTTTGAAATTGTAGGCAAGTTTTCTTAGCCTGTTTATTTATGCAGTCAGTAGATACGATTGAAGACTGTCACTGGTTTTTGCAAAATTTCAGGTGGAAATTTGTTCAATCGGTCGAGCAAAACTTTTCGGTGTAACAGTATGTTCAGAAGGAATTGAGCAGCTGTTTTAAATTGTAGAGTTATGGAGCCGCTTGAAGTTACATGTATTTTTGCCGGAATGTTCAACCGTGCAATCAGTAGATACGGTCGAAGATTGCAAATGTTTAGGCGGAAAGTTTGTTAGATAGCTGGCAGGCTGGAGCAAAATGTTTTCGAGGTAATGTTCATGTTTGAGAGAACATTTTAGAGAGCTGTTTGTTTTGTTCCTATGTGAAGCACAGGGTATAGAACAGCTGATTTGACTTATTGAGTGTTGAACCCGCTTGAAGTTACATGTATTTTTGGCGGAATGTTTTATTGTGCAGATTGCCACGGTTTGTTGGCGGAAAGTTTGTTTGATAGCTGGAGCAAAATGTTTCGGTGTAATGTTCATTTGTGAGAGAACATTTTAGGGAGCTGTTTGTTTTGTTTCTATTTGAAACACAAGAAATTGAACAGCGGATTTGACTTTCCGCTTGAAGTTACTTGATTTTGGCTGGTATGTGTGTATTGGTTTTACACGGGTAGCTTTAGAAACACGTGGCGAGATTTTTGATGCTCAACCAGTGTTCATTCAGGTAACAGGTGTTTACAAGTGACTGCAAAGTGGACCGGGTCAAAGCCAGCTTTAATTGCCGTCTTATGACTTAAGTGCTCATGCATGTATGTGTCATTTCCGATGGTCAATTATGAAACAGTGATTCTTCCGGGTAAAAGATCTGTATATAAACTGGGTTTGTTTTCTAGTCGGCAGTCAGTATTTCACTCAGCTCCGTTAGAGTTGAAATAAAGCAAGTTGAGAATTTTCCGTGTGTTCTTGTTTCCTTAACTGTGTAACATATAGACTAAGTGGTGCCGTGCCCAGGGCCGAAGAAACAGGAGAAAAGGAACAAAGGTAAGTTTTATTATTGCTTTTCTTGTAATGGCGGAAGGAAATCAGTTGCCTGATGTTGATCATAATGCTCAAATTGCTTTATTTCACAATGAAGTCACAAACGCTTTTCGACAGTTAACATAACAATTTGGGGCTTTATCAAATTCGGTTGGTAATGCTAGTATAGGGCAGTTCATTTCACCTTTTGATGGGAAAAATAGTAGAGAATTTCATCCTTGGGTAAAACAAGTAGAGAAATTTTGTAAATTGACAAATGTGCCAGAAAACGGCGTGAAACTTGTAGCGTACAATGCTAGCAGAGAGGCTGCTAGTAATTTTCTTGCTAGATACTTGACTCAATATCACACAGCAACTTGGGACATGATAAAAATAGAACTTTCTCGCAGGTTTTCCACCATTATCGACCTCTCCCATGCGTCCTGTTTGTTACGGCGCATACATCAAAGGAACTCAGAATCGGTACAGTCTTATGCAGAAAGGTTGATTGAATTAGCAGAACATGCTTCCACAGGGTTGGACAACGCTGCGCAGCAAGCTTTGGCTACGCAGTTGGTGGGGTACTATATTGATGGGTTAACGTCAGATCACATTAAAATGAAACTTCTTAGGGCAAATCCACCCACATTAGATGAGGCGGTAAATAGTGCGATGTATGAGGTAAATTTGAGGAAACGGTTCAATCTCCGCGCAGGCAGAGATTTGCAGCCTGATCGGCCTGGTCATGAGCCTATGGATATAGGTCATATTAGACCAAGACGATCGCAAAATACAAGGCGTGAAAGGGGAAGTAATTTTGACCAAATCACAAGGCGTGAAGGGGGATGTACTTTTGACCAAAGGAGGCAGGTCAACGCAGTAAGCAATCAAGGACGTTATTATAGCCGAGGGCAAAATTCTCATTACAGACAGCAAGGTCATGAACTAGGTCATAAGACCAGATTCAATATGAACGGAAGGCGCTGTTATCTTTGCAATTCGCCAAATCTTTTACAAAGAGAGTGTCCTGAGAAAACTCGACCTAAAAGCGCAAACCAAGATGAAAACACTCAGGAACAGAAAAACACTTTAAACTGAAAACCTCTCTCTATCGTAAGGCAGCAGATAGAGGGAGAAATAGCACATCAACATTTGAAATTTCTTTGGCTGGAAATCCAAATTCATGTTGTTTAACATTAGAGAAAAGAAAATTACGAGATTTGGTAGATCCAGGGGCTGAAGTAAGGCCAATAAATTTAAAAACTTACCAGTCCTTGAAAGTAAAATCCCCTTTAAGAAAAATAAAAGTAAATCTGCAGTCAGTAAATGGGGAACAACTGAAGGTGCATGGACTAGCTAATTTAAACTTTTCGCTTAAGGGAACAAAATTTAACCATAATTTTTATGTAGTTTCAAACATGAAGAGGAACATTATTTTAGGGCAAGATTGGCTGATAAAAATGGGGTCAGAATGTTTTACGACCTAGGCTGCCTGAGGGTAAATAACACTTATGTTCCTTTAGTTGAAGATATACATATAGCATCAATTGTACGGTTAAAGTCTACACTGGTGCGTAAATCACACACTGCTTGTGTTTGCAAGGGCAGGGTGAAAAACAACCCACAAATTTCAAAACAATGCATTAATCAAGTGTCAGCAATTGAGCAGAGCTTCATAAGCAATGAACCAGGGATAGAATGGACAGATGCTGTCATAAAATTAGATGACTCAGGGTCACATCCAGTCCGCATAGACAATAACACAGGTAAAACATACAAGTTAAGGAAAGGCTGTGTCATAGGAAAAGTAAGCCAAGTGAATGAAGAATGTAAAAAATAAATTAAATAAGCAGTAACGTTAACGATCAGTACACCCATGAGAAGCTATTGACAGAACTCAATTGTCTTGAGCAACATAAGGATATTATAACTTATCTTTTGCAGCAAAATAGGGATATATTGGCCAAGAAAGACACTGATTTAACGCCAACAGACACGGTTACTATGGAAATCGAAACCAATGACCATCCTCCCTTAAAACTTAGGCCCTATCGTACACCCCTAAATACTCGAAAAATAATTGACAACGCCGTAGATGAACTGTTAGAGGCAAATATCATTGAAAGATCAAGGTCAAGTTGGGCATTTCCTGTTATCATAGTGGAAAAGAAAGATGGTAGTAGTGGGTTTTGTGTTGACTATAGAAAGCTGAATAAGTTTACAAGGCCCATGGCTATAAACTTACCTCTCATTGACGATGTAATTAACCGACTATCAGGTGCAAAATACTTCACATCCATGGACCTCCGGGTGGGTTACTGGCAGGTCAAGTGCCATAAGGACTCACAAGACTGTACGGCATTCACATGTCATAGGGGCCTTTTCTCCTTTAAGGTCATGTCATTTGGCTTGTGCAATGTAGGGCAACCTGTGTATCTTAAGAAACATAAACGAAACAGTAAAATAGACAAAAATGGAGTCCATATTTTAGGATAATAAGACAAATAGGGGACAAGACTTGGGAGTTAAGAGATCAATTAACAGGGGAGATCCTAAAAAGCAGCTCTGACAATACGAGGCTGGCTAACATAGACGAGTGGGAGATACCAAACTCCCAGAGCCAGCGAAAATTTCGCCGAGCCCACTATGTCATGACACCTGAAGGTACAGAAAACGAGACCGCGACGTCCGACACTGATTCAGAGTCAGAGGGTCCGGACGCTCGTTTAGCTAAGAAGTACCGGAGGGTAAGGTCAGACTCCGAGGAGGAAGAACACATTCCCCTGGCCGAGCTTGCCCGCAGGCTTAAAGCTAGGAAAGCTAGGCTAAAACAAGAAAATGCAGACCCTAATTCAAGGGAAACAACCCAAAAAAGAAATCATAGGTGAGTAATGGTAGTGGACCCGAAACAGCTTCTGAACATACCAGCTCTTCAGACAATGAAAACAATGACCTAAATGGCTCTGAACAGAGCTCTGACGAGGGGAAGGTCAGAAAAATGGAAGTAGATAATGTCCTCAGAAACAAACAAAAGAAATGCCGTAGAACTAAAACGGAAAAGAGTAGAGTTAAAACTTTGCTCGAGAGCCTTGTTGATGTGCTATAAAGCTGCCTGAACATTGTGTAAATAATAAAAATAAACAATAATGGAAGATGATAAAATAATAATAATAATAATACCCATACCTTTAATAGACTATACGAAACAGATGGATCTACATAAGGTCTACAACTTGCCCTTACCAATAAGCACTGTTTATCAATCCAATAATAAGACAGAAACTGAAATGCTAACACTTGACTCAGAATTTATCGCTATCAACCCTGAACCCACTCAGTACATGCTCTTAAATCCACATGATAGAAATGTATGTAAAGTGAGGTTTCCTAAGCTTTGCGGTTTGAGAAATCCAATTCATCATACAAATTTAGCCAGCATGTGCATCTTAGCCGTGAATAGCAATGATAAAAAAAAGATAAAACGCCTGTGTACTACCGCCGTAGCTTTTAGCAAAGATCTCCTGCATGACCAACACCTAAGCGACGATACCTATATCATTATCATTAGGGTTCCCCTGATATTTAACTTGGCATGTCAAAAAGAACTGCGCCAAAAGATTGACATCTCTGTACCTTATGGGTTCATTAGGGTCAGGAAAGGTTGTAAAGCGACCTCTGACAGGGTGACCCTTACGGGGGTGTATGAACATGGTTCCTCACATACGATTCACAACAATGCATTGAGTATTTTGCAAGCTTAAAACTTCACCAATCTAAACATTTGGGAGCCATTTAAGGCAAACATGCCCAACTTGGGGAGCCATTTAAGGCAAACATGCCCAACTTGAGGGGCGCTGTGAGGTTACCTCAGAAACTTAAGCATCTTAAAGAAGTTCCGATGGATCAGTTTCTCGAAGGGATAAAACAGGTGGGTCAAGTCAGACCCATGAAGATCCTTCCTTTCCCCTGGCGGGGTTATGGTTTGATGATTCTTGGTAGTGTAACTTAGTTATCATAAGCATTCTCATCTATCATAAGTGGCACAATGCTGTTGCTGGTTACTTGCCTGCCGCCTGCATGAAGAGTGGTAATCGAGGGGCACGAGCCAGCGTTCCGTACTCCGACGACCCTGGTCAAGAGATGGCTGAACTACCCAGTAGAGAAGAATGCAAGCCTCGCGTTATATACAGACGGGTTAACATAATGGGAGGTGAAGACTTGTTGCAGCAAAAGAGAGCTTTGCTTGAAAGAGATAAACTGACAAGCCAGCCAGACAATCAAGGGTCAGCAGGTGGAATGATACGACTTCTTCCATTACAACCAACCAACCAGTCAACAACTGCTAGAGAACAGTAACTATGAACGTTTTATGTTCAATAAACTTGTGGTCAGTGGACAATGTGAGATTATCACAAAATGAACTTCAGCAAAATGTGCTTAAATCCACGTGACTAGTTTTTTAAAGCAGTGATAGTCAAGACTTTACCGTTTGTTTAATTCTCCAATCTAGTCTTCAGTCATGTCTGCTCAGACATAACCAGATAGAAAGAACTGATCTGATAATTGTCACACATGTTCAACACGGATGAAGAGAAATAAAACACAACGCGTAATCTAAAGAAACCTATACGATCACATGGTACAACACGACTGGTACTATACCATAATGGTACGACATTCTGGTGTATCACATGGTACAACGTAAATGGTACTACACAATAATGGTATGACATAGTGGTACGACAAATGGTACAACATAAATGGTACTTCACGTGAATGATACACCAGCTATGGTACGACTGAATGGTACAACAGTCATGATACTATTCTGGTACGACTAACCATGGTACAACTTAATGGTACTACGTGAAACGAGACACCAGCTGTGAATGTTACGGAAGAAATTAGAAGACTTACTCTAACGATTAGAGACTGCTATTTAATAGATTGTGTATATAATAAAGACTTGAGAACCTCAGACAAACTGATTATCCTATAAAGACACTGTTTTATATGTATGAATTAATGACTGAACCTTACTGTGTTACTGACCACTAAAAGTTGAGGTCAATTGGTTATAAAGAAAAAAAGAATATGCTAAAAATGGTAGCATAGTTCTTTTTTAAAATACGTTAGGGGGGGTGTAACACAGTAGTGGTTCTTGTATGTATTGTTTACTTATATTAGAAATTTACCTATATCATATAGATAGGGCCAGACGAGACTACAAATCTTAATACATTTTCACAGTATATGTAAAACTGCGCAGAATTAGCAACTAGGAAGAATCACTTAGGACCCGGAACATAATTTGACAATTACTAATGACTAGCCCAGTGCGATGGCTGTAAAGTGGACCTGGTCAAAGTCAGCTGTATGTGTCATTTCCGATGGTCAGTTATGAAACAGTGATTCTTCCGGGTAAAAGATCTGTATATAAACCGGGTTTGTTTTCTGGTCGGCAGTCAGTATTTCACTCAGCTCCGTTAGAGTTGAAATAAAGCAAGCTGAACATTTTCCGTGCGTTCTTGTTTCCTTGACTGTGTGACAGTGAGGTATGAATGTAATTAGGAGGCACAGCTTTACATGAATGAATGGTTGGTATTGCTGTAGTATGGAATATCTGTAAAAAATTTGGAGTTGAATAAATGACCAGTTGCAGGTGAAGCTGTACCCCTAACTACCATCTTTGAGCAGACTACTGTACGATTAACTGCTGAGTAACTGTACGCCTAACTGTGATGGCAAATTAGTTCAGATCTAAATAATAATCAGATTAGTTCATCGATCACATCTTAATCTCTCTTTTATTTCTTTACACATGGTGCTTGGGTGAGGCAAATGTTGTGTTGTCATTTCTTCTGTTTCTACCCATTTATTTCCTCATCCCTAAATTTTATCACCTCAAATATCTCTTCTATCTCTTTTTTCACTTTCTCTGGGAGACAACAAAAATGACCTGCGAGGGTTTACGTGTCGTTAATTTATTTGATTTGAGGTTTAACGTTCCCCTGAATAATATCTAGGTAATTTTAGAGACGTAGAGACTTTTACCCGACACTGAGACAAAATGACATCTCAAGAAGCCCTACCGCCCAACAACACTAATTGGGTTTACATGCACTGACGGGCCGACTCACATCACTTTGCCTGGGCAGGCTTGGCTCCTCTAAGCGGTTTACCAGCTCTGCGTGGAAGCACCATATACTATTTTGATAACTTTATAAGGAATGACGTAAGTGTTCTCAACAAAGACAGTACGGCGGCTCATATAAAACACACATATAGAACCTATCCTGTTTATTTTGTCAGCAACTTGCCGTTTTGCAACATTCTACAGCCGTTTCATATAACGATTGTTACCCCCCCCCCCCCACTTGGTACTGGAAATAGTATCAAAATAATCCACAGCACTATCTGCATCGCACTGAAGCCCTGGAGGGACATCGATATTTCAACTTCTATCTTTAGACTTCTTACTTCCACTTTCTTACTTCCGACTCCTGACTTCTGGCATCTTAAATTCGACTTCTCTCTTCGGACTATTCTCTTCAATACAACTTCCGACTTCTTACTTCCAACATCCGACCTTTTACTTCTAGCTGAGTGGTCGGTTGAGGCAACGGTCACTGGGCCATCAAGTTGATACTGGCTTACAGTTGGGCAAAACCTGCTGTTATTGCAGCAAGTAAGGGTAGGGGAAAGTGTTGTAATTTCTACTGTTTCTGCGCGCGCACTTATTTTCCTCTTTCTCTTCTGTCAATCGCAAATATCTTTAACTATCTCTTCTATCACTTTTCTCCCTTTCTCTAAGTGACGACACAAAATGACCAACAAGGATTGAAGTGTCGTTAAACCCAAACAATCATTCACTTCTAACTTCCGACTTCCGACTGCCTATTCGAAATTCGCAAAATTGCAGTATGTTTTCTCCGGCTTTCTTTGTCGGATCATTACAGGGTCACTGATGAGGCTTTATTAGCCGAAACTACGTAGTATGACCCATCTTCTTTCTTATGAATGTTTTCATTGCTCTTAAAGGAACTCATTTTTGATTTTTATTTGCCTTCACTGCAGCTGGTGTTGTGCCGTGTGGCGGCCGTAAAACGTCTCCCCGTACATCAACCATAGTGCAGTTTATATTTTACTTTTGGTCCTTTGAGATCAGCGTGAATATTCTGAGAAATCAGAAATAAATTATTGGTTTAGACTCATATTCTAAACAGGTGTTTAATTATTTGGACCCAGTTTTGATTTATATCAGTCTTTGAATCGACTGCCTATTCGAAATTCGCAAAATTGCAGTATGTTTTCTCCGGCTTTCTTTGTCGGATCATTACAGGGTCACTGATGAGGCTTTATTAGCCGAAACTACGTAGTATGACCCACCTTCTTTCTTATGAATGTTTTCATTGCTCTTAAAGGAACTCATTTTTGATTTTTATTTCCAACTTATTACTTCTTGCATCACATATCTATTGTGAGTGTAAGAGACGGGACTTCTATTTCCATCACTTCTTAGTTCTCTCTTCTGACGTCCTACTTTCTGCTTCCTACGGATAACTTCTTACTTCCAACTTCTTACTTTTAACTCATGACTTCTACTTCCCACTTCTTACTTCCATTTTTTGACTTATAACTTCCGACTTCCAATTTACAACTTCTTACTTCTAAATTCAGACTTCTTATGGAAAATAGAAGTGGAGGCAATGATCAGGAATCGATACAATCAACCCACAGCTCCCATCAGAGACACCAAAGGGAAAAACTCACAAACTTGAAACAACAGACCCTAATGGAAACACCAACAGCGGAAAGCCAAAAGGACAGTTACTTTCCCACAAAATGGCCAATAGGCTATCCAAAATAAAATAAGCGACCCAAACACCCAAAGACAAACTATAATAAAAATAAACCGCAACCTAAGAACCGCCTTGGAACGGTCAGCGGAAACGAATTCCACTGGGGTTGGGGGGGGGGGGGGGCTTAAATCGATTTTACGTGGCCACAATCCTCGCCCTTATTTCCGTCGCGATTTAGACAAATAATTTGTTCAGTCCGTATGAAGGCCTCCTAACTCATCAGTGCAACATCTCCGTGAACACAAATAACCAAATAACCACAGAGGTGAGACAACGGTGAGGACTCGACAGCAAGAAACCACTGAAATGCTGGATCAAAAGAAAACCAACAGTTAGACTCCGATGGGTCCAACCAGAGACAGATCATTAGGCACCAACCAACATTACCTTGAATTAGATCTCTCTAATTCTCAATAAGACTTTACGTTGGAACCGTCATAGAATCTGAGGCCTGACCCATTGGGGGGGGGGGGGGGGGAATCAAAGAGGTAAGCAAAGTTGTCAACCGTGATTGGGTTAACTACCATGCATGCAGTCTGTCGTATAACATTTATGTTGTACCCAATCTTTTTATATCGAAGAATGATTTTACGAAACAGGGTGCTGAAGTCGTTGCGGTTATATATTTTTCTGAATTTATATACTAAGTCACCATAAAATTCTGGTTCCGATAGACCTTGTTGCAGAAGAGAGTTAAGTCCAATATTGAATTTTGAAATTAGATCAGAATGGCGTCTATAAAATTTTGAAAAGGCTTTGCGTAATTTATGATACCGATAACCCTGATTAAGAAATTTAGCAGTTTATAATTTATTACGAGTGTTTAAGTCTGTTACATGACTACACACTCTGGCAAATCGAATTAATTCCGAAATATAAACGCCATAGGATGGCGCAAGAGGAACATCACCATCCAAAAAAGGAAAATTTACAATATCAAAATCAAAGTCATCGCGTTTATCATAAATGTTGCACGAAGCAAACCCATCTACAATAGATAGATGTAAATCCAAAAACGGGGCCTCGGTATCAGAAGATACTTTATTTAACTGAAGTTCTGGGGCCTCGGTATCAGAAGATGCTTCATTTAACTGAAGTTCTGGGGGTGGGGGGGGGGTGGTAAATCTGACTGATCAAACCATCGAAATAGGTATTATCAATATTTAATAAATCATCCAAATATCTGGAAGTGGAACTAAAAGCTTCAATGTTTCTGACTGGTTTTCAGCAGAGAGGGACATCATGAAGTCTCTCTCATAACAAAACAAAAACAGATCAGCCACAAGGGGTGCGCAATTAGTACCCATCGGAATACCCACAACTTGTCTAAATAACTTAGCATTCTCCATACAAAATACGGTTTGCCAAGAGGTGCAGATGTTGTTCGCATTTAAGCACTGCGTCTACCATTACTTCATCTGTAAACGGTAGACGTTTCTCTGTAGTTAACATGTCTGATTTGACATGACAGTCTACAGATTTAATTTATCTAATTACATGACGTGCTGCAAACTTTAATATGCAGTACGTCGGTCAAACTAATCGCATGCTTAAAACTAGATTGAACGAGCATTATCGTAGAATGAGTAAGACTAAGAAAACAGACACTTTCTTGTACCGTCACTTTCGACGTACAGGTCATTCTGTAAATAACATTGTTATACAACCAGTGGAAAAACTTTATTACGATGCAAATTCTAGATTCAAAATAATCAAAAGACATGAAGCTGAACTGAAATGGATTAAATTTTTACAGACCCCTTTTCCACTGGGATTTAATGACAACATTTATCATGAGGGTAATATTTCCATAATGCCTGACTTTGATATTTTCTCGCTGCTGGAATGTCGAAAACGCAGAACTAGATCTCACGGCACCAGGAAAAATGGTAACTTTAAACGTAAATCACGTGCGTTTAAACGTAACAATACTAGACTGAAGTGACTGTCAATTATATTATTAAATCATGGACGCCACCCTATGCTTTCATTTTTAAGTTCATTATCCGTTTCTGTTTTACGTCTTCTGGACACCAAGGCGAATAAATTCTACGATAGTTCTCATCAGTTATATGATGCGGCTCTCTTAACTAGAGGCTATACTCAGCATACTCTCCGTCCTTACATTGATTCTGAAATTATTCATAAACGCCATTTCTTCAAAATATCCTTCATTAATAAGGGTATGGATTTTATAGATTTGCCCAGTATCTTCCGTGAGAGATCGGTGCTTTCTTCCATTCCTGCTTATTTTCAAAATACTGAAACACCTATAATTTGCTATAAATATAACAAACCTGTTAGATCTATCATTTTTAATTTCAATAAACTTGTTTCAGATCTTGATATTGATACTAATACTCCTGATTCATGTGATTGTAAAAACTCAAAGTATTGCTATCCTGCTGCTGGTCATGTAATTACTGGCAATTTGAAAATTATTCCTGATTCTAGGATAAGGAATATAATTTCTAAAGGACCGAAATATCGGTTTCCTTCTAAAATCGATTTCAGTAAATGTAGAGATGAAATCGCTGCTTCCTTGAATGAATTCGGTAATCGATGGTGTAAGCGATAGTATGTTGAGCATAAAGCCCTTAAGGACTGGATACTTAGCATTTTAAAACTAGTGAATAAACGCATTTCTTTCTATTCTCAAAATACTAACTTATTACCTCCTAAGCCCAAGACGTCTTTACGTCATCTTAAACTAGGTATTCAAGAATATCATAAGAAGTTTGTTTTGGCTCCTGCAGACAAGGCCGCTAACAACGTCGTCGTTGTGTGACGGCTCCACTATGTTAACACGCTTAAGCAGGAGCTTGGTGGTACTAAGGCCTATGAACTTTAGCCTTAAGCTGAAGAGAGAGCTATAGTAGACAAACATGTTTGTCATTCAGCCACCAAGTTTGCTGTGTGTGTTAACGAAGGCCAAGACAAGCTTCCTACGCTATACTGGTTACCAAAACTTCATAAAAGACCTTACAAAGCACGGTTTATTGCAAATTCTAGCTCTTGCACTACCACTGAACTTTCTAAATTATTAACTTCCTGTCTTACTGCTATTAAAACGCATGTGATTAAATATTGTGATAAAGTCTTTGAAAGATCAGGAAGAAATTTGTTTTGGTCTATAAAAAATTCGAATGAGGTTTTAAATAAATTGAAATCCAGACATTTTCGTGCTTCAAGTCTGTCTACTTACGATTTTTTCCACTCTTTACACTACACTTCCTCATAATCTTATAAAAGAAAAGCTCAATGATTTAATTGAATGGGCTTTTCACAGAGAAGATTCTCTCTATCTTGCATGTAATGTCAGAAATGCATTTTTCACTTCTAAAGAGCATAAGAATTATACACTTTGGTCATGTCAGAAAGTGTGTGATGCCCTCACCTTTCTACTTGACAATATATATATTAGATTCGGTACTAAGTTATTTAGACAAATTGTGGGTATTCCGACGGGTACGAATTGCGCACCTCTTGTGGCTGATCTGTTCTTGTATTGTTATGAAAGAGACTTCATGTTGTCGCTTTCCATTGATAACCAATCTGAAATTATTGAAGCTTTCAGCTCCACTTCTAGATATTTAGATGATTTATTAGATATTGATAATACCTATTTCGATGGTTTGATCAGTCAGATTTACCCCCCAGAACTTCAGTTAAATAAAGCAAATTCTTCTGATACCGAGGCCCCGTTTTCGGATTTACATCTATCTATTGTAGATGGATTTGTTTCGTGCAAAATTTATGATAAACGCGATGACTTTGATTTTGAGATTGCAAAATTTTCCTTTTTTGGATGGTGATGTTCCTCGTGCAACATCCTATGGCGTTTATATTTCGCAATTAATTCGATTTGCTAGAGTGTGTAGTCATGTAACTGACTTCAACACTCGTAATAAATTACTAACGGCTAAACTCCTTAATCAGGGTTATCGGTACCATAAACTACGCAAAGCCTTTTCAAAATTTTATAGACGCCATTCTGATTTAATTTCAAAATTCAATATTGGACTTAAATCTCTTCTGCAACAAGGTCTATCGGAACCCGAATTTTATGGTGACTTAGTATATAAATTCAGAAAAATATATAACCGCAATGACTTCAGCACCAATTTTGTAAAATCATTCTTCGATATAAAAAGATTGGGTACAACATGGATGTTATACGACAGACTGCATGCATGGTAGTTAACCCAATCACGGTTGGCAACTTTGCTTCCCGCTTTAATTGCACGCCGGTGGGTCAGGCCTCAGATTCTATGACGGCTCCAACGTAAAGGCTTATTGAGAATTAGAGTGATCTAATTCAAGGTAATGTTGGTTGGTGCCTGATGCTCTGTCTTTGGTCGGGTCCATCGGAGTCTAACTGTTGGTTTTCTTTTACTCCAGCATTTCAGTGGTTTCTTGCTGTCTAGTCCTCACCGTTGTATCACCTCTGTGGTTCTTTGATTTTTTTGTGTTCACGGAGATGTTGCACTGATGAGTTAGGAGGCCTTCAAGCGGACTGAACAAATTATTTGTCTAAATCGCGACGGAAGTAAGGGCGAGGATTGTGGCCACGTAAAATCGATTTAAGCCCACCAGTGGAAACCATTCCACTGACCGTTCCAAGGCGGTTCTTCTGTGGCGGTTTATTTATGGTGTTGTTTGTTACTTACTGTGTGTATCACTTGGGTCTTTTTATTTTGGATGGCCATATGGCCATTTTGTGGGAAAGTAAATGTCCGTATGGCCTTCCTTTGTTTAGGTTTCCATTATGGTCTGGTCGCTTAATGTTTGTGTTTCTTTCCCTTTGGTGTCTTTGATGGGTGGAGTAAGTTAATTGTATCGATTCCTGATCTTTGTTTTACTTCTACTTTAAATGGATATTGAATGTTTGCCAACATAAAATACAAAAAAATCGATATTCATCACGTAAACACGCCTAAACTCCGTTTAGAAAATCTGAATTATCGATTTTTTCGTTTCTTGCTGTTAATACTCATTTCAGCCCATACATCACTATGGGAAAGTTTTAGACCTGACCCTCCGCCGATTTCTCCAGCAAGTCGTATGCCTCTGTGGCAACCAGGAAAGGCTGTGATTATTTGGAGAAAATTGCAAAACCGAAATTTCCTTTCACAGACTAAGACAATTTGACAGGTTCGGCACACCCATTTAAACCATATATAGAAGTTATTACTACTCTTGTTAAGTACAAGGGCGTATATGGTTTATTTGCACGATCACTTCATGGAAAATCATTAGCTGTGACACCACGTCTGATATCGGTATAATTCTTTTTGATCACTGTTGACAGCACATCGCATTTTATCCCCCGCCGCGAAGCGGAACGGGGATTATAGGAATGTCCTTCGTCAGTCCGTCTGTCTGTCCGTCCGGCCATCTGTCCATCTGTCTGTCTTTCCGTAACACATTCTTGTCCACTCCATATCTCCTGAACCCTTTGATAGATTTTTATAAAAATTTGGTCAATTATTCGTCTCGTTGAGCTGATGTGCAGAACTCATAAATGAACCATGCCGACTCAAGGTCACGGTCACAGTTTAAGGCCACAACTTAGAAACGTTTTTTGAATTTTGTGTCCGTTCCATATCTCCTTGACCTTTGGAAGGATTTTCATTAAACTTTGGTTAAATATTCTTTTGAGTGAGCTGGTGTACAGGGCCTATAAATGAACCATGCTGACTCAAGGTCAAGGTCACATCTGAAGGTCAAGAGTTTGAAACTTTGAATTTTGTGTCCGTTCCATATCTCCTTTACCCCTGCAAGGATTCTCATCAAACTCTGGTCAATTATCCCCCCTCAGTGACCTGATGTGCAGAACCCATAAATAAACCATGCCGACTCAAGGTCAAGGTCACATTGGAAGGTCACGAAACTTTGAATTTTGTGTCCGTTTCGTATCTCCTTTACCCTTGAAAGGATTTCCATTAAACTTTGGTCAAACGTCCCCCTTAGTGAGCGGATGTGCAGAACACATAAATAAATCATGCCGACTCAAGGTCCAGATCACAGTTGAAGGTCAAGTGTTTGACACTTCGAACTTTGTGTGCGTTCCATATCTCCTTTTCCCCTGAAAGGATTTTCATTAAACTTTCATCAAATATCACTCTTAGTGAGCTGATGTGCAGAACCAGTAAATAAACCATGCCAACTCAAGGTCAAGTTCACAGGTGAATGTCACGAGTTTGAAACTTGGAATTTTGTGTCCGTTCCATATCCCATTTACCCATGGAATGATTTTCATTAAACTTTTGTAAAATATACCCCCTCAGTGAGCTGATGTGCAGTACCCATAAGGTTTATAAGCATGGACGTGCCGACTCGCACCGCTTTGCCTGGGCAGGGTTAGATCCTCTAAGCGGTTCACCAGTACTCATGTGCGGGTCGGTATCAGCTTTAAGTGGAAACATCATGCAGCTCATCTATTTCTTCAGGCCTCGATGGGCGGGGGCCGAACTGGTGTATGAGCAGCAGAAATTCTACCAAGAGACATATGTATACACCAGTGCAACTTTATTCTCAGATTCAAAGTACAATGTCTTTTTTTCGGCCTTCGAATAAATTGCACACGAAAAGCAATTTTGCGAACCCTTTATATCCGTCTCTCTCTCTCTCTCTCTCTCTCTCTCTCTCTCTCTCTCTCTCTCTCTCTAATACGCACGGGGGTGAGCGAAACAGTGATAATTAATTTGTTACGACATTGAATGCTATGCCTTGTGGTCAACTGTTCAGGCCTCGTCGGTCGGCCAGTTACAAGTACTGATGTGAGATCGCACCCCCACCCCCTCCCTGATAACAACCGGTTGTCAACGGCCGAGCCTAGTAGAGCTTAAGCCGTCATCTTAAGCCGTTTTCCGACAAAGGTACCATCCAATGTTTGGATAGAGAAAAGAAGAAAGAAACTAGAATTGCGTCCATAGGACACGGATGCCCCGCCATATAACATTGAATAAAGAAATGAGTGTAATGTATAGTCTGTGTGTGGAAAACATTAATGACCTCATCTTTGAGCTACGGACCTGAGTTTTACCTATGCCACATCACATCATCTGATAATGATTATCATTTTGGGCAGGTGATTTAAAAATCCATGCAGGAATACGAAAGTTATTGACAGGACTCAAAAAGACCCTTTTTTATATTTGACCTCTAAAGATGACATTGGCCTTGGTGGCATCCACCTTGGTCTAGCAAGCCACAAAACACTTCTGAGTTACATTCTTGTTATATATCTGTAATTGAAAAGAAGTAAATAAAATATTGTTTAAACTAACACTTCTGAGGATGGTTAACAAAAACGATTGTTACAGACTGGACACGGAAAATGCCTTTTATTTGCCATTTGACCTCTAAGTATGACTTTGACCTAGGGGTACCGACATATGTCTTGCGCGCGACCCATCGTCTTACGATGGTTTTACATTTATGCCATGTAATTTTAAAAATAATAATAAAAGTTATTGATCGGACATGATAAAACACCTTTTTGACCTTTGACTTCTAAGTAGGACCATGATTTTGGAGGTACCGACTTGGGCCATTCGCGTGACACATCGTCTTCTAATGATTATCATTAACGTTATTTGGAAATCCATCCAGGCATAACGAAGTTTTTGTTCGGACACGAAAACAATCGCGTTTTAACCTTTGACCTCTAAGAACGACCCCTACCTTGAAGGAACCGTCTTGGGCCTTACGCGCGACACATCGTCTCGTAACGGTTAATATTTTTGCCAAGTAATTTCCAAATCCATAAAAAAAAAATAAAAATAAAAAGTTTAACGCTATTGCTCGAACGACTTACATACATACATACATTACATACATACATACATACATACATACATACATACATACATACATGCAGCATACATCCAGCCAGCCATCCTCATTCTTTTTATCATCCTCATCCTTATCCATCTGTCCATCCATGCCACAACGGTCCAGTCTCCCATAAGGCCCCTGTTAACAATATGATCTTCATTTGGAAACGAAACCATGCGGAGTCACAGACTTTAATGCTGTATACAAATTTCTAATACCGCTGACAGTTTGATTCAAGACAAGATGAGTTTCAAAGTGTTTGACCATACATGGGCGTAGCGGACATCGTGGTCATTTCACCCAAATGACGGGAACAAACATCCGTTCCCCCATCCAATAGAGGTCCCGTCTGAACTTGTCTTCCAATCGAATTTTCAAATGACTGACCTATAGACAGGTGGCCGAAAGGACTAAGAAAACGTATAAAGAAGAATGAACTAGCTAGAGGCTCCATGTTAATAGTGAGCCTCTATCTGTCTATTCGAATGTAAAGTGTGTCGTAATTGCATATCTATTTATAGAGTGTGTCACATGTATTTGAATATTTATTATTCCACCTGACAATCATCGTCAAAAGGACTTAGTCTGTGGTCTCATTTCTTTGTTTTGCAATTTTCTCCAAATAAACAGAGCCTTTCCTGACTTTCGCAGAGGCATGCGGCGTTCTGGAGAAGTCGGCGAAGGGTCAGGTCTAAAACTTTCCCATAGTGATGTATGTGCTAAAATGTGTATTAAAAGGAAGAAACGAAAAAATCGATGATTCAGATTTTCTGAACGGAGTTTATATAATTTTGACCCCCTCGAACCCCACTTTTATATAGTAAAACTGGGGTTTACAGGGGTAAACCTTATTTTTCTTATTTCTGCTCTAGAATATAGATTGTGGGTACTCATTAAACCGCCTCAATTAGGCGGTTCTAACGAGTACCTACAATCTATATTTTGAGCAGAAATAAAAAATAACAAACTTTTTATCATAAAATGTTCATTTTTTTCGGCAATAAAGGTTTCACTGTATTTGTATAGGCGTGTTTTCGTAATGGTACTAAATCTTATGTAAAAATTGTCAAGTAGAAAGGTGAGAGCTTCACACACTTTCTGACATGACCATAAAGTATATTTTTATGCTCTTCAGAAGTGAAAAAAGCATTTCTTACATTACATGCAAGATAGAGGGAGTCTTCCCTATGAAATGCCCATTCAATTAAATCCTTAAGTTTTTCTTTTATAAGATTATGTGGACGTGTAGTGTAAAAGGTGATAAAATCAAAAGTAGACAGACTTGAAGCACGAAAGCGCCTGGATTTCAATTTATTTAAAGCTTCATTAGAATTTTTTATAGACCAAAATAGATTTCTACCTGATCTTTCGAAGACTTTGTCACAATATTTTATCACATGTTTTTGATGACAGTAAAACATGAAGTTAATAATTTGGAGAGTTCAGTGATGGTAAAAGAGCTTGAATTTGCAATAAACCGTGCTTTGTATGGTCTTTTATGAAGTTTAGGTAACCAATATAACGTAGGAAGCTTGTCTTGGCCTTCTGTAACACAGACAGCAAACTTGGTGGCTGAATGACAAATATGGTCATCAACTAAAGCAAACTCTACAGCTAAAAGCTGAAGTTCATAGGCCTTAGTACCACCAAGTTCTTGCTGAAGAGTGCTAACATAGTGAAGCCGTCAAACAACGAACACCTTGTCAGCGGCCTTATCAACTGGAGCCAAAACAAACTTCCTATGAAATTCTTGAATACCTAGTTTAAGGTGACGTAAAGACGTCTTAGGTTTAGGAGGTAATAAGTTCGTATTTTGCGAATAAAAAGAAATGCGTTTGTTCAAAAGGAAGTCGGAAGTAAGACGTGAGCAGTAAGAAGTCGTAATTCGTAAGGTAGAAGTCCGAAGTAAGAAATCGGAACGTAGACGTAAG
This sequence comes from Lucinisca nassula, assembly GCA_963580285.1. NCBI lineage: Eukaryota > Metazoa > Mollusca > Bivalvia > Lucinida > Lucinidae > Lucinisca > Lucinisca nassula. Next base: position 100,563,766 of record OY757018.1, read on the forward strand.
AAGTCGGAAGTCAGAGGTCTGAAGTAAGAAGTCGGAATTTGGAAGTTATCAGTCAGAAGCAGGAAGTTAGAAGTAGTTTAGGTCGTAGTACCAAAGCGTTAATCCAAAATCTTAAATCCATAGACAAAATGGCAAATCTCAATGTTCGGATCAACAGACATGGACTCCAGAAGAGTGTAATCAGGCGTCCGCGAATATTAAGCATTACTTGGTAAGCAAGCTTCGCCCACCATGCCCATCGACCCGAACGAAGAAAAGGTGTAAATGCCGGGAAGGGTATGTCCGAGATTTTGGAAGTCTTCCTATGGCTTTCTATTGGCAAACATATCAGAAATAATTCTGGAAATGGCCACATTGTACGGATCCACAAGATCATGGTGCCTCCCATAAAACTTCTTTAGTGTTGATACCAGTTTGGTTTTTTGATATCCCTGGCATAACAACCTGGTAGTGAGCACCTTCCCACGTTCCATAAAATCCTGATACTTTGAACAGGCTCTAGCATAACGGATTAACTGTGAAACGTAAACTCCATATGCTGGTGCAGACGGGATATTACTGCTCAGGAAGGGAAAGTTAACAATGGGAAGAAGAAAAACAAAGATCAGGAATCGATACAATTAACATACTCCACCCATCAAAGACACCAAAGGGAAAGAAACACAAACATTAAGCGACCAGACCATAATGGAAACCTAAACAAAGGAAGGCCATAAGGACAGTCACTTTCCCACAAAATGGCAATATGGCCATCCAAAATAAAAGTCCTAAATAGGAAGTCCTAAATAGGAATCAGAAGTAAGAGCTAAGAAGATATGAAGTAAGAAGGTCTTACTCCAGCACATATATTTAATATAGGTGTGTAATGCGTGAAGTAATAAGTTAGAAGTAAAAAGTAGAAGTAAAACAAAGATCAGGAATTGATACAATTAACTTACTCCACCCATAAAAGACACCAAAGGGAAAGAAATCCAACATTAAGCGACCAGACCATAATGGAAACCTAAACAAAGGAAGGCCATAAGGACAGTTACTTTCCCACAAAATGGCCATATCGCCATCCAAAATTAAAAGACACAAGTGATACACACAGTAAGTAACAAACAACAACATAAATAAATCGCCACAGAAGAGCCGCCTTGGAACGGTCAGTGGAAGATTTTCACTGGGGGGCTTAAATCGATTTTACGTGGCCGCAATCCTCGCCCTTACTTCCGTCGCGATTTAGACAAATAATTTGTTCAGTCCACATGAAGGCCTCCTAACTCATCAGTGCAACATCTCCGTGAACACAAAAATCAAAGAACCACAGAGGTGAGACAACGGTGAGGACTCGACAGCAAGAAACCACTGAAATGCTGGAGCAAAAGAAAACCAACAGTTAGACTCCGATGGGCCCGACCAGAGACAGTTAGAATTAAAAGTCGGAAGTTAGAATTTGGAAGTCGGAAGTAAGAAGTGGAAGTGAGAAGAAGAAAGTTGGCAGTAAGAAGTCGGAAGTTAGAAGTAGGAAGTCAGAAGTTAGAAAGAAGAAGTTAAAAGTCTCTCCAGGGCTTCCATACCAGTCAGTTCCAGTGTGAATGGATAGAGATGCGTGCCCTTATCTCTCGACACGGGTAGGCTGAAGATAAAGGCCCGTATTTGTAGCTTCTGAGGCGGACGAAAGCTTAGTCTGTAGATTTAAAGACTCGCACAAGGAATTTACCAAGGAAATCGTTAAAATAATGAAACACTAAATATTCACATTTTCATATGTAGCCGGTCGGGTATAAAAGCCAAGGCCCGGCCGAGCCAAAAATTGTCGATCTGAAGATTTTATTTTTTCGGAATTCTAAACGAAGAAGAAATGTTAGTGGTAAATTTTAGGCTGCATCTACTGACAACCAGAAATATTTTTCCAATAAAAGCCTGCTATATTAGCACTATTTTGGTTACTTAACCCAATATTTTAAGTTTCTTGATACATGTTTAATATTTTTTGTCTTCTTTGGTATTTTAACATAACTACTGGACTGAAAATAAGAGAAAAAACATATGGTATTTGCAGAATTTAATGTTTCATTTATTACTGATAAATATAGGGGCAATTTTACTTGAGTGCTATGGAAAAAACATGTCATTTATTCTTTTGTAGAAAATACATAAGGTTAAGGGGTGGGGATCTGAACGGTTCCTGAAACATATGCTTGGCTTTTAATGAAGTAAAGGGTTGGGGCATGACCCCTGGCACCCAAGGGATGGTGGGGGAGCATGCTGATGTCACTGATTGCATCTTAACATTAGGAACAAGAATATGTATGGTTTAGGGGTGGGGCAGTTTCTCAGGTATATGGTCTTTGGTGAAGTCGGGGGGTGGAGCATGCTGGGGTGCACACTGGGTGACCTCTAGATTTGGTGCCACTGATTCATAATGAACAAGAATATATATGATTTAAGGGTGGGGATCGGAATATTGGGCCTTTTATCAAGTGGAGGGGGTTGGGCATGGCCCCGGCACATCCGGGGGGGGGGTGGACCCAGATTGGCGTCACTGAATGCGACTTATCATAAGGAACGAGAATATGGTTTAGGTGGCCCCCGCCCAAAGGGGCTTGAAGAAATATATGGGCTGCATGATGCTTCCACGCAGAGCTGAATCCGGCCCGCACACTAGTGCTGGTAAACCGCTTAGAGGATCTAAGCCTGTCCAGGAACCGCGGTGTGAGGCGGACTGTCCATGCTAATTAACCCTATTGGTTTCATTGGGCGACGGGGCTTGAGATGTCATTTCATCTCAATGTCGTGTTAAAGTCCCACAAAATTGGAAGCAACGTCTCCAAAATGACCTTTACAGTGTTGACGGGGACGTTAAACCTCAAATCAAACAAATTATATGGTTTAGGGGTGGGGATATGTAAGGTTTCTGGGATATTCAGCCTATTATGAAGTGGAGGGGGTGTGGCATGGCCCTGGCACATCTTGCGGGATCCCCAGGTTGGTGTCACTGAGTGCATCTGAGATAAATGGCATTTTAAGAAGTAGATGGGGTGGGGCATGGACCGAGCTCAACCTAGGGAACCCCCAGGTTGACATAAAAGCATATGGCCGAGAGTAAGGCTGACACGATAAATCGTACAATCGATTAATCGATCGATAATTTCCACAAAAATGATTATCATTTCTGATTTGCTTTTTAATCAATTACTTGATAGGTACAATTTACTACCCAAAGTTGTGCCTAAAATAGCGGGATGAGTAGCAAACAGTGCATTCTGTGGCGTCTCATCTGGGTCTACACTGTTTGCTCAGGCCTGTCTGTTCAAATATACATATGGTTAAGTGCAACATATGGTAAGAGTCATGCTCAGACAGAAAGCCAGACAAGTAAAATAATGACAAAAACCTTAGCGATTACTAATCGATTATCGACGTCTCCAAAATGACCTTTACAGTGTTGACGGGGACGTTAAACCTCAAATCAAACAAACAAATCAAAGAGCAACAAGTGAAGACGACTTCGGCCTAAATGGGTAGATAAACATTTTTGGAAACACGTTTATATGATAAAACATGTGACCAGTTAAGACAGATCAGCCTGTGCATTAGAGCAGTCTAATCAGTGCTTTCTCGTTCGTGTGAGGCTTTTATCTGGGCTATTGTTCAGAGTGCGACATGCGGAGTCTAGCCACGTTGTCTTGGTGTAAGTGCACAGGCTGCACAACTTATATAGTAGAAAAAATATTTGCAGTGTACCGGCTCATGTACATGGAAATGTAACTGAATGCGGTGTATTGTTTGTTTGATTTAAGGTTTGACGTCCCCGTCAACACTGTATAGGTCATTCTGGAGATATTGCTTTCAATTTCGTGGGACTTTAACCGGCCATTGAGATGAAATGACTTCTCAAGCCCTGTCGCCCAATAAAACCAACTATGTTTATAAGCATGGACGGGTCGCACCGCTGTGCCTGGGCAGGCTTAAATTCTCTAAGCAGATTACCAATATTCATGTGCGGTAGGTTTCAGCTCCGCATGGAAACAACATGCAGCCAGTCTATTTCTCTAAGCCCCCGACGGGCTGGTGTGTTGGGGGATGGGAAATGCGTGCTTTAGTTTTGATTGATTGTTTTTGGGTTTAACGACACACAAACCCGTGTGGGTCAATTTGTGTCGTCTCCTAGAGAAAGGGATTTGTTTGTTTGATTTAGTTAGTTTGTACTAATTTATTGTAGTTCGATTGCGATGAAAGCTGCAAGCTTACTGAATTGCTCTCGAACACTCATTCCGGGTGTTTTCAAGCGCGCGAGAGAGAGGTTTGTTTGATTTGAGATTTAGTGTCCCCGTCAACGCAGTAAAGGTCATTTTTGAAACGTTGCTTCCGATTTTGTGGGATACAAAAAGCTATGAAACGTTGGAATCAGGGCATCAAGTTAAGGGCGTGACTATTTGACGGAATCGTTGTTCGCATTTTTTTGGCCATCGTTTCCCAAACGGCACGCTTTAAAGACCTTTCCCGATGTACATTTTTAGCAAATAGAGTATTTATGTCCCCCCACCCGAAAGGGAGGGGGCATATTGGTTTTGGTGCGGATCCTGTTGGCGTTGGCGTTGCCTCTTGTCTGCACTCTATCTCCTGAATGGATGGATGGATTTTGATTAAACTTACACATATACACCATTGGGAGGGGAAAAAGTACTGATTAGATTTTGGTGACCTTGACCTAATTTTCAAGGTCACAGGGCTGAAACCATTGTCAAATTTTAGACCAAAAAAGCTTGTCTGCACTCTAACTCCTGAACCAATGGAAGGATTTGGTTCATACTTGATACATTATATCAGTGGGATGGTCTTAAGAATTGATTAGCTTTTGGTGACCTTGACCTAATTTTCAAGGTCACAACGGGAGTTAGACTTTTAAAAATTGGCTTGTCTGCACTCTTTCTCCTGAACCAATGGAAGGATTTGGTTCATGCTTGATACATTATATCAGTGGGATGGTCTTAAGAACTGATTAGCTTTTGGTGACCTTGACCTAATTTTCAAGGTCACAACGGGAGTTAGTCTTTTAAACATTGGCTTGTCTGCACTCTTTCTCCTGAACCAGTGGATGAATTTTGATCAAACTTGGTACATTATATCAGTGGGCTGGTCTTAAGAACTGATTAGATGTTGGTGACTTTGACCTAATTTTCAAGGTCACAACGGGAGTTAGTCTTTTAAAAATTGGCTTGTCTGCACTCTTTCTCCTGAACCAGTGGATGAATTTTGATCAAACTTGGTACATTATATCAGTGGGCTGGTCTTAAGAACTGATTAGATGTTGGTGACTTTGACCTAATTTTCAAGGTCAACACGGGACTTAGACTGTTGAAAATTGCCTCAGAGTAATTGATAAGGGTCGTATCGTTGTAAATACGACTCTAAAATCGAGCAAATAAGACTAGAAATGAAGAAACAGTCGTACCAAATACGACCGTCAAATTGGCGATACGCCAAGGTCGTTCCATTGCAGTCGTATCGGCAATGGAAAAACAAAAACAAAAAATAAACGTGAGGCCTGACAAAAAGCAATCGAAATCGCGGTAATTTTCGCCGCATCATAGTCTTCAACAAAAACTGTTCCAATCTTCAAGAACGATTCGAAATTCATCCATTCATGAATGATGGCATTTGTTTTAATTACGCTGAAACCATTCAACCTTACCTTTTGACGATCATATATTGAGCTTATATTTAATCTGCCTCAAGTTATGACAACTATCAACATGATTAGGAAACCGATTATTGATGCGTGATTACATAACGGTATTTATTATCTAAGGGAAAGCCGCCGCATTATAAACTTTATTAACAACGCCTGAAGCATGAACAGTAACTTTATGACAAGCGTGCATAAAAATACGATCCTGAATATTGTTAGGCAACCACATTGACTTCGACGGAGTGTCATCTTCGAGAAAAAAAATGGGTTGGACAGATCTACAGATTCACATTGTCATGTAGTTAGGAATTAAATATCAAAACAGACGCGCAGACGATTAAAAATTAAGTTTGTGGAGAACCTGACAAAGTTTCTCCGGAAAAACGCAAGAAAAAAATCAAATGCATGGCTTTTTCTACTTGAATAGCTCAATGGCATATTCAGTGTCAGAGAGCTAACTGTGGTGACTCATTCTGCTGGTCAGTGTAGCTTGTGCTAACATTGTCGCCAATGCACATCTGAGATAGAACCACCGCTGCACCGCCTTGTTCCATATACATTTGACCAAAATTATATTTATTGAGTCACAATGGCAGGATTAACCTGTAATACTTGGGTACTCATATATCTAAATGTGAATCACAGGTGGTAAGGTCAGCATGCAGTGCATGCTTATTTACCGCTATCTCTCAAGTAGCCGATTAAATTAACACCCTAAGATGTCTCGCCGGCGTCTTTCAACATTAAGCAGAATGACTGGCAGCGCATCATAAAAGAACGCAAACACAGCAACTGGGACGGACTGATTAGCTTTCACAGATGCGCTTGCTGATCTGAGTCTTCACTGGTCGCACATTTTATTGTATTTTTGCTGGGCGCTGAATTTCTCGCCTTTTACCAATCGCATGCAGTTGCTACAATTAGTGGAGATTTTCCCTCGCCTTTGAATGCGTAGCACTTAAGGCCGCTGCAGACACAAAACATGGGTTTGAAAACGTTTTGATGACAGTATGATCTGTGTGACAGCTGAAGACTCCGACCAGCCTGCACAGTCTGATCAAAACTAGCCTTCAATAGCGTCTGGGAAATTCCAAAGACACATGCGAAGAATACGACCACATTGGCTGGATTTACATTCTTTAGAAGAAAAAGTAATTTATCATTTTGCTGTCCGCCAGCTTATTAACATGAAAATGTATATCGGTATGTTACGATGATAGAATATGTGTTTAGCGTCTTTACATATGGCCATTGCCTCGTCTGAAATTAATATAAGTGCACTTAGCAGCCATCCTGTGATGACAGATGAAGATACAACCCTAGTTTCGAATTTAGGAGTACCGATACTCTCAAAGAATCACAGGATACGCCTATGTCTTTGGTTGAAGGAGTAACAGTGCTCCTCGGGCAAATGCTTATCAATAACACTGTTGCCTTGTCTGCACTCTATCTCCTGAACCAGTGGATGGATTTGGTTAAAAAAATAATGAGTGTGGTGGGGGGACATCTGTTTTCTTAGAAAACAATTCTAGTTCGATCTTATTTTTACAACATGGAATCAAACAAGAAAAATCCAGATGCTCTAAGACAAAATCAGGATCAATTGTATTTGCCTGGTAAAAAATGTCCCACTTTTTTGTCAAAAAATAACCGTTTTTTAACATGTTTATTCCTATAAAATTAAAAGATTTGGATCAAAATTCACAATTTTGTCTCTGTTATCTCTACATTATCTAACAAAACAGCCACCAAAATGTCAGGACTTTGAACTTCTATTTAACACATTAAAAATGCTTTTTTTCAGATGACTATCAATTACACCCCTTAGTGTGGAATCCTTCATAAAAGAGATAGTAGATAAGATAAAAGTGAGACGTCCCACCAACAGCTATGGTCATGCAAAGACGGAACCTCAGTTAAATGTTTGATTTGTTTGATTTCAAGTTTAACGTCCCCATCAACATGGCATAGGTCATTTGGAGACATTGCTTCCAATTTTGTGGGATTTTACCATGACATCTCAAGCCCTGTCGCCCAGTGGCCCCAAAAGGGTTTATAAACATTGACGGTCTGACTCTCACCGCTTTCCCTGGGCAGGCTTAGATCCTCTTAGCGGATTACCAGTACTTGTGTGCGGTCGGTACTTCGTGGAAGCATCATGCAGCCAATCTATTTCCAGGGCATTTTCTGTCTGTTCAGCAGGGTCGAAATTCGGCCCCATTCCCAATGCCAAATAGCCTACCTTTTTCCCAATTTCACTATATTTTTCCCCCAAAAAATGACGAACGAAAATGCCACAACAAAAGGAACATAGACAACAGTACTTAATATCAGAGGTTAACATGAAAATTCACCACAGTGAAGCTACATCTATATTGCACTGCTTAGCTATCAAATTCATAAGACTATCATGAGCAACGTTCATAGTCCTGGCATTTCTCCGATGAAATTGTGTTCCCTATTTTGGTATTTTGTCGGTAATTTTTTCCCAATTTTGTCCAGGGGCCTTTTCCCAAAATATCTGGATAAAGACCTGATTTCTTCTAGCCCCGATGGGCGGGGTGAAAACCTCAGTTTAAAGACTCATAAATCGAAAGTCTGGAGAAGCCCGTGATTGAACCCACAACCCATGATTTATGAGGTGACTGTTACAGGCCTCCGTGGCCTCGTGGATAAGAGCCTCTACTTTTTATCATTAGGTCTCTCGCTGTGGTGGGTTCGAGCCTGGCTCAGGTCACATGTGAGACGCCAAGTTCTGCAACGGAATGTCAGGTGTTTTAGCTCACCTGTCACGTAGTGACAAGGTGAGCTTTTGGGATCACTTTTTGTCCGTCGTGCGTGCGTGCGTGCGTCCGTCCGTAAACTTTTTCTTCAAACGACATCTCCTCCTAAACCACTGATCAGATTTTGACCAAACTTCACAGGAATGATCCTTAGGTGGTCCCCTTTCAAAGTTGTTCAAATGGTTCCGGTCCGTTGCACATATAGGTCACCGGAGCCAAAAATAGATTTTTTTTCATCGAAAACTTAAAAAATCTTCTTCTCTGAAACCGCAAGGCCCAGGACATTGATATTTGGTATGAAGTTTCATCTAGTGGACCCCTACCAAGATTGTACAAATTATTGTGCTGGGGCCGAAAATGCCCCCGCACCGGGGCCTTTTGGTTTTACATGTGCTTATATAGGGAAAATCTTTAAAAATCTGCTTCTCTGAAACCGCAAGGCCCAGGTCTTTGATATTTGGTATGAAGCTTCATCTGGTGGACTCCTACCAAGATTGTTCCAATTATTGTGCTGGGGCCGAAAATGCCCCCGCACCGGGGCCGTTTGGTTGTACATGTGCTTATATAGGGAAAATCTTTAAAAATCTTCTTCTCTGAAACCGCAAGGCCCAGGTCTTTGATATTTGGTATGAAGCTTCATCTAGTGGACCCCTACCAAGATTGTTCAAATTATAGTGCTGGAGCTAAAAATGCCCCTGCACAGGGGCCCTTTGGGTTTACATGGGCTTATATAGGGAAAATCTTTAAAAATCTTCTTCTCTGAAACTGCAAGGCCCAGGCCTTTGCTATTTGGTATGAAGCTTCATCTAGTGGACCCCTACCAAGAATGTTCAAATTATAGTGCTGGGGCCAAAAATGCCCCTGCCCCAGGGCCCTTTGGGTTTACATAGGCTTATATAGGGAAAATCTTTAAAAAATCTTCTTTTCTGAAACTGCAAGGCCCAGTTCTTTGATATTTGGTATGAAGCTTCATCTTGTGGACCTCTACCAAGATTGTTAAAATTATAGCCCTGGGGCAAAAAATGCCCCCGCTCTGGGGCCCTTTGGTTTTACATAGACTTATATAGGGAAAATCTTGAAAAATCTTCTTCTCTGAAACCACAAGGCTTAGGTCTTTGATATTTGTTATGAAGCTTCAGCTAGTGGACCTCTACCAAGATTGTTCAAATTATAGCCCTGAGACCAAAAATGCCCCCACCATGTGGCCCTTTGGTTTTACATAGACTTATATAGGGAAAATCTTTAAAAATCTTCTTCTCTGAAACCACAAGGCTTAGGTCTTTGATATTTGTTATGAAGCTTCAGCTAGTGGACCTCTACCAAGATTGTTCAAATTATAGCCCTGGGGCCAAAAATGCCCCCGCTCCGGGGCCCTTTGGTTTTACATAGACTTATTTAGGGAAATCTTGTTTTACATAGACTTCTTTATGCAGGGTAAACCTTTAAAAAACTTCTTCTCTGAAACCACAAAGCCCAGGTCTTTCATATTCGATATGAAGCTTCATTGTGTGGACCTCTACCAAGATTGTTCAAATTATAGCCCTGGGGCCAAAATTGACCCCGCCCGGGGCCCACGTATTAGACATTGGATCAGGTGAGCGAACCAGGGCCCTCTGGGCCCTCTTGTTTTTAATCCCGCGCCGCTAAGCGGAGCGGGGATTATAGGAATGGCCTCCGTCTGTCTGTCCGTAAGACTTTCTTGTCCACTCCCCCATATCTCCTGAACACTTGTCCTGCAGGGCAAGTGCTACTAAAAAATCACTCGAAGTTAATTTTTTGTAAGGACGAGTGATTTTTTAGGAGCACTTGCCCTGCAGGACAAGTTTGTATGAAAGAAAATTTCGACCCCTGCACGCTTTTAAAAAAAAAACGTTCGGGGATATTGTGACCGCCTCTCTCCGTCACACTATCTCCTCCTTAACCACTGGTTGGAATGTAACCAAATTTGGTACACAGCTTCATTACATGATGAGAGCGTGCATCGTCACATTTATTTTTGGCCCCGCCCCCAGGGGCCTTGGGGAGGGGTCAAAAGGTCAAATATCAATTAAATTCAATTTCAAAGTCAATTTTATAGAATTTGAAACCAAACTTTGCATTTATAAAGTAATGATTAATGATATATGTAACACATATTGAACAGGATTTTGGCTGCGACCCCTGGGTCATGCCCAAATGGTCGGACTTGGGGGGTCGGGGGGTCAAAGTTCAAATTTTTACCGAATATGGTCATATGGAATATCAAATTGAAGGGGGTGATTAGTAGAATACAATACAAGTAAAATTTTGACGCTGGGGTCAGATTTGGGCCCTGTGGGAGGGGTCAAAGGGTCAAAATTTAAGTTTTTTGGAACCTAGTCATGTGGCATATCAAATTGAAGGGCATGATTAGTAGAATATAATACAGGTAATATTTTGACCCCGAGGTCAAATTAGGGCCCTTGGTGAATGTGATGTCTGCAATTACAAAGCAAACCATAAATTGAACCTTAAACATTAATGTACATGGGAGGGATTCAAATCAGATATACCTAGAGATACACACTGGCTGTATTCATTTGTTTGTTTGATTTGATATTTAACGTCCCCGTCAACACTGTACAGGTCATTTTGGGGACATTGCTTCCAATTTTGTGGGACTTATACCCGATATTGAGATGAAATGACATCTCAAGCCCTGTCGCCCAATGAAACCAATAGGGTTTCATTGCAATAGGGTTTCATTGCAATAGGGTTCACTACAGCTGGTGTGTGGGAATGTGTGGCGGCGGTAAAACGTCTCCCTGCCCTACATCATAGTGTAGATTATATTTTCTTGTCCTTTGGGATCATTGATTCCATTGTGGAATTTTGAAAATATCTGAGGGTCACTGATGAGGCCTAATTGGCCGAAACTAGCTAGTCTGGCCCAGAAAACATGTACACTCCATATTTTTCAGTTCTGTGGTGTATTCCTTGCTTCCAAAGGATAACTCTTTATAGAACATATTTATAAGCATGGACTGTCCGACTCGCACCGCATTGCCAGGGCAGGCTTAGATCCTCTAAGCGGTTTACCAGTACTCGTGTGGGTTCCGGGTCGTTTCGCCCGTGGGTCGTTTCGCCGGGTCGTTTCGCCCTGAGTCGTTTCGCCCTGATTTTGGGGGTGGGTCGTTTCGCCCTTACCTGGTGGGTCGTTTCGCCCGTGAGTTGTTTCGCCCGTGGGTCGTTTCGCCGCAATTCTATTTTAAGGGAGTTACAAACGGAATGGATGAGTAAATGGGCAGATGGATGAATAAATAAATGAATAAATGGGTGAATGGAGTTGTGCGTTGGTAGATGGATGGACGTACGGATGAACGGACGGCATTTTGAATATACGGATATAGATAAGTTAATGAATAAATGAATGGAGAGTATTGTTAGATGGACAATCGGAAATGAATGAATGAATGAAGTGATGCATGTGTAGATGGACGGACGAACGGATCTGAACTGTTCATGGTGACACGTCAAATGACACCTACGGATGGGTGATATATGGACGGGCTCGTTTCAGAGTTCGGATAGAAAGCTTTAAAGTGAAAAAAAAAACATTATAAACTGTGTATGTGATCTTCACACATCCAAACAACAGTGTCAAAATGTGTTAAGTATGTGATATATGGGTACTCGTTAGAATCGCTTTGCCGAGGCGGTTCTATCGACCACCAACATTCCATGCCAGGAGCAGAAATAGCAGACTATGGGTACTACCCACAAAACACACAACGAACATGCAACACATTGTTTTTCATATTTCCGTCCCAAAATACACAGACCGTTTGTGATCGTTAGAACCGCTTCGTCGAGGCGTTTCCAACGAGCACCCGAGCAGAAATGTGAAAAATATAAGTGTGTGTGTGTGTGTGTGTGGTGTGAATTCGGGTTTAACGGCGCTTTCAACAATTTTTCAGTCATGTCACGACGGTGTCTGGTTGCGACAGGGAGCTCAGTGCTCACGTTTATAGTGCTGCCTCACTGAAGTATCATGTCCCAGACACATTACATGATACCACACCCAGTCACATTATCCTGACACTGGATCGACCAGTCCTAGCTCTACCCCGTAAATCTGAGTGCCAAACGAGGAGCAGCTAGTACCATTTTTAACGACTTTGGTATGTCGCGGCCCGGGATCGAACCCGAGACCTCCCGTTCCCCGGAGCGGACACTCTACCAACTGAGCTATCGGGGCCGGTGAAAAATATAAGAATCTTTGATCAGAACAATTTTGATTTTTTTATTTGGTGGTACAATTTTCCAGTATTTGAATAAGCATGTTTTCGTAATGCAAACTATTAAACTGACCAGTTCGATAACACAGCCATGCGACATAGTGCATGTTTTCACATCTCTAAAATGACTATTTTATTATGAAAATTTGTGGTATTTTTCTTATCTATACTGCAAACATAGGTTGAGGCGGTTCTAACGAGTACCCACAACCTTTGTCTTGTAGCATAAATAATAAAAATAATGTATACCCCAGTTAACCCCAGTTTTCTTCATATAAGGTGGGGTTTAGGGGTAGCTCAGTTGCTCAAACCTGACGTAGAAGCCGTCAGTAGGTCGTCCAGCTGCACCACACGAGGGCAAAACCATGTTTTCCGGAACTTCCAATATCCCCATCAATCCCTTTACATACCAAAAGAAACATAACCTCAATCAATAGGGCTTGAAGAAAAATAAGGGCGAAACGACCCACCTAATCAGGGCGAAACGACCCACGGGCGAAACGACCCAGGGCGAAACGACCCAGGGCGAAACGACCCACGGGCGAAACGACTCATGGGCGAAACGACTCACGGGCGAAACGACCCGAGACCCTCGTGTGCGGTCGGTTTCAGCTCTGCGTGAAAGCATCGTGCAGCCCATCTATTTCTTCAAGGGCTGTATTCATTTGACCATTTTTTCCAATGGGTGTTGCGTTTTTGCCATTGCGATGCAAGGCATATATCCTCAAACAGAAATGCAATTCCCATAGTTTTGAACATGGCATTAATTCATGAGTTTGTAGGCGAGGTAATCTCCCTATAACCTATGACTAGCGGGCGGTGTTATTAATCAACAGACTGCTGATTTAAATAACAGAACGATAATAGTGTTTTGAACAACAAAAATCTTGATGCAAAAGGTTCTGTGTATCACAAAAAAATCATGACACGATAATGAGTTTATCGTTGTACCAAGCAGAACAGTCGCAAAAACAAAGGAAAAAGCATTTAACTTAGCTCATAGAGGCTAACGAAAGTAAATAATCATAACTGACTCAATATATGCCAGAAAACGAATTAAATCGTGGCGAATTCTGACTACTGGTTACACACGAGTGTTAGAAATCAGTGTTTATACACCAGATACATCCGATGGAGGGTACAGCGAGTCTGGATACTGTGGTATTAGTGAACCTCTGTTATTCAGATTGTAAATAGTTTTAAGGACTTCTCTCTCTTTTTCTTTTTGAGCTAAATTCTAAATTTAGCTACGCACCCAATTGAGGTAATGACCAAATATGACCGACTCAGTGTAGATAGATATATAGATAGATAAATAAATAGATAGGTGAATGTTTAATACCTTTCTTCGATTGTCAACATTTACTTCCGGATTTTACTTCTGGCTCCGGTCGTTCCTCCGGCTTTTATACTCCCGGCTCGGTGCATACATTTACCGGAAAGCACCAAAATACCGGAAAGCAAACCAAAATACCGGAAAGCACATATAAATACCAAAAAGCACTTATATATACTAGAAAACATTAGAAAATTGTATTTAAATGCAATATATAACATATCTGGAACAATTATTGTTGCTCTCTGGACTTATAACTTGCGATTTTATTGCAATGGTAAGAATGCCCCACCCGAACAGGAATAAGAAAAAAATATCACAATTTATAAACTTATTTTTTATTTTTATTTTTTTCATGTATTTGTATAGACGTGTTTTCATAATGATTTGCGCAGTCTGATCAGAAGTCAAATCAAGTGACAGAAATCATCCATTGCTACGGGTCTGATCAGACGCACAGGTAATTAAAGAGGAGAAATTGTCGTGCTCCGGCTCATTATATAAACCCCTGATTGTTGATTAACGAATGAATACCTGTTGAAGTTTCATCACATTTAGATAATTGGATCAATTGTTGGCACGTGCCTTATGTCATTTATCCCTTTAACATGCCACTCACAACAATTGTCGTCTGCTGTTTACTTTCAAAGTTGCAAACAGTGCGGTTCCAGATCAGACGGCTCTTTTAAGGATGATAGTGATTTTAGTGTGCAAAAATATAAGTGAAGATGAAAATATATATGTTTAACATTGACCCAAATATGAGTCCTAAAACATCTTGTAGGTACTCGTTATAACCGTCTCAATGAGACTTTCTTAGCAATAGACATTAAGATAACACACACGCGCGTCAAAGTGCATTTTTTCACATCAACAAAATAGCTACTTTTCTTATGAAAACTCGGGGTGAAATTTTTCTTATAAAAACGTCGTGGTGCTCATTAGGACCGCCCCTTTGAGACGGTTATAACGAGTACCCACAACCTTTGCCTAAGAACGGAAATAAGTATAGTATTGTTTACCCCGTAAACCCAAATTATCTCTATATAAATGGGGTTTAGGGGGTGCTCATTTCACAGACCTGATCACGTGATGCTTGGTTGGTTTTTGGGTTTTACGGCCCTTTCAAGATTATTTCACTCATATCGAGCCGATCGTTAATCATAGGTGGGCGAAAACCGAAGTACCCGGAGAAAAACTACCTGACCTTCCGTTGCAGAACTTGGCGTCTCACACGTGACCCGAGCGAGGCTCGAACCCACGGCGGTGAGAGACCTAATGACTAAGAGTCAGCGCTCTTATCCATTAGGCCACGGAGGCCCGAACGTTCACGTGATGCTACACATTAGGATAGGGAAACCTGAAAACAGACGGCATCACGAAAACACGCCTATATAATTTTTACCCCCTTGAACCCCTTTTTTATATAGAAAAAAAAACTTGGGTTTGCAGGGGTAAACCTTATTTTTTCTTAATTTTGCTCTTAAATATAGAGTGTTCTAACGTGTACTTTCCAATATAATACAGATGAATACTGCTTCTATAATGCATGTAGCCTCACTTTAACATGCCATTGTCATTGCATTGTACCTATACATTGTTTTCAACGGGTCTCAGCGGCCTAGTGGTTAGGAGCGCTGACTCTTTCTCAATAGGTTGTTCATCGCTGTGGTTTGCGCCCCCGCTCAGTTCACTTGTGGCAAGAGACAAGTTCTGTTTGGTTATTCTCTGAGTTACACTCGCTTAATTGGTGGTTCGCATCCCGCTCAAAAAACATGTGTGAAAGCCACCACCCGCTAAACAGCTAAATCTTCATGTGAATTGTTGAACAGACGTGTTATACACCGTATTTAGTCAGAGACACTACCACCCGCTCTAGCAATGGAAACCCTGGTAAACCTTACACGGTCACTTGGTGGTGATCTCCGAATAGACACCCTTTGTTGAACTAACGTCAAGACGACATTATTTAACCAATGTATTCCGAACGGTCTGGCTCAAGTTCTTTAAAATGCACATAACACTCTCAAATGGTTGCTGCAGTGTATGAAGATAGATCTATATAGATAGCAGCGTGTAATTCTTGAAACTTGCATGTCATTCTGACAATACCCTAGGGGACTGGGGATAAATATTTAAGTTTTTTATCTATCTATCTATCTTCTGATACTGCGTCGGTCACATTTGACCATTACCGCAGGTGTATATTACATACACTCCAGGTTTTGCAGGATGAAAGCCTACACAGTAATCATGTAATTACGGTAGGGATCTTTAACCTGCACAGGGGATGGTTCTCCCTGCACAGGGGGCCTCCAGTTAACGTCCCGATCCGAAGGACGGTGCACTTTATGACATTCATCCCTGCAAATGATGCCAATGGAGCGTGTTCGGACACCGAAATTTTATCGCCGCTGCCGGGGATCGAACCCGGGACCTCTAGCATCAGAGGCAAGTGCACTAACCACTGAGCTATCACGCTTTAGGTAAAATTATCAATATAAATCTAATACATAGGCCTAAATTTCATTTTTAACATGTTCCTCCGCTGAAAAACCCAAGTACAAAGTGCTTTTTGGTATTTATATGTGCTTTCCGGTATTTTGGTTTGCTTACCGGTATTTTGGTGCTTTCCGGTAAATGTATGCACCCCTCCCGGCTTTTATAATTTCCCAGACGTAACTAACTGTGTACCAGTCGAGAATTGCTCAACGTTTTTTTTTCCACGTGACGTCAGTCGGTCCTTTTCCGTCAAGTCCGCCATAAGGACAACATTGAAAACGGTTGTTGTCCGAAACTAGCCATAATCCAAGATGGTAAGCGGCATCTGTTTTCATGATGTAGTAGAATCACTTGAAAAATGTGTTATCGTGTTAGATATAAGGTTTTCACGAATCGTAGCATGCTTAATAAGCCGTTTAATGTTATTGAAAACGACACTCCTAAATTTGTGATCAGCCAAGACGGGATGGGCAAAAGTAGAGAAAGTTTGTGCTCATGCCTCTGATGCTAGATTGAAGGAAGTGTTAATTCAGAAAGTTTGGAATGCTGGTCCTAATTGGAAAAGGTGACCTGAACAGGTGCTTACTTTAACATGTATGTAAAGTGCCTTCAAGTTGGTCCCCATTTCATTTTTAGCTCGTCTGTTTTTTGAAAAAAAAAAAAAAAAACTTTCGAGCTATTGTCATCACTCCGGCGTCTTCGTTGTCTGGCGTCGTCCTTAACCGAAAACCTTAACCTTGACCATATTTCCAAAAGTATTTGGCCTACCTTCATGAAACTTCATACACATACCATCACAAGAGCTACATTCCCTACAAGTTTTATAACTCCCATCTTGCAATTTGATTGCTCTTGTTTGACTTAGAACTTTGGTTTTCTAAAAGAAACTGCAGACGAGCGTTGGCACCCGCATGCAGTGCTCTTGTTAAGCCTTCTACTGGCTGAGACAACTCGCAAGTATAATCTTTCACAAGTACGTATTATCTACAAACTAACTCATAGAATACTAGCCATAAACGTGGTGGTGTGGAATCGAGACAGTTCCCCGACACAGGTTTTTTGAGACAGTTCCCGGACACTTTTGAAGACAGTTCCCTGACACTATTGTTCAAAGTCAAATGGCCTTTGACTGATCATGATGATTATCATAATTGATAGTCATCAATATTTTGAAGACAATTCACCGACAGACGTGTAGAAATATTAAATTATGGGTTCATCGACATTTTTGAAGACAGTTCCTCTGACAGACTTTTACATGTATAAATTAAAGCTTTTACTTGATACCATTATCAATAAGTGTTGCACCTAGGCAGACAAAGGATGTTGCATATAAAACATTGGTTCGCCCTCAACTTGAATATGCATCACCCATTTGGCATCCCTATGTTAAAACTCAGACTCAGCAGGTGGAGAAGGTGCAGAGGACAGCTGCTCGATGGCCCTGTAGGCGATGGCGAAATAGAAGTAGCGTCGGTGACATGCTTAATGAGCTAGAGTGGCCGTCCCTGGAGGCCCGTCGTGAGCAGTCCTCTTTAACCTTCTTCTACACGATACACTCTGATTCAGTGTCTATTGATAAAGATAGGTACTTGACCCCTGTAACAGTGTCGACCCAAACAAGGGCATCAAAAGTAAACGACTCACAATATCGTAGATACCAGTCCTATAGTGATGCCCTGAAGAATTCGTTCTTTCCTAGAACTATTCCCCAATGGAATAGTTTTCCCTCCTCTGCGGTGAATGCCAATTCCGCAGAAGAGTTCAAAGCCCGCACAGTGTAAGATTGGGACTCAGAGGTATGCGTTTTAGGATACCTCTGTTATGCAGATTGTAAATAGTTTTAAGGACGCATCCAGTGCCTCTTTTTTTTTTTTTTTTTCAGCTAAATTCTAAATTTAGCCACCCAATCAACTGAGGTAATGGCCAGATATGACCGACTCAGTATAAGAGGATAGATAGATAGATAGAATACACCTAAAATTAAGCGAACTAGCATGTTCAGTCAATGAACCTGCACACATTTAAACAAAACAAAAATGTATTCTAGGAAACGCAAAAGTATATTTCTATTTGTCATTTGTGCATATAATAAACATTTGAAAAATGTAGCTGAGTTAAAAGTTTTTGTTTTAAATAAATATTATTAATGTATATATAAGAACACAGAGTTCTCGGAAACGCCGAATCCGGCGTATTTTTACGCCTGTTTTTGCTTTTGTACGCGTAAAATTTCCTGTCGTGGATTCTTAATTACACCATTTTTTTTCGCCTGACGCGTCCGTAATCCGTGTAAAAATGACCTCAATCACATCAAAAGATGACAGCGGGTGTCCAATTGATCTCCAAATTTAGCTACCGCTTTCGGATCAAAAGTTTACCGTTAATCGTCGCCGCCAGGCATGTTCAAGCATTACCTGGCGAGGACAGTCGTCTGTATTACTCTCTCGGCCAATCAGAGCGTCACGGCTAGAAGATTGGCAGGTCAGTCTTGCGGTTTGCAAGATGCCGCAATCTCGTGGCTAATTAACATTAATTGACTGTTTTGTTTCCGGATACTTGTATACACAGTTGGATTATCGGTAATTTGATTGTTGAAAAAAAAATGTCGGAGGCATAATTTAAGGATGCGATAATCTAGTGTATAAATCGTCTTTATTACGATTAAAGAAAATTATGACTCGAGTTTGTCGCATTATCCAGTTACCTTGATTAGGCCTATTTGAATGAAAGAAAATAATTATCAGGTGTTGAACTGCCTGCTAATAGTGAAGTTCCGGAACAGACACCTGTGACATCTGATCTGGGCCTGCACTGTTGATTTTTTTTTGTCCCCACGTGGGGCTATTGTAACGGTCTTCGTCGTACATCCGTCCGTCTTACCGGATAACTCCTAGACGGTGATAGATAGAAACTTGAAACTTGGGGAACTGACAGATCTTTGGTCTGGGGAGTGCATGACACTTTCGGAATTTTGATCACGCCCTAGGGGTGGGCCCGCGGGGGTCAAAAATAAAAATTTCCAGGACATGGTCATGTAACATATCAAAGAATCCAAAAGTTTCATATGCCATTTTATGTACTAGGATGTAGTACATGGCATGAACAGACTTGTCCTGTTGGTGCAGCCTGATCAGAGCCTGTACGACTTAAGGGCTCACACTCAATTTAAACCCATATCCTGATGAATAAATTAATTTACCCAGTCCACTCATGACTTTCAAAGCCTAATGTAATTTATCCATTCAAATTCACAATCCAAGTTACAGTGTAAATCCTGATAAGATGGAAGCCATCTGGTCTGGATCTCCACTGCAAGAAAAGGGTTTGTCATGTAAAGCAGAAATAGGGTTCAAGCCCCAAAGTCTTTTAGAGTCACACTCTTCAGCCGTACGCATTTAGCCATATTTGACACACGTTTTTAGGGTAAAACTCCAACTTTTCAAAATTTGACTCCAACTTTTCAGATTTGAATCCAACTTTTTCCATGGATGGATTCTTAAACTCCTGTTTTCAAAATCCTAGTGAGAACTCTGGAACACTACCTCTCCTCTGGCTTAGACTTCCGGACAGATCATCGTCAGAACAAATGTCGGCGAACTGTCTTGAAATCAACGAGGAAATTTCAGGCAACTCATTAATATATAGTTGCCATAGCAAGAAACATCAGGGATTTTCCTAGTGCAAATTTGGGGCCGGTAATCGGCCCCTATTTTTCCCAATTAGAGAGAGATATTCCCAAATTTTACAACAAATTTCCCAATTTCTGATTTTGTGCTACATTTTGATAAAAATTTCATGAAAATCGAACCGAAATTGACAAAGTTACAGCTGATTTAAATTCCCAACTTTAAATATTAGCAAGCTTTTTTCCCAAACCAAGCGGCCCCTGGACCCTGATTCTGAAGGGTAGGAAAATCCCTGAACATGCAACAAATAACTAATATATCTTTAGACAATTCCCCGGCACAGAAAGACATTGCCTCTGCAAATCACGTTTAATCTATTCACAATTATCTTTTAGCCTTTATTATCCCCAGTTATCCCTAATTGCCAATTAGGACATTAAGACTTTGAACAAGTGTCGGGGAACTGTCTTTAAAAGCGCCAATTATAATTATCAGTCACATGTCATTTAACTATGAACAATAGTGTCGGGGAACTGTCTTCAAATGTGTCGGGGGGGGGGAACTGTCTCCAAAAACCGTGTCTGGGAACTGTCTTGTTCCCGGTGGTGTAATATCGAAGCCGAGAACCACTGCAAAAGGCGGTGTGTTGAAAAGATTTTCGTCCACTTTCAGACGATTTAGAATCATTTTCTGGGAAAAAAATATATGGCTTATTCTCATCAGACCATGCTTTCTTTCAGCTTATGCTTTTTATTTTCACGTGTTGCTGGTGAATGCAAGTCACGTGAATATGTTTGAGTGAATATTTTTCTAAGGCCATTCACGGTAACTAACAGCAGTAGAAATGCGACAGAAACCAGTAAACGGGTAGAAGGTTATTATGTTTAAAGACATTTTCAGTACTTGGCCCCACTGTAGAAAGCGTCGGGATTTGCGATGGTGCGCCATCGACAGTATTCTAGTTTCCTATGCCTTTGTGGTGCGGTGATGCCAGAGACTTTGCTCTCCTTGACGTCACATTATACTACGTGCGCGCGCCATGGCACTGCAGGTCTTTTAACACACCCTCTTTTTTGGTTAAATTTGCTAAACTATTGCAAAACCCCTTGATTATTTTGAATTGCGGTATAAACTAAATACATGAAGATTAGTGTCATAATAAAAATATAATCAGTTCGCCGTGACAATTTTATAGTTGGTTAGACTGTCAGGTGGTGGCTCTTAAGGATGTCCTTAACCTGGGATTTTAAGGTGAAAACTTTGCTTGTCAACACAGTTACATACATTTGTTATAATCAGCTGTTGTTTCCTGTTGTAGGTGAACTTTACAGTCGACCAAATTAGAGGCATCATGGATGCTAAATTTAACATCCGTAACATGTCGGTGATCGCTCATGTAGACCATGGCAAGTCCACATTAACAGACTCACTTGTTAGTAAAGCTGGGATTATTGCCTCTGCGAAAGCTGGGGAAACAAGATTTACTGATACCAGAAAAGACGAGCAAGAAAGATGCATTACCATCAAATCTACGTAAGTTCAGATTCCCGTATTGACCCTGTGTAACGGTCTGAGCAAATATTGCGAACACGTCATTCTGATCAGGGTCTATTTTCTTTGCCATTCCGTTTGCTTCCTTTGGGCTCATTGCTGGGCTGCAAAACAAATTTGTTAAAGCTTTAGGACAGTTACAGCATTTTTGGCTGGCCTGAGCGAGCTTTTAGGGTGACAACCTCGATCAACATCGGAGAATTGTAGGGAATTGCTGTAAAACAGACCGTTCATTATGGAATAATGGCTATATGAAGTTACTGTCCTAGGCAACACTGAAAATGAGCCAAATTCACCAAGTCCCAAAGTGGGAAGGAGTTAATGATCAAAATCATGTCTTTTTAGCTCACCTGAGCACGAAGTGCTCATGGTGAGCTATTGTGATCAGTCAATGTTTGTCGTGGGGCGTCAACAATTCGCTTGAAATGCTAACTCCTTGAGCCAATTTCAATAAAACTTCATAGGAATATTGCTGGGGTGACCCTCTACAAAAATAGCTAAAATTGTTCTGCTCCGCTGAACAAGATTGCCGCCAGAGCTAAAAATAGAAAAATCTTTAAAGGACAACTTCTCCTGTACATTAAAGGTGCATTATTGAGCTACAGGGTCTCAATTTTTTTTCTGGTTTTTATCTTCAATGCATACTCCTTTGTCATGTGTAGACTTTTGGAGCCAAATACAGCTTCAGAACTTTGTGAAAATGGTCGTTTTCGTTCGTATTTACCCTTAGCTCTGAACATGTGTTCGGAATTTCTGTTCTAAAAATTTATCTGTCACTTTACACATACATGGCGACAGTATCGTCCCTGAGTGTCGTTACTTATGGCATGGTATTCAGCGTCATATTTCTTCTGATTCAGGCATGGCCTAAGCAAACAAGGCCAAAAAATGAACGTCACATAATGTCATATATGGGGATTCTATTTTTGTCACGTACTAAAAATAGATCTAACTAGTGTGCGAAACCTAGTTAGGGAATCCCTCTCAAACTTGTTTACCTGTCATCATAATTGTTCGCATTTGTATTGTTTTAAAGAAAAATACCGGCTATATGTATTTTATTTTTTTAAGCATTTTTTCCAGATAGCTCAATAATGCACCTGGCCAATTTCGTTCAAACTATATATGAATGTTGCTTAGGTGACTCTAACAAAATAGCTAAAACTTTTCCGCTCCGGTGAACAAAATGGTTGCCAGAGCTAAAAATAGAAAAATCTTTAATCGACAACTCCTCCTGTACCCTTGGGCCAAATTAATTCAAACTTCATAGGAGTGTTGCTTAGGTGACCTACTAAAATAGCTAAAACGGTATTGCTCTGATGAGCAAAATGGCCGCCATAGCTAAAAATAGAATTGCATCGTCCGGCCTCCTAGCAAAACCTATAAAACCTATAATAACCTATAATTTTGTGCCAAACCTATAAATTTTATAAAACCTTTATTTTGGTCATAAAACCTATGATAAAAATACGCCTGTATTTTCATGAAAAACCCCCTATATTTTTCACTTTTTGAACCTTCTTGCGACTCAACCCTAACTTTTCTTCAAAATGCACTACCAGGCCTCCTAGCAAAACCTATAAAACCTATAATAACCTATAATTTTGTGCCAAACCTATAAAACCTTTATTTTGTTCATAAAACATATAAAAAGCCTGTATTTTCATGAAAAAACCTTTATTTTTCACTTTTTGAACCTTCTTGCGACTCAGCCCTAACTTTTCTTCAAAATGCCCTACAATTTTTACTTTTTAGTCACATAAAAAGTGATGAAAACTGTCAAAGAATTGAATTTTTTTCCTCGCTCGCTCAGGCTTTTAGATCAACTTTATCTGAGTAATTGTGGTCCAAAAATTCATCAAATATTTTTTCTTCAGTTTTAAATCTTTATGTAAATTTGGAAGACTCTTTTTTTTTTTTAAACCTGTATTTGCATTGAAAAACCTGTAAATAACCTATATTTTGAGGTTTTTTATGCCCCCGGAATCTAAGAGATTCGGGGGCATATAGTTTTTGGTCTGTTTGTCTGTTTGTCCGTTTGTCCGTCTGCAAAAACTTTAACATTGGGCATAACTTTTGAATAGATAGAGCTTTCATATTTCACATGTGTATCATATACCTTATCACAAGACCTTTTCAGTGGTACCATAATTTTTGATCTCGTGACCTTGAACTTGACCTTTGACCTATTTTTTTCAAAAATTTTTAAAACATTAACATTGGCGCTGTCCGGGGGCATCAGTGTTTCACAAACACATCTTGTTTAATAATAAATTATCTACAGATACTCACCTAAGTATTAAAATTACATGTATTTACAAGTCAAAGGAAATAGCTGAAAGTTATAAACCAACATTATAGAACAGTGTTTTTTTTCCCTATAAAACCGGGTCCGGAAAACGGACCCGTTCCCAATCGCCAAAAGTATGTTTTTTTCCCAATTCAAAGGTTAAAAATTCCCAAAATCATGATGCAGCATCCTTTTTTTTCTCTCTCTTTTTCGTCGCGAGAAATCGGTGGTTTTATCGCTCGTATTGTTTACCTTCCGGAAATCCGAAGTAACGTCCCTTTGAAGAAACGGCTATTGACATAATTCGCGTACTATTGGAACGATTTGCCGAAATTCGGGTAAGTTCAAAGTCGTAGGTAAGTCCAATATGTAACTCTTCCGTCTGGAAACCACCTTTAGCGCGGCAAGTTTTCTGGCGGAAAAATTTGAAATCAGAAAATGTCATCACACAATTCGAAATACTATACGAAAAAAATAACTAAAAGAACCAGTGATGGCTGCAAATAAATAGATGTGCTATTCAAACAGCAAAAGCTAAGCCAGGATACTAAAGTTATTAATTCTGTTACATGTTTATTAAATTGAGTTTGTTTTGACATACTTATTAAAATAACACCCTTTTCCCCAATTTGAGTAAAAACGACGCTATTTTTCCCAATTTGAGAAGAAAATTTTCCCAATTCCACCGGTACCGGTACCAGTCCCAAAAATGTGAAAAAAAAACACTGTAGAATCACGTTTGAAAATAAATTATGTACATTCTATATAAAGGCAAGGGACTATAGATCTTTCAAATTATTCAGTATAAAAAAGGCTGGAAAATTCTTCAAAATTTCACTTGTCCTACATGACTAAGTGCATGTAAACTTTGGTAAATGTTGTAAGGACCAGACAAACTTTTTACTTGTTCTTCAATTTTTTTTTTGTCATTGCAAGCAGACAAATGGAATTTTCAAGCCCTGCATGAACTTGAAATAATTTTGCTTTCAAATAGCTAGATAGTTGGGGTATATTAAGAAGTCTCAATGGGTACCACCTATGTAACATACCTGTGATATCTCCCTCATCAGGAGGGAGACTCCCTCATTATGCCCCCAACTTTGAAAAAGTTGGAGGGGCATATTGCTTCTGCCTCGTTCGTCCGTTCGTCTGTTCGTCCGTTCGTGCGTCCGTTACGCTTTTGATGCATAGCATAACTAAAGAACCGTGTATGCTAGGGTTTTGAAATTTCATATATGGATTCCTCATGGAAAATTAGCTGACGCGTATTTTTTTTCTTGTCCGGATTATGCCCCTTTTAAGAGTTATTGCCCTTTGAAATTTTTTTAATAAAATTTTGTCAGCAAGATATCTCAAAAATTGTTGGAGCTAGAGCCTTGAAAGTTGGTGAATATATTGGTGGTGATGAGTAGATGAACTGATTAACTTTTGACGAAATTCCGAAAAATACTTTGTGAGTTATGGCCCTTTGTAATTTTGGTAATTTGTGCCCATTGTAATGTATGCTAAAAGTGATGCAAAGCATATCTTTAGAACCGTGTATGCTAGGGTTTTGAAATTTCATATATGGATTCCTGATGGAAAATTAGCTGACGCGTATTTTTTTTCTCGTCCGGATTATGCCCCTTTTAAGAGTTATTGCCCTTTGAATTTTTTTTAATAAAATCTTGTCAGCAAGATATCTCAAAAACTATTGGAGCTAGAGCCTTGAAAGTTGGTGAATAGATTGGTGGTGATGAGTAGATGAACTGATTAACTTTTGACAAAATTCTGAAAAATACTTTGTGAGTTATGGCCCTTTGTCATTTTGGTAATTTGTGCCCATTGTAATGTATGCTAAAAGTGATGCATAGCATAACTTTAGAACCGTGTATTCTAGGGTTTTGAAATTTCATATATGGATTCCTCATGGAAAATTAGCTGACGCTTATTTTTTTTCTTGTCCGGATTATGCCCCTTTTAAGAGTTATTGCCCTTTGAAATTTTTTTAATAAAATTTTGTCAGCAAGATTTCTCAAAAACTATTGGAGCTAGAGCCGTGAAAGTTGGTGAATATATTTGTGGTGATGAGTAGATGAACTGATTAAGTTTTGACGAAATTCCGAAAAATACTTTGTGAGTTATGGCCCTTTGTCATTTTGGTAATTTGTGCCCATTGTAATGTATGCTGAAAGTGATGCATAGCATATCTTTAGAACCGTGTATGCTAGGGTTTTGAAATTTCATATATGGATTCCGCATGGAAAATTAGCTGACGCGTATTTTTTTTCTTATCCGGATTATGCCCCTTTTAAGAGTTATTGCCCTTTGAATTTTTTTTAATAAAATCTTGTCAGCAAGATATCTCAAAAATTATTGGAGCTAGAGCCTTGAAAGTTGGTGAATAGATTAGTGGTGATGAGTAGATGAACTGATTAACTTATGACAAAATTCCGAAAAATACTTTGTGAGTTATGGCCCTTTGTCATTTTGGTAATTTGTGAAAAACTTTGTCATCGTTCTAGCGCCTACATTTCTTCACCAATTTCAATATAACTTCACACAAATGTTCCTTATAAAAAAAACTCGAGCGTGTTCGACTTTCAAGGTCATGACCTCAAGGTCAAGGTCACTGGCTATTTTTAGAAGAACTTTGTCATCGCTCTTGCGCCTACATTTCTTCACAAATTTCAATATAACTTCACACAAATGTTCCTTATAAAAAAATCTCGAGCGAGTTCGACTTCAAAGTCATGACCTCAAGGTCAAGGTCACTGTGGCTATTTTTAGAAAAACTTTGTCAACGCTCTAGCGCCTTCATTTCTTCACCAATTTCAATGTAACTTCACACAAATGTTTCTTATGACAATATCTCAGCGAGTTCGACTTTCAAGGTCATGACCTCAAGGTCAAGGTCACTGTGGCTATTTTTAGAAAAACTTTGTCATCGCTCTAGTGCCTACATTTCTTCACCAATTTCAATATAACTTCACACAAATTTCCTTATAAAAAAATCTCGAGCGAGTTCGACTTCAAAGTCATGACCTCAATGTCAAGGTCACTGTGGCTATTTTTAGAAAAACTTTGTCATCGCTCTAGGGCCTACATTTCTTCACCAATTTCAATATAACTTCACACAAATGTTTCTTATGACAATATCTCAGCGAGTTCGACTTTCAAGGTCATGACCTCTAGGTCAAGGTCACTGTGGCTATTTTAAGAAAAACTTTGTCATCACTCTAGCGCCTACATTTCTTCACTGATTTCAATATAACTTCAAACAAATGTGCCTTATGACAATATCTTGAACGAGGTCGACTTTCAAGGTCATGACCTCAAGGTCAAGGTCACTGTGGCTATTTTTAGAAAAACTTTGTCATTGCTCTAGCGCCTACATTTCTTCACTGATTTCAATATAACTTCACACAAATGTTCCTTATGACAATATCTCAAGTGTGTTCGACTTTCAGGGTCATGACCTCAAGGTCAAGGTCACTGTAGCTATTTTTAGAAAAAAATTGTCATCGCTCTAGCGCCTACATTTCTTCACCGATTTCAATATAACTTCACACAAATGTTCCTTATGACAATATCTCTAGCGAGTTCCACTTTCAAGGTCAAGGTCACTGTGGCTATTTTTAGAAAAACTTTGTCAATGCTCTAGCGCTTACATTTCTTCACCGATTTCAATATAACTTCACACAAATGTTCCTTATGACAATATCTCAAGCCATTTCAACTTTCAAGGTCAAGGTCACAATGGCTATTTTTAGAAAAACTTTGCTATCGCTCCAGCGCCTACATTTCTTCACCGATTTTAATATAACTTCACACAAATGATCCTGATGACAATACCTCGAAAGAGTTTGACTTTCAAGGTCAAGGTCACTGTGGCTATTTTTAGAAAACCTTTTTCATTGCTCTAGGGCTTACATTTTTTCACCAATTTCAAAATCGATTCACACAAATGTTCCTTATGACAATATCTGTAGCGAGTTCCATTTTCAAGGTCAAGGTCACTGTGACTATTTTTAGAAAAACTTTGTCAATACTCTAGCGCTTACATTTCTTCACCAATTTCAATATAATTTCACACCAATGTTCCTTAAGACAATATCTCGAGCGATTTCGACTTTCAAGGTCAAGGTCACTGTGGCTATTTTTTTTAAAAAAACTGTCATCGCCCTAGCGACTACATTTCTTCACTGATTTCAATATAACTTCACACAAATGTTCCTTATGATAATACCTCGAGTGAGTTTGACTTTCAAGGTCAAGGTCACTGTGGCTATTTTTAGAAAAACTTTGACATGGCTCTAGCGCTTACATTTCTTCACCGATTTCAGTATAACTTCACACAAATGTTCCTTATGACAATATCTCGAACTATTTCGACTTTCAAGGTCAAGGTCACTGGGGCTATTTTTAGAAAATCTTTGTCATCGCTCTAGTGCCTACATTTATTGATGGATGTTAATAGAACTTCACACAAATGTTTCTTATGGTAATATCTCGAGTTGCTTGGTCATGACCTCAAGGTCAAGGTCACTATGGCTATTTTTAGAAAAACTTTGTCATTGCTCTACCGCCTACATTTATGATTTTAATCTAACTTCACACAAAAGATGCTTATGATAATATCTTGAGCAAGATCTACTTCGCGGCCATGGCCTCAAGTCAAGGTCCCTATGACTATTTTTAGAAAAATATTGTCATCACTCTAGAACCTACATTTATGGATGGATTTTTAAACAAACTTTACACAAATGTTGCATATGATAATATCTCAAGCAAGTTGGACTTTTGCCATTTCAGTGTTTTCCACACACGAAGTTGTCTTGTGCGAGGGGATTTGTATCGCATGCGATGCCTTGTTTTTTTTTAATAAAATCTTGTCAGCAAGTCCATATCTTGAGAACTATTAGAGCTTCATTAATCATTCTTGGTACAAACTTGCATCCAGGCATTGCAACTTCAATGCAAGCATCCATATCTGACATTGACCTATATTTCATGGTTCACTGACTTCGTGAATTATTGCGACCACCCTGACTTTCACTATTTCTCGAAAACTATTAAAGCTTTTTAAATTATAATTGGTACAAATTTGCATCTAGGAATTCCAACTGCAACGCAAGCATCCATATTTGACTTTTACCCATATTTCATGGTTCACTGACTTTGTGAATTATTGCGACCACCCTGACTTTCTATCTAATGTAAGAGTCCATTTCTCAAGATCTATTAGAGCTTCATTAATTGTATTTGGTACAAGCTTGCATTTAGGAATTGAAACTTCAATGCAAGTATCCATTTCTGACCTTGACCTACATTTTATGGTTCACTGACTTTGTAAAATAGTGTGACAACCCTAACTTTGACCCTGATGTAAGAGTCTGTTTTTAAGAGTTACTTGGTACATGCTTGCAACTAGGAGTGAAATTTTTATGCAGGCATCCATGTTTGACCTTGACCTAGATTTCATGGTTTGGTGACTTTGCACCCCCACAGGCGCGACATAGCCTTCGGGGGAATTCTTGTTGTATGTTTTTGAGTCTTTAACAATATTTGTTGAATATTTTGCCAGCTTAGGTCAAGCAAAGGTTGGGGGCATTGTGTTTTACAAACACCATTTCTAGTTTTGATGCTAAATTTTGCCCACTTTATGCTAAATTTTAGTAAAACTTTGGAGTCTCCCTGATTTAAACTGAGAATTTCCCTATATATTCTTTACATCTCCCTCATTACAATGGAAAATCTCCTTCATTCAGTTAAAAAATTATCACAGGTATGACGTAAATATATATTTCCCAGTATTTCCCGGGAATTCCATGTATTTCCTGCCGTCCAGGGAAATATGAGTATTTCCCGCTTTTTTGCCAACCTTGTGGCAAACAGTGTACCCAGATCCGATGCCACAGAACACAGCGTCTGATTTGTCCACACTGTTTTCTAAATTTGTAGAACACAAATAAAACAGACCGGACACCCATTGTCATATGTGGATAAAAACATACGTTTTGAGTCTTCAATATACTCTAACCACTCGAACTGCTTCAGGCAAACAGGCCGAAACATTCGCAACATGGTCAATTGGAGCCGACTTAAGACGAGTCAGCTGTAGTTTTTTTTTTTTTTTTTCCTTTTTGGGCTGCTGTTCATCGCTAACAGACAGATCAGACTGCAGCTCGGACCCTGACGAACTGGCCTGGGCTTTCGAAAGGTTAACATATTTTCTAGACGCCAAATCGTGGCGACATATTATAAATTATGTTCGTCATTTCACCTTATAAACACTCCACTAGTGAACACCTGCTATTTATTCAAGAAAAAAACGCGAATCTATCTTTGAAACCTTTGTCACACTTTGCATCGCCAATGATAATTGTCTTTAAAGTTTAACTGTCTCACTACCAAACACCAAAATTATGACCTCTTTAATTTTAACAGTAACAAGTATCGTCAATGAGATAATTAGTTCATTCTCAACTGCTAATCCGTTTTATTATATGCAAACACCGAGCAATCACCTCAACACGTTTTTCACACACTGATGACGATCAAAGGCCATGTGCCGCCGCACATGATTCTGGCTGTCAATTTAATACCGCGCAAGTGGAAAATGGGACGTCCCTAGTACTCAATAAACACAGAAAGCGGTTTCAGATAAGAAGGCGGAGCAAACTTTTTACAAACGGCTAAAAGTGGGCGGGTTTATATGCACAGGTTGGGACGTCTCGGTAATGATTTTTGGCCTTACAGAGAAATTTTCGGAAGTCTGTGGGACGCCTTTGATGTTTAATTTGGGCGTCCGGAAGCGATTTCAGGACGTAATATATGCCTCTGTCCGCCTAATGGAAGCCCTGTTTTCTTCAAAATGCACTACTATTTTTTACTTTTTAGTCCCATAAAATGTGATGAAAACTCGAGAAATTGTAATTTTTTTCCTCGCTCGCTTCGCTTGCTCGGACTTTGTAAAATTCAGACCAACTTTATCTGAGTAATTGTGGCACAAAATTCATCAAATATTTTTCTTCAGTTTTAAATCTTTATATAATTTTGGAAGACTCTTTTTTTAACCTGTATCTTTATTGAAAAACCTGTAAATAACCAATATTTTGAGTAAGAAGAACCTATATAAAAACCTATATTTTCAAAGTGGGCCACTAGGAGGCCTGTTCACAGGAATGTTGCCCAAATGACTCCCTTCCAAAATAGCTAAAATCGTTGTGCTCTGATAAACAAGATGGCCGCCAGAGCTAAAAATAGAAAAAATCTTTAAACAACAACTGCACCCTTGGGCCAATTTTATTCAAACTTCATAGGAATGTTGCTTAGGTGACCATCTACCAAAATAGCTGAAAAGGTTCTGCTCTGATGAGCAAAATGGCTGCCATAGCTAAAAATAGAAAAGCATTGTAAATTTGCTTCAAACACCAACTCCTCCTTAACCCTTTGGCCAATTTTATTCAAACTTCACAGGAATGTTATGTAGGTGACTCCCTAAAGAAATAGCTCTTCAAACGACAACTCCTCCTTACAGGGCTTTATCCAGGTATTTTGGGTAAAAAAAAGGCGATGGCTACTGACAACCGGTTGTCACCAGCCTGTGAGGCTACAGACAACCGGTTGTCACCAGCCTGTGAGGCTGCTGACAACCGGCTGTCACTAGCCTGTGAGGCTGCTGACAACCAGCTGTATAAAACCTGAATTTAATAGTTCTTTTCTTTTGTTCTTAATTGATATGATATACTGAATGAATTTATCATTCCAATAAAGTTAAAACCTTTTTGGGGTGTTTCTTGGAGTCTTTATGGGTTATTATTCAGTATTGATACATATTTTATTATTCAGTATTGCTATACATTATGTGTCTGTGCGTGTTTGATTCTTACATCCCACCAACATATAAGGTCATACAGAGATGGAACCTGTTTAAAGATTCATTTGAAGGTCTGGAGAAGCCTGGGATTGAACCCCTGGTTTATGTCTATATATTGTAGGTTGCATACTGATGTTCTTAGAACAAATATAAATCTGCAGCAGATTATGCTGGTATGTGATCATAATTTAACTGCACAGATGTGAATAAAAAAAGAAGTCCAGAAATTACCATATGATATTTTGAATTTAGTTGAAAAATTATGGTGAGGTCTGGATGGGTGGGGTAATTCCATATCAGCCAAGACCTGGAAGAACTAACTGGGGATTTATGATCTTAATAATGGATTAACTTGGGGTCGAGGCATATAATTGTTAATCTGCAGAAACATTGATGGGATATAAGGATCTTTTGCATGCTGCCAAATTATGCTAAAATATATGATACTTCACAAAAAGTACGTAAAATTTTCCAGAGGCGCGCTATGTTACACATAACAAACGTAACGAATAAAATAAATTGGGAAAAACACTCAGCACCATAATTGGACGGTAACAAGCAAAACATGAATATTCTTTGTCTCCATTATGTAACAAGGAAAACCAGAAAAAATCTGGGGCACATTTTCTCCCAATGTAACGTAACGAACGTAACGAAGGAAATATATAGGGAAAAAACACTCTGCACCTCATTTTTTTTAAATATATCATTTTTTTTCCATTTTGTGAATTTTGTTAAATATTTGCCCTTCCCATCTATGCGAAAAACCCACATTTCTTTATCAAGAACAGACTTGTACAATGTACCTCTTTTGGCTGACTTTGTCAATAGAGTTATCCCCTAACAAAGGGTACGGGGCCATTGTTTCTGGTGCAGAAATATGCCCTTGCTTTAGTTAAAACTTCTGTTGTGTACGAGTTGAAATGAGTCCATGGAGTTATGTCCCCCAATTAAGGGAAGGGGTCATGATGTTTTTGGTGTGTTTTTGTTGGCTGTGGGTAATTGATGCAGTGTATCTCTAGAACCAGTTTAGAGGATTCTTTCCACACTTGCATACAGTATGTGTATCATTAAAATTGGGCAAAACAGTGACTAAAGTCTTTTGAC
This sequence comes from Lucinisca nassula, assembly GCA_963580285.1. Taxonomy (NCBI): domain Eukaryota; kingdom Metazoa; phylum Mollusca; class Bivalvia; order Lucinida; family Lucinidae; genus Lucinisca; species Lucinisca nassula. The sequence continues at coordinate 100,596,761 of OY757018.1, forward strand.
TGTGACTTCATTTTTCAAGGTCACAGGCTGCCTAAAAGTGTCATTTTTTTTATTAGAAATACTTTGCCTTCAGAATGTATGTATGAATTATGGTCATGCTTGGTACAATCCATCACTGCAATGTACTAAAAAGTAGAAGTAAAACAAAGATCAGGAATTGATACAATTAACTTACTCCACCCATAAAAGACACCAAAGGGAAAGAAATACAAACATTAAGCGACCAGACCATAATGGAAACCTAAACAAAGGAAGACCATAAGGACAGTTACTTTCCCACAAAATGGCCATATGGCCATCCAAAATTAAAAGACACAAGTGATACACACAGTAAGTAACAAACAACAACAAAAATATATCGCCACAGAAGAGTCGCCTTGGAACGGTCAGTGGAAGATTTCCACTTGGGGGCTTAAATCGATTTTACGTGGCCACAATCCTCGCCCTTACTTCCGTCGCGATTTAGACAAATAATTTGTTCAGTCCGCATGAAGGCCTCCTAGCTCATCAGTGCAACATCTCCGTGAACACAAAAATCAAAGAACCACAGAGGTGAGACAACGGTGAGGACTCGACAGCAAGAAACCACTGAAATGCTGGAGCAAAAGAAAACCAACAGTTAGACTCCGATGAAGCCTTGAATAGATTGTGCTGACCGTGACCTATGGCAAGTTTTCAAGGTCACACCAGTACATAGACTCAAATTTTGCACTGTTTGCTTTTGTATGTCTTCTGAACCAAATATTGAACTCCTGTCAAATTTGGTGTTAACAAGATAAAATTTGATGTTATATTCTGGTAAGTGATCTACCAATTATAAAGTCTCCCACACAAACCCCCAACAATAGCTCCAATGGGGACTCCATTTTCCAGAAAGGGGCATCCCCAGCCAACATCATGAATAAATGTATTTTATCATAAGAAACAATATAGATCGTTTAGGACTGAATGGTTTTTATCGCGCCTGCTTTTAGCATGGCACGATATAGGCGTCCCGTTTTCCGTCCATCCCTATTTGACCTTGACCTACATTTTATGGTTCCCTGACTTTGTAAAATATTGCGACCACCCTAGCACTCACCCTAATGGTCAAGTTTATTTCTCAAGAACTATAAGAGCTTCATTAGTGATATTTGGTACAAACTTGAATCTGGGGATGGCAACTTAAATGCAACCATCCATATTTGACCTTGACCCAAATTTCATGGTTCACTGACTTTGTGAAATATTGCGACCACCCTAGCGTTCACCCTAATGGTCAAGTTTATTTCTCAAGAACTATAAGAGCTTCATTAATGATACTTGGTACTAACTTGTATCTGGAGATGGAAACTTAAATGCAAGCATCCATATTTGACCTTGACCTACATTTTATGGTTCACTGACTTTGTAAAATATTGCAACCACACTAGGATTCACCCTTATGGTTAAGTTCATTTCTCAAGAATTATTACAGCTTAATTAATGATACTTAGTACAGGCTTGCATTTAAGAATGGCAACTTTTATGCAAGTAAATATAGAGAACCTTATTTGAACTGAAGAGGGTAGGGCATACCCCTAAGTGATCCATGGTTGTTGTCACCATAATAAGCAGCAAAATGTATGGTTTAGGGGATGGGGATCTATTAAAGCGGTTTCTGCGATATTATTACTAGAGGGGGCAGTGCAGACCCTGGTTAGTGTCAATGAAAGCATTTTATCCTTAGGACCAATAATATACTGGTATATGGTTCAGGGGTGGTGATTTGGACAGTTTCTGAGCTATTAAGCCTTATTTAAACTAGAGGGGTTGAGACAATTAGCCTATAGGGGGCTGGTCACTGCCAGGAAATGTTGCAGCAGAAGAAGAATATAAGAATCTTATATGGGTGTGAGGGGTGAATGGAAAAATCCGTCCCAACCATCACTGTCCGGCATCACGAGGCTTGCCGTGTAATGCTGGACAGTGATCCCGATATAGGATTCTTTTTCTTGCATACCTCTCATTTCTTAGTGCGGATTTTTAATGCTTCAGTCACTTCGGTTACCAACGTCCGCCATGTTGTGATGGCACTACAAGAATGTTTAGTGACGTCACGTTACATGCCGTTAACCTTAATGACAGCGCATACGAGCTCGTAATCAACCAGTGCATTTATCAAACACGCGATTATATTCGATTTTGGGTCGGAACACCAGGGTCAGAACATAAATTTCTATCCCAGGGTAAAATCACGGATTTCCTTGTCTGGTGTGCAAGAAATAAATAATTTATGAATTAGGCATGGGGATCAAAACATTTTCCAAAAGTTTTCCAAGGTATCAAGCTTTATGTGAAACCGATTGGGGTTGAAGCATGCTCCAAGTGGATTCCCATGCCATTACAACTGGATGTATCTAATCATAAGGAACAACAATGCACATGTAGTATATTGTTTAGCAGTAGGGATCTGAACAGTTTGCAAGATATTCAGTCAATTGTGAACTGGGGTAAATGAATGAGAGATGGCCCATTTTTAGGGCCCATCAAAATATTGGGCCAAAAATATCCATGAAAATGAATTCCATGCTTCTGAAACTGTAGGGGGTGAGGCATACCACTCTGAATGGTTTCTGAGGTACAAGTCTGAGGGGGTGTGGGGGTGGAGGCTGGTATCAGTGACTTTATCAGTCAGCCTTGATAGCCAGTGGTTAACGCTTCCGACTCATGATCAAGAGGTTGTGTGTTCGAATCCAGCACCCGGTATGGAGGTGTGTCCTTGGGCAAGACATGTATTGACAATGCCTCACTCCACCCAGGTGTAAATGGGTAGCAGTGGTGTAATAGTCACTGCCTCTCTCTCGCGCAAACACATCCGGAATGAGCGTTCGAGAGTGATTAAATAAGCTTTAAACTTCCATTGCAACCGAACTAAAAAAAATTAGCATAAACTAGTGACTTTGTTTTTTCGATTATCAGAGGGTTGTCAAATATTTGACTCAGCCAATTTAAAGCAGATTGACTGTTGTTTTTATGGTAACTGGCAAATACATGTGTACATGTACTTTTCCACCCAAAACCTTATCTGACACAAGAGGGGATTCAGAAATAATTGTCAAACAGTTGCAGACTGAAACCCATGTCCTTCAGAACAAGATTTTGTCACATCTCATGGTTTGAATCTGTTCTTCAGGCAACTAGTATCAGTCCCAATTCATGATAGGATAGCAAATATAACTTAAAATTATATTTCCACATCATGTCAAATAAAACCTATTCATTGTAAACAAGTTTTTATCAGCTGGTTGTCAGCAGCCTCACAGGCTGGTGACAACCGGTTGTCAGCAGCCTCACAGGCTAGTGACAACCGGTTGTCAGCAGCCTCACAGGCTAGTGACAACCGGTTGTCAGCAGCCAGTTCCTAAAAAAAATGCCCATGGGAAAAATCGGTTAAAAAAATATCGACAAAACACCAAAATTGGGAAAGCATTTCATCAGAGAAATCCTAACCTTAATCTTACCCTTACCTAATCCTTACCATCATTGACGTACTCCTAACCTAACTTTAACCATCAGTGAGCTTCTCCTAACTTACTAAACTCGGTAAACAGTGGTGGACAGATTCTAAAGTCTAGCCAAGTAATGTTGTCACTGCTTCCTTTTGTTAAAATCAGCTGAGATTTTTTTCATCATCATTCACCTGCATAACCTATACAAGTTATTTCTTTATAACCTGTTAGATATAAAGTCACATACCGCCATTGAATTTCAAAGTGAGGTTATAGAAAATAACTTGTTTAGGCTATGTCACAAGTTCTTTAGGATTATGTTAAATTGAAAAGTCGTGAATGCGTTAATATTCTCGTCACCCCACTCTTGTTTGAAACACGTGTGTACAACTTTATAGACGATGCGTACAAAGAATTTCGATTTCAATCATCAAATTAGTCTTCTTTCCATTTTAAAATTGTCGCCACATGTGGCAGAATTGGATCGTCAGCCTCGATAGCGCAGTGGTTAACGCGTTCGACTTATGATCGAGAGGTTGTGCGTTCGAACCGGCCACCGGTATCGAGATGTGTCCTTGGGCAAGACACGTAATGACACTGCTCCACTCAACCCAGGTGTAAATGGGTAGCAATGGTCTAAAAGCCACTGCCTCTCTCTCGCGCGCGCGTGAAAACATCCGGAATGAGTGTTCGAGAGCGATTCAATAAGCTTGAAGCTTTCATCGCAATCGAACTAAAATAAATTAGTATAAACTAAACTAAAATTGGGATATGGTGGGAATTCAAGTTTTAGAACCATTAATTTTACCGTTTTGGCGCTCAAAATCCACTCGAAAAAAAACGATTTTTTCTGAATGAAAACTTGATCTTGTTGACGAATCAATCCAAAGTTACAGCTGATTTAAATTCCCAACTATAAATATAAGCGAGCTGTTTTTCCCAAACCCAGCGGCCCCTGGACCCGGATTCTGAAGGGTAGGAAAATCCCTGAAAACATTGTAAATTTGCTTCAAACTTCACAGGAATGTTGCCCAAGTGACTCCCTACCAAAATAGTTAAAATCACTACACTGTTTGCGAAAAGTTAAGCCATTTTCCAAATAAAATTTGAAGAAAACACAACCTGACACCCCTTAATTTGAAATGGACCCCTGGAGGAAGGAGGAAGATTCAATTAGGTACAAACATAGCTCAACCATAAAATCCCTACTTTATTGTGTTTTAGTGGAGGCTGTTTTAATCAGAATTTTTTTGATAGGGACAAACGAATCTGTTAGAAATGTTTTTAGAAAAGCGAAAATCAGTAATAGTTAATTAAAGTAAAAAAATTCGGGACCATCGGTTGTCTTTGAAAAACCTGGTTGTTTCGAAAAATTGGTGTTCAAATTACCGAGTAATTGTGTTTGTTTAATGCCTTAGGCAACTGGACTCCTGTTAGGTCTTGACTGCAGTAAAGGTCCAGTCACACCTCTGTAGTGTGTCATTGAATTTCAGTCTGCCAGTATAACTCTTTATTTCGAATGGAAAAGTGTTGATTGAATTTGAATTTCTTCTTGTAAGACTAAGACCTATAAATATTGAATACATATTTTTCAGTGCTATCTCTCTGTACTATGAGCTCGCCAAAGAAGATCTACAATTTATTCAGCAGCCCCAGGGTGAAGATAAGGATAACCATTTCTTGATCAACTTGATTGACTCTCCTGGCCATGTTGATTTCTCATCTGAAGTGACGGCAGCTCTTCGTGTCACTGATGGAGCTCTTGTTGTCGTTGATTGCGTCTCAGGTCAGTATATACACAACGTATGTTGAGAGTTTTCAGTTAAAAAAGGTTCTGCACTTGTGGCTCAATTTACTGTCAGAAACCTGGCAAAATCTTGTGACTGCCTTTTTAGCTCACCTGTCACATAGTGACATGGTGAGCATTTGTGATCACATTTTGTCTGTCGTCCGTCGTGCGTGCGTCCCTAAATAATTTCAAATTAGTATATCTCTAATACCCCATCTTGATCAAATTTCATGAGAAGCATCATCAGGTAGGGAGAAAGGCTGCATATGGTTTTTGGCCTGATCAGATTGGAATTCTGGTTGCCATGACAACATATAGCTCCCATAGACTTACAATGGGAAAAATTTAAAAAATCTCCTTCTCTGAAACCACAGGGCCCAGAGCTTAGATATTTAGCTTGTAACAAAGTCAAGTGGTCACTTACATAAATCCTGCCAATCATGGCCCTGGGGTCCAACTTGGCCACACCCCAGGGCCCCTTAGCTCCCATAGACTCATATTGGGATAAAAAGCTTCAAAAATCTTCTTCTGAAACCACAGGGCCCAGAGCTTAGATATTTAGCATGTAGCAACGGCAAGTGGTCACCTGCATAATTCCTGCCAATCATGCCCCTTTGGTCCAAATGGACTCCTAATGGAAGAAAGCTTCAAAAATCTTCTTCTCTGAAACCACAAGGCCCAGAGCTTAGATATTTAGCATGTAGCAATGGCATGTGATCACCTACATAAATCCTGCCAATCATGCCCCTGGGGTCCTTATGGGCCACGCCCCGGGGCCTCTTAGCTCCCATAGACTCATAATGGAAAAAAAGCTTCAAAAATCTTCTCCGAAACCACAGGGCCCAGAGCTTAGATATTTTAATAGCATGTAGCAATGGCAAGTGGTCACCTACATAAATCCTGCCAATCATGCCCCTGGGGTCCAAATAGGGCTGGGTACCGCCTTTGGAAATTGTACCGAGGTATACACCCATGTACCACGGTATGTGCCGTGGTATACCGCAGGTTTCAAACACCAATGTTTCCCGACACGTGCATCAGGGCGCCTGAAATTCGCACCATTTATAATAACTGTCAATACTGACCAACTCACCGCCTTGGACGATAATCACCCAATGAATGAAAAATATTATTTCTGTTGCACCTGATGTAATGGAAAATTATAAACTGGTAACGGTTTGTAATATGGACTGGCGTTAATAAAGTTTGTTGCAGCATACTACGGTCGCCCATCTCATTTTTGCGTCTGGTTTTCACGAGTTCGGGTATATCAGTATTTATTCATAGTTCAATACAGCACAATAAAATCGTAAATTACCGCTTTTCATCACTATGCAACAAATACAGTAGGCTCATTGATGAGCTTTTAGTATGGACAGGCTGTGTGTGTGTCAGTCTGTCTGATTAAAAGTATCACGATGCATATCGTATCGTGAGGAAGGTGTATCGTTACTCCGCTACATTTAATATTGATTGTATTGCAGAAAATTTTCACACACATATATTGACAAGTTTGTGAAATACGCCTGTCATTAATTTAAGGCCTGTGAAGTAACTCATCTGTAAAAGGCTGTAATTTGATAACCAAACAATGTATGAAGATTCACTGATGTCTGAATATTTAAAAGTATCTGCAACGCCTGTAAATTGCTGTCAAAACAGACTTAACCCATGCCACTGCAGTTGGTGTGGCAAAGATCTAATTGCTAATTTGACCAATTACATGTCCCTAATAGGGTTATTATAAACTGACACCAGGCTTTATTCCTATAAATGTGTGAAATTTTGATTTACTGAAGGTGTCAAAAGTGAAAGAAACCTTAAGACCCAATTTGGAACTTCTTCACTATTTTGGAAGATAACAACAATAAAAAAAAAATCAGTGCAAGGTGCAAAGACTGCACAATTGAAGTTAGTGCTAAAGTCTTAAGACTGATGAGTCATAGACAAAAATACCTAGGGCTAAAAACCCAGAAAGTATTGCTAAGAGGCCACTCTGAACTATTAAATGATGAAATAGACCAAAACTTCAAAATAGTTTCAGTAGCTTTGCCTTTTCAACACTAAAATTATTCAACTGACCACTCAATATTTCATTTGACCAGTATTGACCACACTGGGAGTATTGACAGGGACGGTTTTAACTGGTTAAAACCGCCCCTGGTTTTGACCACCCAACCTTGGCCCACTTGTTACCCAATGGATCAGGTGAGCGATCCAGGGCCACCATGGCCCTCTTGTTAATCTTTCTTAAACCTCCAGCCTGTCCTCACAAAACATTTATTTTCAACAAATTCAACATACATGGTCATATGAAGAGAAATCAGTCCTATAGAATGAACTAGACGGTGACACTCGGGTGAGCAAAATAGGGCTCTCTGGGCCCTCTTGTTAATGTTAAATTAACCTTTAGCATGCTGTAGGCGCATTCGTGCGCCCGTGAAAATGTAATGGCGCATCGCTGTAGGCGCACGAATGCGCCCGTGAGTTTCCTATACCACCACGCTGCCGAATTATACCAGTTCAAATTTGCCGCTCTTCGCAGCGATTGGTTGCTATGACGCAACCAGATAAAACATGCGCAGTGAAGCAAATACATTGCTACTTCCTTTAAAGAAATCTCGATCAAATTTCTCCAATTTTTCGTCCAATTTTTCGTCGATTTTTGCCGTTTTTTCGGCGATCTTTTAATTTTGTTTCACCAGTTGAGCCGTAATTGGTTTAGATAGTCAAAACAATGGAACAGATGCGTGAGATTATCACAGACAGTGGCTCCGAAAGTGATTTTTCGGGGTTCGAAGATGACGAACTGCCCGAAAACGAAACCGAAAGTAACATGGATTCGGACACTGAAGCAAATGAGCAGCGAAATGTGCCCTCTGGATATGATCATCCCTGGCTGAAAAATTTCTTTCGTCCTGGATATATTGGAGCTCTCAATATTCCTGAGGACTTTTCTGAATATGAAGTTATGAACCTGTTTCTGACTTCTGATTTGATTGACATAAATAGATATGCCAGTAACTATATTGCTTCAAATAACATACCCCCCAACAGTCGTGTTGCAAAATGGGAAAACACAACAAGAGATGAAATGCGGGCATTTTTGGCCTTACTACTGCTGACCGGAATAAGTAAACGATCTAGCTTTGAACTTTATTGGTCTGCAGATCCTCTAATAGATATGAAGGGGTTTCGTGAAGTCATGTCAAGAGATAGGTTTATGGTGATATTACAGTTCTTTCACTTGGTGAACAATGACAACCAATTACCCTGTGGCGATCCCAGTTATGATAAAGCATTCAAAATTCGTTCGATAATTGACTATTTGGTTCCTAAGTGGCAAATGTATTTCGGCCCGGACAAAGAGTTGTCCGTCGATGAAAGTATGATTCCTTTCAAGGGGCGCACTTCTCTCATGCAATATATGCCAGCCAAGCCTACGAAGTGGGGTCTGAAGGCTTGGGGGCTAGCTGACGCAGCAACGGGGTATATGTATAATTGGAAACTCTACTTAGGTAAAGATGGAGACTGGCCTGCCGATGTGCCTCTTGGTACCCATGTAGTTCAAACTCTAGCTGAACCGTTATTTGACAAAGGCCATGTAATATATATGGACAATTTTTTCTCCTCACCGGCTCTATATAAACTCTTAGCTGATAATCAGACTGGGGCATGCGGAACTCTTCGTGCAAACAGAATTGGGGTACCCGAACAAATCAAACGTGCTCAGCCAAGAGCCGGTCAGCCACCAGTTACCGCAAGAGACGGTCAAATATTATACATATCGTGGTATGATAAAAAGGTTGTAAATCTAATTACAACAGTTCACAGTGCTGTAACCTATCGCAAACAGGTGAGGTCAAAACAAAATCCAGAACATGTCAGAGAGGTGGACAAACCTTGTGCAATCCAATCGTATTCCCAACACATGGGCGGTATCGATAGGGCCGATAAGGCTATGACATATTACATGGTTCTTCATCGTACATGTAAGTGGTGGAAGAAGGTGTTTTTCTACCTTCTTGAAGTGTGTTTTTGTAATTCTCTCATTATATGGAGAGCATCTCATGAGAAAAGGATTAATGCTGAACAGTTTCGTCTAAGAGTGATACACGGTATGCTTGAAGAAATATATGGGCTGCATGATGCTTCCACGCAGAGCTGAATCCGGCCCCGCACACTAGTACTGGTAAACCGCTTAGAAGATCTAAGCCTGTCCAGGAACCGCGGTGCGAGGCGGACCGTCCATGCTAATAAACCCTATTGGTTTCATTGGGCGACAGGGCTTGAGATGTCATTTCATCTCAATGTCGGGTAAAAGTCCCACAAAATTGGAAGCAACGTCTCCAAAATGACCTTTACAGTGTTGACGGGGACGTTAAACCTCAAATCAAACAAACAAACAAAATACACGGTATGCTGCATGGATATAATCGACCTGTTACGCGCACAGTTGGCAGACCTATAGTGGATCGTGACGGACCAGATCGCCTTATTGGGGGTGATCACTATCTTGGGAAAAACCCACAGAAACTACCTAATGGAAAACCATCTAGACCTGACTGTGTTGTTTGTTCTGACCGCAAAAAGAAACGGCATCAAACCGAGTACATTTGCAAGAAATGTAACAAGGCAATGTGTCCATTACCATGCTTTGAGAGGTGGCATTCACTCATGAATTATAGGGTTGAATGCACTGTGCAGTTGCATATGGATTGTTAAGACATTGTCTGAGAACAAAATTGCTGTATTCTTTGGATAGAGAAGACTATATGGGTTTAAAATGACTGAGACAAACAAAAAATCACATTTTCGCACTATATTTTATGTGTTTATCACATTTTATAACAAATGATACACAATATATGATAAATCTAAACATGCTACAGTAAAAGACATTCAAATACCTAAAAACTGGTACAAATTTTATATACATAGTCCTAGTAATAACAAAGTTATAACCATTTTAATACAACTACTGTAACAAGAAGTGGCGCCATGAAAAACAATTCAGTGCAGCAGGTAAATATTGGAAAATTTATTCAGTGGCTGGCATTATTGGAAAAAAAATTAATTCAGCAGGGTAAAGGTTAAGGTAGCTTTTACATACTATGGCAAACGTGCAGGAGAAAAAGATATTGGCTTAATGCTACAAATTTTGCGTGTACAAAATAAAAAACCGGTGTTAAAAGCCGCTGGATTCATCTTTTCCAAGAACTGTCCCAAAATATTTCAACACTTGGTCGACCTCCTCTAACAGTGCTGTAGTGCAGCTCTGACAGCTCTAGTTGTTATTGTAACTATCTGAAGAATTTCTTTAGAACTGGGGGATGAGTTTGAATTAGCCTGGGTGAGTGAATCACTAGGACTCACTCCCCTTGGCATGGCTGATTCAGTCGGATGTTTTACAACTTTTACTGCACTTTTTTTTCAGGTGTTTCTGTACAGACTGAGACGGTGTTGCGCCAGGCTATAGCTGAGAGAATTAAGCCTGTACTGTTCATGAACAAGATGGACCTTGCCCTGCTCACTTTGCAGTGTAGTATGGAAGATTTATACCAGACTTTCCAAAGAGCTATTGAGAATGTCAATGTTATTATTGCCACCTATGAAGGAAGTGACAGTCCAATGGGAAAAATTGAGGTATACACAAACCTGTTAAACACTTAATATTTTACTTATCTATGACAGTTGGGCATATGCAAAAAGGTCCAGAGAACCGCAGGGATAGACTGACAACCCACCCAAGGTCAGCAACAACATCATAGAAGTTTGATATGTTACTTTGCAGGCTGATCATGTCCAAGTTGTACATAGCATTGTAAGCTTTACAAGCTCCTTAGTGGGCAAACATTTACTGTTCTTGTAAGTACAGTATTTTATGCAGCAGTATTTTTGCTGGCAAAATGTTCACAGCTTTTCCATTAATTGCAGAAGCTGCTTATACTTTTAGCTCGCCAAAGCACAAAGTGCTCAAGGTGAGCTATATTGTGATTGGTCTTTGTCCGTCTGTTTCGCCGTCAACTTTTGCCTTTAAATGACTTCTTCTCCTTAACCAGTGGATGGATTACAAAATAATTTTACAGCAATGTTCCTTTGGTGACCATCAACCATAATTGCTCAAACTGATGAACGGATGAACAAAATGACCACCAGAGCTAAAAATAGAAAAACATTTGAAAGACTTCTCTTCCTTAAAGGCATTTATTCTTGATTATTGAGGACTATCATTTCATTACATAATATTATTTAGCCCTCTGCTGACTGAAGAGATCCCCTCTGTCTTCAACAGGTAAGGGGCCACCTTGGGGAAAATCAATAGTTTACTAACTGTTGACTAGAGTTCACATTATTGATTTTCCCCTTGAGTGCCTCATGCAGGGGATTCAACAACAGCTACCAACCACCCTATTAAGGGCCGCCTTTGATCTGCTACAGACAGAATATCACAGGGGCAATAAAACAATTATGAACACACGGTGTGTCCTACTGATACAGAATAAATGCCTTTAACCATTGGATGGATTTTTAGCTCGCCTGTATAAAGTACATGGAGAGCTATTGTTGTCGCCTCGGATGGCGTGTGCGTTTGCGTTCCCGTCACAATGCGTTAAGTTTTTCAAATGCTTATATCTCAACAGTCACTCATCACAGAGCACTCATATTTGGAACTTTAGTACCTGGGAGGGTCTTCTGATGTTCAAAGACAAGAGACCCCTGGGTTCATGCCCCGGGGTGGGGCTAGGGGTCAAAATCTAGAACCCTTTTTAGCTCACCAGAGCCGAAGGCTCCGGGGGAGCTTATAGGATAGGCAGTTGTCCGTCGTCGTCTGCGTCTTCGTCAACATTTTCAGATCCCCACTGCTAAACCATATATATTTTTGTTTCTTATGATAAGATGCATTTAGTGATACCAACCAGGGCTCCATTGGGTCCATGCCCCACCCCCTCTACTTCATAAAAGGCCTAATGTTTCATATACTGAGTCCACATTGATGCTCATTTGGATATGGGGGTTCATTTGGCAGATTAAAATGATATCATGTTAAAATACATGGCTGCAATTTGGCAGTGCCCACCTTAGCTCTGGTGAGCATAGTGGCCCATGGGCCTCTTGTTTAATTCTGTGTTAAAGTTTTTGAAATGCTTATATCTCAACAGCCACTCATCATAAAGCATTCATGTTTCCAACTTGGATACCTAGGAGTGTCTTCTGAGATTCCAAGACAACACACCCCTGGGTTCATGCCTGGAGGGGAGTGGGGATGGGGTGGGGCTAGGTGTCAAAATCTAGGACACCTTTGTAATTCGTTATATACCTTTCCATTATGCTAACAAGTTACAGACACAATTGGTTATGCATCAGCCAATCAAGTGACATTGGTTCAAGGGTCATGGTGACCTGCATTTCACGGTCCAGTGATTTTGCCTTATATCTTGAAGACTATTTGTTGGAGAAATGTCATACCTGGGATATTATATCCATGTGACTCAAAATATATCTAGGTCACTGTGATCTATATTTCATGGTTCAGCGATTTTGCCTATTATCTCGAGTACTATTTGATGGAGAAATGTTATACCTGGGTTATTAGTTCCATGTGACCCCATTATTGACCTCAAAATATATCTAGGTCAGTATGACCTATATTTCCTGGTTCAGTGATTTTGCCTATTATCTTGAATACTATTTGATGGAGAAATGTCATACCTGGATTATTAGTTCCATGTGACCTGATAATTGACCGCAAAATATATCTAGGTCATGGTGAGCTTCATTTCTCGGTCCAGTAATTTTGCCTTTTATCTTGAGTACTATTTGATGGAGAAATGGTATACCTGGGAGGCTGGGATGGGTTATTAGTTCCATGTGACCCCATTATTGACCTCTAGGTCAGTATGACCTATATTTCATGGTTCAGTGATTTTGCCTATTATCTTGAATACTATTTGATGGGGAAATGTCATACCTGGATTATTTATTCCATGTGACCCCATGATTGAGCTTGAATTATATCTAGGTCATTGTGACCTAAATTTCCTGGTTCAGTGGTTTTGCCTTTTATCTTGAATACTCTTTGATGGAGAAAGGTCTCGCCTGGATTATTTGTTCCATGTGACCCGATGATTGACATAAATATATTTAGGTCATTGTGACCTATTTTCATGGTTCAATGATTTTGCCTTAAAATTCAGACAGAATTTGATTCTGAAATGTAATGTAACATCTGGAACATATGTGACCTGATTATTGATCACAAAATATATCTATGTGAGTGTGACCTATATTTCATGGTTGATACATTTTACCTTATATCTTGAAGGCGCGAAACAGGCCAGCTATGCTGTCATGCGACAGCTCTTGTTAAATTACTGCACAAGAATGTTCCTTGGGTGACCCTCTACTGAAATTGCTCAAACTGCTCCGCTGGGATAAACAAGATGGCTGCCAGGTCTAAAATAGAAAAAAACTTTAACTCCAACGTAAAGGCTTATTGAGAATTCGAGAGATAATGTTGGTTGGTGCCTGATGCTCTGTCTCTGGTCGGGCTCATCGGAGTCTAACTGTTGGTTTTCTTTTGCTCCAGCATTTCAGTGGTGTCTTGCTGTCGAGTCCTCACCGTTGTCTCACCTCTGTGGTTCTTTGATTTTTGTGTTCACGGAGATGTTGCACTGATGAGTTAGGAGGCCTTCATGCGGACTGAACAAATTATTTGTCTAAATTGCGACGAAAGTAAGGGCGAGGATTGCGGCCACGTAAAATCGATTTAAGCCCCCCCAGTGGAAATCTTCCACTGACCGTTCCAAGGCGGCTCTTCTGTGGCGATTTATTTATGTTGTTGTTTGTTACTTACTGTGTGTATCACTTGTGTCTTTTAATTTTGGATGGCCATATTGCCATTTTGTGGGAAAGTAACTGTCCTTATGGCCTTCCTTTGTTTAGGTTTCCATTATGGTCTGGTCGCTTAATGTTTGTATTTCTTTCCCTTTGGTGTCTTTTATGGGTGGAGTAAGTTAATTGTATCAATTCCTGATCTTTGTTTTACTTCTACTTTAAACCACATCTGCAGTGGATGGATTTAGATAAAATTTGAATTTCACAGGAATGTTCCTTGAGTGACCCTCTACGAAGAATGCTCGAACCTTTCCGCTTGACTGAACAAGATGGCCACCACAGCTAAAAATAGAAAAAACCTTTAAAAGACTTCTCCTTAACCAGTGGATGGATTTCGAAATAATTTCACAGGAATGTTCCTTGGGTTACCATCTTCCAGAATCGCTCAAACCATTCCACTCTCATGAACCAGAGCTAAAAATACAAAAACCTTTAAATGAAATCTGCCCCTTAACCAGTAGATGGATTTTGAAATAATTTCACAGGATTGATACTAAGGTGACCTCATACCAAAATTGTTCAAAGTGTTCTGCTCGGACGAGAGAGCTAAAAATAGAAAAATCTTTAAACGACTTCTCCTAAACCAGTGGATGGATTTAAAAAAAAACCCACAGGAATATTTCTTTGCTGACCCTTCAAACAATTCTGCTGGGATAAAAAAGGTGGCCGCCAGAGCTAATAATAGAAAAAAAAACTTAAATAACTTCTCTTTCCTAACCAGTAACCAGTGGATGGATTTCAAATTAATTTCACAGGAATGTTCCTTGGATGTCCCTCTTCCAAAATTGCTCAAACCATTGTGCTTGGATGAACAAGATGGCCACCAGAGCTAAAATTATTAAAACCACATTGGGTCAACCAAAATTGCTCAAATCCTCTACTTCACTATATATTAGCTACAATTTCATTTGTACAATATGGATCAAGTGAGCGATCCAGGGCCATGATTTTTCAGTAAAAATCCCAGACTCTGTTTTCGGTGGTTTTGACCGAAAAACTGTCTGGGACCCTCAAATGTTTGTAACGGGTCCCATGGTATGCAATAATAACCAAGCTAGAACTAAATGAGCTGAAGCCTAGCATTTCCTGTAATTTACGTGTGCCCATTGGAAGACTCGGATTAGCCTGCGCATCCGCCAGATTCGAACGCACAACCTCTTGATCATGAGTCGAACAGGTTGACCGCTTGTGCTATCTAGGCTGACCCTCAATTTGAAACCCTGAGGGAAAAACCTCCAGGGATGACAAAGTTCAGGATTTATCCTGATCTCGGGATTGAGAGCTTTGGCATGATGCATATAAAGTGACATTTACTATTGTCCATTTGAAGTTTTAACAAGTCTTAATTAAATGGTTAGCTGCAACTAATCTCCATTGAGTTTGGAAGGGTAAACCCATTTATTTTTGATTTCAAGATAACATTAGGGTCACTTCAGGATTCAAATAGCAGATTTTTCAGGATTGAGATTTTTGGACTGTTCTCGCTAGGGATGCGAGGTAAAACTGGTGCACTGTTCAACACAAATAAGGTGATTTTGGAGACGCTGCTTCCAGTTTTGTGGGAATTCACTCGACATTGAGATGAAATGACTTCTCAAGCCCTGCCGCCCAATGAAACACAAAGGTTTCAATGCATTGAACTCACACCAATTTCCCTGTGCAAGCTTAGTCCTTCTACGTGGTTTACCAGTACCCACGTGTGGTCGGTATCACCTCTGCTTGGACCACAATGCAGCCAAGTCTATTTCTCCAAGCCTCGAGGGGCAGAGGCGAGGGATACACAGCAAAACTTCGCCATATCTAACACGGAGAGCTCGTTTACCATGGCTAATTCGAACTTGTTCTGGAGTCCATGGACAACTCTTCCAATACCTTCAGACATCCATATATCGGCCCCCGCCCATAGGGGCTTGAAGAAATATATGGGCTGCATGGTGCTTCCACGCAGGGCTGAATCCGGCGCGCACACTAGTACTGGTAAACCGCTTAGAGGATCTAAGCCTGTCCAGGAACCGCGGTGCGAGGCGGACCGTCCATGCTAATAAATCCTATTGGTTTCATTAGGCGACAGGGCTTGAGATGTCATTTCATCTCAGTGTCGGGTAAAAGTCCCACAAAATTGGAAGCAACATCTCCAAAATGACCTTTACAGTGTTGAGAGGGATGTTAAACCTCAAATCAGACAAACAAAACAATGTTTGCGTAAGAACAAAAATGTTTTCGAAACAATTTCGCTAGCGCCGGCCGCGATAAAATACCTCAAAGAGACGCAAAGTAGCTTTTATAATGCGCTGCTAGTCATGCTGAGCACTGTTAAGTTCAAAGACGCCGACGTGCTAATATTATCGGATACTTGAGATGAATAGCGGCAAACTTGTTTAACTCTTATCATGCTGTTCACGACAACCCTTTTCTTTTGAAACAGTGTAGATCCAGATCAGATGGCTTCTGAAGAAGCCATCTGATCAGGATCTACACTGTTTGGCATTCAGTTTATGAATTTGTAGCAATAAATTACATCAAGTAATTTGATTGGTTGATAGACAGAAATGGGTGTGGCTTAGATGAATATTCAGCAAGATAAGGGTTAATCGAAGTGGAATGATTTTAGCTATTTTGGTAGGAAGCCACCTAGGCAGCATTCCTGTGAAGTTTGAATCAAATTGGCCCAAGCATATAGTTGTCGTTTAAAGATTTTCTATTTTTAGCTCTGGTGGCCATCTTGTTCACTAGAGCAGAACCATTTTAGCTATTTTGGGAGAGAGCCACCCATGCAACATTCCTGTGAAGTTTAAATGAGTTTAGGGTTTAGGAGAAGTTGTCTTTAAAGCAATTGTTGAAGACGGACAACGCATGACCGACATTGACTGATCACAATAGCTCACCATGAGCACTTTGTGCTCAGGTGAGCTAAAAATGGAGAACATCCAGGTTTTCTTCCAGCCAGCTTCTGTAACAGTATACTGATTGAACCATTAACTTGAGCTGTAAACTGTACCGAAATTCAGATCCAATCCTCCTATTTGAAATATGGATTTATAAACCTCTGGAGGTAAAACAATCGGTTAAAGAAACTTGTGCTTCACACTCCTGTATCAAATTGTTTTACCTCCCTGTTTTTAACCCCATATTTCAATAGGAGAATGAATAAACTTTATGTATCATCTGACCGTAATTTTTCCTTTGATATGAGCTTTTCATGTAACTTGTCCAATTTTTCAGTAAACGGGTTCATTAATAAAAGTGCAATTTAACATTGACCTGACAAGCTCACTTGTCCTGAGAAATAAGATAACATATCTTTATCAAGTCAAGGTATTGCAATGCAATTGATACATGGGGTAACTGAAAAATTAATATTTTTGGCAACCAGGGTTTTCAGGGGTGAGAACTAGGGCTGGTTCCCGCCTTTGGAAATTTTACCGTGGTAGATTGAATGTCATTGGGTTCACCCCTATAGAGCAGATGCCATCCGTTCTCTGCCGGGTGTTTCTCAAATGGGAAGAACCTTTGGTACTGTTTGCAACTTGGTTCGACAATCAACTTCCATTGTTTGTGTCCTCAGTTCCAGATCACATGGAATGTCAGGCCTCATATTTTTCAGGCATATGCAGGATTTCAGGCTTTTAGAGCTTGATTTTTTTCTTGATTTCAGGCTTTTTAGATTTTGATTTTTCCTCCTATATTCTGTTTAAAATGACTTATCCTCTGAATAAAATTATTTATCTACACCCATTTCAGACTATTCACCAATCAAATTACTTGATGTAATGTATTTGTTCAATTCACAAATTGCATTACAAACAGTGTAGATCCTGATCAGATGGCTTCTTCAGAAGCCATCTGATCTGGATCTACACTGTTTGTAAAGGTAGTGGTTGTCATGTTCAGCAGGAGAAATCGGGTCTTTCAGGCATGGAAAAGCTTGGTCAGTATGAGGCCTGAATGTGCAGTAGATTCAATATCTCTAGATTGGGGGAATCTTTTGCATATGCGTTTCCACCATTCAAGATAGTCCCTCTAGTTCTAGAGAAAATCAAAGCGTCCAGAAGCTGAGTCATTCTGATTACGCCTCTATGGCCTCAGAGATCTTGGTTTTCAGTAAGGCTGCCACGATTAATAGGATAATCAATTAATTGATCGATAGATTCCAGAAATATGATTATCGATACTGATTTTTCGTAATCGATTATTTTCTTAGTAGAATTTACCAGCCAAAGAAATTTCTTAAATAGCTAGATGAGTGGCAAACAGTGCAGACCCTGATGAGACGCCGCGTTCTGCGGCGTCTCATCTGGGTCTACACTGTTTGCTCCGGCCTGTCTGTGCAAATACCTAGAGTTAAGTACAACATATGGTAAGAGTCATATTCAGACAGAAAGCCAGACAGGTAAAATAATGACCAAATCTCCAGTGATTACTAATCGATTATTTATCGATATGGCAAGACCGATAATCGATTATCATTTCAGCACCGATTAGCCAGCCCTAGTTTTCAGTCGTACTGAGTCTAGTCTCAAGACTTCCAATCAGTCTTGCAGTCATTCCGGTTCTAGTATCTGAAAATGTGGATCAGGCACTCCATTCCAATCCGGGAATGCTTCGCCTACACACCTGGATGTTGTCAGAAATCAAATCAGAGGTAGATACATTTCTTGGTTTGCTTCCAAGTGTATCTCCAAATCTACAAGGAGCTCCACTCTCAAGCTTTAGTCTGGAAGATGGAAAGTATTTTCTAGTTGGTGTGAGGAAAGGAAAATTAATCCAGTCACTCCCTCTTAGAGGTTTTGATGGATTTCTTTTGCTACCTGTTCTCTACCCTTAAATTGTCTATTTCATTTATAAAAGGGTACAGGTCGGTAATCTCATACACGTTAAAATATTCTTTGGCTTCATACATATCATTAAAACCCGTTATCACCAACTTATTAAAGGGTTTTGCACTATGCCGACTTTGACTCCAAATTGGAATTTACATGCGTGTTGTGGTCTTTAACTAAGCCACCTTACGATCCTTAAAATCAGCCTCCTTTGTTCATTTGACTCATTAGCCTGTATTTCTACTGGCCTTCGCTTCAGCTCGCATAAGTGAGATTCATGCTTTGTCAATTGCAGATGGTTGTTTCAGGTATTTCAAGAACAATTGACTCCATTCCACTTCTCACTTAACCTGGGCTTCTGGATGAAAATCGGCTTCCTGCTTCTATGCCTGAACCTACTTTTATTCCTGGTATTTCCAGGATTTGTGGATCGGATGCTGATGAGAAACTTTTATGTCCTGTTCGAGCCTTACGTTTTTGCATCGGAGCGTCTAGAGCTATTTGAGCTGATCGCCATAGACTTTTCATTCCAGTCAAGGGTTCTGGAGATATTTCTCCGTCCTCAATATCAAGGTGGATTTGTAAAGTGATTAACCTTGCTTATGCTAATCTCACTTTTATCCAAATATCATTCCTGAATATCTCGACCTATGTGGTTAGATCTCTACATCTTGGGCATACTGGAACTCCATTTCTCATTTGCCATGCAGCTTATTGGTGTTCCAGTCCCATTTTTTCATCCTTTTACCTGAGGGATTTGGTCCCATTCGTAATGATACTCATTCCTTGGGTAGATTGGTAGCTTCTTAGTCTATTACTGAGAAGCACTTATTGTGGGATCTTGTTTCCTTGGTTGTTTGTTAGCCTCTTTGAATAGGTGTGAACCTTCTATTTTGACTCTTTATCTTCTCCACTTATGGGATTTTTGGATTTGGATCACTTGCAGTCACTGTCATGGTGGATCCCTTCCTTACGTTACCATCATTGGAGGGATCAAAAAAGGGATAAACAACCAAGGTCAGAGGAGTTGGGTATGTATATTGTATATAAACATAAATTTTTCATCCAACCCTCCACTTGCTTTGAATTCAGACTTTAATTGTAGTGATGGGTAGGTTTATTTGACATGAAAATGAAATTTTTAATGTAAAATTAATTTTAATAATATACCTACCCATCACTACAATGGCATGTCCCGCCTCCCAGCCCCGCCTGAAACAATAATATAGTTAACTGATTGAAATATGAGCTTTTTCTCCATGCTTGGCGCGAATGCCAGAGTCCCATGACTAGTATCGTCTGCCCATTGGTCTGATAAGATATGTGACCTCAGCGACCCATCAGGACTCGTTGCTAGAAAGGTCACGTGAAGCGTCTATGGAAATGGGACATTTGTTTGTTTGAGGTTTAACATCCCCGTCAACTCTGTTAAGGTCATTTTGGATAGGTTGCTTCCAATTTTGTGGGACTGTTACCCGACGGAAAAGGGACATGCTAGTGGCATTTCTAGCTAGTTTTTAGCTCACCTGAGCACAAAGTGCTCAAGGTGAGCTTTTGTGATCGGTCTTTGTCCGTCGTCCGTCGTTCGTGCGTTCGTGCGTCCGTCCGTCGTCAACTTTTGCTTTAAACAACTTCTTCTCCAAAACTGCTGGACCGATTTTGAAATAATTTCACAGGAATATTCCTTTGGTGACCCTCTACCAAAATTGCTCAAATCGTTCCGCTCGTGTGAACAAGATGGCCGCCAGAGCTAAAAATTCTCCTCCTTAACCAGTGCAAGGATTTTGATATAATTTCACAGGAAGGTTCCTTGGGTGACCCTCTACCAAAATTGCTCAAATCGTTCCGCTCAGGTGAACAAGATGGCCGCCAGAGCTAAAAATAGAAAAACCTTTAAACAACTTCTTCTCCTTAACTAGTGGATGGATTTTGAAATTATTTCACTGGAATGTTCCTTGGGTGACCCTTTACCAAAATTGCTCAAACCGTTCCGCTCTGGTGAACAAGATGGCTGCCAGAGCTAAAAATAGAAAAACCTTTAAATGACTTCTTCTCCTTAACCAGTGGATGGATTTTGAAATTACTTCACAGGAATGTTCCTTGGGTGACCCTCTACCAAAATTGCTCAAAATGTTCCGATCGGGTGAACAAGATGGCCGCCAGAGCTAAAAATAGAGAAACCTTTAAACGACTTCTTCTCCTTAACTAGTGGATAGGTTTTTAAAATTACTTCACAGGAATGTTCCTTGGGTGACCCTCTACCAAAATTGCTCAAACCGTTATGCTCGGGTGAACAAGATGGCCGCCAGAGCTAAAAATAGAATAACCTTTAAACGACTTTTTCTCCTTAACCAGTGGATGGATTTTGAAAATATTTCACTGGAATGTTCCTTGGGTGACCCTTTACCAAAATTGCTCAAAATGTTCCGCTCTGGTGAACAAGATGGCTGCCAGAGCTGAAAAACAGAAAAAACTTTAAACGACTTCTTCTCCTTAACTAGTGGATGGATTTTTAAATTACTTCACAGGAATGTTCCTTGGGTGACCCTCTACCAAAATTGCCCAAAGCCGTTCCGCTCGGGTGAACAAGATGGCCACCAGAGCTAAAAATAGAATAACCTTTAAACGACTTTTTCTCCTTAACCAGTGGATGGATTTTGAAATTATTTCACTGGAATGTTCCTTGGGTGACCCTTTACCAAAATTGCTCAAACCGTTCCGCTCTGGTGAACAAGATGGCTGCCAGAGCTAAAAAAAGAAAAACCTTTAAACGACTTCTTCTCCTTAACCAGTGGATGGATTTTGAAATTACTTCACAGGAATGTTCCTTGGGTGATCCTCTACCAAAATTTCTCAAACCGCTCCGCTCTGGTGAACAAGATAGGCTGCCAGAGCTAAAAATAGAATAACCTTTAAACGACTTTTTCTCCTTAACCAGTGGATGGATTATGAAATTATTTGACAGGAATGAGGTTTGAGGTTTTTAGCTGTGGTGGCCATCATGCTCAGTTAAGCAAAATATTTTGAGCAATTTTCTTAGAGGGTCACTCATGGAACATTCCTATAAAATTGCTTCCTTTTAGAGACAGATGGCTTTTGAAAGTTTTGGCCCCCACCCACCTTGGCTGCAAGGTGCTTCTACAGGAGTATTGGTAAACCACTTTGAAGGTCTTAGCCTGTCCAGGCAAAGTGGTGCGAGTGGAACCATCTGTGCATTTAAACCCCATTGGTTTCATTGGGCGGCAGGGATTGAGATGTCATTTCATCAAAAATGACTTCTACATGTACTTCTCAAAATGACTTCTGCTCCTAAACAGGCAGACTGATTTTGAATTAATTTCACAGAAATGGTCTTTGGGTCCAACCGAAATTGCTCAAACCCTCCACACCACCATATATTACCCACAATTTCGTTTGTACAATATGGATCAGGTGAGCGATCCAGGGCCATCATGGCCCTCTTGTTTTTTTTAGTCAGAGTGACCCAGACCTGCGTCTGGTTAAAAGGCTTTAATTGTCATGATGGGTAGGTATATTATTAATTAAAATTAATTTTACATTAAAAATTTCATTTTGATTGGGCAACATGAGGTTTTTGATTATCTCAACAATACACACCAGGCAGCAGAAAAATCGCGAGAAAATCAGAAAATGAACTAGAAGAAAGTCACTAAATTCTACAGTTGAGCCTGAGGGGCCCATTGAATGATCTCTAGTGCGCCCCTCATGTAAAAAGCGGGCCCAGGGCGCAATGGCGCAGCCTAGATTGAACACTGTTCATATTACTCAAAACGTCACACATTCAGAACGTCTATTGATAATCATCCCAGGCGCCATTGCGATGAAATCATGAATAATGTTGATGTGACTGAAACTTCCCGCATTTGAATATAGCAAATTCACCGCAAAAGCGTTAGCTTGTACTAAAGTAGTTCCAGCTGGAGATTTATTTCCCCGGCTAAGAGGAAATATTTCTTAAGGAAAATGCCAAGTTTATGTCTAGCAGAAATCATGTAGTATTCCTCTTTTATGCATTACTTATTTATAAATTACATATATGGTCCGATTATTGCACACTGGAATGTTAACTGTACTGAAGGCAATTGATAACTAACAGTAAATTGCAGATTTAAAGAGGGCATGAGGGTATGAACTGATAAATAGAATTATGTCTCCCCCCCCCCCCCCCCCCCCCCCGATTTTTTTTTCGGAGAGACATATTGTCTCTCTGGGCATCTGTCTGTCCGTTTGTCCATCTGTCACACATTTGTGTCTGCTCTATAACTTGAAAAACGTTCCAGCTATCTTCACGAAACTTCATATAAATATTAATCAGCATTAGACAATGTGCAGTGTGCAAGAACTATAACTCTAGCATTTATACTTTTTGAATTAATTCCCTTGGAAGTTTGTTGGTATGTATATATGTATGGGCAAATCGTGTCCGGTCAATAACTTTATTATTTTCAGATGGATTTTAAAATTACTTAGCATAAATATTAACAAGTATAAGACGATGTGTGGTGCGCATGAGGCAGGTCGGTACCTCAAAGTTCAAGGTCATACTTAGAGGTCAAATGTCAAAAAAGGGGCCTTTTTTTCGTGTTTGGTCAATAACTTTCTAATTTTGAGATGGATTTTAAAATTACTTGGCAGAAATATTAACAACCATGAGATGTGTGGTGCGCATGAGGCAGGTTGGTACCTCAAAGGTCAAGGCCATACTTAGAGGTCAAAGGTCAAAAATGGGGCCTTTTTTGTGTTTGGTCAATAACTTTCTTATTTTGAGATGGAGTTTGAAATCACTTGGCAGAAATGTTAACCGATATAAGACGATGTGTTGCCTGCATGACCCAGGTTGGTACCTCAAAGGTCAAGGTCACACTTAGAGGTCAAAGGTAAAAAAGGGGCCTTTTTTCGGGTTTTGTCAATAACTTGCTTATTTTTAGATAGAATTTGAAGTTACTTGGCAAAAATGTTAACTATCATGAGACGATGTGTTGCATACATGATTCAGTTTGGTACCTAAAATGTCAAGGTCATACAGAGAGGTTAAAGGTAAAAATGGGGCCGTTTTTGTGTTAAGTCAATAACTTTCTTATTTTTAGATGGATTTTGAAATTACTTTGCAGAAATGTTAACCACCATGAGACGATGTGTTGCGTGCATGACCCAAGTTGGTACCTCAAATGTCAAGGTCGTATTAAGAGGTCAAAGGACAAAAAAGGGCGTTTTTTAGTGTTCAGTCAATAACTTTCTTATTCCTGGATGGATTGTGAAATTACTTGAAAGAAATGTTAACCATCATGAGGCGATGTGGTGCAAGCTAGACCCAGGTCGGTACCTCCAAGATCAAGGTCATACTAAGAGGTCAGAGGTAAAAAAAAGTTGTTTTTTTTTTTGTGTCCAGTCAATAACATTTTTATTTCTGGATGGACTTTATATAAAGTAACCATGAAGAAATGTTCACCATCATTAGACCATGAGTCATGTGCAAGACCAATGTCCATACCTCCAATGTCAAGGTCATACCTAGAGGTCAAATGTAAAAAAGGGACAGTCAATAACTTCCTTATTCTTTGATGGATTATGAAATTACTTGGCAGAAATGTTAACCATCATGAGACGATGTGTTGTATCTCAAAGGTCAAGGCCATACTTAGAGGTCAAAGGTAAAACAGGGCTTTTTTGTGTACGACCAATAACTTTTTTATTTTTCTGTGAACATTTTTAAAGTTACTTTGCAGAAATGTTCATCTTCATTAGATGATGTGTTGCACACAAGACCCAGCTCAATACCTCCAATGTCAAGGTTATACTTAGAGGTCAAAAATGAGGAGACATCTGTGTTTTTACAGAAAAACAAATTCTAGTTTAGATTTGTGTCATTTGATATTTTAAAAGTTAGTCATTCTTGGCTGAACGCATGTAGAATTGCTCGGCAAGCCTCGCAATTCTACAAGCTTTCTCGAAGCCTTGCTTGATAAACTTGATAGCTGGTATTCTCTGTATTTTTGTCATTTTTTATGATCAAGGTTTTGACAATGTGTTACCTAATAAAAGTTAGTTTTGAACAGCTGGCCCCAGATGCCAGACTGATCTGCACATTTACTCGTTATGAAAACACGCCTATACAAATGCATTGTAAACTGTACCGCCAAAAAAAAAAAACAAATTTAACCCTTATCTTGCTGTTCACGACAGCCCATATCTTTGGAAACAGTGTAGATCCAGATCAGATGGCTTCTGAAGAAGCCATCTGATCAGGATCTACACTGTTTGGCATTCAGTTTATGAATTTGTAGGAATAAATTAAATAATCTGATTGGCTCAAAGTCAGAAATGGGTGTGGCTTAACTGAATATTCAGCAAGAGAAGGGTTAAGGTGAATTTTGTGATATTTTTTCTTATTTTCGCTCTAAAATATAGATTGTGGATCAAGGTTTACCCCTGTAAACAACAGTTTTACTATATAAAGGTGGGGTTCAAGGGGGTCAAAATTATATAGGTGTGGTTTCGTGATGTGCTGGGTAATCTGCACCTTTGTTCACAAATTTTATGTATTAAAGACACGTTTTTCTCCTGTTAAACAAGTTTTTCATGTTTTTATGCCTCCGCATCGTATGATGCCGGGGGCATATAGTTTTTAGGTTTTCCGTACATGCGTACGTGCGTCCAATTGTACGAAAGTGTATACGTACGTAATCCTGTTAGACTCGGGTTAAGGTTTTTGGTCCAGGTGGAACTTGAGCACATATTTTTCAAACCATGCAATGGATGTGGTTTATATTTAGTATGATGATAGATATGGGTCAAAAGTTTTATTCAGCAACATCCCCACCCATACCCGTGACCTCAAGGTCAAGGTCACGGACTTAGAAATTTATAACGTTTAAGACCAAGGTTAAGGTATTTGTACCAGGTAGAACTTGAGCTCATATATTCAAAACCATATGATGGATTTGGTTCATATTTAGTATGATGATAGATATAGGTCTAATGTTTTATTCAGCAGTACCCCCATCCATACCCATGACCTCAAGGTCAAGGTCATGGACTTAGAAATTTTTAATGTTTAAGACCCAGGTTAAGGTATTTGTACCAGGTAGAACTTGAGCTCATATTTTCCAAACTGGGTATTGAACTTGGTTTATATTCGGTATGATGATACATATAGGTTCAATGGTTTATTCAGCAATACCCACACCCATACCCATGACCTCAAGGTCAAGGTCACAGACTTAGAAAAATTATAATGTTTAAGACTCGGGTTAAGGTATTTGTACCACGTTGAACTTTTATGATTCATTGGTTCATATTTGGTTTGATGATAGATACAGATCCAAATTTTATTCAGTAATACCCCACCAATGCCTATGACTTCAAGTTAAGGCCACAGACATAGAAATTTTCAAATTTAAGTATGTTAATAGCTTACATTTTCCAAACTTTACAATGGATTTGCTTCATATTTGGTATGACAATAGTTGCCGGTCCAAACTTCCATTGAGCCATACCCCCACCCTTGACCTCAAGGTGAAGGTCATAGACATAGAATTTTTTTATATTATGTATTTTCAGAGTTCATATTTCCTGAACCATTTGATGGATTTGCTTCATATTTGGAATGATGATACAGTTCAAAAGTTTCATTCAGCCATAACCCCGCCCCTGCCCCATGACCTTAAGGTCAAGGTTGCAGACTTAGAAATGTTTAATGTTAATGTTTGTAAGAGCTCATATTTTCCAAACCATTTGATGTATTGAGTTCCTATTTGGTTATTTTTCAAAGGTTTAATCAGCAATACACAAATCCAATGACCTAATGACCTAAGGATACTTTTCCGTGCGAGTTATAGTGTCCAATCACAGGGGATGAGATAGGCCCCTGGGCGGGGGCATTTGTGTTGTATTGACACATTTCTAGTTCTGAATATCATTTGTTAGGTTGACCCCCAGAATGGCACTGTAGGTTTTGGATCTGGTCTTCATGGTTGGGCCTTCACCCTGAAAGATTTTGCTAAGATGTACGCCAAGAAGTTCAAGATCGAGGAACCCAAGCTGATGAGGAGATTATGGGGAGACAACTTCTACATTGACGCCGAGAAGAAATGGACAAAAAGCGCTGAACAAGGTGGACTTGATAACAGGGGCTTCAATAAATATGTCTTGACACCCATCTATAAGGTAAGACTTAAGTTGATATGAGCAATGCCCGTGTGTACAGGGCACATACCACATGTATGCAGTAGTGCAGTACAGTATGACTAAATTTAATATTTAACTTGAATATCTTTTATGACTTGAGCATGTTGAGAGTAGCGTAAAAATCCTAAAAATTCAAACACCTTGAGGACATGCTATAATTCCACTTAAATATTAACAGGTTTGTTTTGCGATCCAGCAAGGAGTCCATAAAATGGAGATGGAACGGCAGGCGGTGTAGACCCTGATCAGGCTGCTGCTTTCAGGAGCAGTCTTATCTGGGTCTACACTTTATAGGCCTGTCTGTCCCAATTCTTAGGATCATTACAGTATGTTAATTTGTTCAAAGCTGCATGGTGCTTACCTTCAGAGCTGAAACCGACCAATTTTTGAGGACTGGTAAACCACCTTGTAGAAGATTTAAGCCAACCTGAGAAAAGTGGTTTACAGTGGGACCGTCCCTTAAATCCTAACAGTTGTTTTGTGCATTAGGGCTTCAGATGTCATTTACATCTTGGTGCGGGATAAAAGTCTGCATAATAGGAAGGAAAAATTCCAAAATGACTTTAAGGGAATGGGAACACCTGGCCGATTTTTCCGCCATTTTTCAAAGGGAGACAACTTTCGGGACTTCCTGTCCGCTTTTCTATAAGCCCTGTCCCACTGAAAAGGGGTCTACATTTAAAGGAAAGAATTTGCTCCCCAGGTGCAAATTCTTTCCCTCAGGAGCAAATTCTTTCCTTTAAGAGTTGACGCGTATTGACATGGGACACAAAAATACTTTTGCAGGAGTTGCCTCCCCTGAAGATGTTCCCATTCCCCTCAATAGTATTGACAGGGACGTTAAACTGCGAAATAAACAAAAATGAACGCGTGTTCACATTTGAATCGCCTCAAGGTGATTCAGAGATGGAAAATTATTGAAAATTTTTCTTGTCCTGCATGGCCAATTGGTATATTTAGTAGGCAAAAGTTTCACTGTTCCTCCCAAACTATTTTACTCCTGGCAGGTGCACAAGTGGAACTTTCTACCACTGTGATTCTAATGAGTACCAGGGGTGAGAAAGTTCAGGATTAATCCTCATTTCAGGATTGAGAGCTTTGGCCAGATGCATATAAATTGTCATTTATTATTGTCCATTTGAAGTTTTAACATGTTTTAATTAAATGGTTAGTTACAACTAAGCATGAAGCAACTAATCTACATTGATATTGGAAGGGTAAAGCATTTATTTTTGATTTCAAGATAACATTAGGGTCACTATAGGATTCAAATAGCAGATTTTCAGGATTGAGATTTTTGGACTGTTCTCACCCCTGGAGTGCACACAAAAAAGTTTTCAAGATAAAATCACGAAATAAAAAAGGTTGACGAATCGTCCTGAAGATATCTTGTTTTATAGTGGTGAGTTTTTACCAACAGCTAAGGTCATACGGAGACTGGACCTTGGTTTAAAGACACATCCGAAAGTCAGGAGAAGCCGGGAATCAAACCCAGGACTCCTGGTATATGAGGCAAGTAGCATAACCACTACACCACTGAGGCTCCTATTTCTGGTTGTCTAGTGACTTCAGAGTTCTAATAAGCCATGGAAAACAAGCCATCCATCTTGCACACAACAGCTGGCAAACGTCACGCCAGTAGCGATACGAATTTTTTATGTTGTATTGCTGTAAGCCCGTCATTATTTGCTTGCTGGCCTGAGTCTCGTTGCGAAAAAAATGTATAGTTCATCACATAAACATGCCTATATGATTTTTACCCTCTTGAATCCCACCTTTATAAAGTAAAACTGGGGTTTACGGGGTAAACCTTATTTTTCTTGTTTCGGTTCTAAAAAATTAGTTTTTGGGTACTCATTATACCCCCCGCAAACGAAGTTTAAGCGGTGTATAAGGTTTTCCAGGGTTCTCATTAGGATTTTGAAAAATGGAGTAAAAATGCTGTCCTCAAGAAAAACTGGAGTTTTACCATACTTTTCTATTGAGACTTTCCAAAAAGTGTGAGACAGAAATGAAAAAGTTGGAGTAAATTACTCCAAATTTGGAGTTAACGAAAACTCTGGTTTTCACGTTGTCCCATCCGTCTGTCCGTAACACTTTGGTTTTCCCTGCATATCTTGCTTAATAAATTACAGAATCTTATCATGTTTTTGCATAAATGTTGATATTGATGAGATGCTGCTGCTACATGAAAATAAAGGTCCTGCGATCAATACTGTTAAAGTTATTCCCCTTTGTAATTCTTGAAAACTTGTCCGTGACACTTTTGGTTTTCCTGTATATCTTGCTTAATAATTTTAATAACTTTTGTATTTATTGTTCTAGATAAATGAAACTTATATCACACTTGGTGCCTGAGGTAAGGAAGCTGTTGTAGTAAAATATTTATCAAGGGCCCATAACTCTCGGAGTTTTGTCCCTAGATAGGTTTTCATTTAACATAGCCATTTTTTGAGGTCTAATAATGTTAAAGTGTATAGGGAGTACCTTGTTAGCGGAACTCCTCTCACAGTTTAAGGGTGATCGTTTTGAAACTTTGCAGGTGTTTTCATATAGGTCTGAAGATGTGCATGCGGTGTTTTCATACTCCTAAAATTATTTCTTTCACTTTTTTCGTCCTTTTTAACTTAGCCATTTTTTCAGGTCTAAGAATGTTAAAGTATACAGGGAGTGGGTACCTTGTTAGCGCTCACAGTTTTAGGATGATCATTTTGAAACTTATCAGGTGTTTTCATATAGGTCTGAAGATGTGGATGTGATTTTTTCATACTCCTAAAATTATTTCTTTCACTTTTTTCATCTCGCCTTGCAAACCAGGGATCGCAGGATCGATCCCGGGCTTCTCCAGACTTTCGGATGAGTCTTTAAACCGAGGTCCCGTCTCCGTATGACCTTAGCTGTGGGTGGGACGTAAAACTAAAACTCACTCACTCACTTCACTTTTTTCATTTTTTAGCTCACCTGTCACGTAGTGACGAGGTGAGCTTTTGGGATCACTTTTTGTCCGTCGTGCGTGCGTGCGTAAAGTTTTTTCTTCAAATGACATCTCCTCCTAAACCACTGATCAGATTTTGACCAAACTTCACAGGAATGATCCTTAGGTGTCCCCTTTCAAAGTTGTTCAAATGGTTCCGGTCCATTGCACATCTATGTCACAGGAGCTAAAAATAGATTTTTTAATCGAAAACTTTAAAAATCTTCTTCTCTGAAACCGCAAGGCCCAGGTCTTTGATATTTGGTATGAAGCTTCATCTAGTTGACCTCTACCAAGATTGTTAAGATTATAGCCCTGGGGGCCAAAATGCCCCCGCCCCGGGGGCCTTTGGTTCTACATAGGCTTGTATAGGGAAAATCATTAAAAAATCTTCTTCTCTGAAACCATAAGTCCCTAGTCTTCAATATTTGTTGTGAAGCTTTACCTGGTGGACCTCTACTAAGATTGTTCAAATTATAGCCTTGTGGCCAAAAATGCACCCGCCCCGGGGGCCATTGGTTTTACATAGGCTTATACAGGCAAAATCTTTAAAAATCTTCTCCGAAACCGCAAGGCCCAGATCTTTGATATTTGGTGTGAAGCTTCATCTAGTGGACCTCTACCAAGATTGTTCAAATTATAGCCCTGGGGGCCAAAAATGCCCCTGCCCAGGGGGCCTTTGGTTTTACATAGGCTTATACAGGGAAAATCTTTAAAAATATTCTTCTCTGAAACCGCAAGGTCCAGATCTTTGATATTTGGTGTGAAGCATCATCTAGTGGACCTCTTTCAAGATTGTACAAATTATAGCCCAGGGGCCAAAAATGCCCCCACCCCAGGACCCTTTGGTTTTTCATAGGCTTATATAGGGAAAACCTTTAAAAATCTTCTTCTCTGAAACCACAAGGCCCAGGTCTTTGATATTTGGTATGAAACTTCACCTAGTGGACCTCTACTAAGATTGTTCAAATTATAGCCCTTGGGCCAAAAATGCCCCCCGCTCAGGGGGCCTTTGGTTTTACCTAAGCTTATGTAGGGGAAATCTTTAAATCTTTTCTTCCTTGAAACCGCAAGGCCCAGGTCATTGATATTTGGTGTGAAGCTTAATCTAATAGACCTCTAACAAGATTGTTCAAATTATAACCCTGGGGCCAAAAATGACCCCGCCTCGGGGGTGTTTGGTTTTACAAAGGCTTATATAGGGAAAATCTTTAAAAAATCTTCTTCTCAGAAACTGCAAGGCCAAGGTCTAAGATATTTGGTGTGAAGCTTCATCTATAGCAGGGCCCAAGCTAACCCAAAAAAATTGGGAGAAGTGACTTCTCCCTCCTGGAAAAATAGGGAGAAGTTTGCTGGGTCTAGGGAGAAGTGGGTGCGGCTAAACGCCGGACAACAACAATGTAATGAGTTCTCCTGTAAACCCCTATTTGGAGAATAGTGTGTTTTATAGGGGTATCAATGAATTCCGCCATTAAGACCACCTAAATGAAGACTAATTCTGCTTTAAAATGCTTATTTGGTTGGCTGCAGTTATTCTTTCTTTCTGTTTTCTGCATACAGTGACCCCTGATCAGAGACCACTTTTAAGACCACTTTTGAACTGTCCCTAAGGTGGTCTTAATGTAGTAATTTTACTGTATTTGGGCAAGCTGTAACTTTTGTTATTTCCAACCATGTTACAATGAATGGTGTTATAAAGTAAAGAGGTTTCTGTGTAATAGATCATTTCACTAAGTTCCTGTCACAATTGTATTTTAAAACAGACTCTAGAAACAAGGGGGAACAACCTCGCTAGATGAAAATCAGTTGTTATTTTTTATGAATTTGGATAATTACTGAATATTTACCGGCAAGTAATAATTATTTTCACTTACAAAATAAAAAATTGCTACCTCCTTTTGTTGTTGTCCTTGAAAAAAAAAATGAAAACGATTGATGGATGAAAAAGTAATGTACAAACAAATCAATGGCAAAACTATCTATATTTAAAATTTATTAAATCTTAATGCAGTGTCAATGTCAACGGTCTCAAAAATCTTATTACTGTATACAACAGTACTTAACAAAGTACGTCCGCACCCGGACTTTGGCACGAGCTAACGGTACAAATATACCAGTTTAAATTACATAATCTTGTGTAATCTTAATTGGCTCTTATTGCAATAAAAACTTTGTGCAATCAACCGAGATTTATGACAGAACAAGACTACTAAGTGTGTTGCAAGTGGCTCGAGTGGCATGAGCTAACGGTTAGAATTAAATTACATAACCGTACCAAACTGCAACTGGCAGGAAGTGCAGAATAAACAGTTAGCTTTGTTCAGTGTAATTACTGAGATTTCTGACACTAGTGGATCGAAGGATTATCGTCACCTTGTCAGTTTACCGTTACTATTCACAAGGAAGACACCGAAAAAAAAATTGGCGAAATTTCAGGGCGAAGTTTTTTCGCTTTCATCGCCAAAGTCGGCGAAGTGAGTCCCAACAGGGCGACTTCTTCGCCCGAGTCGCCCTCTAGCTTGAGCCTTGTATAGGACCTCTATCAAGATTGTTCAAATTATAGCCCTAGGACTAAAAATGCCCCCACCCCGAACCCTTTGGTTTTTCCGAGGCTTAATTAGGGAAAATATTTAAAATTCTTCTTCTCTGATACCACAAGGCCCTGGTCTTTGCTATTTGATATGAAGCTTCACCAAGTGGACCCCTACCAAGATTGTTCAAATTATAGCCCTGGGGCCAAAAATGCCCCCATTACTGGGGCCCTCAGTTTTACATAGGCTTATACATGGAAAATCTTTAAAAATCTTCTTCTCAGAATCCGCAAAGTCCAGATCTTTGATATTTGGTGTGAAGCTTCATCTAGTGGACCTCTTTCAAGATTGTTCAAATTATAGCCCTGGGGCCAAAAATGCCCCCACCCCTGGACCCTTTGTTTTTAATAGGCTTATATAGAGAAAACCTTTAAAATTTTCTTGTCTGAAACCATATTTGGTATGAAGCTTCATCTAGTGGACCATTACCAAGTTTGTTCAAGTTATAGCCCTTGGGCCTAGAATGTACTAGAGACACTAATTCTCAGGTGAGTGATTCAGGGCCCTCAGGGCCCTCTTGTTTTTTAATTTAGCCATTTTTTTAGCTCACCGTCACGTAGTGACGAGGTGAGCTTTTGGGATCACTTTTTGTCCGTCGTGCGTCCGTGCGTGCGTCCGTGCGTGCGTAAACAATTTCTTTAAACAACATCTCCTCCGAAACTACTGATCGGATTTTGACCAAACTTCACAGGAATGATCCTTAGGTGGACCCCTTTCAAAGTTGTTCAAATGGTTCCAGTCCGTTGCACATATAGGTCACAGGAGCCAAAAATAGATTTTTTTCACCAAAAACTTAAAAAATCTTCTTCTCTGAAACCACAAGGCCTAGGGCTTTGATATTTGGTATGAAGCTTCATCTAGTGGACCCCTACCAAGATTGTTCAAATTATAGTGCTGGGGCCAAAAATGCCCCCGCCCCGGGGCCCTTTGGTTTTACATAGGCTTATATAGGGAAAATCTTTAAAAATCTTCTTCTCTGAAACCACAAGGCCCAGGACTTTGATATTTGGTATGAAGCTTCATCCAGTGAACCCCTACCAAGATTGTTCAAATAATAGTGCTGGGACAAAAAATGCCCCCGCCACAGGGCCCTTTGGTTTTACATTGGCTTATATAGGGAAAATCTTTAAAAATCTTCTTCTCTGAAACCATAAGGCCCAGGTCTTTGATATTTGGTATGAAGCTTCATCTAGTGGACCCCTACCAAGATTGTTCAAATTATAGTGCTGGGGCCAAAAATGCCCCCGCCCTGGGGCCCTTTGGTTTAACATAGGCTTATATAGGGAAAATCTTTAAAAAAATCTTCTTCTTTGAAACCATAAGGCCCAGGTCTTTGATATTTGGTATGAAGCTTCATCTAGTGGACCCTTACTAAGATTGTTCAAATTATAGTGCTGGGACAAAAAATGCCCCCGACACGGGGCCCTTTGGTTTTACATTTGCTTATATAGGGAAAATCTTGAAAAAATCTTCTTTTCTGAAACCACAAGGCCCAGGTCTATGATATTTGGTATGAAGCTTCATCTAGTGGACCCCTACCAAGATTGTTCAAATTACAGTGCTGGGGCCAAAAATGCCCCCGCCCTGGGGCCCTTTGGTTTAACATAGACTTATATAGGGAAAATCTTGAAAAAATCTTCTTCTCTGAAACCACAAGGCCCAGGACTTTGATATTTGGTATTAAGCTTCATCTAGTGGACCCCTACCAAGATTGTTCAAATTATAGTGCTGGGGCAAAAAATGCCCCCGTCCCGGGGCCCATTGGTTTTACATAGGCTTATATAGGGAAAATCTTTAAAAATCCTCTTCTCTGAAACCGCAAGGCCCAGGACTTTGATATTTAGAATGAAGCTTCATCTAAAGGCCTCTACCAAGATTGTTCAAATTATAGCCCTTGGGCCAAAAATGGCCCTGCCCCGGGGCCCTTTGGTTTTACATAGACTTATATAGGGAAAATCTTTTAAAATCTTCTTCTCTGAAACCACAAGGCCTAGGTCTTTTATATTTGGTATGAAGCTTCACCTAAAGGACCCCTAACAAGATTATTCAAATTATAGTGCTGAGGCCAAAAATGTCCCCGCCCCGGGGCCCTTTGGTTTTACATAGGCTTATATAACCCCGGGGCCATTTGGTTTTGCATAGGCTTATGTAGGGAATATCTTTAAAAAAAATCTTCTATTTGATGTGTAGCTTCATCTAGTGGACCTTTGCCAAGATTGTTCAAATTATAGCCTTTGTTGATGTTTGGTATGAAGCTTCATCTTTAAGACCTCCCTCAACATTATGGACATTAAAGCCCTGGGGCCAATAATGGCCCTCTCTGGGGCCCACTCGTTACTCTATGGATCAGGTGAGCGATCCAGGGCAATCATGGCCCTCTGGTTTAGGTTTAATATTAATAAATGTTAGTGTGTAGGGAGTGGGTACCTTGTTGGCGCAACTCCTCTCACAGTTTTAGGTTGATCCTTTTGAAACTTTGCAGGTGTTTTTAGCTCACCTGTCATGTAGTGACAAGGTGAGCTTTTGTGATCTTATTTTGTCCGTCGTCCATGTGTGCGTAAACAATTTCTTGTCCGCACGATAGCATCTTCATTTATGATTTGATTTTAACCAGACTTGCAAACAACTTGTACCACCATGAGATCTAGGTTCCTTTCTTGAAGCAGCCATATCCCATCATGTGTTATGGAGTTACGGCCCCTGAAAGGGCAAAAATTGCCATGATAGCATCTTCATTTATGATTTGATTTTAACCAGACTTGCACACAACTTGTACGACCATGAGATCTGGGTTCCTTTCTCGAACCGGCCATATCCCATCATTAGTTACGGAGTTGCAGCCCCTGAAAGAGCAAAAATTGCCTATTTTGGTCTTGTCTGCATGATAGATGTTTCATTTATGATTTGATTTTAACTAAACTTGCACACAATTTGTACCACCACAAAATCTCGGTGAAGTTCGAATATGGGTCATGTTGGGTCAAAAAGTAGGTCAGTAGGTCAAATAAGAAAAAAAACCTCGTGAAAACACGAGAGGCCACAGTTTTGGTCCGATCATCATCAAACTTGCCCAGAATGATCATCTTGACAATATCTCAGTCAAGTTCGAATATGGGTGTTGTCGGGTCAAAAAGTAGGTCAGTAGGTCAAATCATAGAAAAACCTGAACACACTAGAGGCCACAATTTATGTCCAATCACCATCAAACTTGCTCAGAATGATCATCTTGATAATATCTTGGTCACATTCGAATAAGTCATACCAGGTCAAAATGTAGGTCAAATCATAGAAAAACCTCGTGAAGACACGAGAGGCCACAGTTTTGGTCCAATCATTATCAAACTTGCCCAGAATGATCATCTTGACAATATCTCGGTCACGTCTGAATACGGGTCATGTCGGGTCAAAAAGTAGGCCAGTAGGTCAAAATCATAGAAAAACCTTGTGAACACACTAGAGGCCACAGTTTTGGTCCGATCATCATCAGACTTGCCCAGAATGATCATTTTGACAATATCTTGGTCAAGTTAGAATATGGGGTATGTCAAGTCACAAAGTAGGTCAGTGGGTCAAATCATAGAAAAACCTTGTGAATACACTAGAGGCCACAGTTTTGGTCTGATCATCATGAAACTTGCTCAGAATGATTATCTTGACAATTTCTCTGCCAAGTTTGAATATGGGTCATGTAGGGTCAAAAAGTAGGTCAGTAGGTCATATCAGAGAAAAACCTTGTGAACACACTAGAGGCCACAGTTTTGGTCCGATCATCATCAAACTTGCTCAGAATGATAGTCTTGACAATATCTCGGTCAAATACCCAGGTTTGAATATGGGTCATGTCGGGTCAAAAAGTAGGTCAGTAGGTCAAATCATAGAAAAACCTTCTGAACACACTGGCGGCCACAGTTTAGGTCCTATAATCATCAAACTTGCCCAGAATGATCATCTTGCCAATATCCGGGTCAAGTTTGAATACGCGTCGTGTCGGGTCAAAAAGTAGGTCAGTAGGTCAAATCATAGAAAAAGCTTGTGAACACACTAGAGGGTACAGTTTTGGTCCGATCATCATCAAATTTGCCCAGAATGATCATCTTGACAATATCTCAGTCAAGTTCAAATATGGGTCATGTTGGGTCAAAAAGTAGGTCAGTAGGTCAAATCATAGAAAAACCCTCTGAACACACTGGCGGCAACAGTTTTGGTCCGATCATCATCAAACTTGCTCAAAATGATCACTTGACAATATCTTGGTTAATAGCGAATATGGGTCATGTCAGGTCAATATGTAGATCAGTAGGTGAGATTGTTGAAAAACTTTGTGAACACACTAGAGGCCCAAGTTTTGGTCCGATCATCATCAAACTTGCTCAGAATGATCATTTAGACAATATCTGTGTCAAGTTTGAATATGGGTCATCTAGGGTCAAAAAGTAGGTCAGCAGGTCAAATCATAGAAAAACGTTTTGAACACTCTGAGGCCACAGTTTTAGTCAAATCATCATAAAACTTGCTCAGAATGATCATCTGGACAATATCTCAGTTAAGTTCGAATATGGGTCATGTCAAATCAAAAAGTAGATCAGTAGGTTATTTTGTCATATCTTTTGAACGTTGAGATAGAGCCTTCATATTTGGCATGTAGGTTCTTTCTGACAAGGGCTTCCCACTCATAAAGTTTTGACCTGTGACCTTGACCTGTGACCTACTTTATTATACCTTTTGAACCATATGAGATAGAGCCTTCATATTTGGCATGCATGTTCCTTGTGAGAAGGTTTTCTCAGCCATTCAAAACTTTTGACCCATGACCTTGACCTTTGACCTACTTTGTCACAACTTTTAAAGCATTTGAGATACAGCCTTCATATTTAGCATGTAGGTTCCTTGCGACAATGTTGCTTAGATGATCCTCTACCAAAAAGGCTAAAACAATCCCACTCGGATGAACAAAATGGCCACCAGAGGTAAAAATAGAAAAATATTGTATATTTGGTTCAAATGGAAACTCCCCCTAAACCCTAAGGCCAATTTGATTCAAAGTTTCCAGGAATGTTGCCTAGGTTACTCCCTACCAAATAAGCTAAAATCACTCTGCTGATGAACAAGATGGCCATAAGAACTAAAAATAGAATGTATTCGAGACAGTGACACACAGGTGAGTGAACCGGGCCCTCTTGTCATATAGGTCTGAAGATGTGCATGTGGTTTTTTCATACTCCTAAAATTATTTCTTTCACCTTTTTCATCTTTTTTAACTTGGACATTTTTTGAGGTCTAATAATGTTAAAGTGCTTAGGGATTGGGTACCTTGTTTGCGTGAATGTGAACGGATGCTTAAAACTCGTCAAATAGATTTTGTGTTTCAATAATTTTGGGCCAAGTTGCCGGCTATGAGTTTAACTTTTTAACATGTCTGCTCTTTTTTATCCCCCGACCGAATAGGTTCGGGGGATATAGCGATCAGCCTGGCGTCCATCCGTCCGCCCGTCCGTCCGTCCGTCCGTAGACGCAACCTTGTGATGGCCATAACTCCTATACCCTTTGAGATATATTGATGGTACCTGGCACAGTTGTTCACAAGGCTGAGACAGCGTGTCATGCACAAGAACCACAACTCTGGCTACCATGGTTTTTGAGTTATCTCCCCTTCCAATAAAATAGAGTGACTACCTTGTGATGGCCATAACTCCAATACCCTTTAAGATATATTGATGATACCTGGCACAGTTGTTCACAAGGCCGAGACGGTGTGTCATGCACAAGAACCACAACTCTGGCTGCCATGTTTTTTTAGTTATCTCCCATTCCAATAAAATTGAGCCACTACCTTGTGATGGCCATAACTCCAATACCCTTTAAGATATATTGATGATACCTGGGACAGTTGTTCACAAGGCCGAGACTGTATGTCATGCACAAGAACCACAACTCTGGCTGCCATGGTTTTTGAGTTATCTCCCCTTCCAATAAAATAGAGTGACTACCTTGTGATGGCCATGACTCCAGTACCCTTTAAAATATATTGATCATACCTGGCACAGTTGTTCACAACGCCGAGACCGTATGTCATGCACAAGAACCACAACTCTGGCTGCCATGGTTTTTGAGTTATCTCCCCTTCCAATAAAATAGAGTGACTACCTTGTGATGGCCATAACTCCAATACCCTTTAAGATATATTGATCATACCTGGCACAGTTGTTCACAAGGCCGAGACGGTGTGTCATGCACAAGAACCACAACTCTGGCTGCCATGGTTTTTTAGTTATCTCCCCTTCCAATAAAATTGAGCCACTACCTTGTGATGGCCATAACTCCAATACCCTTTTAAGATATATTGATGATACCTGGGACAGTTGTTCACAACGCCGAGACGGTATGTCATGCACAAGAACCACAACTCTGGCTGCCATGGTTTTTGAGTTATCTCCCCTTCCAATAAAATAGAGTGACTACCTGGTGATGGCGATGACTCCAGTACCCTTTAAAATATATTGATCATACCTGGCACAGTTGTTCACAACGCCGAGACGGTGTGTCACGTACAAGAACCACAACTCTGGGTGCCATGGTTTTTGAGTTATCTCCCCTTCCAATAATATAGAATGACTACCTTGTGATTGCCACATCTCCAGTACTCTTTGAGATATATTGTTGGTACTTGGTACAGTTGTACATGAGGTTAAGCAGGTGTGTCACATGCAAGAACCACAACTCTGGGTGCCCTGGTTTTTTAATTTTCTCTCCTGACAATATAACCTTTTGATGGCCATAACTCCAATACCCTTTGAGATATATTGATGGTACTTGGCACAATTGTATACAAGGTTGTGACAGCACTTCATGCCTAAGAACCACAATTCTTGGTGCTATGATAAATATTTGAGTTATCTACCCTTCCAATATAACAGTATGACCAGCTTGTGATCTCCAACACCCTTTGAGACATATTGATGGTACTTTGTACAGAAATGCATGAGCTTAAGCAGGCATGTCATGCGCAAGAACCACAGTTCTGAGTACACTGGTTTTTTAGTTATCTCTCCTGAAGTATAATCTTGTGATGGCCATAACTCCAATACTTTTGTGATATATTGCTAGTTTAATTCTGGTGCACTTTCTATTGGTGAACAATCTTCTGAAGGCCATATTGGCTTTTGGTCGGGGGGATTTGCCATCTCTTCCGATGGCTATTTTTTAGCTCACCTGTCACGTAGTGACAAGGTGAGCTTTTGTGATCACTTTTGGTCCGTCGTGCGTCCGTGCGTGCGTGCGTGCGTCCGTAAACAATTTCAAATAAGTATATCTCTCATACCCCATAGTCAATCTTGATCAAATTTCATGAGAAGCATCATCAGGTAGGGGGACAGGCTGCATAAGGTTTTTGGGCTGATCAGATTGGAATTGTGGTTGCCATGGCAACATATAGCTCCCATAGACTTACAATGGGAAAAAATTAAAATATCTTCTTCTCTGAAACCACAGGGCCCAGAGCTTAGATATTTAGCATGTATTAATGGCCAGTGGTCACCTACATAATTCCTGCCAATCATGCTCCTTGGGTCCAAATTGGCCACGCCCCGGGGCCCCTTCGCTCCCATAGACTCATAATGGAACAAAAAGCTTCAAAAATCTTCTTCTCGGAAACCACAGGGCCCAGAGCTTAGATATTTAGCATGTAGCAATGGCAAGTGGTCACCTACATAATTTCTGCCAATCATGCCCCTTGGGCCCAAATTGGCCACACCCCGGGGCCCCTAAGCTCCCATAGACTCAAAATGGAAAAAAAGCTTAAAAAATCTTCTTCTCTGAAACCACAGGGTCCAGAGCTTAGATATTTAGCATGTAGCAATGACCAGTGGTCACCTACATAATTCCTGCCAATCATGCCCCTGGGTTCCAAATTGGCCACGCCCCGGGGCCCCTTCGTTCCCATAGACTCATAATAGAACAAAAAGCTTCAAAAATCTTCTCCTCGGAAACCACAGGGCCCAGAGCTTAGATATTCAGCATGTAGCAATGGCAAGTGGTCACCTACATAATTCCTGCCAATCATGCCCCTGGTGTCTAAACGGGCCACGCCCCGAAGCCCTTTAGCTCCTATGGACTCATAATGGAAAAAAGCTTCAGAAATCTTCTTCTCTGAAACCACAGGGCCCAGAGCTGAGATATTTGGCATGTAGCAACAGCAAGTGGTCACCTACATAATTCCTGCCAATCATGCTCCTGGGGCCCAAATTGGCCACACCCCGGGGCCCCTTAGCTCCCAAAGACACATAATGGAAAAAAAGCTTCAAAAATCTTCTTCTCTGAAACCACGGGGTCCAGAGCTTAGATACAGTCAAACCTGTCTTAGTGGCCACCTCTATTAAGCAAGCAACCTGTCTTAAGCAAGCAGGCATTTAGTTCCCGAAAAAGGCAAATGCATTAAAATTCACCTGTATTAAGCAAGCACCTGTCTTAAGCAAGCACATTTTCATTATCCCTGAGGTGCTTGCTTAACACAGGTTGGACTGTATTTAGCATGAAGCAATGGCCAGTGGTCATCTACATAATTCCTGCCAATCATGCCCCTGGGGCCCAAATTGGCCACACCCCGGGGCCCCTTCACTCCGATAGACTCATAATGGAACAAAAAGCTTCAAAAATCTTCTTCTCGGAAACCACAAGGCCCAGAGCTTAGATATTTAGCATGTAGCAATGGCAAGTGGTCACCTACATAATTCCTGCCAATCATGCCCCTGGTGTCCAAACGGGCCACGCCCCGGAGCCCTTTAGCTCCTATAGACTCAATGGAAAAAAGCTTCAAAAATCTTCTTCTCTGAAACCACGGGGTCCCGAGCTGAGATATTTGTCCTTTAGCAACGGCAAGTGGTAACCTACATAATTCCAGCCAATCATGCCCCTGGGGTCCAGATGGGCCACACCCCGGGGCCCCTTAGCTCCCATAGACTCATAGTGGAAAAAAAGCTTCAAAAATCTTCTTCTCTGAAACAACAGGGCCCAGAGCTTAGATATTTAGCATGTAGCAGCTGCCAGTGGTCACCTACATTATTCCTGCCAATCATGCCCCTGGGTTCCAAATGGGCAACGCCCTGGGGCCCCTTCGCTCCCACAGACTCATAATGGAACAAAAAGCTTCAAAAATCTTCTTCTCGTAAACCACAGGGCCCAGAGCTTAGATATTTAGCATGTAGCAACGGCAAGTGGTCACCTACATAATTCCTGCCAAGCATGCCCCTGGGGTCCAAACGGGCCACGCCCCGGGGCCCTTTGGCTCCTATAGACTTATAATGGAAAAAAGATTCAAAAATCTTCTTCTCTGAAACCACAGGTCCCAGAGCTGAGGTATTTGCCATGTAGCAACGGCAAGTGATCACCTACATAAATCCTGCCAATCATGCCCCTA
This sequence comes from Lucinisca nassula, assembly GCA_963580285.1. Taxonomy (NCBI): domain Eukaryota; kingdom Metazoa; phylum Mollusca; class Bivalvia; order Lucinida; family Lucinidae; genus Lucinisca; species Lucinisca nassula. The sequence goes on from OY757018.1 coordinate 100,638,923, forward strand.
GGGTCCAAATGGGCCACGCCCCGGGGCCCCTTAGCTCCAATAGACTCATAATGGAAAATAAAACTTCAAAAATCTTCTTCTCTGAAACCACAGGGCCCAGAGTTTAGACATTTAGCATGTAGCAACGGCAAGTGGTCACCTACATAATTCCTGCCAATCATGCCCCTGGGATCCAAAAGGGCCACGCCCTGGGGCTCCTTAGCTCCTATAGACTCATAATGGAAAAAAAGCTTAAAAAACCTTCTTCTCTGAAACCACAGGGCCCAGAGCTTAGATATTTAGCATGTTGCAATGGCAAGTGGTCACCTACATAAATCCTGCCAATCATGCCCCTGGGGTCCAAATGGGCCACACCCTGGGACCCCCTTAGCTCCCATAGACTCATAATGGAAAAAAAAAACTTCAAAAATCTTCTTCTCTGAAACCACAGCGCCCAGAGCTTAGATATTTAGCATGTAGCAACGGCAAGTGGTCACCTTCATATTTCCTGCTAATCATGCCCCTGGGGTCCAAATGGGCCACGCCCGGGGGCCCCTTAGCTCCCATAGACTCATAATGGAAAAAAGCTTCAAAAATGTTCTTCTCAGAAACTGAAGCACAGAACTTAGATATTTAGTATCTAGCAACATTAAATAGCCAGCTACATAAATCCTGCTAACCCTGCCCCTGGGGTCAAAATTGGCCTCGCCCCAGCTCATCACCTCCAATAGACTTAAAATGGAAAAAAACTTAAAAAATCTTCTCCTTTGAAACCATAAGGCCCAGAGCTTAGATTTTTAGTATGTAGCATCATCAAGTGGCCATCTACATAAATCCTGCCAGTTATGCCCCTGGGATCCAAATTGGCCCCACCCCTGGGCTCTTTAGCTTCCATAGACTTACAATTGGAGAGACTTAAAAAATCTTCTTCTCTGAAACCACAGGGCCCTTATAATGAAAAAAAAAAACAACAACTTCAAATGGGGAAAAAAATCTTAAAAAATCTTCTTCTCTGAAACCATAAGTCCCAGAGCTTAGGTATTTAGCATGTAGCAATGTCGAGTGGTCGCCAACACGAATCCTGCCAATCATGCCCCCTGGGGTCCAAATCCTGTGGCCCCTAAACTCCAACAAACTTATAATGGAAAAAGCTTCAAACATCTTCTTTGAAACCATGAAGTACAGACCTTAGATATTTAGTATATAGCAACACAAAATGGTCGCCTACATAAATCCTGCCAACCATGCCCTTTGGGTCTAAATTGGTCAAGCCCCAGGGCTCATTAGCTCCTATAGACTTATACTGGAAAAAACTTAAAAATTTCATTTTTCTCCAGAACCATAAGGCACAGGTTTTGTTTGTTTTGTGGTTTTACATCCCCGTCAACACTGTATAGGTCACTTTGGAGATGTCTCTTCCAATTTTATGGGACTTTTACCAGACATTGAGATGAAATTACATCTCAAGCCCTGTGGCCCAATGAAACCAGTAGGGTTTATAAGCATGGACACGGCTTTGCCTGAGCTTAGATATTTAGTATGTAGCAATGTCAAGTGGTCTCCTACACTAATGATTTTCTGGTAGACAGGTGAGCGATATAGGGCCATTGGGCCCTCTTGTTGTTATTGACCATTGTCATGCGGTGAGGGGAGGGAGTGGGGGGGGGGGGGTTGTTTGATTTGAGGTTTAACATCCCCGTCAACACTGTAAAGGTCATTTTGGAGACGTTGCTTCCAATTTTGTGGGACTTTTACCCGACATTGAGATGAGTGAGTGAGTGTTTCAGTTTTACGTCCCACCAACAGCTAAGGTCATACGGAGACGGGACCTCGGTTTAAAGACTCATCCGAAAGTCTGGAGAAGCCCGGGATCGAACCTGCGACCCCTGGTTTACAAGGCGAGTAGCGTAACCACTCGACCACGGAGGCTTCTAACATTGAGATGAAATGACATCTTAAGCCCTGTCGCCCAATGAAACCAATAGGGTTTATTAGCATGGACGGTCCGCCTCGCACTGCGGTTCCTGGACAGGCTTAGATCCTCTAAGTGGTTTACCAGTACTAGTGTGCGGGCCGGATTCAGCTCTGTGTGGAAGCATCTTGCAGCCCATATATTTCTTCAAGCCCCTATTGGCGGGGGCCAGTCGGGGGGGGGGGGGATATCTAATAAGCAGTGCTTATTCACTTTTTATACCCCCGGCATACGAAGTATGCAATGGGGGTATATAGTTTTTGTCTTTTCCGTCTGTCTGTCTGTCCGTAAACAATTATTTTGTGTCAAGGATATCTCAGGAACTGCTTCACATAGAAACTTGAAATTTTGCACACATGATCAGTATGACTACTTGTATTGTGGGAAAGAAAATAAGGGCCAAGGGGTCAGGCCTTTTAGAGTTATTTCCCTTTGTAGTTCTTGTTTCAGCTGAGGCGATGGCCCTGGCCGGGGGTATACGTGCCCCACTGGGCACTTTGTCTAGTTTCATTAGAACTGCTTCGAGGCGTTTCTAACAAGTATCGTCTTTAAAATATAGATTTTGGGTACTCATTAGAACTGCCTCAATAAGGTGGTTCTTACAAGTACCCACAATCTTTATTTTAAGCAGAAAAAAAAAAAAATAATTTTTCATCTTTAAGTTTCAATTTTTTAGGTGGTTAACCGATTTCAGACCAGAAACCCCTAAAGGGGTACCCTGGTAAACAGTGCAGGCCCAGATCAGACGCCGCAGAACGTGGCGTCTGATCGCCGCAGTGATCAGGGTCTCCACTTTTTGCTAAAAGTTCTTTTCAGTCATTTTCCAAATAAATTTTCATGAAAACACAACCTGACACCCCTAAATTTAGAAATGAACTGGAGGAAGATTCCATTTGGTTCAAAATGGCTTAAGTGTAAAATGCATTTGTATGAATGTGTGTTTTCATAATGTCATGTTTTACAAGGAAGACAACTGTCATAACTTCCGCTGTGTTTTCCTGTCCCACCCATCGGGGCTCGAAGAAATAGATTGGGCTGCATGATTCTTCCATGAAGAATTGAACTTGACCGCATATAAGGACTGGTAAACCTCTGGTCTAAGCCTGCACAGGCGAATTGGTTAGAGTCGGACACTCCCTACATTATACATACAAACCATTTAGGTTTGTTTGGGCGGTAGGTTTGTTTGATTTGAGGTTTAACGTCCCCGTCAACACTGTAAATGTCATTTTGGAGACGTTGCTTCCAATTTTGTGGGACTTTTACCCGACGTTGAGATGAAATAACCTCTCAATCCCTGCCGCCCAATGAAACCAATAGTCAACTCGGCGTGGAAGCATCGTGCAGCCCAATCTATTTCTCCAAGCCCCGATGGGCGGGGGCGGCAGAAGGGCTTGAGATGTCATTTCATCTCGGGTGTTGGGTAAAAATCCCATGAAACTGGAAGCAGTCTCCAAAATGATCTAAATAGTGACAGGGATGTTTGTTTGATTTGAGGTTTAACGTCCACGTCAACACTGTAGAGGTCATTTTGGAGACGTTGATTTCAATCTTGTGGGACTTTTACCCGGCATTGAGATGAAATGACACTGCAAGCCCTGTTGCCCAATGAAACAAATGGGCGGGGACTTGTTGGCGGGGATGTAAAATCTCATTTAAACAAAGCTCTAGATGTGGGACTTTTTTCATCACAAAAGTACTGATATTTTATTTCTGCACAAAAACATGACTTGTGGTACTCATTATAAGTGCTTCAGGGAGGCGCTTCTATTTAGTACCCACAACATAAGGAAATATCTGAGCCAGTCAGATGTGCGTCTGACTGGTGATCCAGGTCGCGGGTTCGGTACTGCCTGGGTCGGCAACATTCTTTCATGGAGATTGATCATGAATACTTTTCTATGGTCATTCTCTCCCGCTGATTCAAGAAGGGCAGTTGTCAGTTTCTTGTGAAAGAATGTGAACTGTACTGGTTAACCCTTTAGGTATTATCCTTATAAGCCTGCCCAGGAAAAGTGTGGATAGGTAAACTGACCGACTCAAAAATGACCTAAATAGTGTTGACTGGGCCGTTAAACTCCAAAACAAACACACAAACAAACAAAAATATCTTTTTTGTTCATGGCCAGACCCTGACAGTCTTTCTGATCAGAAACTTCAGAATTGAAAATATTGTCAGGCAAGTGATGTATTCCATTTGTCCTGTTGTGATTCAATGGGCCACTCAGACAACCCACATTGATTAAATTTCTGATGCTCTCTTAGGTAGGGCTGGCTAATCTGAGCTGAAAAGATAATCCATTATCATTCCTGTCATTGTGATCGACAATCGATTAGTAATCACCGAAGATTTGGTCATAATTTCACCTGTCTGGCTTTCTGTCTGAGCATGACTCCTACCATATGCTGTACTTTGCCATATGTATTTGAACAGTCGGGCCTGAGCAAACCGTGTAGACACAGATGAGACGCCGCGTTCTGGGTCTGCACTGTTTGCCACTCATACAGCTATTTTAGGCACAGTTTTGGGTAGTAAATGTACTTATCGAATAATCTATTGCAAGCAAATCAGTATTAAATGATAATCATTTTTGTGGAATTTATCGATTGAATAATCGATTAATTGTGTCGGCCTTACTTTTAGGTATTTGATGTTTGCAAGAATGCTGACCCAAATGATAAGGATGCCTTGAAACTGGCTGAAAAAATTGGTGTTAAATTGACAACCGAGGAGAAAGAGCTAGCTGGAAAACTGCTTCTCAAGGTATGTAGAATATTGATATTTAAGGCAAGCCTCTTATTTTCAAGCATTTGCAGGATTTCAGGCTTTTAAAGCTTGATTTTTATCGTGATTTTAGATTTTGATTTTTCTCCTATGTTTTGGTTTGACCAAAGTTATTATCAGGTATTATGTATTTGAACATATGTATTAGGTATTATCAGGCAAGTAATGTATTCCATTTGTCCTGTTGTGATTCAAAAGGCCACTCAGACAACCCTTATCCTTCCAAAATATAATTATTTAGCCACACCCATTTCTGACTATTCACCAATCAAATTACTTGATATAATGTATTTTGTTCAATTTACAAACTGCATTACAAACATTGTAGATCCTGATCAGATGGCTTCTTCAGAAGCCATCTGATCTGGATCTTCACTGTTTGCAAAGGTAATAGCTGTCGTTTTCAGCAGGATGAGGGTGAAGGCTGCAAAATCGGGCCTTTCAGGCATGGAAAAGCTTGGTCAGTAGGAGGCCTGTTAAGGGGAATGGGAAAAACTGGCAGATTTATTTACCCCCACCGAAGGGGAGGGGGACATATTGTTTTTGGTGCAGTTTGCGTTGGCGTCAGCATCGGCGTAGCCTGTTTGAAGCACTATATCTCCTGAACTTACGGATGGATTCGATCAAACTTGCATAGTTACATCATTATGTATCCCCCTTTTCTGGGAGACATTGTTTTTCTCCCCGGGCGTCCATCTGTCATAAAATTGTGTCTGCTGTATAACTTGAAAACCGTTCAAGTTATCTTCACGAAACTGCATATAAATATTAATCAACATTAGTTGACTTGCAGAGCACAAGAACCATAACTCTTGCATTTATACTTTTGACTTGGAAGTTCCTTGGAAGTTTGTCGGTCACAAAATTGTGTATGTATGGGCAAATTGTGTCCGGTCAATGACTTTCTTACATTTAGATGGATTTTGAAATTACTTGGCAGAAATGTTAACCCCATGAGTCACGCATGACCCAGGCCTCTAAGGTCAAGGTCATACTACAAAAGGTCAAAGATAAAAAAGGGCCTTATTTCGTCAATAACTTATTCCTGGATAGATTGTGAAATTACTTGGCAGAAATAACCACATAGAGGATCTAAGCCTGCCCAGGCAAAGCGGTGAGCACAAGTCGGACTGTCCATGGTTATAAACCCTATTGGTTCATCACAATGTCTGGTAAAAGCCCCACAAAATTGGAAGCAACATCTCCAAAATGACCTTTACAGTGTTGACGAGGACGTTGAACCTCAAATCAAACAAACAAAACTTGGCAGAAATGTTAACCATCATGAGACGAACATGTTGCGTGCAAGACCCAGGTCGGTTCCTCCAAGGTCAAGGTCATACTTAGAGGTCAAAGGTAACAAAAAGGATCTTTTTTCGTGTTTTTGGTCAATAACTTATTATTCCTGGATGGATTTTGCAATTGCTTGGCAGAAATCTTAACCATCATGAGGCGATTTGTTGCGTGCAAGGCCCAGGTAAAAAAAAGGTAAAAAAAATAAATAAAAGCCCTGCCCATCGGGGCTTGAATGACGCTTTCATGCAGAGCTAAAACCGCACATCAGTACTGGTTAACCGCTTAGAAGATCTAAGCCAGCCCAGCTAAAGGGGTGCGAGTTATACTGTCCATGCTAATAAACCCTATTGGTTTCATTGGGCGACAGGGCTTGAGGTGTCATTTCATCTCAATATCGGGTAAAAGCCCCATAAAATTGGAAGCAACATCTCCAAAGTGACATATACAGTGTTGACGGGGATGCTAAACCACAAATCAAACAAACAAAAACCAAATTTGTCTTGTGTTCTGAGCTTTTTAATGACTTTTTATCCCCCGACCGAATAGGTTCGGGGGATATAGCGATCAGCCTGGCGTCCGTCCGTCCGTCCGTCCGTCTGTCTGTCCGTCCGTCCGTCCGTAGACGCAACCTTGTGATGGCCATAACTCCTATACCCTTTGAGATTCATTGATAGTTCTTGGCACAATTGTTCACAAGGCTGAGACGGCGTGTCATGCGCAAGAACCAGAACTCTGGATGCCATACTTTTTTAGTTATCTCCCCTTTTAATAAAATAGAATGACTACTTTGTGATGGCCATAACTCCAATACCCTTTGAGATATATTGATGGTACCTGGCACAGTTGTTCACAAGGCTGAGACGGTGTGTCATGCACAAGAACCACAACTCTGGCTGCCATGGTTTTTGAGTTATCTCCCCTTCCAATAAAATAGAGTGACTACCTTGTGATGGTCATAACTCCAATACCCTTTAAGATATATTGATGATACCTGGCACAGTTGTTCACAAGGCCGGGACAGTGTGTCATGTAGAAGAACCACAACCCGGGTGCCATGGTTTTTGAGTTATCTCCCCTTCCAATAAAATAGAGTGACTACCTTGTGATGGCCATAACTCCAATACCCTTTAAGATATATTGATGATACCTGGCACAGTTCTTCACAAGGCCAAGACGGTGTGTCATGCACAAGAACCACAACTCTGGCTGCCATGGTTTTTGAGTTATCTCCCCTTCCAATAAAATAAAGTGACTACCTTGTGATTGTCATAACTCCAATACCCTTTAAGATATATTGATGATACCTGGCACAGTTGTTCACAAGGCCGAGACGGTGTGTCATGTAGAAGAACCACAACTCTGCGTGCCATGGTTTTTGAGTTATCTCCCCTTCCAATAATATAGAATCACTACCTTGTGATGGCCACATCTCCAATACTCTTTGAGATATATTGATGGTACTCGGTACAGTTGTACATGAGGTTAAGCAGGTGTGTCACATGCAAGAATCACAACTCTGGGTGCCCTGGTTTTTAGCTCACCTGACCGAAGGTCATGGTGAGCTTTTGTGACAGTAAGATGTCCGGCGTCGTCGTGCGTCGTCCGTCGTGCGTAAACTTTTTCTTGTGAACACACTAGAGGCCACAGTTTTGGTCCAATTATCATCAAACTTGCTCAGAATGATAATCATGACAATATCTCGGTCAAGTTCGAATTTGGGTCATGTCGGGTAAAAAAGTAGGTCAGTAGGTCAAATCATAGAAAAACCTTGTGAACACTCGAGAGGCCACAATTTTGGTCCAATCATCATCAAACTTGCTCAGAATGATCATTGTGACAATATTTTAGTGAAGTTTGAATATGGATCATGTCGGCTTAAAAAGTAGGTCAGCGGGTCAAATCATAGAAAAACCTTGTGAACACCCTAGAGGCCACAATTTTGGTCCAATCATAATCAAACTTGCTCAGAATGATCATCATGACAATATCTTGGTCAAGTTCGAATATGGGTCATGTCCGGTCAAAAAGTAGGTCAGTAGGTCAAATCATAGAAAAACCTTGTGAACACTCTGAAGGCCACTGTTTTGGTCCAATTATCATGAAACTTGCTCAGAATGACCATTGTGACAATATTTCAGTCCAGTTCGAATATGGGTCATATCGGGTTAAAAAGTAGGTCAGCGGGTCAAATCATATAAAAACCTTGTGAACACCCTAGGGGCCACAATTTTGGTCCAATCATAATCAAACTTGCTCAGAATGATCATCATGACAATATCTCGGTCAAGTTTGAATATGGGTCATGTCCGGTTGAAAAGTAGGTCAGTAGGTCAAATCATAGAAAAACCTTGTGAATACTCAGGAGGCCACAAGTTTGGTTAAATCATTAATCTTGCTCAGAATGGTCATTGTGACAATATCTTGGCTAAGTTTGAATAAAGGTCTTTTCGGGTCAAAAAGTAGGTCAGTAGGTCAAATTAAAGAAAAAACTTGTGAACACTCTAGTTTTACATAGACTTATATAGGGAAAATCTTTAAAAATCCTTTTCTCTGAAACCACAAGGCCTAGGTCTTTTATATTTGGTATGAAGCTTCATCTAAAAGACCCCTAACAAGATTATTCAAATGATAGTGCTGAGGCCAAAAATGTCCCCGCCCCCGGGCCCTTTGGTTTTACATAGGCTTATATAGGGAAAATCTTTAAAAATCTTCTGCTCTGAAGCTGCAAGGCCCAGGACTTTGATATTTGGTATTAAGCTTTATCTAGTGGACCCCTACCAAGATTGTTCAAATTATAGTGCTGGGGCAAAAAATGCCCCCGTTCCGGGGCCCTTTGGTTTTACATGGCCTTATATAGGGAAAATCTTTAAAAATCTTCTTCTCTGAAACCGCAAGGTCCAGGACTTTGATATTTAGAATGAAGCTTCATCCATTGGACCTCTACCAAGATTGTTCAAATTATCGCCCTTGGGCCAAAAATGCCCCCGCTCAGGGGCCCTTTGTTTTTACATAGACTTATATAGGGAAAATCTTTAAAAATCCTTTTCTCTGAAACCACAAGGCCTAGGTCTTTTATATTTGGTATGAAGCTTCATCTAAAAGACCCCTAACAAGATTATTCAAATGATAGTGCTGAGGCCAAAAATGTCCCCACCCCCGGGCCCTTTGGTTTTACATAGGCTTATATAGGGAAAATCTTTAAAAATCTTCTGCTCTGAAACTGCAAGGCCCAGGACTTTGATATTTGGTATTAAGCTTTATCTAGTGGACCCCTACCAAGATTGTTCAAATTATAATGCTGGGGTAAAAAAAGCCTCCACCTGGGGCCCTTTGGTTTTACATAGGCTTATATAGGGAAAATCTTTAAAAATCTTCTTCTCTGAAACCGCAAGGCCCAGGACTTTGATATTTTGTATGAAGCTTCATCTAGTGGACCCCTACCAAGATTGTTCAAATTATAGCCCTTGGGCCAAAAATCCCCCTGCTCAGGGGCCCTTTGGTTTTACATAGACTTATATAGGGAAAATCTTTAAAAATCTTCTTCTCTGAAACCGCAAGGTCCAGGACTTTGATATTTAGAATGAAGCTTCATCCAATGGACCTCTACCAAGATTGTTCAAACTATCGCCCTTGGGCCAAAAATGCCCCCGCTCAGGGGCCCTTTGTTTTTACATAGACTTATATAGGGAAAATCTTTAAAAATCCTTTTCTCTGAAACCACAAGGCCTAGGTCTTTTATATTTGGTATGAAGCTTCATCTAAAAGACCCCTAACAAGATTATTCAAATGATAGTGCTGAGGCCAAAAATGTCCCCGCCGCCGGGCCCTTTGGTTTTACATAGGCTTATATAGGGAAAATCTTTAAAAATCTTCTGCTCTGAAACTGCAAGGCCCAGGACTTTGATATTTGGAATTAAGCTTTATCTAGTGGACCCCTACCAAGATTGTTCAAATTATAGTGCTGGGGCAAAAAAAGCCTCCGACTGGGACCCTTTGGTTTTACATGGCCTTATATAGGGAAAATCTTTAAAAATCTTCTTCTCTGAAACCGCAAGGCCCAGGACTTTGATATTTTGTATGAAGCTTCATCTAGTGGACCCCTACCAAGATTGTTCAAATTATAGCCCTTGGGCCAAAAATGCCCCCGCTCAGGGGCCCTTTGGTTTTACATAGACTTATATAGGGAAAATCTTTAAAAATCTTCTTCTCTGAAACCACAAGGCCTAGGTCTTTTATATTTGGTATGAAGCTTCTTCTAAAGGACCCCTACCAAGATGATTCAAATTATAGTGCTGGGGCCAAAAGTGGCCCCGTCCCGGGGCCCTTTGGTTTTACATAGACTTATATAGGGATAATCTTTAAAAATCTTCTCTGAAACCACAAGGCCCAGGACTTTGAAATTTGGTATGAAGTTGCATCTAATGGACCTCTACCAAGATTGTTAAAATTATAGCCCTGGGGCCAAAAATGCCCCCACTCTGGGGCCCTATGGTTTTACATAGACTTACATGGGGAAAATCTTCAAAAATCTTCTTCTCTGAAACCACAAGGCCTGGGTCTTTGATATTTGGTATGAAGCTGCATCTAGTGGACCTCTATCAAAATTATTCAAATTATAGCCCTGGTACCAAAAATGTCCCCGCTCCGGGGCCCTTTGGTTTTGCATAGACTTATATAGGGAAATCTTTAAAAATCTTCTCTGAAACTGCAAGGCCAAGGCCTTTGATATTTAGTATGGAGCTTTATCTAGTGGACCTCTACCAAGATTGTTCAAATTATAGCCCTGGGGCCACAAATGCCCCCACCCCGGGCCGGGGCCCTTTGTTTTTACATAGATTTATATAGCCCTGGGGCCATTTGGTTTTGCATAGGCTTATGTAGGGAATATCTTTAAAAAAAATCTTCTTCTCTGAAACTGCAAGGCCCAGGTCTTTGAAATTTGATGTGTAGCTTTATCTAGTGGACCTTTGCCAAGATTGTTCTAATTATAGCCTTTGTTGATGTTTGGTATGAAGCTTCACCTTTAAGACCTCCCTCAACATTATGCACATTAAAACCCTGGGGCCAATAATGGCCCTCTCTGGGGCCCACTTGTTACACTATGGATCAGGTGAGCGATCCAGGGCCATCATGGCCCTCTTGTTTAATTATCTCCCCTGACAATATAACCTTTTGATGGCCATAACTCCAATACCCTTTGAGATATATTGATGGTACTTGGCACAATTGTATACAAGGTTGTGACAGCGCTTCATGCCTAAGAACCACAATTCTGGGTGCTATGATAAATATTTGAGTTATCTACCCTTCCAATATAACAGTATGACCTGCTTGTGATCTCGAACACCCTTTGAGACATATTGATGGTACTTTGTACAGAAATGCATGAGCTCAAGCAGGCATGTCATGCGCAAGAACCACAGTTCTGAGTACCCTGGTTTTTTAGTTATCTCTCCTGAAGTATAATCTTGTGATGGCCATAACTGCAATACTTATGTGATATATTGCTGGTTTGATTCTGGTGCACTTTCTATTGGTGAACAGTCTTCTGAAGGCCATATTGGCTTTTGGTCGGGGGATTTGCCATCTCTTCCGATGGCTATTTTTTTTTAAGGTCACAGGCTCCCGAAAACTGTCATTTTTTGGCCAAAATTGTCTTGTTAGCAGCTTACATTTTGGTGACTTTAACCTAGTCAGTAAAGTCAAATGGGTTTTTAGCTCACCGTCACGTAGTGACGAGGTGAGCTTTTTGGATCACTTTTTGTCCGTCGTGCGTCCGTCCGTGCGTGTGTGCGTAAACAATTTCTTCAAACGACATCTCCTCCTAAACCACTGAGCGGATTTTGACCAAACTTCACAGGAATGATCCTTAGGTGGTCCCCTTTCAAAGTTGTTCAAATGGTTCCGGTCCGTTGCACATATAGGTCACAGGAGCCGAAAACTTAAAAAATCTTCTTCTCTGAAACTGCAAGGCCCAGGTCTTTGATATTTGGTATGAAGCTTCATCTAGTTGACCCCTACCAAGATTGTTCAAATTATAGTGCTGGGGCCAAAAATGCCCCCGCCCCGGGGCCCTTTGGTTTTACATGGGCTTATATAGGGAAAATCTTTAAAAATCTTCTTCTCTGAAACTGCAAGGCCCAGGTCTTTGATATTTGGTATGAATCTTCATCTGTTGGACCCCTACCAAGATTGTTCAAATTATAGTGCTGGGGCCAAAGATGTCCCTGCACCGGGGCCCTTTGGTTTTACATAGGCTTATATAGGGAAAATCTTTAAAAATCTTCTTCTCTGAAACGACAAGGCCCAGGTCTTTGATATTTGGTATGAAGCTTCATCCAGTGGACACCTACCAAGATTGTTCAAATTATAGTGCTGGGGCCAAAAATGCCCCCGCCCCGGGGCCCTTTGGTTTTACATGGGCTTATATAGGGAAATCTTTAAAAATCTTCTTCTCTGAAACTGCAAGGCCCAGGTCTTTGATATTTGGTATAAATCTTCATCTTATGGACCCCTACCAAGATTGTTCAAATTATAGTGCTGGGGCCAAAAATGCCCCTGCCCTGGGGCCCTTTGGTTTTACATAGGCTTATATAGGGAAAACCTTTAAAAATCTTCTTCTCTGAAACCGCAAGGCCCAGGTCTTTGATATTTGGTATGAAGCTTCATCTAAAGGACCCCTACCAAGATTGTTCAAATTATAGTGCTGGGGCCAAAAATGCCCCCGCCCCGGGCCCTTTGGTTTTACATGGGCTTATATTGGGAAAATCTTTAAAAAAAACTTCTTCTCTGAAACTGCAGGGCCCAGGTCTTTGCTATTTGGTATGAAGCTTCATCTAATGGACCCCTACCAAGACTGTTCAAATTATAGTGCTGGGGCCAAAAATGCCCCCGCCCCGGGGCCCTTTGGTTTTACATGGGCTTATATAGGGAAAATCTTTAAAAATCTTCTCTGAAACTGCAGGGCCCAGGTCTTTGATATTTGGTATGAAGCTTCATCTTGTGGACCTCTATCAAGATTGCTCAAATTATAGCCCTGGGGCCAAAAATGCCCCCCCCCCCTCCTGGGCCCTTTGGTTTTTCATAGACTTATATAGGAAAAATCTTTAAAAATCTTCTACTCTGAAACCAAAAGGCCTAGATCTTTGACATTTGGTATGAAGCTTCAGCTTGTGGACCTCTACCAAGATTGTTAAAATTATAGCCCTGGGGCCACAAATGCCCCCGCCCCAGGGCCCTTTGGTTTTACATAGACTTATAATAGAGATAATCTTTGAAAATCTTCTTCTCTGAAACAACAAGGCCCAGGTCTTTGATATTTGGTGTGAAGCTTCATCTAGTGGACCTCTATCAAGATTGTTTAAATTATAGCCCTGAGGCCAAAAATGCCCCTGCCCCGGGGCCATTTGGTTTTACATAGGCTGATGTAAGGAATATCTTTAAAAAAATCTTCTTCTCTGAAACCCCAAGGCCCAGGTCTTTGATATTTGTTGTGTAGCTTCATCTAGTAGACCTTTGCCAAGATTGTTCAAATTATAGCCTTTGTTTTTATTTGGTATGAAGCTTCATCTTTTTAGACCTCCCTCAACATTATGCGCATTATAACCCTGGGGTCAATAATGGCCCTCGCTAGGGCCCACTTGTTACTCTATGGATCAGGTGAGCGATCCAGGGCCATCATGGTCCTCTTGTTAAAGGGGGACATTGTTTTCCTCTGGAAACATTTCTAGTTAACATTCACATCTGCTGGTCATGACCAAAATTGTTGACTTGGCTGTTAAACATCTAACTAAATGAAGTGTATTAACATTCATATCTGCTGTATAATGATAACAATCTTAACCCTTGACCTACTGAATATTTAAATAGGCCACACCCACTACTGAATATCAACCAATCAGATTACTTGATGCAAATTATTGCAACAAATTCAGAAACTAACTGACGATGAAGATCCAGATCAGGTGGCTTCTAAAGAAGCTTTAGAAGCCATCTGATCTGGATCTACATTGTGTGAAAGATAAGGCATATCCAGGCTCAGCAGGACAAGGGTTAAATTAATTGTAGAGAAAATGGTAGGAAAATAAAAGTTTTTTGTTCAGAAGGACTCTTGACAAGGACGTGGACAGAGAAGTAAATGTTTCATCTTGTATATTTGTACAGGTACTAGTCAGCATCATGCTGTTGTAGACATTTTCATATGGAAAATTTTAGCTCACCAGAGCCGAAGGCTCCGGGGGAGCTTATAGTATAGGCAGTAATCCACCGTCAGCGTCTGCGTCAACATTTTCAAACGACTTCTCCTCTGAAACTACTTGGCCAATTGAAACTAAATTACATGTGGAGGCTCTGTGGTAAGGGGGAACGAAAGTTTGTTCGTGAAGACTGGGTCACATGACCAAGATGGCCACCATGCCCATATATGGTAAAAACCTTTAAAAATCTTCTCAAGAACCGAATGGCCGATGATCTTGAAACTTGGTATGCAGCATCGGGGACTTGGGCCCTACCAAGTTTGTTCAAATTATGACCTTTGGTTGACCTTGACCTGTTTTGCGTCAAGGTCAAATTTGGTCACTTAGACATTTGTATGGAAAAAAGGCAAAACAGTGGATATTTCTGATTGCATGGTAGCTAGTGGCATCAGATATGGTATTTGCAATCAGCTGAATGGAAGTTTATAAGGTCCAAAGGTCAAGGTCATTTACCGACCTTTCTCCAGGATGACTCAGATTCAGTATTTTCATCTTCTTCACTTAAACTACTTGGCCAATTGAAACCAAATTACATGTGGAGGCTCCAGGGAATGGGGGAACGAAAGTTTGTTCGTGAGGATGGGGTCATAGGACTGATATGGCCACCATGCCCATATATGGTAAAAACCTTTAAAAATCTTCTTCTCTAGAACCAAATAGCCGATGATCTTTAAAAATCTTCTTCTCTGAAACCGCAAGGCCCAGGTCTTTGATATTTGGTATGAAGCTTCATCTAGTGGACCCCTACAAAGATTGTTCAAATTATAGTGCTGGGGCCAAAAATGCCCCCGCCCCTGGGCCCTTTGGTTTAACATAGACTTATATAGGGAAAATCTTTAAAAATCTTCTTCTGAAACTGTAAGGCCCAGGTCTTTGCTATTTGGTATGAAGCTTCACCTAGTGGACCCCTTCAAAGAATGTTCAAATTATAGTGCTGGGGCCAAAAATGCCCCCGCCCCGGGGCCCTTTGGTTTTACATAGACTTATATAGGGAAAATCTTTAAAAATCTTCTTCTATGAAACCACAAGGCCTAGGGCTTTGATATTTGGTGTGAAATTTCATCTAGTGGACCACTGTCAAGAACGTTCAAATTATAGCCCTGGGGCGAAAAATGCCCCCGCCCCGAGACCCTTTGGTTTTTCACAGACTTATATAGGGAAATCTTTAAAAATCTTCTTCTCTAAAACCGCAAGGCCCGGTTCTTTGATATTTGGTGTGAAGCTTCATCTAGTGGACCTTTACCAAGATTGTTCAAATTATAGCCCTGGGGCCAAAAATGCCCTCGCCCCGGGGACCTTTGGTTTTACATAGACTTATGGTATATAGGGAAAATCGTTTAAAAATCTTCTTGATATTTGGTGTGAAATTTCATCTAGTGGACCTCTATCAAGATTGTACAAATTATAGGCCTAGGGTGATAAATGCCCCCACCCCCATCTTCTTCTCTGAAACTGCAAGGTCATGTCTTTGATATTTGGTATGGAGCTTCATCTAGTGGATCTCTACCAAAATTGAACAAATTATAGCACTCAGGCCACAAATGCCCCCGCCCGGGGCCCTTTGGTTTTACATAGACTTATATAGAGATAATCTTTGAAAATCTTCTTCTCTGAAACAGCAAGGCCCAGGTCTTTGATATTTGGTGTGAAGCTTCATCTGGTGGACCTTTATTAAGATTGTTTAAATTATAGCCCTGAGGCCAAAAATGCCCCCGTGCAAGGCAATTTGGTTTTACATAGGCTTATGTAGGGAATATCTTTAAAAAATCTTCTTCTTTGAAAGTGCAAGGCTCTGGTATTTGATATTTGGTGTGTAGCTTCATCTAGTGGACCTTTGCCAAGATTGTTCAAATTATTGCCTTTGTTGATATTTGGTATGAAGCTTCACCTTTTTAGACCTCCCTCAGCATTATGCACATTATAATCCAAGGGTCAATATTGGCCCTCCCCGGGCCCACTTGTTACTCTATGGATCAGGTGAGCGATCCAGGCCCATCATGGCCCTCTTGTATTGTAAAACCTTCCCATAACATCAGAATTCTCTGTAATACTTTCAAATGCATTGCGACATTATTTCAGACAATTATGAGAAAATGGCTTCCAGCTGGTGACGCTCTGCTGCAGATGATAGTCATTCATCTGCCATCCCCTGTCACTGCCCAGAAGTACAGAATGGAGTTGCTATATGAAGGACCTCAGGATGATGCTTGTGCCATTGGTAGGTACCACAGTGCTTTGATTTGTTGATTTGTCAGCCAGCTCATGAAAAAAAAGGCTTGACCTAAATTTCATGGTTCACATCACCTTGGGCACCACTCCCAGCGGGTTGTAGAAATAGATTGCGCTGCATGATGCTTCCATGCAGAGCTGAAACAGACCACACAAGTACTTTTAAACTGCTTAGAGGGTCTAAGCCTGTCCAGGCAAAGTGGTGTGTGTTGGACCTTCCAGATTTGGTTTGTTGGGGCGGCAGGGCTTGAGATGTCATTTCATCTAGATGTCGGATAAAAGGCCGGCAAAATTGGAAGCAACGTCTACAAAATGACCTAGTGTTGACAAGTATGTAAAACATCAGTTCAACCCTAGTATTCGCCCAAATGTTAGCCCCATTTGATGATTACTCAAGAACTGTAAAAGCTCCAGACACCCATTTTGTACCGGAAACCCCAAATCGGGTACCCGGGCAAACAGTGCAGGCCCTGATCAGATGTCGCGCTCTGCGGCGTCTGATCAGGGCCTCCACTGTCAGTGTTTCTGCCAGAAAAAATGGTCTTTGGGACAGATGACCAAAGAAGGCCAAAAAGTTTTGGCCCTTTTGACCAAAACCTTTTTGCAACTTTGGACAGTGAACGAGCGGAGCGATTGAAGCGAGCCCCTTTAGGCCGGGGGTCCGGGGTAAATGGTGCTATTTCCTGCATTCTGAGCATTTCCAGAGGGGTTAAATTTGATTTGAAAAACACAATTTTTTATATCTGAACATAGCAAAAAATTCAACTTTTATCTCAACTTCAGAAAACTTAATCCCAACTTCTAAAAATATGACACAAGTGAACCTCATAAAGGGGTAAATAAAACCTGAAGGTGTATCCATTCCCCTTATTAGGCCTCAATCACGGGAATGGATACACTTTCAGGTTTTATTTACCCCTTCACAGCTGGGGTAGATTTGGAACCATTTCGGTTGAAACTTCCTTTCATACTCGTGTTTTGATGCGTCTCATCATTTTCGACGTGATCGTCTGTCTTGCTAGACGAGTCGTCCATCGATTCGGTAGATTTATTTGTCCGAAAAACGCACTGAAATAGTTTTTTGTCCCGTTTCGGGAGTTACTTTCCTTTTCCTGGAGGTCGCCATACTAGTGTGACGTGTGCAATTTTAATGGCTTCCGATTTATCAGTAGAAAGTCTCGTTCAATAAACAGGCAATACGGGTACCAACTCGCGTAGTAGATGTTATTGATTTTTTCATTGGCTAAGCGCTGCAGTGACTATTGACAAATAAAAGCCGGGACAGACATGCAGAGCTTTGTCGGCCAGCGTGGCCGCTTCTATTTTAATTGTCGGTCATTTCGACCTCTTGGCATGAATTTTTTTGGTCGCCTGTATATTTTTTCGGGCAATGGCCGACGCCAATCTGAAACACTGCCACTGTTTGCAAAAAGTTCAGCCATTTTCCAAATAAAATTTGAAGAAAACACAACACAATTGGACACACCTAAATTTTGAAATGTACTCCTGCTATATATAGGGAGGGAGATTCCATTTGGTACTAAAAGGGTTAATGATACTTGGTACAAACTTGCATCTAGGTAATGCAATTTTATAAAGGCAAGCATGCATGTTTGACTTAGCCCTACATTTTGTGTTTCACTGACTTTGTGAAATATTGTGTCAACTTTAGCATTCTTCCAAGACCTATAAGAGCTTCATTTATAATACTTGGTACAAACTTGCATGTAGGGATGGCAACTTAAATGCAAGCATCTATATTGACTTTGAACAAAATTTCATGGCTCACTTTTTTCTGAAATATTGCGTGAACCCAATGCTTCACCTTAATTAATGTTCATGTTCATTTCACAAGAAATGAAACACCTTAATTAATAATATGCTTGCAACAAACTTGCATATAGGGATGACAGGGTTACGCAAGCCTCCAGGTTTGACCGTTAACCACATTTCATGGCTCAGTGACTTTGCATCTCCACAGACACGACATAGCTCTTTGCGGAATTCTTGCATTATACACTTGCTTTTGGACATTTATGAATTTATGTTCTTTGGCTAGATGAAGGCAGCTTAACCAGTTTAGAACCAGAAACCCCAAAACTGGTACCCTGGCAAACAGTGCAGGCCCAGATCAGACGCCGCAGAACGCGGCATCTGATCAGGGCCTCCACTGTTTGCTAAAAGTTCAGTCATTTTCCAAATAAATTTTGATGAAAACAGCCCGACACCCCTAAATTTTTAAATGAACTCCTGCTAAATATAAAGTGGAAGATTCAGTTGGTACAAAAAAGGTTAAGGCAACAGTATGGTGGCCGCAGATGCAGCAAAGGCTCAGGCTTATGTGCAGTCTCAACAGAGCCTTCCCTGCTCAGACACTAAAAGTAACGACCTCTTGGCTTAGGAGAGATGTGATGCATCTACTACTATCTAGCTATTTTAGTTGGTGGCATATGCAGACAAGAACATAAGTCGGAGAATTTCTAAGGGTCCTTTCCTTATTGGTTGGCTCGTTACATGATTTTTATGCCCCCGGAATCTAAGAGATTCGGGGGCATATAGTTTTTGGTCTGTCTGTCTGTCTACAAAAACCTTAACATTGGGCATAACTTTTGAATGGTAATAGATAGAGCTTTCATATTTCACATGTGGTACCATAAATTTTGATCTTGTGACCTTGAACTTGACCTTTGACCTATTTTTTTCAAAATTTTGTCTTGTTTGTCTCTCTACAAAAACCTTAACATTGGGCATAACTTTTGAATGGTAATAGATAGAGCTTTCATATTTCACATGTGTATACCTTATCACAAGACCTTTCCAGTGGTACCATAATTTTTGATCTCGTGACCTTGAACTTGACCTTTGACCTATTTTTTTCAAAATTTTTAAAAACATTAACATTGGCTATAACTTTCGATTGGTAAGTGATAGGGCTTTCATATTTCATATGTGCATTCATTGTCACAAGACCTTTCTAGTGGTACCATAATTTTTGACCTTGTGACCTTGACCGTGATGTTTGACCTACTTTTTAAAAACTTTAACATTGGCCATGACTTTTGATTGGTAAGTGGTAGGGCTTTCATATTTCACATGTGCACTCTTTGTCACAAGACCTTTCTAGTGGTGCCATAATTTTTGACCTTGTGACCTTGACCTTGACGTTTGACCTACTTTTATAAACTTTAACATTGGCCATAACTTTCGATTGGTAAGTAGTGGGGCTTTCATATTTCACACGTGCACTCCTTGTCACAAGACCTTTCTAGTGTCACCATAATTTTTGTCCATCCATACACCACCCCCCCTCAAGGTCAAGGTCACTGTGGCTATTTTTAGAAAAACTTTGTCATCGCTCTAGCGCCAACATTACTTTACTGATTTCAATATAACTTCACACAAATGTTCCTTATGACAATATCTCGAGCGAGTTCGACTTTCAAGGTCATGACCTCAAGGTCAAGGTCACTGTGGCTATTTTTAGAAAAACTTTGTCATCGCTCTAGCGCCTACATTTCTTGGCCATACCTTTTGATTGCTTAGAGATATGCGCTGTCCGGGGGCATCAGTGTTTCACAAACACATCTTGTTCTTCTTGTGGAAAAGAAACGTGATTGCAAAACCCACAGCCAACAGTGACTATTTAGGTTGAATACCCACATTACAATTTCCGCAATCAATATTTATACATAGTCTATTAAGCAAAATTTGCTTGTCCTGCTATTTAGCTTATATACTTGTCTAGCATCAGACACTTGAAATGAAGATCCTTGTCAATCTGAACATGGTCAAGGAAAATGGATGTAAACCACCCACAGACTTGCCTACCCTTACGATTTGGTCGTAAAGCTTACTATTTTTAGCTCACCTGTCCTGTAATGACGAGGTGAGCTTTTGGGATCACTTTTCGTCCGTCGTCCGTCCGTGCGTCCGTCCGTAAACAATTTCTTTAAACGACATCTCCTAAACTACTGATCGGATTTTGACCAAACTTCACAGGAATGATCCTTAGGCGGTCCCCTTTCAAAGTTGTTCAAATGGTTCCGGTCCGTTGCACATCTAGGTCACAGGAGCCAAAAATAGATTTTTTTCACCGAAATCTTAGAAAATCTTCTTCTGAAACCACAAGGCCCAGGACTTTGATATTTGGTATGAAGCTTCATCTAGTGGACCCCTACCAAGATTGTTCAAATAATAGTACTTGGGCCAAAAATGCCCCCGCCCCAGGGCCCTTTGGTTTTACATGGGCTTATATAGGGAAAATCTTTAAAAATCTTCTCTGAAACTGCAAGGCCCAGGTCTTTGATATTTGGTATGTAGCTTCATCTAGTGGACCCCTACCGAGATTGTTCAAATTATAGTGCTTGGGCCAAAAATGCCCCCGCCCCGGGGCCCTTTGGTTTTACATGGGCTTATATAGGGAAAATCTTTAAAAATCTTCTTCTCTGAAACTGCAAGGCCCAGATCTTTGATATTGGTATGAAGCTTCATCTAGTGGACCCCTACCAAGAGTGTTCAAATTAAAGTGCTGGGGCCAAAAATGCCCCCGCCCCGGGGCCCTTTGGTTTTACATGGGCTTATATAGGGAAAATCTTTAAAAATCTTATTCTCTGAAACTGCAAGGCCCAGGTCTTTGCTATTTGGTATGAAGCTTCATCTAGTGGACTGCTACCAAGATTGTTCAAATTATAGTGCTCAGGCCAAAAATGCCCCCGCCCTGGGGCCCTTTGATTTTACATGGGCTTATATAGGGGAAATCTTTAAAAATCTTCATCTCTGAAACGGCAAGGCCCAGGTTTTGGTATTTGGTATGAAGCTTCATCTAGTGGACCGCTACCAAGATTGTTCAAATTATAGTGCTCGGACAAAAAATGCCCCCGCCCCGGGGCCTTTTGGTTTTACATGGGTTATATAGGGAAAATCTTTAAAAATCTTCTTCTCTGAAACCGCAAGGCCCAGATCTTTGATATTTGGTATGTAGCTTCATCTAGTGGACCCCTACCAAGATTATTCAAATTATAGTGCTGGCACAAAAAATGCCTTCTTCTCGGGGCCCTTTGGTTTTACATAGACTTATATAGGGAAAATCTTTAAAAATCTTCTTCTGTGAAACCACAAGGCCTAGGTCTTTGATATTTGGTGTGAAATTTCATCTACTGAGCCTCTATCAAGATTGTTCAAATTATAGCCCTGGGGCCAAAAATGCCCCCGCCCCGAGACCCTTTGGTTTTACATAGACTTATATAGGGAAATCTTTAAAAAACTTCTCCGAAACTGCAAGGCCCATGTCTTTGATATTTGGTATGGAGCTTCATCTAGTGGACCTCTACCAAGATTTGTTCACATTGTAGCCCCCGAGCCACAAATGCCCCCGCCCTGGGGCCCTTTGGTTTTACATAGACTTATATATAGAGATAGTATTTGAAAATCTTCTCTGAAACAGCAACGCCCAGGTCTTTGATATTTGGTGTGAAGCTTCATCTAGTGGACCTCCATCAAGATTGTTTAAATTATAGCCCTGGTGCCCCCCCCCCCCCCCCCCCACAAATATACATATAAAGATATGTAGGGAATATCTTTAAATAAATCTTCTTCACTGGAACGCAAGCCCAGGTCTTTTATATTTGGTGTGTAGCTCCATCTAGTGTACCTTTGCCAAAATTGTTCAAATTATAGCCTTTGTTGATATTTGGTATGAAGCTTCACCTTTTTAGACCTCCCTCAACATTATGCACATTATAGCCCTGGGGTCAAAAATGGCCCTGCCCGGGGCCCACTTGTTACTCTATGGAGCAGGTGAGCGATCCAGGGCCATAATGGCCCTCTTGTTGTCTAAATTACGACCTTACGATTGCGGATGAATTCCGTGTGATTTTCGGTGTTGTAAAAAAATCGGCAATTCAGAGGATATTTTGTGGTTCGGTTGGGTACAGCAGGCTCTTATACCGGAACAAGATAAGAGTTACCGTACATGGCTTACTCTTGTGGTGAAATGAAAAATTAAATTTCATTGGCTAACAGTAGGAAAGGCATCCAATGACACCTCATTTAACAAATAATGTTTGGTATCAGAGGCAAGATGGAAAATCACATGGGGAAAAGAAAAGCTGCATTGGTTTGAAGTATAACAATAAACGTAATTGTATGTTAACTTATTTTGACCATGCATCAAATACCTGGAAACCCTTATGAATAAAATTGTAATCTTACGATTTTTTTCATGGGATCTTACTATTTTCTGTCTTGAGGGGTAGGCAAGTCTGCACCCAGCAAATAAGGAAGCCTGTTCCGTGACACTTTATATTTTGTAACTCGGCCTCTCCAAAGCTATACAGTGAAAGATGGACATAGCCCCTCCCCCCCAAAAAAAATACATATTATTAAACTCCAGCCAATCAACAAACCTTAAATGACCAAAAACTTTGGAAAGAAAAGAACAACTAAAATTAAGATTACAAGTCTCCTTGCCAGCTTTATGGGGCCAGTGACAAAAATTTCATGACATTACAGCACAGATAGAATTATTTTTTGAAGGTAGATTACATCACATAGCCCAAAATAAGTGGGAGTATCAAGATTTGTTTGTTTGTTTTATTTGAGGTTTAACGTCCCCATCAACACTGCAAAGGTCATTTTGGAGACGTTGCTTCCAATTTTGTGGACTTTTACCCGACATTGAGATGAAATGACATCTCAAGCCCTGCCACCCAATGAAACCATTTTTGCACGAAAACGTGGGTACTCTGAAGCTTCTATATTATGAGTACCCTTAACACATTGCTTCATGCAGAAGTAAGAAAAATCATATCTGGATACTCCCTCCTATTTTGGGCTATATAATGTAATCTGCTGTACTGTATTTTCAAGATGAAATTTTTGTCACTGGACCCATATAGCTGGCAAGGAATACAAGTCATCCTCAGTTTTTGGTCATTTTGTTTTTACTAGCCCAGTCAACACCATATAATAAGAGCATATCAACGAACCACTTCACCCTCGCCCATCGGGGCTTGAAGAAATAGACTGGCTGCATGATGCTTCCACGCCGAGCTGACACCGACCCGCACACGAGTACTTGTAAAATGCTTAGAGGATCTAAGCATGCCCAGGCTAAACGGTGCGAGTTGGACCGCCCATGCTTATAAACCCTATTAGTTTCATTGGGGGGCAGGGCTTTAGATGCCATTTCATATCAGTGTTGGTTAAAAGTCCCACAAAATTGGAAGCGAGGTCTCCAAAATGACCTTTACAGTGTTGACGGGGAAGTTAAACCTCAAAACAAACAAAAACAAAACACTTCACTAAATTTGTCTTAATTTTTGATGTGCATTACCCACAACCCATTGTTTTATGCAGAAAAAAAGAAAAATAGTGCTTTTCGCAACCTATCTTGGGGTATGTTACAATATTTTTAGCAGTACTTTTACCAAGATCCACTTAATATAGGTATGAAGTGCTGTGATCCTAAAGGAGAATTGATGATGTACATCTCCAAGATGGTACCAACCTCTGACAAAGGTCGATTTTATGCCTTTGGTCGTGTGTTCTCTGGCACAGTGAGCACAGGCCAGAAAGTGAGAATCATGGGTCCTAACTACATACCAGGGAAGAAGGATGATTTATATGAGAAAAGTATTCAGAGGTAATTATTTTAGTTCTGTAAACGTGTGGAAAAATTGAAGTGAAACTTCAATCGTTTCAACACCTATTATTTGTTGTGTCCCTAGAAAATTACTCCCATAGCCCCAGATACCCATTTAAACACATAAAATGCCAATCACATGGCCCCCGCCCATCGGGGCTTGAAGAAATATTCTTCCACGCAGAGCTGAAACCGACCTGCACACGACTATTGGTAAATCGCTTAGAGGATCTAAGCCTGCCCAGGCAAAGCGGTGCGAGTCGGCCCGTCCATGCTTATAAACCATACTTGTTTCATTGGGTGCCAGGGCTTGAGATGTCATTTCATCTCGGTGTCGGGTAAAAGTCCCACAAAATCGGCAGCAATGTCTCCAAAATGACCTTTACAGTGTTGACGGGGATGTTAAACCTAAAAATGCCAATCACAACAATTGTCGTCCGCCTTGCCGTCAGCCGGTTACCTTAAAAGTAATTTTTGCAAACAAGTGTGGACCCAGATCAGACTGCTCAGTCTGGGCCCACACTGTTTGCTTGTATGCAAAACATTTTTGAAAAGTTTGCAAAAAAAAATTCAGCACACATAAGCAGACGACATTTTCAGAGTGAGTGTTTGAGTTTTACGTCCCACCAACAGCTGAGGTCATATGGAGACGGGACCTCGGTTTAAAGACTCATCCGAAATTCTGGTTTACAAGGCGAGTAGCGTAACCACTACACCACGGAGGCTTCTTCCACATTTTCAGATGTACGAGGGGTGATCGAAAAGAACATGGACCGCCACATTATTTTGTAATCTTTTTCACTTAAGATCACAAAAATTTGCATATGTGAGTAATAATTACCTGTAAACTGACTAAAGCTTCCAAATGACATATTCAAGTAAGCAAAAATGTGATGTTATTTTAATGACCTCACATACTGCGTTAGTGGTCCACAATCTTGGAGGAAATTTTATTTCAGCAGAGTCATCTTAGTTTTATGTTAAACTCGGAAAGTTTGTATTGGAAATTAACCCATTTAGTACCGGAAACTCCAAAACGGGTACCAGGGCAAACATTGCAGGTAGATTGGTTCCCTTGTCGTAAATGTCTCCGCTAGGTGGCTACAACATAGCGATTGGTAGCTAGCAGAAGCCATGACGTCTATTTATAGCATAAGCACTGACGCGGTATTGGAAATACCCGAGTTCAACAAGGTTAACTGCTGAGTCAGTCATACCTGATGAAACAAAAAGATCGATACTTAGTATACTGAAATAATTTATAATAATTTATTTTACATAGACTAGTGACATTCTTATCATTATCTTGAAATATGTATCTTTTTAACACTCGCAGATACAATTTACAATGAGTAATACACAGCCAGCTGGCCCACTTCTGCAGTATTTTAAATTAACAGACGCGCTCTTGTAGGCATGCGCAGTGGTAAGAGTAGGATTCTCTACCTCAAATCAATTTACTCGCTACCTATCGTTATGTGCGTACCGAAGGGGAGGTAATAATGAAGGGGAACCAATCTACATTGCAGGCCCAGATCGGACGCCGCAGAACATCAGACGCCGCGTTCTGCGGCGTCTGATCAGGGCCAACACTGTTTGCGAAAAGTTAAGCCATTTTCCAAATATATTTTGAAGAAAACACAATGTGACATCCCTGAATTTTGAAATGGACTCCTGCATTAGATTCCATTTGGTACAAAAAGGGTTAAAGCTGATTTAGAGTAAGTTTAAAAATAGAGATTCTGCACTCGAGAAATCTGGTATTTGTAAATGGATCGGACTATTTAGAGAAGGGCCCAATACCATTAAAGAAGACCCTAAATCTGACCGTCCATCAACATCAGTATCAGACAAAATCATGGCGGATGTACAGCAGCATGTAAAGCAAGATCACCAACTTACTTTCAGAGAAATAGCTGAAACATTTAGCATTTCATATGGAAGTGCCCAGGAGATTTTTACTGACAAAATCGGAATGTGGCATGTTTACGCTAGATGGGTGCTTAGGTACTGAAGCCCGAGCAAATGGGGGTTCGGGTTGAAATCTGTTGCATAGAAAAGAAATTATTAATAAAGGCCACACGAAAGAAACAGCCAGATCTTCAACAGAGAGGCGTCATTTTACACCAAGATAACGCCCAAGCTCACAATGCCAAACTTTTACAGGAAACTTTGCAAAAAATAAACATAGCACTAGCCCACCCTCCCTATAGTCCAGACCTGGCCCCTTGTGACTTTTGGCTATTTCCTGTTTTGAAAGATTCTCTACGAGGCATGCCCTACTAGGACATAGGAGCTAACCCAAGGTATGAATGGGTGGGGGCATCAATGTTACTGAAGCAGCAGGGTGGGTATGCATCAATGAAATCTTTGGACTGGTGGTATGCAACATCAATGCAAGTATCAAATGAATTTGTCTTAGTTAAGAACATACAGGCATCTATAAATTTTGTCATAAAACTTTAACCAAATGTAAAATTTCTAAGTCTTTGACCTTGACCTCAAGGTCACTGGGGGGTGGGACATGCATCAATGAAATCTTTAGACCAGTATGTAACTTCATTGTAAGTATCAACTCAATCTATCAAAGGGTTCAGAAGATACAATCTCTTAGAAACTTTGACGCAAAACTTTAACCAAAATGTTAACGGACGGAAGGACAGACAGACGGACGAATGGCAAGACGAAAACTATATACCCCCATAGCATACTTCGTATGCCGGGGGTATAAAGATACATTGTGGGTACTCATTAGATCTGAAACTGTCTTTGTGTAGTGGTAACCAGGTGCCATTGGTTTGATCACAGGCTTCTCCAAAGGATAACCCTTTCTAGAACATACTTAACGTCACTACAGCTGTTGTCTGGGAAAGTGTGGCGGCCGTAAAATGTCTCCCTGCCCTACATCATAGTGAAGTTTATATTTTCTTGTCCTTTGGGATCATTGATTCCATTGTGGAATTTTGAAAATATTTGAGGGTCACTGATGACTAAATGGCCGAAACTAGCTAGCCTGGCCCAGAAAACATGTACGCTCCATATTTTCCAGTTCTTGGTGTATTCCTTGCTTCCAAAGGATAACCCTTTCTAGAACATATTCTCCAGACTTTTGGATGAGTCTTTAAACAGATCCTGTCTCCGTAACTAAGATAATGGTGGGACGTAAAACTTGGACACATACATACACCCATTAGAATTGCCTCAATGAGGCCATTCTCATGAATGCACATAACATACCTTAATATCATGGAAGACAGAAATATAATCCCTAATATAATGCCTCCTCTATGGCACCCTGGTTAAGCATTTTACCAATTGGGTACTTTACCCACCGATTTTTAGCTCACCTGAGCCAAAGGCTCCGGGGTAGCTATTGTGATCACTCACCGTCCCTTCTTCCACAATTTCTTCAAATATCTCCTAAACCACTGATTGGATTTTGACAAAACTTCACAGGAATGATCCTTAGTTGGTTCTCTTTCAAAGTTGTTCAGATGGTTCCGGTCCGATGCATATCTAGGTCACAGGAGCTAAAAATAGATTTCCTAACTGAAAAGTTAAAATATTTTCTTCTCTGAGCTCTTTGATATTTGGTATGTAGCTTCATCTAGTGGACGTCTACCAAGATCGTTCAAATTATGCACTTGCCATTTGTAACCACTGCCCCCCCACCTACTGGGAAAGGCGGGGCTAATGTGCGGGGTAGTTACCCTCTGTGTTCCCCCGCATTGCCGGGTTTATGTGGGGTTTGTGATATTATGCAAATATACCCTCAGTGGAATGAACTATTATAAACAGCGGGGCTTTGACCTTCTGGAGGTCCCCCGCAGTGCAGGGCTTCTAGCAGGACTGTGAAAAGTGAAAAGTCATTGTCCCCGTAGGTGGGGGGCAGTGGTTACAAATGACTGGTGCATTACAGCCCTGGAGCCAAAAATATCTCCGCACCTGGGCCTTATGGTTTTACATAGGCATATATAAGGAAAACCTTTTAAAATCTTCTTGTCTGAAACCAGAAGGCCCGGGTCATTGATATTTGGTATGAAGCTTCATCTAGTGGACCTCTACCAAGATTGTTCAAATTATAGCCCTGGGGCCAAAAATGCCCCCGCACCAGTGTCTATTGGTTTTACATAGACTTATATAGGGATAACTTTTAAAAACCTTCTTGTCTGAAACCAGAAGGACCAGGTCTTTGAAATTGGTATGAGGACCTCTTCCAAGATTGTTCATATTATTATTATTTATAGCTTTGGGCCAAAAATGTCCCTGCACCAGGGGGCTGTTTTACATAGGAGACACATATAGGGAAAACCTTTAAAAAACTTCTTGTCTGAAACCAGAAGGCCCAGGTCTTTGATATTTGGTATGAAGCTTCATCTGGTGGACCTCTACCATGATTGTTCAAATTATAGCCCTGGGGCCAAACATTGCCCAGCACCGGGGCCCTCTGGCTTTACATAGACTTGCATAGAGAAAACATTTGAAAATCTTCTTGTCTGAAACCAAAAGGCCTAGGTCTACCACGATTGTCCAAATCATAGCCCGGGGGCCAAAATTCATCCCACCACGGGGCACTGGTCTTATATACAGGCCTCATATTTTTCAGGCATTTGCAGGATTTCAGGCTTTTAGAGCTGGATACTTTTCTTTATTTCAGGCATTTAGATTTTTTGTGCCTTTAGTTGGTTAATTAACTATTTAACCCTTATCCTGCTGAATAAATTTATTAACCCACACCCATTTCTGACTATAAGTCAACCAAATTGCTTGATATTTTCAAAAACTGCATTACAAACAGTGTAGATCCTGATCAGATGGCTTCTAAAGAAGCCATCTGATCTGGATCTACATTGTTTGCAAAGGTATTAGTTGTGTCTTTGTCAGCAGGATAAGAATTGAAGCTGCAAAATTGGGCCTTTCAGGCATGGAAAATCGTGGTCAGTATGAGGCCTGTATATATACTTACATAGGCAAAACTTTAAGAAGTCTTCTTGTCTGAAACCAGAAGACCAAGAACTTTGATATTTGATAGTAAGCGTCATTTAGTGGACCTCTACCAAAATCGTTCAAATTAAGGACCTGGGACCAAAAATTGCCCTGCTCCGGGACCCACATTTTAATCTGTTAGTTAGCTCAGGTGAACAATGTAGGACCATCATGGTCCTCTTGCCCATTCAATTGGCATATCTGTTTTCAATAGCGTAAAAAAAGATAAAAAAAAATCCAATTGGGTATTTGAAAAAAAAAAAAGGTTCTTGTGCCTAAAACAAATTGCAAACCATTTCATTTATATCATACTGAGTCAGCCTTGCCATTATTAGCCCTTATCTTGCTGTTCACGACAACCCCTATCTTTGCAAACAGTGCAGATCCAGATCAGCCATCTGATCAGGATCTACACTGTTTGACATTCAGTTTATGAATTTGTAGGAATGAATTACATCAAGCAGTCTGATTGGTTGAAAGTCAGAGATGGGTGTGGCTAAAATGAATATTCAGCAAGAGAAGGGTTAAGAGGTATCAGGAGGCTAAAGTGCCTTTCACTCTTCAAGTACAGCCATCCACTCCTGGGTTTGACTAGTTCCATGCAACTATAATGTGTTTTGTCCAGTGTTTTATTAATAAAAGTGGTCTTCTGTGAAAGGGAAGAATTTGCTCCTGAGGAGCAAAGTCTTCCCTTGATGTTAAGGTCCCTTTTTGGCCCTTTTCCAAGTGGCTCAGTTTTCCACCATGTGAACAGGATGTTACAAAAGTGGTTGAAAATATGGGTTCTATGGATTCTTTTTTTGACAGAAAATTGTAAGCAAATAATGTAGGCCCTGATCAGAGCAAATAGCGCATGCCCTGATTAGACGCCACAGAATTTGGGTCTGATCTGGGCCTGCACTGTTTGCCAAGGTACCCCTTTAGGTGTTTCCCACATGCAATGGGTTAATACCTGCTGCCATTTACTTAACTGAGGTAGTGGCCAAATGTGACCAACTCGGTATCAGAAGATTATCTGAAACAGGTTTTTTACACCTGCATTGGTATGTTGGTATGTTGTTGACTGTCCACACTTCAGCAATCATAAATAACATGGGCGGCTTAGGCTTTGAAAATACTGCTGAGCCTGTGTAATCATGCTAGTGTTTTTCGCTTCTCCTTTGGGGGCTTATGCAATCAGAACAGACTGATCAGCCTGCACAGATGTACCGGCTGATCTACGTCTTTGCTGCTTTATTTTAGTTTTTGCAGTGTATCGAATTCCCTGCTTTTTCTCATTCTTAGCACATCCATTGACAGCACACACTGTTGTTGCACGCAACTTTAACCCTTATCTTGCTGAATATTCATTTAAGCCACACCCATTTCTGTCTATCAACCAACCAAATTACTTGAAGTAATTTATTGCTACAAATTCATAAACTGAATGCCAAACAGTGTAGATCCTGATCAGATGGCTTCTTCAGAAGCAATCTGATCTGGATCTACACTGTTTCCAAAGATAGGGGTTGTCATGAACAGCATGTTTAGAGTTTAGAAAATAAATTCTCTGCGAATACTTTTAAAACGTGATGAGTCTCCTCCTTACCCAGAGGAACAGTCTGATCCCGTCTGCATCTCCTGAACATTACAGTATTTTCAAAATGTTTTGGATTTCAAATAATAATGTACTGTATTCATAGCTGTGGAAGAAATTTTAACTCCGGATTGCATTTGTACACAAAAAGATCTCCCTCTGAATTTTGTAATTTATTGACCAATAGTCAGGCCCAACTGGAGAGTTTTTCTGAGTACGTAACTCATGTTATGTATTGAGAGTAACTCTTAACCCTTATCTTGCTTTTCACGACAACCCCTGTCTTTGGAAACTGTAGATCCAGATCAGATGGCTTCTGAAGAAGCCATCTGATCAGGATCTATACTGTTGGCATTCAGTTTATGAATTTGTAGCAATAAATTACATCAAGTAAGTTGATTGTTTGATAGACAGAAATGGGTTTGGCTTGAATGAATATTCAGCAAGATAAGGGTTAAAAGAGTTTAATCAGGAGCACATAATTGTAAATCAGAACCAGTAAATTAGGTTGTGTACCTGTTTTTGTGTTGTTTTCAAGTTCCTGACTGAATTCCTTTAACCTATTTAGTACCGGAAACTCCTAAAGGGGTAATTGGCAAACAGTGGAGGCCAAAATCAGACGCCTCTGATCAGGGCCTCCACTGTTTGCAAAAAGTTCAGCAATTTTCCAAATCAATTTTGAAGGAAAAACAACCTGATATCCCTCAATTTTGAAATGTACTCCTGGTATACATAAGGAGGAAGATTCCATTTGGTACAAAAAGGGTTAAGGGTTTCTTTTTCTGACTTTTTCGAATTCTTCGCATAAATCCTGGGTGCCTAAGTTTTGGCCTGGGCCACTGCATTTGTTTTAGGAGCCCTGATGGCTCCTGAAAAATCTTGGCCAGTCTGTTTCCCTGAGGTATGGTGTGGATTGGTGTTGTGATGAGGCACTTTCGGGTCAGAGGTTTCTGAAGACAACTAACTTCCCAACGTGTTCTGAATACCATATTCCACAATGTACTGTTCAACTGAAAACCCCAAATCAAGACACAACTAACTTCCCAACGTGTTCTGAATACCATATTCCACAAGTACTGTACACCTGAAAACCCCAAAAGTTGAAAATACATGTAGGAATTTGGAAGGTCATACTTAGAGGTCAGAAAGTGGGGAGACGTGTGTTTTTGTAGAAAAACAAATTCTAGTTGATCATTAAAACTGCTGAGAAATATTTTCTCAATTTCAGAAAAATGAAAAACAAATTTTAGGTCGACCAAAAAATAATAAAGTAGGGTTAGGGGTGATTTCAAAAATAATGAGTCAAAAGTGTGACATTAAGGGTGAAAAATAAAGTTTGATATCTGGCAATTATGCATAGCAAAATGACACCTCAAGATGTCAAATTTTATGAACACAAACATGGGAATATAAAGAATCCAAAACAGCTTTGAAAATTTGTTGATGTTATTTCAATCACTGAACATTTTTTGAACAAGTTCATTTATTTTCAGAGGTTGCTTAAAAGCAGTTAAACAAGTCAATTCAATGTATAATGTATTTCATATGGTAAAGTAAACGTTATGCCATAATCTGGAAGAAAAATTCATTATTTTTACATGATTTTATAGGGTTTTTTTTACTATTTTAGGCAAATTTGACCCATTTTTATATCTATGACCTCAAAAAGTTTGCATAAAAAATCTTATAAATGGAAAATAAAGGTCAAAATTGATCTTGTACATATACTTGATTGTAGAAGTAAGTATGCCAAAATTTACTTTGAAAGGATCGGCCGTAATGTGATGAGGGCACTTCAAATAACAGTGGAATTTTTGGATAAATCGTTACACTTGGGACAAAATCTATGAAATCAGATATCCATGTAAGGAGCTATTTTCAGCTGATCTTAGGGTTATACTTTTTGTTGTAGCTGATATGTCAATGAAGCCAAAGAAGTATTTCTTGTATACTATAGGATGCCATTGTCAGAAACAAACTTATGAATCATTCATCAAAGAAATTGGTTAATACAAACAACATGTTTTATAAAGAGACAATTAAGTTTTCCTAACACTCAATGTCTTTTTATAACAAAAAAGAATGTTCATCAAACCTTTCTAGGTGCTTAGTAAGTAAGCAAAGTGTAGTTTCAAGAAACAGATTACTTTACAACAACGATCAGTGAAAGCGTTACACTCGGGACAAAAATGTAAAAATGTCTTTAAAACAGACATAAGTATTATGGCATGAATTGTAGCTGTAAATCCTTTAGTAAAACAACTAAATCATTGTGTTTCTTCATAAACAAAGTTACTCTGGTACAGCTGCTTACTAATGTCAACTTTGAAGTATCGACCACTCAACGTCAAGAACTTGCTTACACATCAAATACCGTAATGATCCGGCTATAAGACGGGGTTTTTTACCGCCAGATTACCCCCTAATTTTTACACCCGTCTTATAACCGAGATCTCGGGCATCCTTGAAATTTTCGGCAAAGAACGGAGGAAAATCACGTGCGGTAAGTACATGTGTATACCTGTTGCGTAACTATGGGTCTTTGAAGTGATGGACAGGAGCGTGATTCCAAATAAATAATAATAAACATCGGTAAAAGAAACCAAACGATCGTGAAGAAAAGTTATATTTCAAGCCTAAAGGTTTTTATCATAATTGGATTAAATCCCATGTGTTTTCAATGGATACATTCCCCCAAAGGTGCCCCGGAACATAATAAGCATGCGCGAATTTTCATTGGTTTATGATAATGAGTTCATAAATATTAATGAGGCAAAAGTTTCACTCCATTTGCATAAGAAAATAAGTTGATGATGCCTTACGTTTTTTTATTATTGTTATTATAGTTTTCCATAAATGTCCAGTGCAGCAAAATAAATCTCCGGTCAAACATTATGGATGCACAGGCTAGTCTGTCTCTTCCTATATCACTCTTGATTAGCAATGGCCTGTTTTTTTAATCTATTTAATCTCTTATGTAAACACACCAATTATCCAATATAACACCTGCAGAGTTAATCACCTTATTAACTGTCCGATAATGTTTACACGCGTCAGCAGTTCAACACAGATGTAAATCTTCTGACGGTCAACCGAATACCTAGGTATTTTACTGCTGTAAATACTAGAATGGTCGGGCGGCGAAATAATTCTAAAGGAAAATTGTCTTGTCAGGAGATTGGGGCCATCGGGTGGAAGACCGGGAGATAGTATTCGAAATCGTGTTATCCCGATGGAATTGGGAGATATCAAATGTATGCCGACGCATTTGTATTAAACTGTAATACCAGTTACGCGTAGTTGCTTCCTATAGTTTACCTGTCAATCATTTTTCTTTCCTTCCTTCATTGGTTTATGATAATGAGTTCATGAATATTAATGAGGTGAAAGTTGTGACGTTAATAAACTCAAATTTCAGACCCAAAAAATAAGTGATTACAGTTTCTAGGTAAGAAAATTTATTCAGGGACTTGCTAGGTACCTAAAACTATCTGTTTATCATTGAATTCGGTCTAATATAAATTTCATTTTAGTAAAGTCGTCATTGTCATTAGATTTCGCGACCGCAAAACACCGAGCGAAATTGATCCACAAGTGTCTCTCTCTGAAATATTCGGCACTTTCTACATCGGGGCAACCCCCGTCAGATTTTTAGAATTTATACCCGTCTTATAGCCGAGACTAAGCAAAAATCATCTAAAGGAAAGCCAAAAAATACCCCCCGTCTTATAGACAAATCGTCTTATAGCCGGATCATTACGGTACATGGTTTCACAAAAAGATAGTTGATTCTATTTAACATTTTAAAACCATTGTTACAAAAAGACTGGTTGCAAAAACCTGTAAAAATTGATTCGGTAAGCTTGATGGAATTTGTACATTACAATAATAATTTGATAAACCGTTACACTTGGGACAAAAAGAAGAAATGATCTTTGGAATCATTCTGAAGTCTACAAACTGGATTTTAACTGCAATTATTGGCATAATAACGTTTGATTGTCTGTTTTCTGTCAGGTTTTTGTTGAAATATTAAAAAAAAAAATATATATATATATATAAAAAAAATAAAACATTTGAAACACAACTCACTCAAAGGCCTTATAAAGTATCCATGGCGAAATGTTTATTGGTGCAAAATGTTTTCACATTAGCACAGTGAAAAATTTTCAAGTATCATATGCTTTGTCATAATATCAACAAGCTTCTTCAGCTTTGATTCTTCCCACCGCCTTTTTAGTTTTGGGTCTGTCTTGAGCCTCTCCCTGTACTTTCTTACTCTTTCTTCTGATGAGTCTTTTTATCCCCCGACCGAAAAGGTTCGGGGGATATAGCGATCAGCCTGGCATCCGTCCATCTGTCCATCCGTCCGTAGACGCAACCTTGTGATGGCCATAACTCCTATACCCTTTGAGATTCATTGATGGTTCTTGGCACACTTGTTCACAAGGCAGAGACGGCGTGTCATGCGCAAAAGCCAGAACTCTGGATGCCATACTTTTTTAGTTATCTCCCCTTTTAATAAAATAGAATGACTACTTTGTGATGGCCATAACTCCAATACCCTTTGCGATATATTTATGGTACTAGGCAAAGTTGTTCACAAGGCTGAGACAGCATGTAATGCACAAGAACCACAACTCTGGTTGCCATGGTTTTTGATTTATCTCCCCTTTCAATAAAATAGAGTGGCTACCTTGTGCTGGCCATAACTCCAATACCCTTTAAGATATATTGATGATACCTGGCACAGTTGTTCACAAGGCCGAGACTGTGTGTCATGCACAAGAACCACAACTCGGGGTGTCATGGTTTTTTTAGTTATCTCCCCTTCCAATAATATAGTTTCACTACCTTGTGATTGCCATATCTCCAATACTCTTTGAGATATATTGATGGTATTTGGTACAGTTGTTCATGAGGTTAAGCAGATGTGTCAGGTGCAAGAACCAAAACTCTGGGTGCCCTGGTTTTTTAAATTATCTCCCCAGACAATATAACCTTTTGATGGCCATAACTCCAATACCCTTTGAGATATATTGATGGTACTTGGCATAATTGTATACAAGGTTGAGACGGCACTTCAGGCCTAAGAACCACAACTCTGGGTGCTATGATATTTGAGTTATCTCCCCTTCCAATAAAACGGTATAGCCACCTTGTGATCTCCGTACCTCCAATACCCTTTGAGACATATTGGTGGTCCTTTATGCAGATGTACATGAGGTTAAGCAGGTGTGTCATGCTCAAGAATTACAACTCTGGGTGCTCTGGTTTTTGAGTAATCTCTTCTGACAATATAACCTTGTGAAGGTCATAAGTCCAACACCCTTTGAGATATATTGAAGGAACTTTGCACAATTGTATACAAGGTACAGAAAGAGTGGCATGTGCAAGAACCACAACTGTTGGTGCTGTGGTATTTGAGTTATCTACCCTTCCAATAGAACAGTATGATCCCCATATCTCCAATACCCTTTGAGACATATTGATGGTACTTTGTACAGAAATACATGAGCTTAAGCAGGCATGTCATTAGCAAGAACCACAATTCTGAGTGCCCTGGTTTTTAGCTCACCAGAGCCGAAGGCTCCGGGGGAGCTTATAGGATAGGCAGTTGTCCGGCGTCGTCGTCGTCGTCGTTGTCGTCGTCGTTGTCGTCGTCGTCGTCTGACGTCAACACTTTCAAACATCTTCTTCTCTGAAGCCACTGGACCGATTCAGCCCAAATTTTATCTGTAGCATCCTTGGGCAGGGGGATTGAAAGTTTGTGTTTTTTATGAAAATCGGCCCATTAGTTTGGTTGCTATGGCAACTTAGAGTTTCCATAGACTTATAATGGGGAAAATTGAAAAATGGCATTTACTGCCAAGTCATTGCAGATATTTGGACAAAACTTTTATAGAAATGTTTCTTGAGTAAAATTCTTTCAGCCATATGCTTTTATGCCAACCTGAGGGTCCCCCAGGTTGTGCCGGGGCCATGCCCCACCCCCCTCCACTTCATAAAAGGCCATATATCTCAGAAACCATTCAGATCCCGACCCCTAAACCATATATATTCTTGTTCCTATTGATAAGACGCATTTAGTAACACCAACCTTGGGGTCCTCAGGGATGTGCCGAGGTCATGCCCCACCCCCTCCACTTAATAAAAGGCCCAATATCTCGGAAACCATTCAGATCCCCACCCCTAAACCATATATATTCTTGTTCCTTATGATAAGACCCATTCGGTGACATCAACCTGGGAGTCCCCTGGATGCGCCGGGGCCATGCCCCACCCCCTCCATTTCATAAAAGGCCCAATATCTCGTAAACCTTACAGATCCCCGCCCCTAAACCATATATATGCGTGCTTCTTATGATAAGACACATTCATTGACACCAACCTGGGGGTGCTCAGAGATGCGCTGGGGCCTTGCCCCACCCCTCTACTTCACAAAAGGCCATATATCTCAGAAACTGTTCAGATCCCCACCCCTAAACCATATATATTCTTGTTCCTATTGATAAGACGCATTCAGTAACACCAACCTGGGGGTCGTCAGGAATGCGCACAGGTCAGGCCCCACCCCCTCAACTTTATAAAAGGCCCAATATCTCGGAAACCATTCAGATTCCCACCCCTAAACCATATATATTCTTGTTCCTTTTGATAAGACCCATTCAGTGACATCAACCTGGGAGTCCCCTGGATGCACCGGGGCCATGCCCCACCCCCTCCATTTGATAAAAGGCCCAATATCTCGGAAACCTTACAGATCCCCGCCCATAAACCATATATATGCTTGCTTCTTATGATAAGACACATTCATTGACACCAACCTGGGGGTCCTCAAAGACGCGCTGGGGCCTTGCCCCACCCCTCCACTAAAAAAAAGGCCATATATTTCAGAAACTGTTCAGATCCCCACCCCTAAACCATATATATTCTTGTTCATTATGATAAGACGCATTCAGTAACACCAACCTGGGGGTTCCCAGGGATATGCTGGGGCCATGCCCCACCCCCTCCATTTCATAATATCACAATATCTCGGAAACCCTACAGATGGCCACCCCTTAACCATATATAGTCTTGTTCCTTATGATAAGACACATTCATTGACACCAACCTGGGAGTCTCCCTGGGCCTTGCCCCACCCCTCCACTTCACATAAGGCCTTATATCTCAGAGAATGTTCTTAGCCCCACCCTAAACCATATATATTCATCTTTCTTATGATAAGACGCATTCAGTGACACCAGCTTGGGAGTCCCCGGGGCACGCCCAGGCCATGCCACACCGCTTTACTTCATTAAAAGCCATATATATCAGAAATAGTTCAGATCCCCACCCCATAACCATATACTTGTTCCTTATGATAAGACTCGTTCAATCACACCAACCTGGAGGTCTCTTTGTGCTGAGGCAATGTGCCCCGCCCTTCCATTTCATAAAAGGCTTTATATTTCAGAAACCATTCAAATCCCCACCCCATAATCATATATGTTCTTGTTCCTTATTATTAGCACACCTACTGTAGCGGGGTCCGCAGGGGCCATTCCTATTTCATAAAAGGGCCTCAAATCTCTGAAACCGGTCAGATTCCCAGCACTGAACCATATATATACTTGGTCCTTATGATAAGACACATTTAGGGACAACAGTTTGGGCTTTCCTGGGATCAACAGGGCATGCCCCAACCCCTCAACTGTTAAAGGAGCCTTACAGATCCCCACTGCTAAACCATATATATTTTTGTTTCTTATGATAAGACGCATTTAGTGATACCAACCAGGGCTCCATTGGGTCCATGCCCCACCCCCTCTACTTCATAAAAGGCCTAACTTTTCAGATGCTGAGTCCACATGGGTGCTCATTTGGACATGGGGGTTCATTTGGTGGATTAAAATGATATCATGTTAAAATACATGGCTGCCATTGGGCAGGATGGGCAGTGCCCACCTGAGCTCTGGTGAGCATAGTGGCCCATGGGCCTCTTGTTTAGTTATGTCCCCTGACAGTATAATTTTGTGATGGCCATAACTGCAATACTTTTATGATATACCGGTATTGCTGGTTTAATTCTGGTGTATGTTCTACTGGTGAACAGTCTTCTGAAGGCCATATTGGCTTTTGGTCGGGGGATTTGCCATCTCTTCTGATGGCTATTTTTTCTTTTGTTTTGTCTTAGGCCTTGAGCCAAGAGCCACCCTCAATACAAATTTAGCCATTGTTCACTATTTTAGCTGTTTAACTGTGAAAACAAGAGCATGTTTCATACCACAATTCGTCACAATTTTTTTTGTCCCGAGTGTAACGCCATTTTCTGAATTTCACTGCTTTAAAAAGATGACTTTCATAATACTGAAACTTATATTCATGTACATTTTATGTTTTCTGTTTTATGATTCATGTCTTTGACCTTAAATATGAAGGTATGACCGGATTGTAAGACCAAACTTTTCCAACCAAACTTGTTTTTTATGTTACGTTATGATAAAACTTGCAAGATTTTCAAAAATATTACAGCAACACAGTCTTATTTCCATTAAGAATCCATTTGAAACTGAAGTACAACTACTCTTTTTATAATTTAAAATAGGTTTTACTTTTGTTCTTTAATGCGGCATTGATTTAAAGCACTAAATGGTGTGAAAGGTTTTAACGCAAATAAAGCGTTACACTCGGGACATATATTTTTTGGTCCTAGAATGGTGCACCCAGCCTTTACCTGGGAAATCATTATATGAATAAACTTATGGGCACTTGGTTTGCTAAAACATAAAACAGAATGTAAATTAAAGCAATGAGTGGAGATGATATGAGCTTTAAAAGTCCAAATGTTACACTCGGGACATTTGCAGGTAACAGTAAATAAACTGGCGCTTGGAAAGTATTTAGGCACATGCGGTTGTAAGCCCATGCTTTCTTGATACTTCTAACATTGGACTTATCAACTAGGGTTAGTTTGGCTAATATAGATCTAATACATGCAAATAATAATATGGTTCTTTTAAAAATTAGTACTTTTCAGTTGACAAAATTTTCCACACAAACTTTCTTCTGAAAGGGTGAAAAAGTAACAATAAATTAGTGAAGAGGTTAACCGTATCCAGAAATTAAATTTCTATTAAATGATGTTTACCCTGATATATAAGGTTATCCCTACAGGGTTGTATCTTTTATAATACAGCCAAGTGAAATTGGGTGTTTACTTCGAATGTCACACTTTTTTTGTTACACTCGGGACAAATTTGACCACTTTATCTTACATATTTTTTTTTCTACTGAACCGATTTGGATGAAATTTGGCAGCAACTTACACATTTTTATAACACATGATTTGGCATAAACTTCTAATTAATAAGTCTATTCAGTTTAAATGCAGGTCAGTTTAAAAAAAAAGACTCATTATTTTTGAAATGACCCATAGGAAACCTGAAACACATTTTTCATTTAATGGCCAAGTAAACATTTGAATTCACTTCAAAAGAATTTTTTTTTCTGAGTACAGGGCTGTGGAAATAGATAAATTTTGTGCTTGTCAAGCATAATTTGTCCGAATAAATTAACAGTTAACTTGTTCTACAAAACCAAAACAAAAAAACAAACAAAAAAAAACAACAGATCTCGTTGTTTGAAAACAAAAAGAAATGGCTCTGGTGTCCAAATATTGGGATAGCTTCTCTGACAGCACAATTATCAATTTCACAGGGTGTACCATTAACCCATTGTATACTGGTGCATTCTTCCATTGCTATATATGTTGGACAAGTCCATTGGTCATATCCAGGGTGTCAGGCCAATTTTTTCGTTTTTATTCTATACTCAGAGGCAATAAAAAGTATACAGTTTTTGATTGTAATAAAATATGCCTATGTCCGTTTTTCCCAAACGTCTTAAGTTTGTAAAACTCCAATTCTTTTCCTGTTGCAGTCATCCATAATGGAGTTATTGCCCTTAATTAATAAGCAATATTTCCAACAAAATCTTGTGTTGGACATGACAATCAAATCTATGCACACCGCAACAGTCATGTACGAATGTTAATCGATTTGACGCTATCATTACTTTGCCATTAAACCAAGCTTCATACTCAATTGGAATTTCTGCCTGTTCCGGATTATCTCCCTTTCAATTAAAATCATAGTGAATTAAATGAGTCTTTTTCTCAAATCGTGTAAGAGATATTCATTTGAAACTTTCGCGTAATTTTTGTTTTCCTCGGAAATTTTATACTTACTCCATAGTGATCCCTCTAAAATTGCTCAAAGAAAAGTTAATCACTGATAACAATCCCAAAGAAACATAAAGCATTTAATCAAAGGAAGAAGGTAAAAGGCGAAAATGACATTTTCTTTGACAAAAAAAAAATGTTGCACTTTACCTTGTGTTTAGTTTAATTTAAATATGGGATTTATTCTTGCCAATCAGTTACCCTCCTTTGAATCTGTTGCACGAAAAATCATTTATTGAATAACACTTTAATATTCGAAACACATGTTTAAAGGGAAAATACTCAAGACAAAATATTGGATCAGACCCCCTGTCCATTTCAAGTGACACAATTTTACTATCTTTTCATCAATTTTAACGGAAACTGCTGCAAATTATGCGGAAGTGGTTGTTCTTATTTATGATGCCAGATATGTATGTAGAGAGGGAGACATTGGGATGCAAATCAGTGTTCAGTAACCTGTATACTTACTTTGCCTCTCAGCATATTTTTGATGGAAAATTCTGTTAGCAAATATTGCAGGTCCTGATCAGACGCCATTTTCTGCGGTGTCTTATCTGGCCTGCACTGTTTGCCAAGGTGCCCCTGTAGGGGTCTCACGCATGTAATGGGTTAAAGGATTTGCATCTCCCAGCCAGAACTCTAGTTCTTCTCAGAGCAACACGTTTGGACAGGGATTGAAAGGTAGTGAAGCCCCTGTCTAAAACAATACAGAATGGCATATACGTGTTTGTTATTATTTTAGCAAAATAAGGCATTGGATTTCATGCGAATTGTATGACAATAAGAAGACTAATATGCCAGGCAGATGAGTCACATGAAATGTCAAGCATTATTTTACTAAAAACCTGTATTTGAAAAATTTAAGTTTAAAATGCTGTATTGCTAAAAACCTATGAAAAAATTGCTTTGAAAATGCTGTGGGAGGGCTTCTACAGGGACAAATTTTTGCTAGGTGTACATGCCTTCTGGTACCTACTTTCAAACCAGGTGGCAACTACTTGTCAAAATTTTTTTTTTTGAATAGTAACACTGCAATCATCTGTATTCATCATAGTCAGTTAACTCTTATCTTGCTGTTCACGACAACCCCTATCTTTGCAAACAGTGTAGATCCAGATCAGATGGCTTCTGAAGAAGCCATCTGATCAGGATCTACACTGTTTGACATTCAGTTTATGAATTTGCAGGAATAAATTACATCAAGTAATCTGATTGGTTCAAAGTCGGAGATGGGTGTGGCTAAAATGAATATTCAGCAAGAGAAGGGTTATCATTCTGATAACACACCTGTGTGCCATAGTGCAATTCTTCCAATCTCCAAAAGGGCTACTTTTTTTTTTTTTATGAAAATCTGTGATACTTTTCTTATTTATACCACTCATTGAGGCCGTTCTAATGAGTACTCACAATCGTGTCTTGGAGCACAAATAAGA
Organism: Lucinisca nassula; assembly: GCA_963580285.1. NCBI lineage: Eukaryota > Metazoa > Mollusca > Bivalvia > Lucinida > Lucinidae > Lucinisca > Lucinisca nassula. The sequence goes on from OY757018.1 coordinate 100,681,304, forward strand.
GAAATAATGTAAACATACCCCTGTAAATCCCAGTTTTCTCTTTACAATATAAAGTGAGGTTTAATGGGGGTGTTCATTTCACGGACTTGTTCACGTGATGTCATATTCAGGTGAGGAGTGGATTGGTGTTGTGATGAGACACTTTCGGGTCAGAGATTTCTGAAGACAGTTAACATCCCAACGTGTACTGAACACCATATGGGCCCCGTCAAGCGATTTTGGTACTTATGGCCTGGGCGAGCAGCGAAGGTTCAGGCGAGCCTGCGCATCCGGGCAGTCTCGCCAGAACCTTCGCTGCTCGCTCATACAAGCAGTGAATCAAGAGGAACCTTCAGACAGAAAGTCATATCCCTGGCCCCTCTGAATGGCTGGGCATGCGCAGTTAAAATTTGTCATGACGGAATGCTCGAAGACACAAATTCGCTTGGCGGGGCTCATTTATACCACTCATTGAGGCTGTTCTAATGAGTACCCACAATCATGTCTTGGAGCAGAAAATAAGAGAAACAATGTAAACATACCCCTGTAAATCCCAGTTTTCTCTTTACAATATATAGTGAGGTTTAACGGGGGTGTTCATTTCACGGACTTGTTCACGTGATGTCATATTCAGGTGAGAAGTGGATTGGTGTTGTGATGAGACACTTTCGGGTCAGAGATTTCTGAAGACAGTTAACATCCCAAAGTGAACTGAACACCATATTCCACAACTACTGCATCTAGGGGTTAAAAGCTGCTCTTATTTTGTGAACATTCGTCAGTTTGTGTAAATGACGAGGTCAAGGTCACAGTTGAAGCCACGAGTTTGAAACTTATAATTTTGTGTCCGTTCCATATCTCATTTACCCCTGAAAGGATTTTCTTTAAACTTTTGTCAAATACCCCCCCCCCCCCCCCCCCCCCCCTCAGTGAGCTGAGGTGCAGAACCCATATATAAATTATGCTGACTGAAGGTGAAGGTCACAGTTGAATGTCAAGTGTTTGTATCTTTGAATTTTGTGTCTGTTCCATATCTCCTTTACCCCTGGAATTAATTAGGGCCCCGCACTGAAAGTGTGGGTGCCCTATAGTAATCACTCTGTCCGTCCGTCTGTCTGTCCGTCTGTCCGTCCACAATTTTTTTTATCCTCCATAACTTTCTTATTCCTGGATGGATTTAAATATTACTTGGCAGAAATGTTAACCATAATGTGATGGAGTGTTGCGCGCAAGACTCGGGTCCGTACCTCAAAGGTCAAGGTCATACTTAGAGGTTAAAGGTCAAAAAAGGGTCTTTCCTGTGTCCAATTAATAACTTTGTTATTATTCCTGGATGGATTTAAATATTACTTGGCAGAAATGTTAACCATAATGTGACGAAGTGTCACACGCAAGACCCACAGCCGTACCTCAAAGGTCAAGGTCATACTTAGAGATAAAAAGTCAAAAAAGCGTCTTTTTTATTGTGTCCAATCTATAACTTTCTTATACCTGGATGGATTTAAATATTACTTGGCAGAAATGTTAGCCATAATGTGACGAAGTGTCACACGCAAGACCCACAGCCGTACCTCAAAGGTCAAGGTCATACTTAGAGATAAAAAGTCAAAAAAGCGTCTTTTTTTATTGTGTCCAATCTATAACTTTCTTATACCTGGATGGATTTAAATATTACTTAGCAGAAATATTAACCATAATGTGACAGTGTGTCACGCGCAAGACCCAGGTCCGTACCTCAAAGGTCAAGGTCATACTTAGAGGTGAAAGGAAAAAAAACCGTCTTTTTTATCGTGTCCGATCAATATCTTTCTTTTTCCTTGATTGATTTTAGAATAACTTATTCCTGGATGGATTTAAATATTACTTGGCAGAAATGTTAACCATAATGTGATGGAGTGTTGCGCGCAAGACTCAGGTCCGTACCTCAAAGGTCAAGGTCATACTTAGAGGTTAAAGGTCAAAAAAGGGTCTTTCCTGTGTCCAATTAATAACTTTGTTATTATTCCTGGATGGATTTGAATATTACTTGGCAGAAATGTTAACATCAACATTTTCCTACTCCTCTGATAGCGCTGCCGGGGCCCTAGTCAGTTTCACTGACAGCTCTAGTTTCATTAAACTTTGGTCAAATGTCCCCCTCAGTGAGCTGTTGTGCAGAACCCATAAATAAACCATGCCAACTCAAGGTCACAGGTGAAGGTTGAGCCTTGTTATTAAAGTGTGGCGGTGGATTTGGCCTTCAGACTGCTTTCTTGTTATATCCGGGGAGGGGGGGGGGGGGGGGGGGGGGGTGCGCTTTTCCATATGTTCTGCTTATTTCAAGAGTGAGTATTGAACACCTTAATGCCATTGACAATAGTAGCCATTCTGTGACAGACTGAATACAAATTCCACTTTTACAGTAAATCCTGTCATAGTGGCCACCTCTATTAAGCAAGCAACCTGTCTTAAGCAAGCAGACATTCAGTTCCCAAACAAGGAAACTGCATAAAAAATCACCTGTATTAAGCATGCACATGTCTTAAGCAAGCACATGTCTTAAGCAAGCACATTTTGGTTATCCCTTAGGTGCTTGCTTAATACAGGTTGGACTGCACATCCAAAGCCCAGATGTAATGAACAGCTATACCCTGGGACTAGTGGCTGAGAGCAAGACTTTTGAACCTTGGGTTTTTCACGGCTGTGGAATTGAACCTTGCTCGGGTCATGTGAGACGCCATTATGGCTGGCTAATCGGAGCTGAAAAGATTTATCCATTGTTATCGATATTCAATTAGTAGTCACTGAAGATTTGGTCATAATTTTACTTGTCTGGCCTCAGAATGTGGCGCCTCATCAGGGTCTGCACTGTTTGCCACTCATACAGCTATTTTAGGCACAACTTTTGGTAGTAAATTGTACTTAACAAATTATCCAATGCAAGTAAATCAGAATTGACAATCATTATTGTGGAATTTATCAAGCTATTAATCGATTATCGGATTAATCGTCGCATCTGTAGGCGTCGTGTTCTGCATTGGAAGTTCTGATGTGTTTTTTCTGTGGCTACTACGTTTTTGTCCACCTATGATTAATGTTTGGTTTGTATTTAAGTGAAATATCGTGAATCTGTAAAATATAAGAAATGGTTTCACAAAAAAGTGGTATTTTCAGAACTATTCTGATGATGGGAAGATACATTGAGCCCATTGTTGATGTACCATGTGGTAACATCTGTGGTCTGGTCGGTGTTGATCAGTTTCTGGTCAAAGGTGGCACCATCTCTACTTTCAAAGAAGCTCATAACATGAAGGTGAGTTATATCTTGCATTTATAAACATTCTTTGTTTGAATTGAGGTTTAACATACCCCTCAACACTATTTAGGTCATTTTGGAGACAGAAGAGGGTTTATATGCATGGATGGTCGGACTCAACAGTTTAATTGGGCAGGCTTAGACCTTTGAACAGTTTACCAGTACTCATGTGCGGTTGGTTTCAGGTCTGTGTGGAAGCATCGTGCAGCCCAGTCTATTTCTTCAAGCCCCAATGGGCAGGGCTTATTATTATAGCCCCGCTTTGAAAAAGTTGGGCTATAATACTGGATACATGTGTCCTTTTGTGACTCCGTAATTCTGTCATTCCGTGATTTTTTATTTCCGTGATTCCAAAACTAAAATGCATTTTGCTTATTAACTTTGTGGTCCTACTTCAGTGAAATTTGTACTTCACTTGGCTCTTGGGGGGGAGGCATCAGGGCCTGAAGAAATAGATGGGCTGAGTGATGATTCCACGCAGAGCTGAAACCGACTGCACATGAGTACTGGTAAACCAGTTGTCAGTTGTGCGTTGTCGTGTGTAAACTTTTCTTACGAACACTCTAGAGGCCACAGTTTTGGTCCACCAGAACCTTAAAATGACCTACTAATAAACAGTGAGATTGATTTTGATAGAATTTCACAGAAATGTTCCTTGGGTCACTGTGAACTAATGTTGCTCAAACCCTCCACTCCACCTTACTCTTTTACCTACTGTTTCATTGTATCAAAAGATTTGGGAACCATATGGGCCCCGTCAAGCGATTTTGGTACTTATCGCCTATGCGAGCAGCGAAGGTTCAGGCGAGCCTGCGCATCCGCGCAGTCGCCAGAACCTTCACAGCTCGCTCATACAAGCAGTGAATCAAGAGGAACCTTCAGACAGAAAGCCATATCCCTGGCACCTCTGAATGGCTGGGCATGCGCAGTTAAAATTTGTCATGACAGAATGCTCGAAGACACAAATTCGCTTGGCGGGGCTCATATTTAAATGAGGAATTAAACTGTATATTAGAACCGTTATTAAAATGAATTTGACAGAAATGCAGTTGCTGTGGTAAAAAAAAATTAAAGGAAGAAAACCATTATTTACCTTCATTCCTCCTTGTCTTTTGTTCTGGAAGCCTTTATTGAAAAAATGAGCCAGCGCACGACAAAACCTATAAGACTTGTGCGCCCAGCGAAGCCTCCGATCAGCCTGCGCATCCGCATAGTCTGATCAGAGTCTTCGTTGTGCGCTCCATGGATAGCTAAGGGCCCAATGCTCCTCCATGCAGCAAGAGAAGTGTGCAGATGCGAAGACTATTTGGATGCGCAGGCTGATCTGAATTTCGCTGGGCGCACATGTAAGTTGTAGGAAATGCTGTGCCCTGGCTCATAGGAAGAAAATCATAATTTACCTTCATTCCTCTTCCAATGAAAAATTCCTTTCTTCATACAGGTGATGAAGTTCTCTGTGAGCCCTGTAGTGCGAGTAGCTGTAGAATGCAAAAACCCCTCAGAATTGCCTAAGCTGGTAGAAGGATTGAAACGACTGTCAAAGTCAGATCCTATGGTACAGGTGAGTAGATTGTAGTTTGAGCGTTGAAGAAGTAGACCATGCTGAAAACAGGCCAGCTGTGCTGCTCTGCGACAGGTCATTATAGCCCAGCTTTGAAAAAGTGGGGGCTATATTAGATTTGGCTTGTCCGGAATTCCGTCTGTCTGTCTTTCTGTCTGTCTGTAATATTTGATAGTGGGTACCTTGTTACCGCAGCTCCTCTTAGTTCTAGGTCAATCCTTTTGAAACTATACAGGTGTTTTCATATAGGTCTGAAGATGTGCATATTCTTTTTTCATTATCCTTAAATATTTTTTTTTCATTTATTTCACCTTTTTTAACTTAGACAATTTTTGAGATCTACTAATGTTAAAATGTATAGGGAGTAGCTACCTTGTTACAGCAACTCCTCTTACAGTTCTAGGTCAATCCTTTTGAAACTTTACAGGTGTTTTCAGATGTGCATATTCTTTTTATGCCCCCGCCATTCGAGGAATGGTGGAAAGGGCATATAGGTTGCCCCTGTTCGTCCGTCCGTGCATCCGAAACTTAAACGCAGTCAATAACTTCCTTATTTTTTGATGGATATTAAAATTACTCGGCAGAAATGTTAACCATCATGAGACGACGTGTCACATGCAAAACCCAGGTCCGTACCTCCAAGGTCAAGGTCATACTTAGAGGTCAAAGGTCAAAAAAAGGGTCCGAAACTTAAACGCAGTCAATTACTTTCTTATTTCTGGATGGATTTTGAAATTACTATGGAGAAATGTTAACCATCATGAGTCGATGTGTAACCTGCAAAACCCAGGTCCGTACCTCCAAGGTCAAGGTCATACTTGGAGGTCAAAGATCAAAAAAAGGGTCCGAAACTTAAACGCAGTCAATAACTTTCTTATTTCTGGATGGATTTTGAAAATACTTTGTAGAAATGTTAACCATCATCAGTCGATGTGTCACATGCAAAATCCAGGTCCGTACCTCCAAGGTCAAGGTCATACTTGGAGGTCAAAGGTCAAAAAAGGGTCCGAAACTTAAACGCAGCCAATAACTTGCTTATTTTTGGATGGATTTTGAAATTATTTTGAAGAAATTTTAACCATCATGAGACAATGTGTCACGTGCAAACCCAGTTCCGTACCTCCAAGGTCATACTTGAAGGTCAAATGGCATAAAAAGGGTCCAAAACTTAAACACTGTCATTAACTTTCTATGGATGAATACGAACATAGACATATTTTCAGGCGGGGGCATCCGTGTCCTATGGACCTATTTCTAGTTTCATTATCCTTAAATAATTTTTTTCACTTATTTCACCTTTTTTAACTTAGACAATTTTTGAGATCTACTAATGTTAAAATGTATAGGGAGTAGCTACCTTGTTACCGCAACTCCTCTTACAGTTCTAGGTCAATCCTTTTGAAACTTTACAGGTGTTTTCATATAGGTCTGAAGATGTTCATATTCTTTTTTCATTATCCTTAGATAATTTTTTTCACTTATTTCACCTTTTTTAACTTAGACAATTTTTGAGATCTACTAATGTTAAAATGTATAGGGAGTAGCTACCTTGTGACCACAACTCCTCTTACAATTCTAGGTCAATCCTTTTGAAACTTTTCAGGTGTTTTCATATAGGTCTGAAGATGTGCATATTCTTTTTTCATTATCCTTAAATAATTTTTTTCACTTATTTCACCTTTTTTAACTTAGACAATTTTTGAGATCTACTAATGTTAAAATGTATAGGGAGTAGCTACCTTGTGATCGCAACTCCTCTTACAATTCTAGGTCAATCCTTTTGAAACTTTGCAGGTGTTTTCATATAGGTCTGAAGATGTGCATATTCTTTTTTCATTAACCTTAAATTATTTTTTTCACTTATTTCACCTTTTTTAACTTAGACAATTTTTGAGATCTAATGTTAAAATGTATAGGGAGTAGCTACCTTGTGATCGCAACTCCTCTTACAGTTCTAGGTCAATCCTTTTGAAACTTAACAGGTGTTTTCATATAGGTCTGAAGATGTGCATGTGCTTTTTTCATTATCCAAAACTTATTTTTTAACTTAGACTGTTTTTCAGATCTAATAACGCGAAAAGTCTATAAGGCGTAGGTACCTTGTTAGGGATTTAACCCTCTCACAAGTCTTTACCTTTAATTCATGAGTCTTTTTCCTCTGACGGCTATAGCGGGGCTATAGTCAGATCCTCTGACAGTTCTAGTTTTATCTTGCAAATGTAAGCTGTGTGTTCATAAGAAATACAATCATAGTACAGAATGTGGAAAAGATGTCCCAAAAGTATCCTGCTTATGCCTTTCCAGTATGTAACCCTCTGCATCTGGAACCAGTTTTGTTGGTCCCAAAAGGTGTTCGCCATTTGGCTGTAGCCAGATTTGGTTTGAACCACAGCTATCAGGCTTACATTGTCCCACCTGTTCCCAACTAGGAATGAATGTACAAATACAGTAAAATTCCTATATTAAGACCACCTTTAGGACTCTTCAAAAGTGGTCTTGAAGACCACATTCAAACAGTCCCATAGGCGGTCTCTTCCTAGGAGACAATGGGTGTAGAAAGCACAAAGAAAAAATAACTGAAATGTTTTAAATAAGCTTTGAAAAGCAGATTTAGTCTTAATTTTAAGTGGTCTTAATAATGAAATTTTACTGTTACTTTTTTCTGTGGGAAACGTGGGTACTTGAAGCACCTCACAGAGACTCTTCTAATAAGTACCCACAACAGGTTTTTGTGCAGGAATAAGAAAATATCACTACTTTTTGGAAAAAAAAGCACCTCATCTGGAGCTATGTCTGTGGTTCTCCAGCTATTTTCTGAAGACTGCTTGTAACAGGCAGCCAGCAAAGACAAAGGCTCACCAAAACCTGTTCATAATTAGCATTTCGAAAATACGCCTATACAAATACAGTGTAAATTTTACCGCCGAAAAATAAAACATTTTAAGACGAAAAAATGTGATATTTTTAGCTCACCTGGGCCGAAGGCTCCAGGGGAGCTTATAGTATAGTGGGTCCTCCGTCGTCCGTCCGTCGTCCGTCCACACTTTTGAGCAGCTATTTCTCTGTATCCTGCAGGCTGATCTCAATCATTTCTCACCTGTAGTATGCCTCTGGTGGGGCATTGATGACATAAACTTTTTTTTGAAATCGCTCTAAAACTTTGGTTCCTATGGCAACCACAAGGTCCCATAGACTTACTATGGGAAAATGCTTGTCATCACCGTAGCGCCTTCAGTTTTGATCGGATCTTTCTGAAACTTATATGTAAGGTGACTGGGGATAAAAACTCGGATGAGTTCGAAAACCGGCCAAGTCGGCCCATTTATCATAGAGTTACGTCCCTTTGATTGCTGAAAATGCCCATTTTCGACCTTGTCATCACCGTAGCCCCTTCAGTTTTGATCGGATCTTTCTGAAACTTATATGTTATGTGGCTGGGGATAAAACCTCGGATGAGTTCGAAAACCGGCCTAGTCCGCTGGTTTATCATAGAGTTACGTCCCTTTGATTGCTGAAAATGCCGATTTTTGACCTTGTCATCACCGTAGCCCCTTCAGTTTTGATCGGATCTTTCTGAAACTTATATGTAAGGTGGCTGTGGATAAAATCTCGGATGAGTTCGAAAACCGACCAAGTCGGCCCTTTTATCGTAGAGTAACGTCCCTTTGATTGCTGAAAATGCTGATTTTTGACCTTGTCATCACTGTAGCCCTTTGAGTTTTGATCGAATCTTTCTGAAACTTATATGTAAAGTGGCTGGGGATAAAATCTCGGATGAGTTCGAAAACCAGCCAAGTTGGTCCATTTATCACAGAGTAACGTCCCTTTGATTGCTGAAAGTGCCGATTTTTGATCTTGTCATCACCGTAGCCCTTTGAGTTTTGATCGGATCTTTCTGAAACTTATATACAAGGTGGCTGGGGATAAAGCCTCGGATGAGTTCGCATACCGGCAAAGGTGGCCTATTTATCAAAGAGTTACGTCCCTTTGATTGCTGAAAATGTTGATTTTTGACCTTGTCAACACTGTAGGCCCTTCAGTTTTGATCGGATCTTTCTGAAACTTATATGTAAGGTGGCTGGGGATAAAACCTCGGATGTGTTCGAAAACCGGCCAAGTTGCCCCATTAACTATATAGTTATGTCCCTTTGATGGCTGAAAATGTCGATTTTTTACCTTGTCATCACCGTAGCCCCTTCAGTTTTGATTGAATCTATCTGAAACCTATATGTAAGGTGACTGGAGATAAAACCTAGGATGAGTTTGAATACCGGCCAAGTTGGCCCATTTATCATTGATTTACGTCCCTTTGATTGCTGAAAATGCCGATTTTTGACCTTGTCATCACCATAGCCCCTTCAGTTTTGATCGGATCTTTCTGAAACTTATATGTAAGGTGGCTGGGGATAAAATCTTGGATGAGTTCGAAAACAGGCCAAGTCAGCCCATTTATCGTAGAGTTCTGTCCCTTTGATGGCTGAAAATGTTGATTTTTGACCTTGTCATTACCGTAGCCCCTTCAGTTTTGATCGGATTTTTCGAAAACTGGCCAAGTCGGCTCATTTATTTTAGAGTAACATCCCTTTGATTGCTAAAAATGCCAAATTTTGACCTTGTCATCACCGTAGCCCCTTCAGTTTTGATCGGATCTTTCTGAAACTTATACGTGAGGTGGCTGGGAATAAAATCTTGGATGAGTTTAAATACTGGCCAAGTCTGATCGGATCTTTCTGAAACTTACATGTAAGGTGGCTGGGAATAAAACCTCAGGTGAGTTTGAAAACTGGCCAAGTGGGCACATTAATCATAGAGTGACGTGCCTTTGATTGCTGAAAATACCTATTTTCGACATTGTTATCACTGCTGCCCCTTTAGTTTTGAACGGATCTTCATGAAACTTACAAACAAGGAAGTCAGGCAGAAAGCTTGGAGGAGTTTGAAAACTCTTGTTTTTGAACTTGTCATCACCATAGCCACTTCAGTTTAGATCGGATCTTCTAGCAAGTCAGAAATAAAAGCTTGAATGAGTTTGAAAACCGGTGAGGTCAGCCTGTTTATCATAGAGTTAAATTCTACTTGATTTTCAGAAAATGCTTACCCTGTCATCACCATGTCCTCCCATAAAGCCTTCAGTAAAGGTTGGCACTTCCTTAAACTGAATCTGTTAGCTCAGGTGAGCGATACAGGACCAAGCTCTTGTTCTTATTTCTGCTCAAAACAATGATTGGTTTTGGAGCAGAAATAAGAAAAATCAGGTTTACACCTGTAAACCCCAATTTTACTATATAAAAGTGGGGTTCAAGGTGGTCAAATTATGTATATTTAGTTGTATATTTATTGCAGTGTATGATAGAAGAATCAGGAGAACATATTATTGCCGGTGCTGGAGAACTTCACCTGGAGGTCTGTCTAAAGGATCTTGAAGAGGATCATGCTTGTATTGAGCTGAAGAAGTCAGACCCTGTTGTCACATACAGAGAAACTGTAACAGAAGAGTCAAAGATCACCTGTCTATCTAAGTCACCCAATAAACACAACAGATTGTTCATGAGAGCTAAGCCTATGAATCCAGACCTTGCCCAGGATATAGACGATGTTAGTATTCACTCCGATATCTGCTTTATCTTTACTTCAGTGTTTGCTGGTTGAAAAACTGTGTACAGTATTTACCCTAAGAGTTAGGACACCATAGCAACAGGTAAGGTTGGTATTTTGTGATAAATGAAGGATAGATTTTGGAAGAGAAATAAGGAAAACTATCCTTCAGTTATCGCAAAACATCCATCTTTACTCCTTACCATACTTGTTCTAAAATTTGGACAAGTACTAGTTCCTGCTCCATGTTGTATCTAAAAACAGCTGGATGAGTGGCAAACTGTAGACCCAATCAGACGGGCTCATGTTCTGCGGTGTCTTATCCATGTCTAAACTTCCCTGGCATGTCTGTCGGAATACATGGGGGTAAACAGGTCTCTGCGGCTACACTGTCCAGGGCTGTATTTACGAATACTTGCTGTAAATACCGTAGGCTGGGCTGTTCAGAGTAATAAACATAATGAATCTGTTTTGGTCCAGCATGTGATCTAGTGAACACCATTTAAACAATTGAAAGAAAAAATGTGTATCTTTCTTTGAAACTTTTTTCACAATGATAATTGTCTTTAACTGTCTCACTACGAAACACCTTTTAATTTAAACAGTAATAAGTTTTCAAGATTAAAATATACACTTATCATCAATGAGATGAGTTAATCCTCAACTGCTAATCAGTTTAATTTATGCAAACACTGAGCAATCGCCTCGACACGTTTTTCAAACAACGATTACGATCAAAGGCCATGTGCCGTCGCATGTGATTCTGGCTGTCAATATATTACCGCGCAAGCGGAAAATGTGACATCCTTAGTACTCAACAAACACAAAGCGGTTTCAGATTAGAAGACGGAGCAAACTTTGACAAACCGCTATATGTGGGCGGGTTTATATGCGCAGGTTGGGACGTCTCGGTAATGATTTTTGGCTGTACAGAGAAATTTTCAGAAGTTCGCGGGACGCCTTTGATGTTTAATTTGGGCATCCGGAAGTGATTTCGGGACCTAATATACGCGGTACATCCACCTAACGGAAGCCCTGCACATGTGTGTGTTACTGCCCATTACTTGCCAAGGACGTATAATACCTTGCTTGCAGAGCTCTTGTTCTCACAGTACTCCAGTTTTCTTCCACCTGGTAATGATGGGCTCAGAGTAAGTGAAATAATGGTAAAAGGGCCATTAATCCAAAACCAAAATAGAAAAAAAAGCAGCATATTACTTATTTTTATGCGACAACATACATTTTCCAGGGCAAGGTGAACACCAAACAAGATTTGAAGGAGAGAGCTCGTTATCTTGCGGATGAGTATGGCTATGATGTTACAGAAGCTAGAAAGATCTGGTGCTTTGGCCCTGAAGGTACAGGTCCCAATCTCCTTATTGACGTTACCAAGGGTGTACAGTACCTGAATGAGATCAAGGATAGTGTTGTAGCTGGCTTCCAGTGGGCAACTAAGGAGGTAAGCAGATAGGAGAGCCATTGTTATCCCTGGGATGTGTTAACCCTTATCTTGCTGTTCACGAGAACCCCTAGCTTTGCAAACAGTGTAGATCCAGATCAGATGGAGAAGCCATCTGATCAGGATCTACACTGTTTGGCATTTGTAGCAATAAATTACACCCAAGTAATTTGATTGGTTGATAGACAGAAATGGGTGTGGCTTAAATGAATATTCAGCAAGATAAGGGTTAAGATGCCAACCATAATAATTGTTGTTTGCTTTGTTGTCTGCTGGTTACTTTTAACCCATTTTGTACAGGAAATTCCTAAAGGGGTACCTTGGCAAACAGCGCAGCCCAGATCAGACGTCGCAGGGCCTTCCCTGTTTGCAAAAAGTTAAGCCATTTCCTGAATAAATTTAAGAAAACACAACCGGACACCCCTGAATTTTGAAATGGACTCCTGCTATATATAAGGAGGAAGATTCCATTTGGTACAAAAAAGGGTTAAAATTCGCCGTTACAAACATTGTGGATCTAGATGATTGGATCGGACTGCTCCTTTAGGAGCTGGTCAGGGTCTACACAGTTTGCATGTATAGAAAAACAATTTTTCAAAGATTTTGCAAGAAGATGCAGCAGACTACATAAACGGAGGACCTTTTCAGTGCAGTTCTTGGCATCTTAACCCATGTCCTGCTGAATATTTAAATATGCCACACCCACTACTGTTTATCAACCAATCAGATTACTTGATGCAAATTATTGCAACAAATTCATAAACTGAATGACAAACAATGTCACGTGCAAGGGGGATTTGTATTGCCTGTGATGCCGTATTAGCTATAGGTTTGTTTGTTTTTTGTTTGATTTGATGTTTAACGTCCCTGTCAACACTGTAGGTCATTTTGCTTCCAATTTTATAGGACTTTTACCAGACACTGAGGTGAAATGACATCTCCTGCCCTGCCGCCCAGTGAAACCAGAAGGCTTATATGCCAGGGCTCTCCCACACCACTTTTTGGGATTGGGGCCGGGGCCTTTAGAATTGGGAAAATTAGCGACATTTGGCTGAAATTGGAAAAAAAATGTACTAATCATGTTGTTTTAAATTTACTATTTGAACTGTTTTATTAGCTCGTCTGTTTTTTTGAAAAAAAACTTTCGAGCTATTGTCATCACTCCGGCGTCTGCGTTGTCGTCGTCTGGCGTCGTCGTTTCAAAAAAACTTAACCTTGGCTATAACTTAAAAAGTATTAGACCTAGCCTCATGAAACTTCATACACACACTCAGCATCACAAGAGCTACATTTTGACCAAGGACCATTGTTGATTTTGGCTGAATTATCTCCCCTTTTCCAATTTTTTTCTGAAACACATTTTTTGCTCTCATTTTAATACTATTCACAACAGAGCCTTCAAACTTCACATGAATGTTCCTTGGGACAAGACCTTTTCAGTGATACCACACATTTTGATCTGTGACCTTGACCTTTGAACTTTGACCTATTTTTCAAAAATTTAACCGAAAACCTTAACCTTGACCATATTTCCAAAAGTATTTGGCCCACCTTCATGAAACTTCATACACATACTCACCATCACAAGAGCTACATTCCCTACAAGTTTTATAACTCCATCTTGCAGTTTGATTGCTCTTGTTTGACTTAGAACTTTGGTTTTTTAAAAGAAACTGCAGACGAGCGTTGGCACCCGTATGCGGTGCTCTTGTCACCTATACGCCCATGAAAATGAATTAACCTAGCTACATATGCTGCAACTTATTTGTTTGATCTCGCCACTACAACAGGAAGCTGAAAGCTTTGTGGCTAGGAGAAGTTGCCCGCTATATCTAACCCATTTGTAAAGTGATTGAGCCTGACAGTTTCAAGGCAATCTGCCTTAAAATGAGCAAACAAATTTTATACTTGGGCTTTTTCCATATTTTGCATTATGTTTACAGTTCCAGTTTTACATGTAATAGACTGGAAGTGATGCTGTTGACTACTGGTACTGTTCGAAAAAACGGCACAAATGTGGAAAATTCGGTTGAAATTTTGTGCAAGTATGAGTAAACAAAACCTACATATGAGTGTTTTTCTCCTTGAAATCCAAAGGAAGTTGATAAAAATACAAGTCAAAACTACTCTTGCTCCAGTTGTTAACTTCAACAGTAGAAAACACTGCATTGTCATCAGTTTTTCGGAAACAGACATTTTTCTGCCTTTTTTCCACTTCTGATTGGGAATTTTTTCCAGTCAATTGGGAAAAGATCATTTTTTCCATTAGGAATGGGGCAGAATTTCGGCCCGGGAATTGACCCCAAATTTCGGCCCCAAATCATGCAGATCGAGAGCCCTGTATGCATTGGACGATCCGACTCGCACCGCTTTGCCTAGTCAGGCTTAGTCCTTCTAAACAGTTTACCAGTAATCGTGCGTGGTCAGATTGGGCCCTGCATGGTGCTTCCATGCAGCCCAATCAATTTCTCCAAGCCCTGATGGGCGGGGGTGATCTGCCACTAATAACTTTGATTGATTGAAAAACAATCAATCAAAAAATGGCTCAAGGGATCAATACTGTTTTTAAGTTATTCCCTTTTGTAGTTCTTAAGTGTCAATGTCACTTCCGTTTTGTAGTTCATAACCCTTTCAGTACCAAATGGAATCTTCCTCCTTATATATAGCAGGATTCCTTTTCAAAATTTAGGGGTGTCAGGTTGTATTTTCATCAAAATTTATTTGGAAAATGACTACTTTCAGCAAACAGTGTTGGCCCTGATCAGATGCCGCAATCTGCGGCGTCTGATCTGGGCCTGCACTGTTTGCCAGGGTACCCGTTTTGGGGTTTCTGATACTAAATCATAAATGGGTTAAGTGTCAATATCACTTCTGTTTTTCCTGTCTTTCCTGTTTTAGACATTCTATCCTGACAGTAGGAATCTTATCAGTCATAACCCTTGTCCTGCTGAATATTTAAATAAACCACACCCACTACTGATTATCAACCAATCAGATTGACACAAATTATTGCAACTAATTCATTAACTGAATGACCTGATCAGATTCAGAAGCCATCTGATCTGGATGTGCATTGTTTGAACGATGAGACATATCCGGGTTAATATTCATGAAAAATTGCTGCTACATAAAAGGCTCAAGTGATCATTATTGTTCGGTATTTAGCAGCATTCTGATCTGGATCTGCACTGTTTGCTTGAGGCCTGTCTGTCCCAATACTTAGGGTAATTACAGTATATACGGATTTCAGAGGGGCTTAGTTTTAAGCAAAGCGAATAGGTAAAGGTTGTCTCCCCTGAACAGTGGTGGAAAATATGCTTACTGTATTCCCTCCCCTTCAAAAGATTTGAATTAAAATAAGTAAAGTAGAACGAAAGTTTTATTAACCTATTGTGTACTAGTGGACACTTCCATTGCTATATGTTGGACTAGTTAATTTGTCATTAGGGATGTCAGGCCTATTTTTTAACTCACCTGTCACGTAGTGACAAGGTGAGCTTTTGTGATCACATTTTGTCCGTCGTCCGTGTGTGCATCCGTCAGTGCGTCCGTAAACAATTTCTTGTCCGCACGATAGCATCTTCATTTATGATTTGATTTTAACCAGACTTGCACACAACTTGTACCCCCATGAGATCTAGGTTCATTTCTTGAACCAGCCATATCCCATCATGTGCTACGGAGTTACGGCCCCTGAAAGGGCAAAATTGCCTATTTTGGTCTTTCCGCACGATAGCATCTTCATTTATGATTTGATTTTAACAAGACTTGCACACAACTTGTACCCCCATGAGATCTAGGTTCCTTTCTTGAACCAGCCATATCCCATTATGTGTTACTGAGTTACGGCCCCTGAAAGGGCAAAAATTGCCTATTTTGGTCTTGTCCGCACAATAGCATTTTCATTTATGATTTGATTTTAACCAGACTTGCACACAACTTGTACCACCATGAGATCTGGGTTCCTTTCTTGAATCAGCCATATCCCATCATGTGCTACAGAGTTACGGCCCCTGAAAGGGCAAAAATTGCCTATTTTGGTCTTGTCCGCACGATAGCATCTTCATTTATGATTTGATTTTAACCAGACTTGCACACAACGTGTACCACCATGGGATCTGGGTTCCTTTCTTGAACCAGCCATATCCCATTATGTGTTACGTGGTTAGGGCCCCTGAAAGGGCAAAAATTGTCTATTTTGGTCTTGTCTGCATGATAGCTGTTTCATTTTTGATTTGATTTTAACTAAACTTGCACACATCTTGTACCACCACAAAATATCTCAGTCAAGATCGAATATGGGTCATGTTGAGTCAAAAAGTAGGTCAGTAGGTCAAATCAGGAAAAAAACGTTGTGAAGACACTAGAGGCCACAGTTTTGGTCCGATCATCATCAAACTAGCCCAGAATGATCATCTTATATAGGTGTT
The DNA here is from genome assembly GCA_963580285.1 of Lucinisca nassula. Lineage (NCBI taxonomy): Eukaryota > Metazoa > Mollusca > Bivalvia > Lucinida > Lucinidae > Lucinisca > Lucinisca nassula. The sequence goes on from OY757018.1 coordinate 100,697,623, forward strand.
GTCGGGTAAAAAATAGGTCATTAGGTCAAATCATAGAAAAACCTTCTGAACACACTAGAGGCCACAATTTATGTCAAACTTGCTCAGAATGATCATCTTCTTGATAATATCTTAGTCACGTTTGAATATGAGTCATGTCGGTTCAAAAAATAGGTCAGTAGGTCAAATCATAGAAAAAACCTTGTGAACACACCATAGGCCACAGTTTTGGTCCAATCATCATCAAACTTGCTCAGAATGATCATCTTGATCATCTTGATAATATCTTGGTCACGTTGGAATATGGGTCATGGCAGGTCAAAAAGTAGGTCAGTAGGTCAAATAAGAGAAAAACCTTGTGAACACACTAGAGGCCACATTTTTGGTCCAAATCATCAAACTTGCTCGGAATGATAGTCTTGACAACATCTGAGTCATGTTCGAATATGGGTCATTTCAGGTCAAGAAGTAGGTCAGTACGTCAAATCATAGAAAAACCTTGTGAACACACTTAGAGGCCACAGATTAGGTCCGATCATCATCAAACATGCCCAGAATGATCATCTTGACAATATCTGAGTCATGTTCAAATATTGGTCATGTCGGTCCAAAAAGTAGGTCAGTAGATAAAATCATAGAAAAACCCTCTGAACACACTAGAGGCCACAGTTTTGGTCTGATCATCATCAAACTTGCTAAAATGATCATTTGACAATATCTCAATTAATTTTGAATGTGGGTCATATCTGGCCAGTAAGTAGGTCAGGTCAGATTGCTGAAAAACCTTGTGTACACACTAGAGACCCCAGTTTTGGTCCAATCATCATCAAACTTGCTCAGAATGATCATCTTGACAATATCTGGGTCAAGTTTGAATATGGGTCATGTCGGGTCAAAAAGTAGGTCAGCAGGTCAAATTATAGAAAAAGTTTTGAACACTCTGAGGCCACAGTTTTAGTCAAATCATCATAAAACTTGCTCAGAATGATCATCTGGACAATATCTCAGTTAAGATCGAATATGGGTTATGTCAAATCAAAAAGTAGATCAGTAGGTTATTTTGTCATAACTTTTGAACTGTTTGAGATAGAGCCTTCATATTTGGCATGTAAGTTCCTTGTGACAAGTGCTTCCCACTTATATAAAGATTTGACCTATGACTTTGACCTGTGACCTACTTTATCTTAACTTTTGAACCATATGAGATAGAGCCTTCATATTTGGCATGTATGTTCCCTGTGACAAAGTTTTCCCAATCATTCCAAAATTTTTAGCCATGACCTTGACCTTTGACCTACTTTGTCATAACTTTTGGAGCATTTAAGATACAGCCTTCATATTTGGCATAAAGGTTCCTTCATAGGAGTGAGTGTTTGAGTTGAAGTCTCACCCAAAGCTAAGGTCATACAGTGATGGGACCTCTGTTTAAAGACCAATCTGAAAGTCTGGAGAAGCGTGGGATCGATACTGCTACCCCTGGTTTACAAGGCAAGTAGCATGACCACTTCACCATGAAGGCTTCTAAACTTCATTGGAATGTTGTGTAGATGACCCTCTAGGAAAATAGCATAACGATTAACAAATGGTCACAAGAGCTAAAAATAGAAAAACATTGTGAATTTGCTTCAAATGCGAACTCCTTCTAAACTTTTGGGCCAATTGGATTTTAAACTTCACAGGAATGTTGCCTAGGTGACTCCCTACCAAAATAGTTACACCTTTTCCACTCCAATGAACAAGATGGCTGCCAGAGCTAAAAATAAAAAAAAATTTCAAATGACAATTCCTACTGTACTCTAGGGCCAATTTCATTCAAACTTTAAGTAATGTTGCTGAGATGACCCTCTACCAAAAAGGCTAAAACAATCCCACTCTGATGAAAAAAATGGCTACCGGAGCTAAAAATAGAAAAATATTGTAAATCTGATTCAAATGTGAACCCCTCCTAAACCCTAAGGCCAATTTGATTCAAACTTCAGAAGGAATGTTACCTAGGTTACTCCCTACCAAATAAGCTAAAATCACTGCTGATGAACAAGATGGCCACCATAGCTAAAAATAGAATGTACTCGAGACAGTGACAGACAGGTGAGCGAACCAGGGCCGTGTGGGCCCTCTTGTTTCATTTTCATTCTATTTTTTGACAGAAAATTCGGTTGGCAAATAGTGTAGGCACTGATCAGACATCGCATTCTGCTAATCTAGACCTGCACTGTTTGCCAAGGTACCCATTTTGGGGTTTCCCACATGCAATGGGTTAATATATATATTTTGTTTTTCAGGGTGTCCTTTGTGATGAAAATGTACGTGGTGTCAGATTTGATATTCATGATGTCACATTACACGCTGATGCTATACATCGTGGAGGTGGTCAGATTATCCCAACTGCTAGGCGATGTCTATATGCCTGCATGTTAACGGCTGAACCATCACTTATGGAACCTGTTTACTTGGTAGAAATTCAGGTATGATTCCAGCATAACTATTGAGGCCAAACAAAAAATGAATGTATAGGGTAATGATCCCGTTTTCCATCTGTTTTCAGCGACAGGGCTTGGGTTGTCATTTATGTCCCCCCACCCGAAAGGGAGGGGGACATTGGTTTTGGTGCGGATCCTGTTGGCGTTGGCGTTGCCTCTTGTCTGCACTCTATCTCCTGAATGGATGGATGGATTTTGATTAGACTTACACTGATACACCATTGTGAGGGGGAAAAGTACTGTTTAGATTTTGGTGACCTTGGTCTAATTTTCAAGGTCACAGTGCTCAAAACATTGTCAAATTTTAGGCCAAAAAAGCTTGTCTGCACTCTATCTCCTGAACCAATGGATGGATTTGTTCAGACTTGGTACATCAGATAAATGGGATGGTCTCAAGGACTGATTAGATTTTGGTGACCTTCATCCAATTTTCAAGGTCACCACGGGTCTTAGGCTGTTAAAAATAAGCTTGCCTGTGCTCTCTCCTGAACCAATGGATGGATTTGGTTTAAACTTGGTACATAAGATAAGTGGGGTAGTCTCTGGAACTGATTAGATTTTGGTGACCTTGACCTAATTTTCAAACCTAGGTCCATACCTCCAAGGTCAAGGTAGTACTAAGTCAAAGGTAATAAAATAGGTTCAGAAACTTAAACATGGACAAAATTTTTCTTACTCCTGGATTGATTACGGGTAAAACATAGAACCGAATTCACATGAAGCAACAACGTTTGGCGGTTCCATCAATATGCAAATATGGCGCTCCGCCGTATAAATATAGAAAAGAGATGTGATAAACAGATTATAACATGGTGTTTTGGTTATCGCCTGCAGATTGATTTTGAAATTACTCGGCAGAAATGTTAGCCATCATGAGACAATCTGTCTCGCACCAAACCCAGGTCCGTGCCTCTGAGGTCAAGGTTGTACTTAGAGGTCGAAGGTTTTTGTTTATTTGTTTGTATTGGAGTTTATCGGTCTAGTCAACACTATTTTAGGTCATTTTTGAGCCAGTCAGTTTACATATCCACACTTTTCCTGGGCAGGCTTATACGTAAGTTGTTAACCAGTACAGTACACATTCTTTGCAAGAAACTGACAACTTCCCTTCTTGAATCAGCGGAACAGAGGTCAAAGGTTGAAAAAAAAAAAAAAAAATGTCCGAATCTTAAACACAGTCGATTCTTATTTCTGGATGGATTTTGGAATTACTTGGCTATACACAAACATGTGCCCATTTTAACCAAGGGAGGATATTAACCCTTGTTCTGCTGAGCCGGGATATGCCTTTTCTTTGAAACAATGTAGATCCAGATCAGATGGCTTCTGATCAGGATCTACATTGTTTGTCGTTCAGATTGTGAATTTTTGTTGTAATAATTTGCTACAGGCAATCTGATTGGTTGATAATCGGTAGTGGGTGTGGCATATATGAATATTCAGCAGGACAAGGGTTAAACTGCTCAAAAGGACTATAAAACATGAGCACAATGCATGACTGAACAAGAAATCTATAAGACTCGAAATTATGGACCGCCCCCGCCCATAGGGGCTTGAAGAAATATATGGGCTGCATGATGCTTCCACGCAGAGCTGAATCTGGCCCGCACACTAGTACTGGTAAACCGCTTAGAGGATCTAAGCCTGTCCAGGAACCGCCGTGCGAGGCGGACCGTCCATGCTAATAAACTCTATTGGTTTCATTGGGCGACAGGGCTTGAGGTGTCATTTAATCTCAATGTTGGGTAAAAGTCCCACAAAATTGGAAGCAACGTCTCCAAAATGACCTTTACAGTGTTGATGGGGACGTTAAACCTCAAATCAAACAAAACAAAATCAAAATTATGGCAACACTGGAACCACCGACTTAGAATCATTGGCAGCATAAGGGGTGGGGAGAGGTGGGGGTAGAGTTGATGATTTTGTTTGTTTGTTTTATTTTAGGTTTAATTTCCCCGTCAACACTGTAAAGGTCATTTTGGAGACGTTGCTTCCAATTTTGTTGGACTTTTACCCAACATTTGAGATGAAGTGGCATCTCAAGCCCGGCCTGCCGCCCAATGAAACCAGTAGGGTTTATAAGCATGGATGGGCCAACTTGCACTGCTTTACCTGGGCATGTTTAGCTCCTCTAAGCGGCTTACAAGTACTCGTGTGCGGGTAGGTTTCAGCTCTGTGTGGAAGCATCATGCGGCCCATCTATTTCTTCAAGCCCCAATGGGCGGGAACCGAGAGTTGATGATATTTAACATCAATAAAGTTTCATACCATCGCAGTTAAAAAATAAACCAATATAAAGAAACAAGTATATATAGCAGTATGAACAAGAGCAAAACCACACAAATGGCCCCAGGAATGTAAGCATCACACAAAGTTATGTTTTGTATCTTTAACGCACTAGGCAGGATTCAGTCAAAAGTTAAGCCTCACCCATTATTTTGCAATAGACAATTCAAAATGGTCGTAATTTGATCGCCTGTAACCTTTTATTGGGTCTAGATTTTTCACAGAACTCAAGTAAGGATAAATATGTCTTGTCTGAAAATTTGTTGTGTATCAAACATGTTGCCTAACTTGAAATTTCAGAAGGTTCTGTAATGGTCCCTTTTTCTGAGTAAAATTTGTAAAAATACTTGCAAGATTGACAAACCCTAAAGCTACAGCACCTTGTATAGTTAAATACCATAACTTCTAAATACTTTATGTCACTGTGGAGTGACTAACTTGGTTTACTAGGCTTGTTTGCTGCAACTGGACTGTCAAATTGAATGCCTCTCAAGGTCACAGGTGAAGGTCACTAGGTTGAGCCTTCGTATGAAAGTGTGGCGGGGGATTTGGCTGTTAAACTGCTTTCTTGTTTTTGGCTCAGCTGGGCCGAAGGCCTCACAGGAGCTTATAGTATAGTTGCCCTGTCCACACCTTTGACCAGTTACATCTCTGCAACCTGCTGGCTGATCTCAACCATTTCTCATTTGTAGCATGCCTCTAGTGGGGCATTGATGACATAAGCTTTTTTTTTTAAATTGAATGAAACTTTAGTTGCTAAAGCAACCTCAAGGTCCCATAGACTTAATGGGAAAATGCTTGTCATCACCGTAGCGCCTTCAGTTTTGGTCAGAGTTACATTCCCTTGATTGCTGAAAATGCCTATTTTTCACTTGTCATCACTCTAGCCCCATCAGTTTTGATCAGATCTTCCTGAAACTTACATAACAAGTAAGTCACGGCTAAAAGCTTTGATGAGTTCGAAAATTAGTGATGTTTGTCAATTACCCATGGAGTAATGTCCCCTACTTTTTGAACTTGTCATCACTGTAGCCCCTTCAGTTTTGATTGATATTGTTGAAACTTACACACAAGGGATAAAAGCTTGGATGTGTTCGATAATGGCGAGATTGGCATATCTATCAGTTATGTCCCCTTGATTGCTGAAAATTTTTATCCTCCGATCGAATAGGCTCGGGGGAATATAGCGTTCAGCCTAGCGTCCCTCTGTCTGTGTCTGCCCATCCTAGATGCAACCTTGTGATGGCCATAACTCCACTTCCCTTTGAAATATATTGATGGTACTTGGCACAAGATTGAGATGGCGTGTCATGCTTACAGTGATTTTTTTACAAATTTGCCATTATGAGTCCCGGGACCCACTGGGTCCAGAATTAATGCATCCCAGACCCAAACCATGCATCCAACCCAGGACCCATGGTGAAACCTTCTTTTGCACCCTAGAGTAAATCTTGCATCAAATTCTGGAGTGTAGAAATCCCTGATCATTGTCCTTTTTAGTTTTATTTAAACTTGTGTATATACCGTATTCGGGTGTGTATTACCCGCAGCTTTTTTCCCTCAAATTACAGGCCCAAGTTCAGGGTGCGGGTAACCCGCCCGAATTATTTTCGGACCATTTTATTTTTACTTTTGTCAGCTGAAAATACGATGCATCTCATGTTATGCTCTATCCTTTTACTATTCCCGACATAAATAACGTTTAATTGAATAATTGTCCACTGAATTTTACTTACACATGAGTAATATAACAATCTCCATTACTAAGCAAGCCCGATTTTGTGAGTATTATGCCTAAAACTCTGATTTCAAACAAAATAAACATGCAAGTTCAATGCAAACATCGAATTCCGGCATCCAAACGGAGGCCACAAACCACCGCTAGTTTTTTCCTGCACGCGATCGGTAAATGACGTCATCGGACCCCAGCAACCCCACACGTGTCTATTGTTTTATCTTAATGGGGCGTATTCCTTCCATAAAAAATGTTTGGAAACGGTAAACAAATTCTCGATAGGAAAACGGTTGTGGAAAACAGCGCTTTCCGTAAGCTCCGTGTCAATAACCAACAACAGCATATAGATGTGTTAACACAAATTAAAGCGTTCAACTTTTCTCGCCAAGCGTCTGCTATTTGGCGCCAAAACATAACCATTCACGAGATAGTAGAATAGTCGTAGGAGCAATTAAATAATTTTCACATTGATTGCGGATTAAATTTTATGATGGGGGAATAAACGCAAACTAAAGACATAACTTGACCATATTTTCACACCTTATCGACACTCACCGCAGGGTGGCAATTATATGACAGGGATTAACAATAGTGTCATAATTGAACAGTTATAAATCATCAAACAGTGTAAATCCAAATCAGACGTCTGCGGCGTCTGAGGTGTCTGATCTGGGACTGCAGTGTTTGCCGATGTCCCCAAAAAGGGCCGCGGGCATATGTGGGTTAATAAATAAATAACAATGGTGAACAGGTAAAGTTTTGTCAACATTTTAATATAAAATACATGCTTTCTGGTGATACTCGCACGCACGTGCATTTTCCCGCCTTTTGAAGACGATCGCGAGTTCCGTTGTTATTGATTATTGGACTGCACAGGTAGAATCGGTTTACCGTAGAACTACGACGCCTCTGAGGACTGGGTTTTATCAAATATTGTACTTAAACACCGTTTAAAGCGGCATACATTTATCCGAGAATTTTTATGCGTCCCGGGACCCGCCGACGATATTTTTATGCGTCCTCTGGCGAAACTATGCGTACAGGACGCAGGACGCACGCCTAAAAAAATCACTGTGCTTAAGAACAACAACTATGGGTGCTATGGTATTTGAGTTATCTCTCCCTCCAGTATAAGGGTATGACCATCTTGTGATCACTATATCTCCAATACCCTCTGAGACATATTGATGGTACTTGGTACAGATGGGGGTTGGGGAGGGGGGAAAGCTGAAGAGGAAGACATTGCTTAGATTGACATTGAAGGTTTCACCAAACATTTAGGGGATAACTGTATCGAAAATTGTCATATGAGGAGGTAAATCGGAGGTTTTATGGTCGGAAATTTTGTTTTACGGCGGAGCCCTAAAACGTAATTTGCGACCGTAAAACTGACGATTTACCTCCCCAAATGACAATTTTCAATACAGTTGTCCCCATTCTAATGCACTTGTTCGGTTGTTTTGTTAAAAAATGAACTACTTTGCACAAAGCGGCAAGCACTGTGAGCTGTGTAAAACCAAATACAAGCCAATGAAAAGCAACGTTACGTGATGACGTCAGGTTTCCGACAGTATATCGCTGAATATACCGTCGAAAATTTTTGATGTTATCCAATCAGACGTTGCGTAACATACGCAAGTGCATTAGAATAGTTTGGATCTGTATTTTCAGACTCCACAATGTGCCCAGGGAGGCTGCTTCACTACGCTTAACAAGAAAAGAGGCACTGTTTTTGAACAGAATACACTAGCTACAGGACAACTTGTTCTCAAAGCTCATTTGCCTGTAATGGAATCTTTTGGTGAGTACGAGTGCTTCTAGCACCTAATTTGTCAAAACTTAAAAAATAAAAATTGGTTGGAATTTTAAACCTTCTCTTGCTGAATATTCAGTTTAGCCACACCTATTTCTGACTTTGAACCAATCAAATTACTTGACGTAATTTATTCCAACAAATTCATAAATTGGATGTCAGTGTAGATCCTGATCAGATGGCTTCTTCAGAAGCCACTGATCTGGATCTACACTGTTTGCAAAGAAAAGGTTTGTTGTGAACAGCAGGATTAGAGTTAAATTACTAGTAGTTTTTTTTGGGGGTGGGGGGTTGGATTTACAGCCCTTTCAAGATTATTTCACTCATATTGAGCCGATCGTTAATCAGAGGTGGGCGAAAACTGGAGTACCCGGAGAAAAAAACACCTGACCTTCCGTTGCAGAACTTTGCGTCTCACATGTGACCGGAGCGAGGCTCCAACCACAGTGGTGAGAGACCTAATGATCAAGAGTCAGCGCTCTTAACCACTAGGCCACGGAGGCCCGTAAATTACTAGTAGTAGTTGACAGAAAGTTAATAATACTGATGAATATAGACGGGCTGCATGCCAAACTATATACATTGAATATGTATGTACTTTTGAATAGACAAAGCACTATGAAAAATACTGTAAAACTTCTTGGGCTCAAACCATGTTAGCTGGTTTGCCATGGATGCATAGAACCCATTCTTGAGGCTGCAGGGAATTTCTCCAAATACAATATAGTAACAATGTAGGGAGATTTTCTTTTATCTTGCAAATGTATGCTGTGTGTATTCATTAGAATCGTCTCAATGAGGGGATTCTAATGAGTACACACAAGAATTAAAATATAGAAGACAGAAAAGATATCCCAAAAGTATTTCCATTATGCCTCCTGGTATAGCGTTGATTATAATGCTTCGAGGCTCGAACTACCGCCGTCTCTAACCAATGCCTCCTGGTATAGCATTGATAATAACGCTTCGAGGCTCGAACTACCGCCGTCTCTAACCAATTTTAACCCTTGTCCTGCTGAATATTTTAATCTGCCACACCTGCAACCGATTATCAATCAATCAGATTACTTGATGCAAATTATTGCAACAAATTCACAATCTGAATGGCAAACAATGTAGATCCTGATCAGATGGCTTCATCAGAAGCCATCTGATCTGGATCTTCATTGTTTGGAAAATAAGGCATATCCGGGCTCAGCAGGACGAGGGTTAATGGTTCGAAATGGGGTTTGAGCCATGGAAGTTTGACTATATTGAATTTACGTTGAATATACACTATTAATTAGACAAAGCACAACAAAAATAAAGGACCTACAAGTATAGTTCGAACAATTTGACACAAATCTTGACCTTTATGCCAGGAATAAATTTGTCAATGCCATCGCCTTTGCCATCCCCTAATACGTCTGCTTTCGTAAACTTGTGAATTTTCGGCATCTTGTGAATTGCAACCCATATACCGAGCTCTATGTATTATATAACAATATTGCCATCTTTGGAAAACGACAAAGATAAATATATGCATTCTGACAGTCGGTTGTGAAATTGTGTTAATAGAGTTCACCAGTCTTGGGTCAGTTTGTTCGAACTATAGCAGAAAGTGTTTTTTTAGCCTGCCGTGGTAACTCAGTGTCCCGTCCTTCCAAACCTTGTCAGCTTTTAACCCTTTTTGTACCAAATGGAATCTTCCTCCTTATATAGAAGTGTCTCTCTCAAAATCTAAGGGTGTCCGTTTGTGGTTTCATCAAAATCTATATGGAAACTGGCTGAAAGTTTTGCAAACAGTGTAGGCACTGATTAGACGCCGCATTCTCCGGTGTCTGATCTGGGCCTGCACTGTTTGCCAACTACCTATTTTGGAGTTTCTGATACAAAAAGGGTAAAACAAGCCAGTTAGTTGTCAAATTGTTAACTGTTATAGCAAATACAGTAGCCCTGCTTTGAAAAAGTGGGGCTATAGTGGTTTTGCCATGTCCCCCTGTGATTGTCATTCTGTGACTGCGTGATTCCTTGACTGCAAAATTAAAATGAATTTTGCTTAACTTTTTATCTCGAGTGAGCCAAAGGCTCAGGGGAGCTATTGTGATCGGTCACCATCCGTCACGTCATCTGTTCGTATGTCCGTCTGTTCCAATTTCTTTAAACGACCTCCTAATCCACTGAACAGATTCTTTCCAAACTTGACAGAAATGTTCTTTGGGTGGTCCTCTGTCAAAGTTGTTCAAAGAACTCCATTCTAGGCAGAACTGTGGGAAAATAAGAAAAAAAAAAAAACTTTAAAAATCTTCTTTTTTGAAATCAGAAGGTCCAGGTGTTTGATGTTAAGTATGAAGCTTCATCTAGTGGAACTCTACCAAGATTGTTCAAATTATGGCCCTGGGGCAAAAAATACCCCAGCACTGGGGACGACTGGTTTTACATGGTGTTTTATAGCGAAAACCTTTAAAAATCTTCGTCTGAAACCAGATGGCTCAGTTCTTTGATATTTGGTACGAAGCTTCATCTAGTACAACTCTACCAAGATTGTTCAAATTATAGCCCTGGGGCAAAAAATGCCCTTGCACTAGGGCTTACTGGTTTTACGTAGGCTTATAGGGAAAACATTCAAAAATCTTGTCTGAAACCATAAGGCTCCAGTCTTTAATATTTGATATGAAGCTTCATCTAGTGGACCTCTATCAAGATTGTTCAAATTATAGCCCTGGGGCCATAGTGCCCCCCTACTGGGGGCCCACTGGCTTTACTTAGACTTATATATATGGAAAATCTTCATAAATCTTCTTGTCTGAAACCAGAAGGCTCAGTTCTTTGATATTTGGTATGAAGCTTTGTCTAGTGGACCTTGACCAAGATTGTACAAATTATAGCCCTGGGCCAAAAATGTCTGAATCCAGAAGGCGCTGGTCTGAAACTTCACCTTTTAGACCTCAAGATTTTAGAAGTTTCGCCCTGGGGCCAATAATGGTCTTCCCCAAGGTCCACTTGTTACACTGTGGATTAGGTGAGCGATCGAGGGCCATCATGGCCGTCTTGTTTGGAAGAGTCGTCACCCCTTTAGGTGTCCCCATTTCTGTAAGTTAATTTTTAGCTCACCAGAGCCGAAGGCTCCGGGGGAGCTTATAGGATAGGCAGTTGTCCGGCGTCGTCGTCGTCGTCGTTGTCGTTGTCGTTGTCGTCGTCGTCTGACGTCAACACTTTCAAACATCTTCTCTGAAGCCACTGGACCGATTCAGCCCAAATTTTATCTGTAGCATCCTTGGGCAGGGGGATTGAAAGTTTGTGTTTTTTATGAAAATCGGCCCATTAGTTTGGTTGCTATGGCAACTTAGAGTTTCCATAGACTTATAATGGGGAAAATTGAAAAATGGCATTTACTGCCAAGTCATTGCAGATATTTGGACAAAACTTTTATAGAAATGTTTCTTGAGTAAAATTCTTTCAGCCATATGCTTTTATGCCAACCTGAGGGTCCCCCAGGTTGTGCCCGGGCCATGCCCCACCCCCTCCACTTCATAAAAGGCCATATATCTCAGAAACCGTTCAGATCCCGACCCCTAAACCATATATATTCTTGTTCCTATTGATAAGACGCATTTAGTAACACCAACCTTGGGGTCCTCAGGGATGCGCCGAGGTCATGCCCCACCCCCTCCACTTAATAAAAGCCCCAATATCTCGGAAACCATTTAGATCCCCACCCCTAAACCATATATATTCTTGTTCCTTATGATAAGACCCATTCGGTGACATCAACCTGGGAGTCCCATGGATGCGCCGGGGCCATGCCCCACCCCCTCCATTTCATAAAAGGCCCAATATCTCGTAAACCTTACAGATTCCCGCCCCTAAACCATATATATGCGTGCTTCTTATGATAAGACACATTCATTGACACCAACCTGGGGGTCCTCAGAGATGCGCTGGGGCCTTGCCCCACCCCTCTACTTCACAAAAGGCCATATATCTCAGAAACTGTTCAGATCCCCACCCCTAAACCATATATATTCTTGTTCCTATTGATAAGACGCATTCAGTAACACCAACCTGGGGGTCGTCAGGAATGCGCACAGGTCAGGCCCCACCCCCTCAACTTTATAAAAGGCCCAATATCTCGGAAACCATTCAGATTCCCACCCCTAAACCATATATATTCTTGTTCCTTTTGATAAGACCCATTCAGTGACATCAACCTGGGAGTCCCCTGGATGCACCGGGGCCATGCCCCACCCCCTCCATTTGATAAAAGGCCCAATATCTCGGAAACCTTACAGATCCCCGCCCATAAACCATATATATGCTTGCTTCTTATGATAAGACACATTCATTGACACCAACCTGGGGGTCCTCAAAGACGCGCTGGGGCCTTGCCCCACCCCTCCACTTCAAAAAAGGCCATATATTTCAGAAACTGTTCAGATCCCCACCCCTAAACCATATATATTCTTGTTCATTATGATAAGACGCATTCAGTAACACCAACCTGGGGGTTCCCAGGGATATGCTGGGGCCATGCCCCACCCCCTCCATTTCATAATATCACAATATCTCGGAAACCCTACAGATGGCCACCCCTTAACCATATATAGTCTTGTTCCTTATGATAAGACACATTCATTGACACCAACCTGGGAGTCTCCCTGGGCCTTGCCCCACCCCTCCACTTCACATAAGGCCTTATATCTCAGAGAATGTTCTTAGCCCCACCCTAAACCATATATATTCATCTTTCTTATGATAAGACGCATTCAGTGACACCAGCTTGGGAGTCCCCGGGGCACGCCCAGGCCATGCCACACCGCTTTACTTCATTAAAAGCCATATATATCAGAAATAGTTCAGATCCCCACCCCTAAACCATATACTTGTTCCTTATGATAAGACTCGTTCAATCACACCAACCTGGAGGTCTCTTTGTGCTGAGGCAATGTGCCCCGCCCTTCCATTTCATAAAAGGCTTTATATTTCAGAAACCATTCAAATCCCCACCCCATAATCATATATGTTCTTGTTCCTTATTATTAGCACACCTACTGTAGCGGGGTCCGCAGGGGCCATTCCTATTTCATAAAAGGGCCTCAAATCTCTGAAACCGGTCAGATTCCCAGCACTGAACCATATATATACTTGGTCCTTATGATAAGACACATTTAGGGACAACAGTTTGGGCTTTCCTGGGATCAACAGGGCATGCCCCAACCCCTCAACTGTTAAAGAGGCCTTACAGATCCCCACTGCTAAACCATATATATTTTTGTTTCTTATGATAAGACGCATTTAGTGATACCAACCAGGGCTCCATTGGGTCCATGCCCCACCCCCTCTACTTCATAAAAGGCCTAACTTTTCAGATGCTGAGTCCACATGGGTGCTCATTTGGACATGGGGGTTCATTTGTTGGATTAAAATGATATCATGTTAAAATACATGGCTGCCATTGGGCAGGATGGGCAGTGCCCACCTGAGCTCTGGTGAGCATAGTGGCCCATGGGCCTCTTGTTAAATTATTTACTGCAGGTTTTACTGGCGATCTGCGAGCTAATACAGGTGGTCAGGCTTTCCCACAGTGCGTATTTGATCACTGGAAGATCATGCCTACACTGAGTGAACCATCATCAAAGACTGGAGGAATAGTCGCAGATATCAGAAAGAGGAAAGGATTGAAAGAAGGTATCCCGCCACTGGATAATTACCTGGACAAGTTGTAACATGGACATGGACTTAAGGCTGTTATTACATATTTATTTTTGCTCCTGACAGTTATTTATAGCCCCGCTTGAAAAGTGGGGCTATATTGGATTTGCCCTGTCATTCCGTAATTCTGTAATTCTGTAATTCTGTAATTCCGTAATTCCGTTATTCCGTTATTTTTTCGTCACAGTTTTCCCCGAAACTAAGAGAGCTAGAAAACTAAAACTTTGTATACACGTGGACAATGGGTGCCTCCACGGACCTTACCGAAATTATGACCAAGGGCCCATAACTCTTGGAGTTATCTCCCCTGATAGGTTTTTTTAAATGAAAATGTTTGGTCACAGTTTTCTCAGGAACGAAAGAAGCTAGAAAGCTCAAACTTTGCATAAATGTGGACAATGGGTGGATATAGGGAGCTTACCAAAATAATGGCCAAGGGCCCATAACTGTTGGAGTTATCTCTCCTGATAGGTTTTTTAAATAAATGAAAATATAGGTTTTTTTTAAATGAAAATGTTTGGTCACAGTTTTCTCAGGAACTAAAGAAGCTAGAAACCTCAAACTTTGCATAAATGTGGACAATGGGTGGATATAGGGAGCTAACCAAAATAATGGCCGAGGGCCCATTACTTTTGGAGTTATCTCCCCTGATAGTATAGTTTTTTTTAATAAATGAAAAGGTTTGGTGACAGTTTTCTCAGGAACTAAGAAAGCTAGAATACTGAAACTTTGTATGAACATGAAAAGTGGGTGGATGTATGGCCCTTACCAAAATAATGGCCAAAGGCCCATAACTCTTGGAGTTATCTCCCCTGACAGGATATTTTCTGCAAGTAAAAAAATCATTTCACTTTTCTAACCATCAAACCATGAAAAATATTTTCGATACAGTTTTCTCAGGTACTAAGAAAGCTAGAAAGCTGAAACTTTGTATAAACATGAACATTAGGTGGATGTAAGTAAATAATGGCCAACAACATTACTCTTGGGGTTATCTCCCCAGCAAAGAAAAAAAAAAATATTAAAGTTTTCTCTGGAACTAAGAAAGCTCCCCTGATAGGTTAAAAGCTTTTAGAGTCAATGTGTCTTACTCCTCTGATAGCGCTATAGCGGGGCTATAGTCAGATCCTCTGACAGCTCTAGTTCTCCTTGCCTGGAAGAGGCAGTACAATCATGGCATTCAATGTTAAACTTTAAAAGTTTTGCTTCCTGAAAGAACTGGGGCCATTTGTTCAAACTTTGATAATTAACGCTTTTTGTACCAAATGGAATCTTCCACCTAAAATATAGCACAAGACAATTTCGAAATTTAGGGGTGTCTAGTTGTTTTTTCTTGAAATTTAAGTTGGAAAATGCCTGAACTTTTTGCAAACATTGTAGTCCCTGATCAGACCCCATGTTCTGCGGCGTCTGATCTGGGCCTGCACTGTTTGCCAAGGTATCCTTTTAGGGGTTTCCTGCATACAATGGGTTAAATCTGGTGAATATACTAATATTTTATATTTTTGCTAAAAAAATTTGAGTAGCAGCTACTCACTTTTTTTTTCAGCAAAAAAAAACAACAATTATCATTACGAAAACACACCTATACAAATACATCGCCACCTTTATCGCCGAAAAAATGAAAATTTTAAGAGGAAAATTTGTGATATTTTTCTTATTTCTGCTCAAAATATAGATTGTAGGCACTTGTTAGAACCGCCTCATTGAGGCGGTTCTAAAGAGTACCCACAATCTATATTTTAGAGCAGAAATAAGAAAAATAAGGTTTACCCCTTACTATACTATATAAAAGTGGGGTTCAAGGGGGTCAAATTTATTTAGGCGTGTTTTCGTGATGTGGATACTGTTCCTGCTAGAACAGTTAACAGTTTGACCCTTAACAAGCTGGTTAAGCTATCACTGCTTTGAATAAATGGGCCCAGTATGGCATTCAAATGTAACGCTTTTGGAAAAAAAAAAATCATTGCACAGCATATGCAACAATGAAGGCTTTAATCTGACTGCACATGTGGAGTCTGATCAAAGGCTTCTCTGTACGGCATTATGGATCTGTGAACAATAATCAATGGGTTTATGTAGAGAAAGATCAATGTATTCCATCTGGTCTTATTGGTAAGTTTCTGTGGTCGAATACTCCAAAATCTCTGATAGGACTCCTAAAAAAATTCTTTGGTTGGAACGGGCAACATGCTTCAAATTTGAAAATTGAATCTTCGTGCAAAATCTTTATGCAAATCTGTATCAAAATTGTACTGCTGAGACCGTTAATGTGGACTTCAATAATAAAAGTGGCCTCTCTAACTATACAGTAATAAAAGTGCTGGAAATAGAACGACTAGTGCTTCTGTGATTTTGGTATTGCATAAAAAATGCATTAAAAATATCACAAGGATCATATTGTTTTGTTGTTTTCTTGTCCATTATTTCTTCTGAGAAGGAATGAAAAAATCTGATGTAAATGTGTGTGTTGCTGTCTGCCTGCTAAGAGAAGTTTCTAAATCACATCACCCCGGCCTCTTAGGCCACAGGCACTACCAGAAAGTCAGTTTTTAGCCCAGCTGGCCAAGCCAAAAGCTCACAATGTGAGTTTATAGTATAGGCAGTCATCTGACGTCTGTCCGATGTACACATCTTTGAACTTAATTATCTGAGTTACTAGCTGGCCAGTCTTGATCAATCTCTCTTTGGCTGATTCAAGAAGGGCAGTTGTCAGTTTCTTGCAAAAGAATGCGCACTGTACTGGTTAACGGCTTACGTTTAAGCCTGCCCAGGAAAGGTGTGGATAAGTAAACTGACCGGTTTAAAAAAGACCGAAATGGTGTTGTTTGTTTGATTTGAGGTTTTTCGTCCCCGTTAACACTGTATAGGTCATTTTGGAGACGTTGCTTCCAATTGTGTGGGACTTTTACCCAACACAGAGATGAAATGACCATCTCTAGCCCTGTCGCCCAAAGAAACAAATAGGGTTTATAAGCATGGGCGGTCTGACGTGCACGGCTTTGCCTGGGCAGGCTTAGATCTTCTAAGCAGTTTATCAGTACTTGTGTGGGGTTGGTTTCAGCTCTGCTTGGAAGCATCATGCAGCCCAAATATTTCTTCATGCCCCAATGGGCAGGGACAACCTAAATAGTGTTGACTGGGCCCTTAAACCCCAGTACAAACAAACAAACTTGATAGAATTTTATGTGCAGCACCACTGGGTTGGGGGATTGACTGCATTAGGTTTTGGATCAGTTTTGACCAGAACTCTGGTTGTCATGGAAACAAACCTGTTCCATAGACTTATAATGGGGAAAACAGTCTCATACTTTTCTCAGCCATTTTTGATCTGATCTTTGTCAAACTTGCAGATGACCGGGAAAGGCATACAGTGTACACAGAGTTTGAATTTGGGCCTCACTTAACCCTTTTTGTACCAAATGGAATCTTCCTCCTTATATACAGCCGGAGTCCATTACAAAATTTAGGGGTGACAAGTTATGTTTTTCTTTAAAATTTATTTGGAAAATGGCTGCACTTTTAGCACACAGTGAAGGCTCTGATCTGATGCCACGTTTTGGGGCGTCTGATCTGGGCCTGCACTGTTTGCCAGGGTACCCGTTTTGGGGTTTCTGGTACCAAATGGGTTAAGGGAAAAATGGTGTCTCCACTATTTTTAGCTCACCTGGGCCAAAGGCTCCAGGTGAGCTTATAGGTTGGTAGTCTCTCCGTCTTCAGTCCATCGTCCGTCCACACTTTTGACATGCTATATCTCTGCAGGCTGATCTCAATCATTTCTTATCTATAGCATGCCTCTGGTGGGGCATTGATGACATAAGCTTTTTTTTTCAAAATCGCACGAAAACTTTGGTTGCTATGGCAACCACAAGGTCCCATAGACTTACAATGGGAAAATGCTTTTCATCACCGTAGTGCCTTCAGTTTTGATCGGATCTTTCAGAAACTTGTATGTAAGGTGACTGGGGATAAAAACTCGGATGAGATCGAAAACTGGCCAAGTGGGCCCATTTATCAGAGTTATGTCCCTTTGATTGCTGAAAATGCCGATTTTTGACCTTGTCATCACCGTAGTCCTTTCAGTTTTGATGGGATATTTCTGAAACTTATATGTAAGGTGGCTGGGAATAAAACCTCGAGGTGAGCTTTTGGGATCACTTTTTGTCCGTTGTGTGTGCGTCGGTTTTACTGAAAACTTAAAAAAAAATCTTCTCTAAAACCGTAAGGCCCAGGTCTTTGATATTTGGTATGAAGCTTCATCTAGTGGACATCTTCCAAGATTGTTCAAATTATAGTCCTGAGGCCAAAAATGGCCCCGCCCCAGGGGCCTTTGGTTTTACATAGGCTTATATTATAGGGAAAATCTTTAAAAATCTTCTCTGAAACTGCAAGGCCCAGGTCTTTGATATTTGGTGTGAAGCTTCATCTAGTGGACCACTATCAAGTTTGTTCAAATTATAGCCCTAGGGCCAAAAATGCTCCCACCCCAGGGCCCTTTGGTTTTTCATAGGCTTATATAGGGAAAATCTTTAAAAAATCCTCTCTGAAACCACAAGAACCAGGTCTTTGATATTTCGTATGAAGCTTCATCTAGTGGTCCTCTATCAAGATTGTTCAAATTATAGCCCTGGGGCCAAAAATGCCCCCTGCCCCAGCGGCCTTTGGTTTTAAATAGGCTTATATAGGGAAAATCTTTAAAAATCTTCTTCTCTGAAACCACAAGGCCCAGGTCGTTGATATTTGGGGTGAAGCTTCATCTAGTGGACCTCTATCAAGATTGTTCAAATTATAGGCCTAGGGTGAAAAATGGCCCCACCTGTGGGCCCTTTGGTTTTTACATCGGCTTATACAGGGAAACTCTTCTCCGAAACTGCAAGGTCTTTGATCTTTGGTGTGTAGCTTCCCTGGAGCCCTTTGGTTTTACATTGTTTTAAATTTCCCTATACAAGTCAATCTCTGAAACCGCAAGGCCCAGGTCTTTGATATTTGTTGTGAAGCTTCATCTAGTGGACTAATATCAAGATTGTTCAAATTATAGCCGTTGGTCCAATAATGCCCCCACCCGGGGCCATTACTTATATTGGGAAAATTTTTAAAAATCTTCTACTTTGCAACCACAACGCCCAGGTCTTTGATATTTGGTGTGCATCTTCATCTAGTGGATTTCTACCAAGATTGTTCAAATTATACCCCTTAGGTTAAAAATGCCCTGCCCGGTGGCCTGTTGGTTTTACATCTGACTTGTTTAGGAAAAATTTAAAAAAAACTTCTCTGAAACCACAAGGCCCAGGTCTTTGATATTTGGTGTGAAGCTTTATCTAGTGGACCTCTATCAAAATTGTTCAGATTATAGCCCTATTGCCAAAAATGCCCCTTCCCTTGGGCCCTTTGGTTTTACATAAACTTATATTATGAAAATCTTCTTCTCTGAAACTGCAAGGCAAAGGTCTTTGATATTTGGTGTGAAGCTTCAGGTAAAGGACCTTTATCAAGATCCTTCAAATTAAAGCCCTAGGGTCAAAAATGCCCCCGCCATTGGGCCCTTGGGTTTTACATTGACTTATACGGAGAAAATCTTTATAAATCTTCTTGTCTGAAACCAGAAAGCTCAGTTCTTTGATATTTGGTATGATGCTTTTTCTAGTGGACCTCGACCAAGATTTATCAAATTATAGCCCTGTGGCCAAAAATGGCTCTGCAAACCAGAAGGCCCCGGTCCCACTGGTTTTTAGCTCACCTGTCACGTAGTGACAAGGTGAGCTTTTGTGATCACTTTTTGTCCGTCGTGCGTGCGTCCGTAAACACTTTCAAATAAGTATATCTCTAAAACCACATGGCCAATCTTGATCAAATTTCATGTGAAGCATCATCAGGTAGGGGGACAGGCTGCATAAGGTTTTTGGGCTGATCAGATTGGAACTCTGGGTGCCATGGCAACATATAGCTCCCATAGACTTATAATGGGAAAAATTTAAAAAATCTTCTCTGAAACCACAGGGCCGAGAGCTTAGATATTTAGCATGTAGCAACGGCCAGTGGTCACCTACATAATTCCTGCCAATCATGCCCCTGGGTTTCAAATGGGCCACGCCCCGGGGCCCCTTCTCTCCCATAGACTCATAATGGAAAAAAAAAGCTTCAAAAATCTTCTTCTCTGAAACCACAGGACCCAGAGCTTAGATATTTAGCATGTAGCAACGGCAAGTGGTCACCTACAAAATTGCTGCCAATCATGCCCCTGGGGTCCAAATGGGCCACGCCCTGGGGCCCCTTAGCTCCCATAGACTCCTAATGGAAAAAAAAAGCTTCAAAAATCTTCTTCTATGAAACCACAGGGCCAAGAGCTAAGGTATTTGACATGTAGCAACGGCAAGTGGTCACCTACATAATTCCTGCCAATCATGCCCCTGGGGCCCAAATTGGCCACACCCCGGGGCCCCTTAGCTCCCATAGACTCATAATGGGAAAAAAAGGTTAAAAAATCATCTTTTCTGAAACCACAGAGTCCAGAGCTTAGATATTTAGCATGTAGCAATGGCCAGTGGTCACCTACATAATTC
This sequence comes from Lucinisca nassula, assembly GCA_963580285.1. Taxonomy (NCBI): domain Eukaryota; kingdom Metazoa; phylum Mollusca; class Bivalvia; order Lucinida; family Lucinidae; genus Lucinisca; species Lucinisca nassula. The sequence continues at coordinate 100,718,167 of OY757018.1, forward strand.
CTGCTAATCATGCCCCTAGGGTCCAAATTGGCCACGCCCCAGGGCCCCTTCGCTCCCATAGACTCATAATGGAACAAAAAGCTTAAAAAATCTTCTTCTTGGAAACCACAGGGCCCAGAGCTTAGATATTTAGCATGTAGCAATGGCCAGTGGTCACCTACATAATTCCTGCCAATCATGCCCCTGGGTTCCAAATGGGGGATGCCCCGGGGCCCCATCGCTCCTATAGACTCATAATGGAACAAAAAGCTTCAAAAATCTTCTTCTCGGAAACCACAAGGCCCAGAGCTTAGATATTTAGCATGTAGCAACGGCAAGTGGTCACCTACATAATTCCTGCCAATCATGCCCCTGGGGTCCAAACAGGCCACGCCCCGGGGCCCTTTAGCTCCTATAGACTCATAATGGAAAAAAGCTTCAAAAATCTTCTTCTCTGAAACCACAGGGCCCAGAGCTGAGATATTTGGCATGTAGCAACGGCAAGTGGTCACCTACATAATTCCTGCCAATCATGCCCCTGGTGTCCAAACGGGCCACGCCCCGGGGCCCTTTAGCTCCTATAGACTCATAATGGAAAAAAAAGCTTCAAAAATCTTCTTCTCTGAAACCACAGGGCCCCGAGCTGAGATTTTTGGCATGTAGCAATGGCAAGTGGTAACCTACATAATTCCTGCCAATCATGCCCCTGGGGTCCAAATTGGCCACACCCAGGGGCCCCTTAGCTCCCATAGACTCATAATGGAAAAAAAGCTGCAAAAATCTTCTTCTCTGAAACCACAGGGCCCAGAGCTTAGATATTTAGCATGTAGCAACCGCCAGTGGTCACCTACATAATTCCTGCCAATCATGCCCCTAGGGTCCAAATTGGCCACGCCCCGGGGCCCCTTCGCTCCCATAGACTCATAATGAATCAAAAAGCTTCAAAAATCTTCTTCTCAGAAACCACAGGGCCCAGAGCTTAGATATTTAGCATGTAGCAATGGCAAGTGGTCACCTACATAATTCCTGCCAATCATGCCCCTGGGGTCCAAACGGGCCACGCCCCGGGGCCCTTTAGCTCCTATAGACTCATAATTGAAAAAAGCTTCAAAAATCTTCTTCTCTGAAACCACAAGGCCCAGAGCTGAGATATTTGGCATGTAGCAACGGCAAGTGGTCACCTACATAATTCCTGCCAATCATGCCCCTGGGTTCCAAATTGGCCACACCCCGGGGCCCCTTTGCTCCAATAGACTCATAATGGTAAAAAAGCTTCAAAAATCTTCTTCTCTGAAACCACAGGGTCCAGAGCTTAGATATTTAGCATGTAGCAATGGCAAGTGGTCACCTACATAATTCCTGCCAATCATGCCCCTGGGTTCCAAATGGGGGACGCCCCGGGGCCCCTTCGCTCCTATAGACTCATAATGGAACAAAAAGCTTCAAAAATCTTCTACCCGGAAACCACAAGGCCCAGAGCTTAGATATTTAGCATGTAGCAACGGCAAGTGGTCACCTTCATAATTCCTGCCAATCATGCCCCTGGTACCCAAAAGGGCCACGCCCCGGAACCCTTTAGCTCCTATAGACTCATAATGGAAAAAAAGCTTCAAAAATCTTCTTCTCTGAAACCACAGGGCCCCGAGCTGAGATATTTTGCATGTAGCAAAGGCAAGTGGTAACCTACATAATTATTGCCAATCATGCCCCTGGGGTCCAAATTGGCCACACCCCAGGGCCCCTTAGCTCCCATAGACTCATAATGGAAAAAAAAGCTTCAAAAATCTTCTTCTCTGAAACCACAGGGCCCAAAGCTTAGATTTTTAGCATGTGGCAACCGCCAGTGGTCACCTACATAATTCCTGCCAATCATGACCCTGGGTTCCAAATGGGCGACGCCCCGGGGCCCCTTCGCTCCCACAGACTCACAATGGAACAAAAAGCTTCAAAAACTTCTACTCGGAAACCACAAGGCCCAGAGCTTAGATATTTAGCATGTAGCAACGGCAAGTGGTCACCTACATAATTCCTGCCAATCATGCCCCTGGGGTCCAAATGGGCCACGCCCCAGGGCCCTCTGGCTCCTATAGACTCATAATGGAAAAAAGCTTCAAAAATCTTCTTCTCTGAAACCACAGGGCCCAGACCTCAGGTATTTGACATGTAGCAATGGCAAGTGGTCACCTACATAAATCCTGCCAACCATGCCCCTAGGGTCCAAATGGGCCAGGCCCTGGGGCCCCTTAGCTCCCATAGACTCAAAATGGAAAAAAAAACTTCAAAAATATTCTACTCTGAAACCAAAGGGCCCACAGTTTAGATATTTGGCATGTAGCAAGGGCAATTGGTCACCTACATAATTCCTGCCAATCATGCCCCTGGGTTTCAAATGGGCCACGCACCTGGGCCCCTTTGCTCCCATAGACTCATAATGGAAAAAATCTTAAAAAATCTTCTTCTCTGAAACCACAGCGCCCAGAGCTTAGATATTACGCACATAGCAATCGCAAGTGGTCACCTATATAATTCCTGCCAATCATGCCACTGGGATCCAAAAGGGCCACGCCACGGGGCCACTTAGCTCCTATAGACTCATAATGGAAAAAAAGCTTAAAAAATCTTCTTCTCTGAAACCACAGGGCCCAGAGCTTAGATATTTAGCATGTAGCAATGGCAAGTGGTCACCTACATAAATCCTGCCAATCATGCCCCTGGGGTCCAAATGGGCCACACCCTGGGACCCCCTTAGCTCCCATAGACTCATAATGGAAAAAAGACTTCAAAAATTTTCTTCTCTGAAACCACAGCGCCCAGAGCTTAGATATTTAGCATGTAGCAACGGCAAGTGGTCACCTTCATATTTCCTGCTAATCATGCCCCTTGGGTCAAAATGGGCCACGCCCGGGGCCCCTTAGCTCCCATAGACTCATAATGGTAAAAAGCTTCAAAAATGTTCTTCTCAGAAACTGTGAAGCACAGAACTTAGATATTTAGTATCTAGCAACATAAAATAGCCAGCTACATAAATCCAGCTAACCCTGCCCCTGGGGTCAAAATTGGCCTCGCCCCAGCTCATCACTGCCAATAGACTTATAATGGAAAGAAACTTAAAAGATCTTCTTCTGTGAAACCATAAGCCCCAGAGCTTAGATTTTTAGTATGTAGGAACATCAAGTGGCCACCTACATAAATCCTGCCAGTTATGCCCCTGGGATCCAAATGGGCCCCACCCCAGGGCTCTTTAGCTTTCATAGACTTAAAATTGGAGAAACTGCAAAAATCTTCTTCTCTGAAACCACAGGGCCCTTATAATGAAAAAAAACAAAAAAACTTAAAATGGGGAAAAAATCTTCAAAAATCTTCTTCTCTGAAACCATAAGTCCCAGAGCTTAGGTATTTAGCATGTAGCAATGTCGAGTGGTCGCCTACATGAATCCTGCCAATCATGCCCCTGGGGTCCAAATCCTGTGGCCCCTAAACTCCAACAAACTTATAATGGAAAAGGCCTCAAACATCTTCTTTGAAACCATGAAGTACAGACCTTTGATATTTAGTATATAGCAACACAAAATGGTCACCTACATAAATCCTGCCAACCATGCCCTTTGGGTCAAAATTGGTCCAGCCCCAGGGCTCATTAGCTCCTATAGACTTAAACTGGAAAAAAATAAAGTATCATTTTTCTCCAAAACCATAAGGCACAGATTTTGTTTGATTTGTGGTTTTACATCCCCATCAACACTGTATAGGTCATTTTGGAGATGTCTCTTCCAATTTTGTGGGACTTTCACCAGACAGAGATGAAATTACATCTCAAGCCCTGTTGCCCAATGAAACCAGTAGGGTTTATAAGCATGGACACCGCTTTGCCTGAGCTTAGATATTTAGTATGTAGCAATGTCAAGTGGTCTCCTACACTGATGATTTTCTGGTACACAGGTGAGCGATATAGGGCCATTGGGCCCTCTTGTTTAGCTCACCTGTCGGGTAGTGACGAGGTGCTTTTGGGATCACTTTTTGTCCGTAGTGCGTCCGTGCATAAACTTTTCTTGTGAACACACTAGAGGCCACAGTTTTGGGCCAATCATCCTCAGACTTGGTCAGAATGATCATCATGACAATATCTCGGTCAGGTTCGAATAGTGGTCATGTCGGGTCAAAAAGTAGGTCAAATCATAGAAAAAACGTTGTGAACACACTAGAGGCCACAGTTTTGATCCGATCATCATCAAACTTGCTCAGGATGATCATCTTGACAATATCTCCGTCAGGTTCAAACATAGGTCATGTCGGGTCAAAAAGTAGGTCAAATCATAGAAAAAACCTTGTGAACACACTAGAGGCCAGTTTTCGTCGGATCATCATCAAACTTACTCAGAATGATCATCTTGACAATATCTCGGTCAAGTTCGAATATGGGTCATGCCGGTTGAAAAAGTAGGTCAGCAGTCAAATCATAGAAAAACCATGTGAACAGACCAGAGGCCACAGTTTTGGTCCAATCATCATCAAACTTGCCCAGAATGATCATCTTGACAAAAGCTCGGTCAAGTTCGAATATGGGTCATGTCGGGTCAAAAAGTAGGTCAGCAGTCCAAATCATAGAAAAACCATGTGAACATTCTAGAGGCCTTAGTTTTGGTCCGATCTTCATCAAACTTGCTCAGAATGATCACATTGACAATAGCTCGGTCGAGTTCGAATATGGGTCATATCGGGTCAAAAAGTAGGTCAGTAGGTCAAATCATAGAAAAACCTGAACGCACTAGAGGCCACAGTTTTGGTCCAATCATCATCAAACTTGCTCAGAATGATCATCTTGACAATATCTCTGTCAAGTTTGAATATGGGTCATGTCGGTTGAAATAGTAGGTCTGTAGATCAAATCATAGACAAACCTTGCAAACACACTAGAGGCCACAGTTTTGGTCCGATCATCATCAAACTTGCCCAGAATGATCATCTTGACAATATCTCAGTCATGTTCAAATATGGGTCATGTCGGGTCAAAAAGTAGGACAGTATGTCAAATCATAGAAAAACCCTCTGAACACACTAGAGGCCACAGTTTTGGTCCGATCGTCATCAAACTTGCTCAAAATGATCATTTGACTACCTTGGTTAATTTCGAATATGGGTCATGTCTGGTCAATAAGTAGGTCAGATTGTTGAAAAGCTTCTGAAAACACTCGAGGCCCCAGTTTTTGTCCGATCATCATCAAACTTGCTCAGAATGATCATCTTGACAATATCTGGATCAAGTTTGAATATGGGTCATGTCGGCAGCAGTTCAAATCATAGAAAAACGTTTTAAACACTTGAGAGGCCACCGTTTTAGTCAAATCATAAAACTTGCTCAGAATGATCATCCGGTCAATATCTCCGTTAAGTTCGAATATGGGTCATGTCAAATAAAAAAAAAGATCAGTAGGTTTTGTCATAACCTTTGAACCGTTTGAGATAGAGCCTTCATATTTGGCATGTAGGTTCCTTGTGACGAGGGCTTCCCACTCATATAAAGATTTGACCTGTGACCTACTTTATGGTAGCTTTTGAACCATATGAAATAGCCTTCATATTTGGCATGTATGTTCCTTGTGACAGGTTTTCTCAACCATTCAAAACTTTTGACCCATGACCTTGACCTTTGACCTACTTTGTCAAACTTCTGAAGCATTTGAGATACAGCCTTCATATTTGGCATGTTGGTTCCTTGCAACAATGGCTTCCTATTCAAACATCAAATGATCTGTGACCTTTACCTTGACATTTGACCTATTTTATTACACCAAAAAGGCTAAAACTCTCTGCTCCGATGAACAAAATGGTCACCGGAGCTAAAAATAGAAAAATATTGTAAATTTGATTCAAACGTGAACTCCTAAACCCTAAAGCCAATTTGATTCAAACTTCACAAGAATGTTGCCTAGGTTACTCCCTACCAAATAAGCTAAAATCACTCTGCTGATGAACAAGATGGCCACCAGAGCTAAAAATAGAATGTACTCGAGACAGTGACACACAGATGAGCGAACCAGGGCCCTCTGGGCCCTCTTGTACATAGACTTATAAAAGGGAAAACCGTTAAAAATCTTCTTGTCTGATATCAGAAGGCTCAGGTCTTTGATATTTGGTATGAAGCTTTGTCTGAAAGACCTCTACCAAGATTGTTCAAATTATAGCCCTGGGGCCAAAAATGGGCCCACCCCGGAGCCCACTCGTTTTACATAGACTTATTTAGGGAAAACCATTGAAAATGTTCGTCTGAAACCAGAAGGCCAATGGTCTTTGATATTTGGTATGAAGCTCCTTGTAGTGGACCTCTACCAAAATTGTTCAAATTATAGCTCTGGGGCCAAAAATGGCCCCGCCCCAGAAACCCCAAATTTTATATAGACTTATGAGGGCAGGCTGAAAAGTTCTGAGCCTGACCAAGAAGCAGGCATCGAACAGCCATGAAATTTTGTATTCATTAAATCCAAACCTTTATTACTTGATTTGACTCAAATGAGTTCAAGTTCACCTGCAATAACGTAGAAATTCTAGACTTTGAAAATTGATACTAGCACGTTTTTGAGAAAATGGACAAAATCTGGCATCGTGGTGTCGTCAGGTACCTCCATAAAAGGGGTTAGCTCCTAAGGACATTCATGCCGATATGGTTGCTACATTAGGGGATGATGCTCCTTCGTATGCAACCGTGAAAAGGTGGGCAGCAAATTTAAGATGGGCAAGGACAGTCTTGAAGATGATGACCGGTGTGGACGACCCACAACGGCAACAACTGAGGAAACCATCAGCCAAGTGCACATGGCCGTGATGGATGACAGGCGTTTAACTGTAAATCAGTTAGCTAACTGTTGGCATCTCCCGTGAACGAGTAGAGAACATTCTACACAGTGAATTAGAAATGTCTAAGGTTTCCGCCAGATGGGTGCCACAGGTTTTGACGCCTGACCAGACTGAACCTGTCACAAGCCAACTTGGCTATTTTTGAAGCAGAGCAAGATGGTTTTCTTGACCGTTTTGTCACTCAGGATGAGTGTTGGGTTCATCACTTTGAGCCAGAGACCAAAAGACAATCCATGCAATGGAAGCACCCTGGCTCAACCCCTCCAAAGAAGGCAAAGGTCGTCTCCTCTGCAGGGAAGGTGATGGCATCAGTGTTCTGGGTTGCCAATGGTATAATATTCATAGATTACCTTCAAAAAGGCAGAACAATTAATGGGGAGTATTATGCAGATCTGCTAAAACAATTGCGAAAAGCAATTAAGGCTAAACGACCCGGAAAATGGACAAAAGGGGTCTTGTTCCATCAGGACAATGCGCCTGCTCAAAAATCAGTTGTCGCAATGGCTGCTGTGCATGACTGTGGCTTCACGCTTGTCGATCACCCTCTGTATTCACCTAATCTAGCTCCAGATTATTTCCTGTTTCCAAACATGAAAAAGCACTTGGCTGGGCAGCATTATCGGTCAGACGAGGTGATAGCTGCTGTGGAGGAGTTTTTCAGGGACCAAGATGAGACCTATACCACTGGGATCCAAGGACTCCAGCATCGCTGGAGGAAGTGTGTGGACAGGAAGGGAGACTATGTTAAAAAATAAGGCACTTTCAGCATGGACAAACCATTGGATCTTGGTCAGACTCAGAACTTTTCAGCCTACCCTCATATAAAAGGAAAACCTGTCTGAAAATAGAAGTCAAGGCAATGAAAACCTTTGAAAATCTTCTTGTCTGAAAGCAGAAGGCCAAGGTCATTGATATTTGGTATGAAGCTTCGTCTTGTGGATTTCTACCAAGATTGTTCACATTATAGCCCTAGGGCCAAAAATGGCCCCACCCCGGGAACCCCAAGTTTAATATAGACTTATATAAGGAAAACCTGTCTGAAACCAGAATGCTCCGGTCTTTGATATTTGGTATGAAGCTTTACCTTTAAGACCACTACCAAGATTATTCAAATTATAGCCCGGGGCCAATAATGGCTCTCCCAGGGGCCTACTTGTTACCCTTTGGATCAGGTGAGCGATCTAGGGCTATCATGGCCCTCTTGTTGACCTTCTCATCACCGTAGCCCCTTTAGTTTTAATTGGCTCTTTCTGAAACTTATATGTAAGGTGGTTGGGGATAAAACCTCAGATGAGTTCGAAAACCGTCCAAGTTGGGCCATTTATCATAGTTACGTCCCTTTGTTTGCTGGAGATAAAAACTCGGATGAGATCGAAAACTGGCCAAGTGGACCCATTTATCATAGAGTTGTGTCCCTTTGATTGCTGAAAATGCCGATTTTTGACCTTGTCATCACTGTAGCCCCTTCAGTTTTGATCGGATCTTACTGAAACTCGTGTAAGGTGCCTGCAGATAAAAACTTGGACGAGTGCGAAAACAGGGAAGCTCGGCCATTTTATCATAGTTACGTCCCTTTGATTGCTGAAAATGCCGATTTTTTACCTTGTCATTACCGTAGCCCTTTCAGTTTTGATCAGATCTTTCTGAAACTTATTGTAAGGTGGCTGGGGATAAAACTCTGATGTGTTCGAAAACAGGCCAATTCGGCCCATTTTACCTTGTCATCACCGTATCCCCTTCGGTTTTGATCGAATCTTTCTGAAACTTATATGTGAGGTGACTGGGGACAAAAACTTGGATGATTCTGAAAACCGGCCAAGTCGGCCCATTTATCAAAGAGTTACGTCCCTTTGATTGCTGAAAATGCCAATTTTAGCTCACCTGGGCCAAAGGCTCCAGGGGAGCTTATAGTAAGTGGGTCCTCCATCATCCTCTCTGACCGGTTATATCTCTGCAACCTGTAGGCTGATTGCAACCATTTCTCATCTGTTGCATACCTCTGGTGGGACATTGATGACTAAGCTTTTTTTCGAAATCAAATGAAAACTTTGGTTGCTATGGCAACCACAAGGTCCCATAGACTTACAATGGGAAAATGCTTGTCATCACCGTAGCACCTTCAGTGTTGATTGGATCTTTCTGAAACTTATATATTAGGTGGCTGGGGGTAAAATCTCGGATGAGTTCGATAAACCGGCCAAGCCAGCCCATTAATCATAGTTACATCCCCTTGATTGCTGAAAATGCCTATTTTTATACGCCCGTTTTGAAAAAATGGTCGTTATTGGGTCGGCGTCCCTCCGTAAACTTTTCTTTTTCATTTCAAGATAATTCCTCCTACAGTTTTCATCTGATCAACCTGAAACTTTGTAGATAGCAAGACTATGATGTGGAGATATGCGTAAAGTTTCAAGTTTAACAGTACACCAAATATTTATAGACTTATGCCCCTTTGAAAATTTAGGTAAACATTTCGGTACAACTCCTCCTACAGTTTTCATCTGATTAACCTGAAACTTTGTAGATAGTAAGACTGAGGTGGAGATTTGCTTAAAGTTTTGAGGTTAACCATACACCAAATATTAATAACATTATGACCCTTTGCAAATTTTGTTAAAAATTTTGTTTACGGATAACATCTGATCAACCTGAAAAATATGCTCATTTTGATAAAAACAGTCGCATTATGTTAAGGAGTTGGCATCCGTCAGAAAGGCGTCCATCCTCCTGACAGTCCATCTGCCCATAAGCATTTTCTTTTTCGGGATAACGCCTCCTACAGTTTCCATCCGATCAACCTGAATCTTGGTAGATAGCAAGACTGTGATGTGGAGATGTGTGTAAAGTTTCGAGGTTAATTACTACTGAATTAAGGTGTGGCAGATTTGGTCATGTAATCATTTTCCATTTATTAAGGCTGAAACTTGAAAAATACGAGGACTGTTCAAATATGAATGCAAGTAGAACGTTTTCTCATGCACTAATGCGAAAATCACCTGGAAATAAATATCACAGCGTAGAAAAACATTTTACCTATACATTGATACCAAACCTGTTAAAATCCGTCCACTTTAGCCATGTATATCGTTCGATAAACACTCTACTCTTGTATACTAATACAAAACATGGTTGGAAGAAGGTCAGAGTACGCCGTTGAAATACGGTCCTATATTAAGAATCGTTGTATTCTTGGTATACAGTGCAAAGACTTTTTTGATGAAATATGTTCGGTTTCTGGGCATAATGAAATGTCTTTTCCGACAGTTTTTCTTTGGTGTAAGAAATTCAGCTGTGGGCTAGGCTCAACAGAAGATGCACCACATGATCGTCGGCCGAAAAGAGCAACATCTGCCAAGATGGTTGCTAGAGTAAAAGAAATAGTTGCTACCGATGCACGATACACCACTAGGCAAATAGCTAGTATGGTTGGCATCTCATTAGGAGCAGCTCATGCAATTCTGAAACGGGATTTGAAATGAGAAAGATCTGTGCCAGATGGATTCCCCATCTGTTGACAGATGAGCAGAAAAAGACACGCGTTCAGTGCGCCAAGAAGTTGCTTAAAAAGTTTCCAAATTACAATGCATGGTCTTTCGCTAATGTCGTCACAGGTGACGAGACATGGGTTCACTTTTTTGAGCCAAAACGAAAGATTCAGAACAAAATATGGGCAACAAAGTATTGCAAAAGACCATGCATTGCAAAGCGGACCTGCTATTCAGGTTGCTGTGCCTAAAGGCAAATGTGTAAATGCGAAGTTTTACAAGAATAAAGTTCTTCGAAAATTGAAGAGATATTTCAAAGAACGAAGACCCGCAACTGGTTTGGCCAATGTCAGATTGCTACATGACAATGCATCATCGCACAAGGCGTTAATTGTGCAAGACTATCTGAAGCAGGAAAAGGTTGTTGAACTCCCTCACCCCCTCCGCCCCCCCCCCCCCCCCCCCCCCCCCCCCGTATTCCCCTGACCTTGCCCCGTGTGATTTTTTTGTTCCCGCGGCTGAAAAATACCTTTCTGGTCGAAAATTTGTACAGCGCAAACACCTGGGTTCTGCAATATTCCAGTGCCCTCATAGTATACCTCGAAAAGACTACCAAAATGCATTCAATGATTGGATCAGAAGACTGAAAGTTTGTATATCTGTTACAGGGGGATACTTTGAGGGGACAAAATAAATTTTTCATCGAAATCTATCACGGAATCATTTTTATGTGCTTAGTTGCATTCATATTTGAACAGTCCTCGTAGTTACACCATGATGGAGCAGTGAATACTGTTTTTAGGTTTCAGTCCACCAAATATGAATTTGCCACAGACGTATAATGCCCCAATTGCGGAGCTCTTGTTGACCTTGTCATCACCGTAGCCCCTTCAGTTTTGATCGTTTTTTAGCTCGCCTTACGAAAGTAAGGGGGAGCTATTGCCACACCCCCGGGCGTCCGGCGTCAGCGTCCGCATTTGGTTAAAGTTTACCTGCAAGCTCTTATATGTGATGTTTTACAACTTTATTTTGAATATATAATTAATAATTGCTAAAAAAAACAATATTTAACATTATCATTGTACTTCATTTTACAGGTTTTTTGGCTTAAATTGGACTTTTTGAGAAGTTAATATTTTCCTCTGTATTACCTCCCTTACTTCTCTGTGTTAAAGTTTACCTGCAAGCTGCGTGAGTTCAAATCCCGGGGGAGGAACGTTTTTTTTTTCTTATCTTTTCTTTTTTTTTTTCTTTTTAAAAACATGAAGCGGGGTCTGGGGCTCAAGGTCAAGGTCACTGTGGCTATTTTTAGAAAAACATTGTCATCGCTCTAGCGCCTTCATTTATTGATGGATTTTAATATAACTTCACCTAAATGTTGGGTATAATGATATCTCGAGTGACTTTGTCTTTCAGGGTCCGGGGCCTAAGGTCAATGTCACTTCTTTCAGTGTCACGGGGTCAAGGTCACTGTGGCTATTTTTAGAAAAAACATTGTCATCGTTCTTGCACCTTAATTTATTGATGGGTTTTAATATAACTTCACACAAATGTTGGGTATGATGATATCTCTAGCAAGTTCGACTTTCAGGTTCCGGGGCTGGAGGTCAAGGTCACTGTGGCAATTTTTAGAAGAAACTTTGTGATCGCTCTAGTGCCTACATTTATGGATGGATTTTAATATAACTTCACAAAAATGTTGGCAATGATGATATCTTGAGCGAGTTCGACTTTCAGGGTCTGGGGCTGAAGGTCAAGGTCACTGTGGCTATTTTTAGAAAAAGTTTGTCATCGCTCTTGGGCCTTCATTTATTGATGGATTTTAATATACCTTGACACAAATGTTTGGTATGATGTATCTTGGGTGACTTTCCGGGTCAGGGGCTGAAGGTCAAGGTCACTGTGGCTATTTTTTAGAAAAACTTGATCATTGCTTTAGTGTCCAGATTTATTGATGGATTTTAAGATAACTTCATACAAATGTTGGGTATGAAGTTCAACTTTCAGGGTCTGAGGCTCAAAGTCAAGGTCACTGTGGCTATTTTAAACTTGTCATCACTCTTAAGTACGTTCATTTATTGATGGATATAATGTAATTTTACACAAGTGCTAGGCTAGGCTTTTTTAATTTGTCTTGCTCAAGGGGATTTGTATCGTCTGTGATGTCTTGTTATTACTTGGTAGTTTGTAGAATTTTTTTTTTATCAAATATATATTTCTTTTTCATTTTTTTTTTTTTTTTTTTTTTTGCAGTGGAAAGGCTTGAAAACGGGATGATTAGGGGTACATTTTGGTTCTCTTTCATTTGCTGCAGTCTATTGGGCTGTTTTACAGAAGAAATTTTTTTTGATAACTTGCCCTCATCCATCTTAGGCCCCCAAAGGCGAGCTATGTTGTCTTCTGACAACTCTTGTTGTTTGATTTGAGGTTCACCATCCCCGTCGACACTATATAGGCCACTTTGGAGACGTTGCTTCCAATTTTGTGGGACTTATACCCGACATTGAGATGAAATGACATCCCAAGCCCTGCCGATCTTCCTGAAACTTACAAGTAAGTCAGAGTTGAAAGTTCGGATGAGTTCGAAAACTAGCCATGTCGGTGGATTACTTACGGAGTTACTTTTCGGAAAATGCTTATTAGCTCGCCTTCCGGAAGTAAGGGGTTAGCTATTGCCATACCCGTGGGCAAGCTTTTATATGTGATGTTTATTTTTTACAGGTATTTTGGCTTTAATTGGACTTTTTTTAGATGTTAATTATTTGCTCTGTATTACCTCCCTTATTAGCTCACCTGAGCCGAAGCCTTAAAGGTGAGCTTATAGTATGGTAAGGCTCCCTTGTCTGTCTGTTGTCTGTCAACATTTTCAAACATCTCTGAAACCACAAGGCCGAGTGGAGTTATATTTCATGTGGAGCATTCATGGGATAGGGGAACGAAAGTTTGTTCGCAGGGTCCAGGTCACGTGATGGCCACCATGCCCATAGAAGGCAAAAACCCTTCAAAAATCTCGGGAACGAGTGGGCCAATTAGCCTGAAACTTGGTATGCCGCATTAGGGAGGGGGGGGGGGGGGGTCCATCAGATTTTGTTAAAATGATGACCCTTGGATGACCTCGACCAATTTTAGGCCAAGGTCAAATTTGGTCGCATAGACTTGTATGGGAAAAAGTTAAAACCGTGTATTTTTATGCCCACCCCATTCGAAGAATGGTGGAAAGGACATATAGCGTTGCCCCTGTCCGTCCATCCTTCCGTGCATGCGTCCAAAACTTAAACGCAGTCAATAACTTCCTTATTTCTTGATGGATTTTAAAATTACCCGGCAGAAATGTTAACCATCATGAGACGGCGTGTCACGTGCAAAACCCAGGTCCGTACCTCCAAGGTCAAGGTCATACTTAGATGTCAAAGGTAAAAAATGTGTCCGAAACTTAAAATCAGTCAATAACTTTCTTATTTCTGGATGGATTTTGAAATTACTTTGCAGAAATGTTAACCACAATGGGACGATGTGTCACGTGCAAAACCCAGGTCCGTACCTCCAAGGTCAAGGTTCTACTTAAAGGTCAAATGTCAAAAAAAAAAGGGTCCGAAACTTAAACGCAGTCAATAACTTACTTATTTCTGCATTGATTTTGAAATTACTTTGAAGAAATATTAACCATCATGAGACCATGTGTCACGTAGATTCGTGCCTCTAAGGTCAAGGTCATACTTAGAGGTCAAAGGTAAAAAAATGGTCCGAAACTTAAACGCAGTCAATAACTTTCTTATCTCTGGATGGATTTTGAAATTACTTGGCAGAAATGTTGGCCATCATGAGACAATCTGCCTCACACAAAACCAAGGTCCTTACCTCCAAGATCAAGGTCATACTTAGAGGTCAAATGTGATAAAAGGGTCCAATGTGTGTGTGTGAATTCGGGTTTAACGTCGCGATAAAAGGGTCCAAAACTTAAACACGGTCAATAACTTTCTATGGATGAATACGAACAGAGACATATTTTCAGGCGGAGGCATCCGTGTCCTATGGACGCATTTCTAGTTCGGAAACTTTTGCAGCCGATGATCTGAAAATTAGTAGATGTAGTAAGCTAAATGGGTGGATGAAACTACATGAGTATTCAAGGTCAAGGTCATTCTTTTACCTTTGTCCAAGGTCATTCAGATATGTGATTATTAGAACTTATTTTTCTCAGAAACCACAAAGCCATTTGTAACGAAATTTCTTATAAAAGTTTTTAAGAACAAGGAAATGACAATTAATCAATATGAATTTGGTCACATGACCAATATGGCCATCATGCCATATAAGGTAAAAACCCTTCAGAAATCTTCTTCTCTGGAACCAGTGGGCTGATTATCATGTAACTAGGTATGTGGCGTTGGGGACTCGGGCTCATCAAAATTTGTTCAGATGGTGACTCCTGAATGACCTTGAACTATTTTAGGCAAGGTCAAATTTGGTCGCATAGACCTTTGTATGGGGAAAAAGTCAAAACCGTGTATTTTTTTTTTTTTTTTTGAAAAAATTGCACCAGGTGATCTGTAAATTGGTTGATACAGTAAGCTAAATGAGTGAATAAAATGACATGAGTATTCAAGGTCAAGGTCATTCTTTGATCTTGATTCAAGGTCATTCAGATATGAGAATTAATACTTATTTTTCTCAGAAACCACAGCCGTTTGAAACCAAAATAGCATATGAAAGCTTTTGGGAACAAGAAAATGAAAATTAATTAATATGAGTTTGATTCCATGACCAATATGGCCGCCATGCCCATATAAGGTAAAACCCACTCAGAAATGTTCTCCAGAATCTGTGGGTTGATTATTTCTCTTTTCTACTCAAAAACATCAGAATCAGAATCAGAATTGTTACTGGTGACACGTCAAATGACATTCATACACCAGGACCTGTGATATGGGAAGTTAGTCCCTAGCTCTAACCAAAGATGTAAACTGAGCTACACAATCCTCAGCACCTTCAGCCGTCAAAATAATAGAATCGGGAAGGGCATTCCAATCTCTAATGGTTCGGGGGAAAAACGATTCTTTATAAATATCCGTTCTTGCAGTAAGGGTCTGAAACGTCATTGAATGGTGTTTTCTACAATGCCTAGCCGGGGGAACAAGGTCATCTGTTGGAATGCTGGCAGCACCCTTTAGACCTTTGTATAAGAGTATGAGCCTACTGTCTCTTCTCCTTTTCTTGAGAGACTCCCATCTTAATTTTCCTAGAATTCCAGTCATGCTCCCAGTTTCAAAGCAATAATTTCCAGTTACAAATCTAGCAGCTCTATTCTGAACTTTTTCAATTTCTTCATTAAGGACCACTCCGCTTGGGTCCCAGATGCAACTACCATATTACAAGATTGGGCGAACAAGTCCCCTGTATGCTGTCTCTTTCACATCCTGAGGACACTGATGAAGATTTCGCCTCAGGAAACCAAGTGTTCTATTCGCCTTTGTACACATATTGCTAATGTGTGTATTCCATCTCAAATCGTGAGTGATTGTCACACCAAGGTATTTAATGGAATTCACATTTTCGAGGAAGGTGTAAGAAGCCTCAACGTTATTACTTTGACAGTACAGGTACTTGTTGGCAAGGTTGGTCGGTAAATTCCGGTGGAATTCCCACTGGTATTTACCAGTAATTACCGTCCTGGGAAATACTACAAAATTCAGCAAAAGTGGGAAATAGTGGAAAATATGATTTTTGTTTAGTTATTTCATAGACAAAGACTATTAATATTTGTGTTATTTGATTGAAATAATGAACAGTTTGCTATTTTGCAATATCCCTTCCCATACATTTTTTTTTTTTTTTTGGTTTTGGTTTTGGTTTTACGGCCCTTTCAAGATTATTTCACTCATATCGAGCCGATCGTTAATCAGAGGTGGGCGAAAACCGGAGTACCCGGAGAAAAACCAACTGACCTTCCGTTGCAGAACTTGGTATCTCACATGTGACCCGAGCGAGGCTCGAACCACAGCGTTGAGAGACCTAATGATCAAGAGTCAGCGCTCTTTACCACTAGGCCACGGAGGCCCGTCTCCCTTCCCATACATACTGGTATATGTCATAAGTCTGCTTTTACTCTACCAAACACAATCATAAATATAAAGTGATCTGTTGTTATGTTGGGTGCAGAGAGTTATTTATAATCACTCGTATGCTTAAGAAGATAAAGTACAATCGTGATACCAATTTTTAGCTCACCTTTCACGTACTGACGAGGTGAGCTTTTGGGATCACATTTTGTCTGTCGTGCGTGCAATTATCTGTCTGTCCATCCGTGCGTAAACAATTTCTTCAAACAACATCTCCACGGATCGGATTGCGACCAAACTTCACAGGAATGATCGTTAGGTGGTCCCCTTTCAAAGTTGTTCAAATGGTTCTGATCCATTGCACATCTAGGTCACAGGAGCTAAAAATAGATTTTTATGCCCCCGCATTGGATGATGCCGGGGGCATAAGAGTTTTTCGGTTTTCCGTACATGCGTCCGTGGGTACGTGCGTATGTGCGTACTGGTGTCCGAATGTACGTCCTTCTGTACGAAAGTTTGTACGTACGTATGTACGTAATCCTGTTAGACTCAGGTTAAGGTTTTTGTACAAGGTAGAACTTGAGCTCATATTTTCCAAACCATACAATGGATTTGGTTTATATTTAGTATGATGATAGATATAGGCCCAAAGTTTTATTCAGCAATACCCCCACCCATACCCTGACCTCAAGGTCAAGGTCACGAACTTAGAAATTTCTAACGTTTAAGACCAAGGTTAAGGTATTTGTACCACGTAGAACTTGAGATCATATTTTCAAAACCATACAATGGATTTGGTTTATATTTAGTATGATGATAGATATAGGTCCAAAGTTTTATTCAGCAATACCCCCAACCCATACCCATGACCTCATGGTCAAGGTCGTGGACTTTGAAATTTTTAATGTTTAAGACCCAGGTTAAGGTATTTGTACCAGGTAGAACTTGAGCTCATATTTTCCAAACCGTGTAATGAATTTGGTTCATATTTGGTATGATGATACATATAGGTCCAATGGTTTATTCAGCAATACCCCCACCCATACCCATGACCTCAAGGTCAAGGTCACAGACTTAGAAAATTTTTAATGTTTAAGACTTTGGTTAAGGTATTTGTACCACGTTGAACTTGAACTTTTATGATTAATTTGGTTCATATTTGGTTTGACGATAGATGCAGGTCCAAAGTGTTATTAAGTAATACCCCCACCCATGCCTATGACTTCAAGGTCAAGGTCGCAGACATAGAAATTTTCAAATTTAAGTATGTTAATAGCTTATATTTTCCAAACTTTATAATGGATTTGCTTTATATTTGGTATGACAATAGTTGCAGGTCCAAGGTTCCATTGAGCCATACCCCCACCCCTTACTTAAAGGTCAAGATCACAGACATAGAATTTTTTTTATATTATATTATTTGAGAGTCCATATTTCCCGAACCATGCGATGGATTTGCTTCATATTTGGAATGATGATTGATGCAGGTCAAAAGATTCATTCAGCCATAACCCCGCCCCTGCCCATGACCTTAAGGTCAAGGTTGCAGACTTAGAAATGTTTAATGTTAACGTTTGTAAGAGCTCATATTTTCCAAACCATTTGATCTTTTTTGGTATGTTGATAGTTATTTTTTCAAGGTTTAATCAGCCATACACCGATCTATGCCAATGACCTAAGGACAGGTGTTATTGTAATATGTCATTTTTTTGCAGGGGAGGGGGAGGTAGGCCCCTGGGCGGGGGCATTTGTGTTGTATTGACACATTTCTAGTTTGCTGAAAACTTAAAAAATCTTCTTCTCTGAAACCGCATGGTCCGGGTCCTTGATATTTGGCACGAAGCTTCATCTAGTGGACCTCTACCAAGATTGTTCAAATCATAGCCCTGGGGCCAAAAATGTCCCCGCGCCGGGGCCCACCAATTTAACATAGACTTATATAGGTAAAACCTTTAAAAATCTTCTTGTCTGAAACCAGAAGGCCCAGGTCTTTGATATTTGGTATGAAGCTTCATCAAGTGGACCTCTACAAACATTGTTCAAAATATAGTCCTGGGGCCAAAAATGCCCCCATGCCGGGGCCCACTGCCGGTATATGTCATAAGTCTGCTTTTACTCCACCAAACACAAGCATAAATATAGAGTGATCTGTTGTTATGTAGGGTGCAGAGAGTTATTTAAAATCACTCATATGCTTAAGAAGATAAAATACAATAATGATACCAATAATTGGGACAGACATGCCTGGGCAAACGGTGCTGACCCAGATCAGAATCCCTTAGCTTCTTTAAGAGAGTTTGCGATTCGCACTACATGTTTTGTATGCTTTAGTGTAACACTAAACCACACGATTCAATTTTTAGCCCATCTCTCACGTAGTGACGAGGTGAGCTTTAGGGATCACTTTTTGCCTGTCGTGCGTGCTTTTGTGCGTGCTTGCGTGCGTGCGTAAACAATTTCTTCAAATGGCATCTCATAAACCACTGATCGGATTTTGACCGATCTTCACAGGAATGATCCTTTGGTGATCTTTCAAAGTTGTTCAAATCGTTCCGGTCAAATGCACATCAAGGTCACGGGAGCCATAAAAAGTTTTTTTTATGAAAACTTAAAAATCTTCTCTGAAACCGCAAGGCCAAGGTCTTTGATATTTGGTGTGTAGCTTTCTAGTGGACCTCTATCATGACTGTTCAAATTATAGACCTTGGGCAAAAATGCCCCTGACCTGGGGCCCTTTGGTTTTACATTGACTTATATAAGAATAATCTTAAAAAAACTTTTCCTCTGAAAACGCAAGGCCCAGGTCTTTGATATTTGGTGTGTAGCTTCATCTTGTGGACCTCAACCAAGATTGTTCAAATTATAGCCCTGATACCATTTGAGATATTTTCATGAAATTTCACAGAGCACTATCAGATGTCGTGCAGAACATATGAACCGTAACTCTGATTTTCCTACTTTTGGAGGTGTTACCTTTCGAACATTGAACATAGCCATTTCAGTCATAGTTGCATGTCCCCGCCATAACTTCGATACCTTTTGAGATATTTCCATGAAACTTTACAGATATGTAGAGCACCATGAGACGACGTGCTGAACATATGAACTGTAATTCTGATTTTCCTACTTTTGACGTTATTGCCCTTTGAACTTTGCATATAGCTGTTGTTATCTGTTTCGTGTTCGCTCCATAACTCTGATACCATTTGAGATATTTTCATGAAACTTCACAGATATGTAAAGCCTCATGAGACGACGTGCAGAACCTATAAACCATAACTCTTATTTTCCTACTTTTGGAGTTATTGCCCTTTGAACATTGAAGGTAGCCATTTCTGTCATAGTTTCGTGTCGCTCCATAACTTCGATCCCATTTGAGATATTTCCATGAAACTTCACAGGTATGTAGAGCACCATGAGTCGACGTGCAGAACATATGAACCGTAACTCTGATATTCCTACTTCTAGAGTTATTGCCCTTTGAATTTAGCTGCTGCTATCAGTTTTGTGTCCGCTCCATAACTCTGATACCATTTGAGATATTTTCACTAAACTTCACAGATATGTAGAGCACTATGAGATGACATGCAGAACGTATGAACCGTAACTCTGATTTTCGTACTTTTGGAGTTGTTGCCCTTTGAACATTGAACATAGCCATTTCTGTCATAGTTTCCTGACCGCTCCATAACTTCGATGGGGTTTGAGATATTTCCATGAAACTTCACAGATATGTAGAGCAGAATAAAAATACGTGCAGAACATATGAACCATGACTCTGATTTTCCTACTTTTGGAGTTATCGCCCCTTGAAGATTGAACATAGCCATTTCTATCATGTTGTCTGTTTGAAGCACTACATCTCCCGAACCAAATGATTGATTCTGACCAAACTCGCATGATCATATCACTAGGATGGGTGAAAACAGCATTTAGATTTTGGTGACCTTGACCTTATTTTCAAGGGCACAGGCCCCCCAAAACTGTCAATTTTGAGCCAAAGATTGCTTGTCTGCACCCAGTCTCATGAACACATCAATGAAATGCGCTCTAACTTTGTACAAAATATCATTGCAATTGATCAAAGATTTGACTAGATTTTGAAGACCTTGACTTTAGTTTAAAAGGCACCGGCCCCCAAAAACTGAAAATGAGAATTTTAATTCTGGTTTCCTTTCTTTTCGAGCCATGGCTCTTTGAACATTGAAAATAGTCATCTTAGTCATGTATTCCTGTCAACTTTATTAAGGGAAATATGGTAATGCATCCTTACTTTGAATTCCTTTTCCACTGTGATATGGCACTTGCTTGATGTTATTGTAGTGGTGGGGCATCATGCAGTGTTTGAAGTTTTATTACTGCATAGAATAACTTTTGAACGATGCATGCTAGGTTTTTGAAATTTCATATATGGATTCCTTATGAAAAAATAATTGCCCGTGTATTTTTTCTCGTCACGATTATGCCCCTTTCTGAGGTTATGCCCCTTTGCAAAAAATGCTATGAAATCTTGTAAGCAAGATTTCTCAAAAACCATTAGAGGTATTGCGCTGAAACTTTACATACTGATTGGGGATGATGAGAAGATGAAGTAATTAACTTTTGAAATAAAATCTGATTTTTTTTTTTACTTGAGTTATGGCCCTTTGGAACTTTGGGAATTTTAAGCTTGTATTTGTAAGCAAGATATCTCAAAAACGATTCGAGCTATTGCCCTGAAACTTTACAAACTGATTCGGCATTATGAGAAATAATTCGATATTTTTTCTTGAGTTATGGCCCTCTAGAACTTTGAGCATTTTAAGCTTGTAAGCAAGATACCTCAAAAACCGTTACAGCTATTGCCCTGAAACTTTACATACCGATTAAGGACGATGAGAAGATGAACTGATTAACTTTTGAAAAAAAAATCTGATTTTTAGCTCGGCTGTTTTCTAAGAAAACGTCGAGGTATTGTCATAGCTCTGGCGTCGTCGTCTGCGTCGTCGTCGTGCAAAAACTTGGACTTTTTGTAATATCTCTGTCATTACCGAACATATTTGCTTGAAACTCGGACTAGTTGTTTTTGAAAAGGGGAAATCATACCAATAGGTGCGGTAACCCTCAAAATATTTTGGCACAGTTATGCCCCTTTTTCGACTTACAATTTTGCAAAAACTTGGACATTTTGTAATATCTCTGTCATTACTGAACATATTGACTTGAAACTCGGACTAGTTGTTGATTATGAAAAGGGGAACTCATACCAATGGGTGAGGTAACCCTCAATATATTTTTGGCACAATATGCCCCTTTTTCGGCTTAGAATTTTTGCAGCCGAGCATTGGCACCCGCATGCGGTGCTCTTGTTTTACTCAAGTTATGGCCCTTTGAAACTTTGGGCACCTTAAGCTTTTAAGCAAGATATCTCAGAAACGATTTGAGCTATTGCCCTGGAACTTTACAGACTGATTCATGAACTGATTAACTTTTGAAAAAAATCTGAAATTTTTTCTTGAGTTATGACCCTTTTGCATTTTTGGGCGCTTTAAGCTTGTAAGCAAGATATCTCAAAAACGAGTTGAGCTATTGCCCTGAAACTTTACAGACTGATTCAACATGATAAGTAGATGAACTGATTAACTTTTTGAAAAAAAAAAAAACAATTTTTTCTTGAGTTATGTCCCTTTGGAACTTTGGGGATTTTAAGCTTGTAAGCAAGATATCTCAAAAACCATTACAGCTATTGCCCTGCAACTTTACAGACTGATCGGGACGAAAAAAAGATGCACTGATTAACTTTTGGAAAAAAAAAAAATATTTTGTTTTACTTGAGTTATGGCCCTTTGATACCTTGGGAGTTTTAAGCTTGTAAGCAAGATATCTTATCTTGTAAGCAAGATATCTAAAAAATCATTAGAACTGTTGCGCTGAAACTGTACATACTGATTGGGGATGATGAGCAGCTGGACTGATTAACTTTTGAAAAAAAAAATCTATTTTTTTTTTCACTTGAGCTATGGCCCTTTGAAACTAGATTCGGATTGATGAGTAGATGAACTTGTTTAGCTTCGGAAAAAATCCGATTTTTTTTTCTTTAGTTATGGCCCTTTGGAACTTTGGGCATTTTAAGCTTTTAAGCAAGATATCTAAAAAAAAAAGAAAACCATTACAGCTATAAAAACGATTTGAGCTATTGCCCTGAAACTTCACAGACTGATTCGGCATGATGAGTAGATGAACTGATTAATGTTTGGAAAAAAGCCGACTTACGGCCCTTTGGCATTTTGAACATTTTAAGCTTGTAAGCAAGATATCTCAAAAACCATTACAACTTTTGCCCTGAAACTTTACAGACTGATCGGGGACGATGAGAAGATGAACTGGTTAACTTTTGAAAAAAAATCTGATTGTTTTTACTTAAGTTATGGCCTTTTGATACTTTGGGAGTTTTAAGCTTGTAAGCAAGATATCTTATCTTGTAAGCAAGATATCTAAAAAATCATTAGAACTATTGCGCTGAAACTTTACATACTGATTGGGGATGATGAGAAGATTAGTTGTTTAACTTTTGAAATTTTTTAGCTCACCTGACCGAAGGTCATGGTGAGCTATTGTGACCGTTAGATGTCCGGCGTCGTCGTTCGTCGTGCGTCGTGCATAAACTTTTCTTGTTGAGACTCTAGAGGTCACAGTTTTGATCCAATCATCATCAAACTTGAACAGAATAATCGTAATGACAATATCTTGGTCAAGTTTAAATATGGGTCACGTCGGGTCTAAAAGTAGGTCAAAAGGTAAAATCATAGAAAAACCTTGTTAACACTCTGGAGGCCACAATTGTGGTCCAATCATCAATAAACTTGCCCAGAATGACAATATCTCGGTCAGGTTCGAATATAGGTCATGTCGGGTCAAAGAGTAGGTCAGTAGGTCAAATCATAGAACACCACTCTAGAGGCCACAGTTTTGGTCCAATCATCCTCAAACTTGCTCAGAATGATCATCCTGACAATATCTCGGTCAAGTTCAAATATGGGTCATGTCGGGTTAAAGAGTAGGTCAGTAGGTCAAATCATAGAAAAACCTTGTTAACACTCTAGAGGGTCTCTGTATTACCTCCCTTATTTCCCTATGTTAATAAAAAGACGTAAAACAACAGTCGATTTATTTGTAGCCTATGTAGTGTAATGGATAGAACCTAGGATTATCAAAGGATTGTGAGTTCCAATCCCGGTCGTGGAACTTTTTTTATATATATACCCCCGGCATACGAAGTATGCTATGGCGGTATATAGTTTTCGTCCTGCCGTTCGTCAGTCCGTGTGTCCGTCCGTCCGCACCAACGAAATGACATTTAGGGGGCAAAAAATTTGGACATTTTGACACTTTAGTATATATTCGTAGGTCCAAATGGGGTTTATTCCGTTATTTGGGTACTTAAGTGGCAAAAATTCGCTCTTAGGTGGCTTGACGCTTAAGAGAATTTGCCGCTTAAGTAGTCAATATGCCGACGCCTAGCCACTTAATTATCCGTTCGTGAGAAAGTCCGTCCGTCCGTCCATCCTTCCGTCCGTCTGTCCGTCCGTTAACATTTTGGTTAAAGTTTTACGTCAAAGTTTCTAAGAGATTGTATCTTCTGAACCCTTTGATAGATTTAGTTGATGCTTACACTGAAGTTACATACTGGTCAAAGATTTTATTGATGCATGTCCCACTTCCCAGAGTGACCTTGAGGTCAAGGTCACAGACTTTACATTTGATTGAAGTTTTATGACAAAGTTTATAGATCCCTGTATGTCCTAAACTGAAACACATATCCATTTGATACTTGCATCGATCTTGCATACCAGTCCAAATAGTTCATTGATGTATACCCAACCCTGCTGCTTCAGTAACATTGATGCCCCCACCCCTTCAGTAACTTTGATGCCCTCAATTCCTTGGTCCATATAGAAATTTTATCTTTGGTTTAGCTTTTACAAGCACATTTATAGCTTCTTATAGCTTCCATATTACATACATTTAAGCTCTAAAGACATATTAGAGGGTGGCGCTGGCCGGGGGTATACGTGACCCACTGGTCGCTTTCTCTATTTTTCTTTACGCATAAACAAATGTTATGGCCCTTTGAAACTGGGCGATTTAAGCGTGTAAGCAAGCTATCTCAAAAACGATTTGAGCTACAGTGAACTTTCGATACTCGAACATGGATAGTACGTTTACCATGGCCAATTTGAACCAGTCCCTGAGTCCCTTGAAATATTTCCCAAAGCTCCAGATATCCATATATAGAGGATCTTACACGAGTGCTCATGTATTATTGAATTTATTAAACGAGTTGAGGAAAAGGGATAAAATGCGAGGCTTGCCGAGCATTTTATCCCTTTTCCTCAACGAGTTTAATAAATTCAATAATACATGAGCACGAATGCAAGATTCTGTTTATCATATGACATTTAAAACGCATTTTATTAATGATTGTTTTACAAAAATGTCAATATTCCGCCATAAGTAAACGCGACGTCAATAAGGACGTCGTACATGTAACGTTACGGGACGTGTCTAGCTAATTTGCATATTTAATCCACTAGTGGATTATCGAAAATAATACATGGCGTTATTACACTCTCAGACGCGACGTCATATGATAAATTTAGGATAATAATGGATTTTTCTGTTGTAATCTTGAAAAGGCATGTTGTGTGCACTCATTAGAATCG
This sequence comes from Lucinisca nassula, assembly GCA_963580285.1. Lineage (NCBI taxonomy): Eukaryota > Metazoa > Mollusca > Bivalvia > Lucinida > Lucinidae > Lucinisca > Lucinisca nassula. The sequence goes on from OY757018.1 coordinate 100,743,244, forward strand.
CCTCAATGAGGCGATTCTAATGAGTACACACAACATATCTTTATTTTATTGAAGATCGTAAAGATATCCTAAAGTGATCCCCAGTATACCTCAATCCATGGCACTATGAGTAGAACTCAGTAATTCGAACAACCCCTATTTCGAACAAATATTCATGGTCCCAGAGGTGTTCGAATTATTGAAGTTTTACTACATTTCCCTGAAACTTTACAGACTGATTCAGGATGTGTTTTGGTGATTGGACCGTCACACCAGAGTTTGGTGATTAGCACGTCACACAGATTTATTAGTATGCATGTTTTGCAATGGTCCTCTGTGGTCCCATGTGTTCCAACCCTTGAGGATCTCTTCCAAAGAAAAGACACAGAGATATGATGACAGCAAAAAATAAAAAGTAGTAAAAACAATGAAACAATAATAAAAAAAAAACAACAGACAAACAATAAAAACTAGAAATGTTTTCGGAAGAAAAATCTGTTACTCTAGTTTAAATATGACCCCCCAAAAATGATGACTTTGAAAATGAGGTCAATGTCGAAAAAGGAGAATAGTCTTATTTTGCCCTGCTATACTATACCAAGTTTGGCCACAAATATTCAAATGATTTAAGAGGTGCACACAGGCAAAATAGATCACTGGACCCATGTGAGCTTGAAAAATACGCCAAAGTAATAAAAATCTAAACAAGTCTTTTGTATATTGATTGTTGAACACCAAGGGTTGGCGGAATTCATCAATTGGTTCAGTATGTATAACGCAGAGAGGGCAAAATTTGGCCGTATTTGTACTCGTGTGACCTGTAATATTAAGTAAAGGTCACCATAATGGTAGGTTCATGCAATGGTATATTATTGTAACAAGTTTGACCACAGTTAATAAACTGGTTCAGAAGATACATTCAAATTTTGAACAAATTAAAAGCCATGTTGATTCGAAAGTGTCGTCGAGCATTTCATTCAGCATTCCAGAAATAAACCAAAGCTTTGTTAGAAAATACTTATTCAACTTAGATGTAACAAAATCTACAGGTCTCGACTGCATTGGACCTCGGGTATTGAATATAGCACATGACCTAATATGTTCAAGTATTACTCATATAATAAATAAAAGCTTACAAAACAGCATCTTCCCGACCGTTTGGAAAAATGCAAAAATATGCCCAATTCACAAATCGGGTCAAAAAGATGATGTAAATAATTACAGGCCAATTTCAGTGCTTCCTACTATTTCCAAAATAATAGAAAAATGGGTACATATAAAGTTTATGACATTTCTAAATAACCATAGACTACTTCATCAAACGCAAAGCGGTTTTAGAAATGGACATTCAACTGAATCGGCTTTACTTCTTATGACTGACTCTTGGTTAAAAGCTGTCAATGATGGAAAACTAGTAGGTTGCGTAATGGTTGATTTCCGAAAGGCTTTTGATCTGGTTGATCATGACATTTTATTGCAAAAACTTGCACTTTATAAATGTAACTCAAATATTTTACTTTGGTTTAAATCATACTTAACACAACGAATACAACAAGTGTCAATTAAAAATACTAAATCGGACAGTAAAGACATCATTTGTGGTGTCCCACATGGGTCTATTCTAGGTCCACTCCTTTTCCTAATTTTCGTCAATGACTTGCCTCTGATACTTCAAAATGTAGTCGCAGCCACTGATTTATATGCGGACGATACGACCATTTATGACGTGCAGTCTGACAAACAGACACTGGAAAATAATCTACAAAATTCCTTAAATTTGCTTAAGCAATGGTGTAAAGAGAATGTAATGCTTTTAAACACTAATAAAACTAAAGTTATGCTCATTACAAGTCGGCGAAAAAGACTTAATTTACAGGATGAATCTCTCATGTTAAAATATAACGACTTGGATCTTAAAGTAGTAAATAATGATACAATTTAGGGATCAATATAGACGAAAATTTAATTTGGAATTCACAATACTAACAGGTTGTGAAGAAAGTATCCTCTCATTTATGGCTTTTATCACAGATTTCATCATATTTAACAATAGAGCACAGATTACTTTTTTATAATGCATATATCCGACCCCACTTCGATTACTGTTCTGTTATCTGGGGAAATTCTACTTGTTTCAACATCAATAAAATTACTAAACTTCAAAGACGGGCATGCAAGTTAATATCAAGAAATGAATATCTAACTCTTGAAGAGGCTCGAGATGGATTAAAAATCCTGTCTTTTACCGAAAGTGTATTTTTACAAAAAGCCAAAGTGATGTATAAAGTTGCTAACAATATTGCACCAGAATATCTGACAGATTTGTTTCAAATGAGGTCATGTAATACGGATGACACCATATCGAATTTACGTTCCATAAGCAATAGAAACTTTTTGATACCCAAACCTAAAATCGATTTGTTTAAAAACAGCATGTCCTACTCAGGTGCTTTGATCTGGAACAGTATCCCACTTGAAATAAAGAATGCTACTACCTTGAGTTCTTTTGTAAATAAATGTACTGTTTGGTTGAAACATTAAGGTCTTTTCACATTTGGACCTCCGCCGCCATTAGCTGAATTTTATCTCTTGAAAATGCATCTTTAAGAGTGTGTATGAATATGTATGTATGTGTGGATGCGTGAATGACATAATGCACTTTATATTGTTATTAAATATGATGTATCTTACGTAGTAGTTATTTGTTAGAGGGCCTCAATGAAAATTGGTTCGCCAATTGAGTTACCCTCTTAAAATAAAGTCGTTACTTACTTACTTACTTACTTACTTACTTACTTACTGACAGATGTTAACCCATTTAGTACCAAATGGAATCTTCCTCCTTACATATAGCATGAGTCCATTTCAAAATTTAGGGGTGTCAGGTTGTGTTTTCATCAAAATTTATTTGGAAACTGGCTTAACTTTTAGCAAACAGTGGAGGCCCTGATCAGACGCCGCGTTCTGTGGCGTCTGATCTGGGCCTGTACTGTTTGCCAGGGTACCCGTTTTGGGGTTTCTGGTACTAAATGGGTTAATATGTTGATAGTCGCACACAGGGTAATACTATGGTAAAATTTCTATATTAAGACCATCTTTGGGACAGTTCAATAGTGGTCTTTAAGACCACTTGATTTGTCGTAAAGTTGATCTCTTATTAGCGGACACTTAAGCACAAAGAAAGAATAACAAACCTAAACGGAGAATATGTCTTAACTTAAGTTGGTCTTAACAGAGCTCTGAAATCCATTGTTATACCCCCGGCATACGAAGTATATCAGGGGGTATATAGTTTTCGCCTTTCCGTCCGTTTGTTCGTTCGTTCGTTTGTTCGTTCGTTGTTACTTCCGTCCGTCCCGCCGTTCGTCAACCTTTATGTCAAAGTTTTGCCTTAAACCTTTTTGATTGCTCATACCTCTGTAACCACATGTTAGATTCTCTTCATATTTATTCATAGCATTACCTTTCATATGGAATATCTAAGTCGTGGGTCATGCATGCCCCTGGGTAGGCTGTCCATCCATTAGTCAACTTTTACGGGGTAACACGATTCCCCGAAATCACCGAAATCACCACCGAAATCACCACAGAAATAACCGAAATCACCACTGAAATCACCGAAATCACCACAGAAATAACCGCAATCACCACTGAAATCACCGAAATCACCACAGAAATAACCGAAATCACCACTGAAATAACAGAAATCCACAATGAAAACAGAAAAAACTCATTAAAATGCTTTTATTATGACCAAATTTCATGAATTTATATAGTTTAAGGTAATTTCCTTTCATTGGAAAGCGGTAAATGGGAATTAAAACCAATTAAAATCGGCCGTTATTTCGGGTACATTTCGGATTCCTTTGGTCGTTTAACAAACCTAAAGCTTCTTGAATGGTTTAAGTTAATGTCTATTTTATTTTTGTTGCATATGAAATTGGAACAATTTTTATTAGAATACCCGAAAACTAGTTGTAATTGCGATACATGCACATGTATTCACGAAGATCCGATCAGAATCTAAATCAAGAAAACACGCCTATATAATTATCCTCAATTAACTTGATGTTAGTAAAGTGTCAATAATGATGTTAATTACAATCAGTGCCTAACTTTGATATCAAGTTGGCTACTTAAAAATACAGAAACAAATATAGATAATTAAACAATGATACAAAAACATTAACTAAAAGTTATGGTCTGATAAATGTTCATCATGATAACTGTAAGGGACACTTCTGAGGTAATAACAATACACACACCAACAAAATGCTTCTGTGCTGAAAATGGACATTCTTTATTGAATTCAACCTGGCACATTATATGCTCACCTTAGAATGAAAACAAGACTAATATTCAGTAATAAACAGTATATATGCCCCTAGAATAGTGAATTAATGACAGGTGATTTCGCAAGATTTCGGAAGAAATCCTGAGCGTACAATTTTAAGTGTTTTTGGCTGAAAAGGTACCCAAAAGTCATCATTGACAATAAAAATAATGTTTGTAAGCTAAATACACTATACATGTCCATATATTAATTCCACAATGGTGATTTCTGTTATTTCAGTGGTGATTTCGGTTATTTCTGTGGTGATTTCGGTGATTTCGGGGTGATTTCGGTGATTTCGGGGAGTCGTGATACCGACTTTTACGTAAGTTTTGCGTTAAACCTTTTTCATTGCTGCTATCTCTGTAACCATGTTAAATACTCTTCGTATTTGGTACAGGATATCTCTATAGCATTACCTTTTATATGGAATATGGCCTGTATATGCAAAGAAGCGTTTGACATTTCCATTTTCAGCCGAGGCGATGGCGCTTGCCGGGGGTATACGTTCCCCACTGGGCACTTTGTCTAGCATTTTCTGTATCTGTACTTTGGATATACATACAAAAGTAGTTTAGATCGTAGTACCAAAGCGTTAATCCAAAATCATTAGTCCATAGACAAAATGGCAAATATCAATGTTCAGATCAACAGACATGGGCTCCAGAAGAGTGTAAGAGAGTCGACACTCATTTTCAATAGGCCATTGCCCAATGAATTTCCAGTATGGCTGTAGACTGGCTCAGTCGACAATGTTTTTGTGTGCATGGTAATAAATTGTGGATCAATGGCTGGTAAAGAAAATGTTACACCACAACCTGGTTATAACGCGGTTGGTTTTAACACGATTTTGATATTACACGGTTGTAAGATGGATTCTAAAAATGCATAGATTATATAGAAAAATGACCATAATGGTCATTTTTTTTATAATCTTTACATTTTTATTTGCATTAACACGGTTGTTTAACTAGTATAGGTTTTGATTTGGATCCAAACAACAGTGTTAAAGAGGTTGTGGTGCATTAGCATTGGATATGCCAGCCACAGTAGCTCAGTTGATGTGCGTCCGGCTGCTGATCAGGAGGTCACAGGTTCAATACTGCCGGAGGGTCAACATTCTTTTGTGGAGATTGATCATGATATCTATTCTATGCAGTTATCATTCAAGATGGGCAGTTGTCAGTTTCTGGCCAAAGAATGTGCACTGTACTGTTTATGTATAATGCTGCCCAGGAAATGTGGTTAAGTAAACTGGCCGGATCAGTATGACCTAAATAGTGTTGACTGGGTCATTAAACTCCAAACAAATAAAACCACTGGTCTTAACGGATTCTTCACTGGAATGTGGATAGTAGATCTATTTCATACTGGAGACAAACCTTATAATCAGATGATGGGCCCCAATATGTAAAGTTCGATAACACTATTGCTAAAAGTTTATTTTATAAACAATATTCTCAAGGATAGATGGTGATTAACATCTGGTAAAAAGAGAATCACATTCGCGGCACAAAATGTTGGACTCACGGGCCTCCGTGGCCTAGTGGTTAAGAGTGCTGACTCTTGTTCATTAGGTCTCTCACCGCTGTGGTTCGAGCCTCGCTCGGGTCACATGTGAGACGCCAAGTTCTGTAACGGAAGGTCAGGTGGTTTTTCTCCGGGTACTCCGGTTGTCGCCCGCCTCTGATTAACGATCGGCTCGATATGATTGAAATAATCTTGAAAGGGCCGTAAAACCAAAACCAATGGAAACCTGAACATCAAGTTTTTGACCCTTGCCTTTTTTCTTTGGCCTTACCCGTTAAATCGTAGCTTTTCTATTGTTTCGGCCCCCGCCCTTCGGGGCTTGAAGAAATAAATTGGCTGCATGATGCTTCCACGCAGAGCTGAAACCGACCCGCACACGAGTATTGGTAAACCGCTTAGAGGATCTAATCCTGCCCAGGCAAAACGGTACGAATCGGACCGTCCATGCATATAAACCCTATTGGTTTCATTGGGCGGCAGGGCTTGAGATGTCATTTTATCTCAATGTCGGGTAAAAGTCCCACAAAATTGGAAGCAACGTATCCAAAATGACCTTTCCAGTGTCGACGGGGACGTTAAACCTCAAATCAAACAAATTTTCTATTGTTTAATTTGAGGTTTAACGGCCACGACAACACTGTATAAGTCATTTTTGAAAAGTTGCTTCCAATTTTGTGGGACTTTTATCCGACAATGAGATGAAATGACATCTCAAGCCCTAGCACCCCATGAAACAAATAGGGTTTATATGCATGGAGGGTCTGACTCGCACCACTTTTCCTGGGCAGGGCCTATAAGTGGTTTACCAGTACTCATGTGCGGTCGGTTTCAGCTCTGCCTAATCTATTTCTTCAAGCCACGATGGGCGGGACCGGTTAAATCGTAGCTATCATTAAACATTTTATACGATACATCAGTAGCAGAGATGCCAACGATGACATTTTATATAATTGAAATTCAAGTTCAAATTCGGCCCCCGCCCATCGGGGCTTAAAGAAATATATGGGCTGCAAGATGCTTCCACGCAGAGCTGAAACCGACCCACACACGAGTACTGGTAAACCGCTAAGAGGATCTAAGCCTGCCCAGGCAAAGCGGTGCGAGTTGGCCCGTCCATGCTTATAAACCATATTGGTTTCATTGGGTGGCAGGGCTTGAGATGTCATTTCATCTCAATGTCGGGAAAAATCCCACAAAATTGGAAGCAACGTCTCCAAAATGACATTTTTAGTGTTGATGGGGACGCTAAGCCTCAAATCAAACAAACAAATCAAGTTTAAATGTTTTGCCGGAGACAATTTAAAAATGAGTGCAAAGTTTCTATTTCTGGTCAATATATAAACTTTTGACCCCCTTTAATCCCACTTTTATTTAGAAAAACTGGGGTTTACAGGGGTATACATTATTTGTCTTATTTCTGCTCAAAATCATAGATTGTGGGTTTTCGTTAGAACCGCCCCGGCGGGGCGGTTCTATTAAGTACCTACAATCTATGATTTACGCAGATATATGAAAAATCAAAATGAAATCTTCTTCTTTTTTTTTTTTTTTTTTGGGTGGTAAAATTTTCAGTTTATTTGAATAGGCATGTTTTCATAATTAAATGGTAACATTTACGAGTAAACCCCTTTCAAAATGAGGCATTTGCCACAGGGAGAAACGGTTTTTTTAAACCCATTGTATACTGGTGGACTCTTCCATTGCTATATGTTGGACAAGTCCATGTGTCATATACGGAGTGTCAGGCCTGTTTTTTCGTTTTTATTCAATTTTTAATGGAAATACTGTTAGCAAATATCGCAAGTCCTGATCAGACGCCGCGTTCTGCAGCGTCTGATCTGGGCCTGTATTGTTTGCCAAGGTACCCCTTTAGGTGTGGGTTAAGGAGCAGCCATAGCGTGAGAATGAATGCAAAACACTTTTCATAAGAACAGCCTCTGTTTTGTACGAAGCCGTTCAGTTTAAGAAGACAATTTCGACAAATCTGACCATAAAGATTGTCGCGCCCCCGGCCATTGGACCTTGGAGAAATAGATTGGGCTGCATTGTGCATCAGCTCAGAGCTTTATCCGACCAAAATTTAGAATACTCGTAAACCGCTTAGAAGGTCTTGGCCTATCCAGGAATCCAGGACAAGCGTTGCGAGTCGGGCCGTCCCCCATATCATAGTGGTTTCTTTGGGCGGCAGCGCTTCACATTATGATAACTCACCCGTGCGACATAGTGCATTTTTCACATCTCAAAAATGGCTACTTTTCTGATATTTCCTATAAATGCTCAAAACATAGGTTGTGTGTGCTCATTAGAACCACCTCATTGAGGCGGTTCTAACGAGTGCCTACAAACTATGTCTTGGTTTTGTTTGTTTGTATTGGAGTTTAACGGCCCAGTCAACACTATTTTAGGTCATTTTTGAGCCGGTCAGTTTACCTATCCATACTTTTCCTGGTTAGCTTATATATAAGCGGTTAACCAGTACAGTGCACATTCTTTCAGAAACTGACAACTGCCCTTCTTGGATCAGCGGAAGGGAGAGAATAACCATAGAAAAGATTTAATGATCAGTCTCCACAAAAGAATGTTGCCGACCCCGGCAGGTATCGAACCCGCGCCCTCCTGATCACCAGTCAGACGCGCACCCGACTGAGCTACTGAGGCCGGCACCTTTGTCTTGGAACAGAAATAAGAAAAATAACGAATACCCCCCCCCCCCCCCCCCCCGCGTTCTCGTACACGAATTTGGTATTCTATTTATCAGTTTATTTCCTTGTACAATTTACGATTTACGATAAGTTATCCATTATCCTCAGTGCGTCTCAACATTCCGGCGCGCAATAATCGGTCGATATATTTAGCATCAGCTGACCGTATGATATTTTGTCAAGTCAATTTCCAAGTAATAATTACAGTTTTGCCAATGTTCCAGTTGTCCGGTTCATTCATAAAAGTGCAATGACACTTTGACCTGATAAAGGTTACTTGTTCTGAGAAAGCATACCTTTATCAGGTCAGTGTGTTACAATGCAATTAATATAGTAGGTAACTGATAATTCCACAACCCTACACGTTGATGTATTGTTAGTAAACAAAAGCGTACGTGCAAGCTCATTTCCCTCATTATCCCGACTCGATTATCGGTGAAAAAAAAACACATTACTTTTTACTTATTTTAAGAATTTATTAGACATTTCATGTTCAGCTGAGATAAGTGAGATAAAAGTTTGATGATCTTAGGCCTTCAGTCAAGAGAAAGAAAGATTTTAAGTTGCTATTATTCATACGAGGACTAAACCTTAATACCCGTCCATGCATCACACGGTGTGTGTGTGTGTGTGTTTGGGAGGGTGGTTTTAAGTGTACCCAGAGAAAAACCATCAGACCATCCGTCGCAGACCTTGGCATCTCACATTTGACCACAGCCAGGCCCGAACCACAGCGGTGAGAGACCTAATGATCAAGTCAGCGCTCTTTCCCATTACGCTACGGAGGCCCGTGCATCACATCGCGCGAGTATAAGCAGATACATGTTTGGAGTTTAGTGGCCCAGTGAAACACTGACAAGGTTATAAAAAGGGCCGGCCTTACTTTGCCGCGGTAGGCTTATACATAAGCGGTTAAACAGTACAGTGCACACTCCTTCGTCAGAGACTGACAACTGCATGCACTTCTTGAATCAGCGAAAGGGACATAATAATTGACCGTAGTAAAGATGAACGATCTCCACGAATGAATGTTGCCCACTAGGCAGATATCGAACCCGCGACCTCAAGATCACCAGTCATACTTGCATCCAGCTTAGCTACCGAGGCCGGCGTGGATACATGTAAAAGGATCAAGCTAATGCACGGCATATTGCTTAGGCGACCAACCATGACAAATCAGAGTGCGCTTTTGCGCAGTCTGTTCAGTCTTCGCTGTTCTATAGTGACTTCTACAGCCTCCGTTTAATGGTTCCCACGACAACCCAGGAGAGCAAGCGAAGACACTTAATCAGCTACACAGACTTACTAGTCTTCGCTGTTCATATGAGATTTCGATTGCCGTTGGACTATCCAAAGACCAAGACTCTGACTAGAGTGCATGGTTTGGTACACGGGCTGAACTGGGTCTTCGCAGGTTATCAGTCGTCTTGTGGGTTGTCTGGCGATTATCAATACAGGAGACAATCAGAATCAGAATCAGAATTGTTACTGGTGACACCTCAAATGACATTCATACGCCAGGACCTGTGATATGGGAAGTTAGTCCCTAGCTCTAAACAAAGAGGTTAACTTAATTACACAGTCATCAGTCGAAATAATCGAATCGGGAGGGACATTCCAGTCTCTAATGGTTCGGGGGAAGAACGATTCTTTATAAATGTCAGTTCTTGCAGTAAGGGTCTGAAACGCCAATGAATGGGACAAGGTCATCTGTTGGAATGCTAGCAGCACCATTTAGACCTTTGTATAAAAGGATGAGCCTACTGTCTTTCCTCTTTTTCTTGAGAGACTCCCATTTTAATTTTCCAAGTATTCCAGTCATGCTCCCAGTTTCAAAGCAGAAATATCTTGTTACAAATCTAGCAGCTCTATTCTGAACTTTTTCAATTTCTTCGTTAAGGACCACTCCACTGGGGTCCCAGATACAACTGCCATATTCCAAGACTGGGCGAACAGGACCTTTATATGCTGCCTCTTTCACATCCTGTGGGCACTGATGAAGATAACGCCTCAGGAAACCAAGTGTTCTATTTGTCTTAGTACACATGTTGCTAATATGAGTAGTGTGTGGTTGTCACACCAAGGTATTTAATGGAGTCCACATTCTCGAGGACCGTTCCCTCTAAGGTGTAAGAAGCCTCAACTTCATTAGATCTCTTCCTAGTTTTCTGCATGACTAGAGACAAGCCCTGTACCCACCGTTTAAACGCTGTAGATAAAGGTTATTTCACAACAGAGACAAAATATGCATGCGTACATGTGCGACGCCAAGTTCTGCAACGGAAGCTCGTGTTTTTTTTTTTTGTTTTTTTTTTTCATTTACTCCGGCTTTCGCCCACCTCTGATCAACGATCGGTGTATAAATAAGTGAAATACTGTTGAAAAGGCAGTAAAAGGAAAACATACGTGAATGCGTACAAATGAAGTGATATTCTAACCCAGCAGGCACGCGTCGCTAGGGCAACGTCAAATCAATGTCGGTGCAACGTTGCTCGGCGTGGATTTAACGTTGCACAAACGTCATGTGACGTCACAATTATGTCATGTGGCTGTTTGGTAATGTACTTGCGAATGTCATGCGACGACTGATTAGATAACGTCAAAAATGCGATGGCGTATTCTGCGATATATGCGGCACCCTTTTACCATTTATTCCCTATTTAAAGATATCCATAATTATTTCGAATTATGGATATCTATAAATATGGATTAAATAGTAAAACGGCACCCATAGCGATATACCGTCATCATGCAACACTTTTCATTGGCGCTAGCCGTTATGAGCAAACGGAACAATACTTGGAACAAATCAAGTGGCGAATTAAAGGTGCATTATTGAGCTATCTGGAAAAAATGCTTCCAAAAATAAAAAACATATAGCCGGTATTTTTCTTTAAAACAATACAAATGAATGCATTTTATGCAAAAATACGAACAATTATGATGACAGGTAAAGGAGTTTGAGAGGGATTCTCTAACTAGGTTTCGAACACTAGTTAGATCTATTTTTAGTTCGTGACAAAAATAGAATCCCCATATATGACCTTATGCGACGTTCATTTTTGGCCTTGTTTGCTTAGGCCATGCCTGAATCGGAAAAAAATATGACGCTGAATACCATGCCATAAGTAACGACACTCAGAGACGATACTGTCGCCATGTATGTGTAAAGTGACAGATTTATTTTTAGAACAGAAATTCCGAACATATGTTCAGAGCGAAGGGTAAACATGAATGAAAACGACCATTTTCACAAAGTTCTGAAGCTGTATTTGGCTCCAAAAGTGTACACATGACAAAGGAGTAGGCATTGAAGTTAAAAACCAGAAAAAAAAATTGAGACCCGGTAGCTCAATAATGCACCTTTAAAATGGGGATAACATTGTCATTACATCACGTGAACAAGTCCGTGAAATGAAGACCCCCTATACCCCACTTTATATAGAGAAAACTGGGGTTTACGGGGGTATACATTATTTCTCTTATTTTTGCTCCAAGACATGGGTTGTGGGTACTCGTTAGAACCGCCTCATTGAGGAGCACCCACAACCTATGTTTGCAATATTTATAAGCAAAATATCACGGATTTTCATCAGAAAATTAGCCATTTTGGAGATGTAAAAAAAATGCACTATGTCGCACGGGTGTGTAATCGTAATGAGGGGGTGTAAATCGTCGGTTTAACGACCGCAAAGCCCGTTTTTTACGGCTCCGCTGACGCATCGCCGTAAAACGAAATTTCCGACCGCAAACCGCCGATTTCAGTCCCCAAACGACGAGTTTTAATGCCGTGAAGACTTCGAATACTGCCTACGCTCTCGCGGGCATTTACGACGAGAACCAATAGCAACAAATATGATGAAGTGTCTGGCTCAAAGACAGACAACTATTAACCCATTTAGCATCAGAAACCCAAAAACGGGTATTTGGCAAACAGTGCAGGCCAAGATCAGACGCCACAGAACGCGGCGTCTGATCAGGGTGTACACTGTTTACAAAAAGTTCAGCTATTTTCCCAATAAAGTTTGAAGAAACTCAACCTGACACCCCTGAATTTTTAAATGGACTCATGCTGTATATAAGGAGGAAGACTCCATTCGGTACAAAAATGGTTAAAAGGTGTGGATAAGCTGTCTGGCTCAAAGGCACAACACATAGTGCTCGCGGACCTCTCTATCTCTGGTCAAATGATTTACCGCTCCACAACAGAGCCCCACCTCTCGAGTTACAAATGATCCTATTCTTCGTAAGATCCTATTCTTCGTAAACGAATTGAGCAGGGGCACAGCATTTCCGACAACTTACATGTACGCACAATGAAGACTAAGATCAGCCTGCGCATCCATATAGTATAACCAGACTTCTCTTGCTGCATGAAGGAGCATTGGGCCCTTAGTTATCCCTGGAGCGCACAACGAATACTCTGATCAGACTGTGCGGATGCGCAGGCTGATCTGAGTCTTCGTTGGGCGCACATGTCTTATTGTAGGTTTTGTCATGCGCTGGCTCAATTATATTTTGTGTGCTGGGACAACAACTCCTCCATGGACCGTATCGGTGAAGAAACTGGTCAATCTGAGCTTCAACTGGTCTTCTTCGGTAGCACAGGAGGGTGGTTGGGTGAGACAAAATTGATGTGTATCTTGCGTCACTGGGGCGCACAACTGATACTGGCTTACAGTTGGGCCAGGCCTGCTCTCCCTGCAGCAGACAAATGTTAAGGGGAGATGTTATTCTGTTTCAACACTTCCATTCATTTTCCTCTTTCTCCTCTGTCCCTCACTTTCATCTCCTCTACTATCTCTTCTTTCTCTTCTCTCCCTTTCTCTTGGCGACACAAAAATGGCCTACAAAGGCTGGCGTGTCGTTAAACCAAGATCAATCAATCAATCAATCAATCAATCAATCTTTGGTAGCATAGAATTTGGACCAAAAATTACCGGGTATGACTATTCATACTGTAATAAAACCTTATCATTTATCTGGTGTATTGGAATTTGTGAACAGCAAAGCTGCGTTGTTCAAAACTAACGATGTTGTTTGTTAACATATCGTTGAAATATTTGATTGGTATTGATATACTCATACTTTTGCTGGAAAATGTGAGTAGCTTTTGCAAATCTCATTTTTCCAGCAAAAATAGCAGTGTATTAGATATCAGGCTTGATAGAATAGTTAACAATTTGACCACTAACGAGCTTGTTAAGCGAACGATGCTTTGAACAAATGGATCCACATATGCATTTCTGACCAGAAGAAATAGTATCCTCTGCTTTTGGGACTGAACACTTGTTGGTTATTACTGATCAACAGTTAATACATTGAAATACCGCTTTTCAGGCCACCTAAAATTAGGACTAATTCTACTATAAAAAGCTTATTTTGAAGGGTACACTTAATTTTTATTTGTGTTTCCTGCCTACAATGTCCTCTGGTCAGGGACCACCTTTGGGACTGTTCAAAAGTGGTCTTTCAGACAACTTTTGAACAGTCCCAAAGGTGGTCTTTATATAGGAATTTTACTGTATTCCATTTATTTCAACAACGATTCAGGTTTACGTTTTGGGTAAAGTTTTTAAATACAGAAGCCTTCCGTCTGCTATTGTCCACGTGACTATCGCTGATCACGTACAACATCCAGGTAACTGTTATTTATAGCATCGATTTTCTCCCTTTGTCGTCAGAACGCCGATGTGTAAAAGCGTTGTCTATCTGAAAATTCTGGACTGAGCTCGTGTACGTGACATTAGCAAACAGTGTAGGTCTGCTCAAGGCCTAGTGTTTGTTCAAAATATTGGCATTTAAAGGTTAAACAAAACCGTACAAGTTTAGGACTACTTTTGCGTAGTGCCAAATCTTTGATTTAAGAACCGAGATAACACATAGCGTATAGGAAACGCCGAAATTACGTCGATACGACGTTGCTTACATGTCCGGCCCACATGGGTCCAGCGGGAAGGATAGATTTCGAGTTAATCCATTTGCCTTAACTCAGCCTCCATTATTGGATGACCATTTTATGTTTTATTACTGCTGTGTAATCCCATATGGGATGGAAGTGTTAAATGGTGTCTTAACTATCGACATAAGTACTGCGCATGAACATGCGTACGCGGACATCTTAATGACGTCATTCGATGTTGACCGATGATTACAGATTTAAGACACATGCAGTACAAATTAACACAATGCTGTGTGCGCAGTCTGATCGATATTGTCAAGACAAGTTCAGAAATTCCCAAGACATAAACTGCAAAGGAGCGATTAACAACTTAATGCCGAATGGGCACTTACCGTTTCGGACAGGTTCATTTATATTTCAAGGGGTGTTGGGGTTAATTTTAATCATTTATTCTAAAGTTTTATTGAATTCTGGCAATTTATGCGAACAGTTTTTGCCCAGATCAGACGCCGCATACCGCGGCGTCAGATCTGGGTCTTTGTTTGCCAGGACAAAACGATCCAGTCAACACTATTTAGGGCATGCCGAGACGAGTCAGTTTCCCTAACCACATTTTCCTTGGTAGGCTTATATATGCTGTGCACATTCTTTCGCCATAAACGGACAACTGCCCTTCGTCCTGTTTTGTGGCGCTTGGCATAAGCGGGTAAACCCATTTAGTACCAGAAACCCCTAAACGGGTACTCTGGCAAACAGCGGAGGCCCAGATCAGACGCCGCAGAACGCGGCGTCTGATCAGGGCCTCCACTGTTTGCTAAAAGTTCAGTCATTTTCCAAATAAATTTTGATGAAAAACGCAACCTGACACCCCTAAATTTTGAAATCGACTCCTGCTATATATATAAAGAGGAAGATTCCATTTGGTACATAAAGGGTTAAGCAGTTTATGGCCTTTATCGCTGCATCCTAATGGATCTGTAACATTATAGAGCACTTAACAACACTTTCTGAATGACCTCGTGCGCAACAGTACCAAGATAATGCCGGATTTCTTCATCACTAATCTTAATAAAGTGAAAGGCTATAAGACTATTAATACCTTATCACGCGCGACTGAAATTTACGACAGATCACGTTTAATGGCTCCCCCGACAAATACACCACTGAAGAAAAGTTGTGATATTTGTAAAAAAAAAAAAAATAAAAATAAAAAAAGAACGCAGCGATCAATTACCATATATTACGCATGTGCGAAATAAGAATTACGCATGAGCGAAATAAGAAATACACGTACTTCCAGCTAAGAGACTGTTTATCAATCGACCCAAAGTTATAAGGACAAAATCACTATTAGTCCTGGAGTCCGCGTGACTACGATTTATTGGTTGGAAATCCTTGAAACTTATTTATAGAATTTTATCGCAGTGAGGACAGCGTGTTGCATAAAAAAGTTATATGTAGAACCTGCGTCGGAATTGGCAAACAGTGAAGCCCCAGATGAGACGCCTCAGAGCACGGCGTCTGATTAGGGTCTACACTATTTGCTTACAGTACAAACGAAACCGTTTAAGTCCCCTTCAGGCCCATTTTCCCAATCTACACTCAGAGACAATCGACCGAGCAGTACTCTCAGTGCTTTGATTGTTATTGAGTTGAACGATCATACCAATAGGATCATGACGAGCCGGGCACATCATGCTAACAAGTCCGTGAAATAAACACCCCCTTACACTCAACTTTATATAAAGAAAACTGGGGTTTACGGGGGTATACATTATTTTCCTTATTTCTGCTCTTAGACATAGATTGTGGGTACTCGTTAGAACCGCCTCAATGAGGCGGTTCTAACGAGTACCTACAACCTATGTTTAAAGTATGAATAAGAATAATATCACCAATTTTCTTCAGAAAATTGACCGTTTCGGGGATGTAAAAAAATGCACTATGACGCACGGGTATGTTTTCATAATGAGATGACCAAACCCATTATAAAAACACACCTATACAAATGCATTGTAAACTTTAATGCCGAAAAAAAAATGAACAAAATTGTGATATATTTCTTATTTCTGCACAAAATATAGATTGTGGGTACACGTAAGAACCACCTCAACGAGGCGGTTCTAACGAGTACCCACAATGTATATTTTAGAGCAGAAATAAGAAAAATAAGGTTTACCCCTGTAAACCCCAGTTTTACTATATAAAGCTAGGGTTCATGGGGGCAAAATTATATACGCGTGTTTTCGTGACGCACAATCCTTGGGCAGACTAGTTTACCTAACCACATTTCTAAGCAAATCATTACAATGCACAGCCATCGGGGCTAGAAATAGATTTGGCTGCATGGTGCTTCGTGCAGAGCTGAAACCGACCGAACTTTAGTGCCTGCCCAGTAAACGTGTTGTGAGTCGGATCGCCCCTTAAACCCTTGCGGGTTCTTAAGGCGGTAGGACTTGCGATGTCATTTCCTCATAATGTCGGATAAAAGTCCCTGAAGTTTGTTTAATATGGGAAATATGCTAATATTTTTGCTGAAAAATGTGAGCAGCTTTTGCATCTTCAAAAGCTGCGCATATTTTTTCAGCAAAAATACCACTGTATTGGATATTGTACTTGCTAGAATACTTATCAGTCTGACCACTAATGAGCTCGTTAAGCTAATGATGCCTTGAACAACTGGGCCCAGGTTAACTGATTTTGTATTAACAAGTGTTCCCAGGAAATGTGGTTATATTAACTCCACATGACCTTAATGGTTTGCTTGTTTGTTTGAAGTAAGATTTTTCGTCTCCGTCAACAGCATATTTCCCATATTAAACGACCAAAATTTTAACGGTACGTTACCTAACGATGTCGTCAGTTTTGAACAACTGGCCCCAGTACAGTGCACACTCTCAGAGTGCACACTATTTCGCCGGAAACCGACAAGTGCCCTTCTTTAGTCAGTGGAAGGAACACAAAAGGCCGTAGAAAATATTTCATGATCTATCTCCAAGAAAGAGTGCTGCTGGACCAATGGGGACCGAACCCGCTTCTACCTGATCACCAGTCAGACGCAGCAAAGAGAAAATAATTTGATGTGATCTAAACAGGTACAAATATGTTTATCTACTATAGCTCTCTCTTCATTCATAGGCCTTGGTACCACCAACCTCCTGCTTAAGTAAAAGGAGTAAAATTTCCAATAATACCGGGTACATTTTCCGCCAGCAATACCAGGGATTTCCTTTTCAGTTCTCCAAAAGTAAAGTGTACTTGCACCTCAAGAACGAATTAGACATTCGACAGTGCAAATATATATAATAGAACGATCTTTAGTATGGAACCCTGGACGGGACATGCATTTTGTTTTAATATGTTGTGCGAACAAGATAATATCTTGTTCGCACAACATAACATCTTGTCCGCACAATATATTATCTTCTTAGCACAATTTAATCAGACGCATAAGATGTTATGTTGTCCGCACGAGATCTATGTTGGTGCGTGTGTGTGTGTGTGAATTCGGGTTTAACGTCGCTTTCAACAATTTTTCACTCATATCACGACGGTGTCTGGTTGCGACAGGGAGCTCAATGCTCACATTTATAGTGCTGCCTCACTATAGTATCATGTCCCAGGCACATTACATGATACCACACCCAGTCACATTATCCTGACACTGGGTCGACCAGTCCTAGCTCTACCCCGTAAATCTGAGTGCCAAGCGAGGAACAGCTAGTGCCATTTTTAACGACTTTGGTATGTCGCGGCCCGGGATCGAACCCGCGACCTCCCGTTCCCCGGAACGGACACTCTACCAACTGAGCTATCGGGGCCGGTCTTTGTTGGTGCGAACAAGATAATATCTTGTGCGCACAAGATATTAAGTTGTGCGAAGACAATATTAAGTTGTCCGCACAAGATATTTTATGTTGTCCGCACAAGATAATATCTTGTTCGCACAACTTAATATCTTGTTCGCACAACATATTAAAAAGGAAGAGTCTATTTGCAGTTAACTGCAAATAGCCAAAAAACGTTGAAATGGCTATTTGCAGTCAACTGCAAATAGCCAAAAAACGTTAAAGTGGCTATTTGCAGTCAACTGCAAATAGCCAGAAAACGTTAAAATGGCTATTTGCAGTCAACTGCAGATAGCCAAAAAACGTTAAAATGGCTATTTGCAGTCAACTGCAAATAGCCAAAAAACGTTAAAATGGCTATTTGCAGTCATTTTATGTTCCTGCCATTTACACGCGCGCCCATCGAAATTCAGATCAGTCTGCAAATCCGCGCTGTCTATTCATAGTCTTCGTTGTGGGCTCTTCGCATCAGGTTAACAAGTCCATAAAATTATGGCTCCTCTCAACCCCACTTTATATAGAGAAAATCGGGGTTTAAGGGGTGATTATTACCATTCCTTATTTTGATGCAAACACATAGATTGTGGGTATACGTTAGAACCGCCTCACTGAGTCTGTTCTAACGAGCACATTCAATCTATGTTTAGACTAGAAATAAGGAAAATATACATCATCTCCATTCAAATAAGAGGGCCATGATGGCCCTGGATCGCTTAGCTGATCCTTATGGCAGGTCATATAAGGTGGAGTGGACGGTTTGAACTTTTTTTGGCTCACAGTGACCCAAGGAACATTTCTGTGAAATTATTTCAAAATCAATCTAGCTATTTAGGAACTTAAGTCATTTTAAGGGTTATATATTTTTTTCTGGGTTGGAAAATTGTCTGAGTGGCACTCATGGAACATTCCTTCAAAATTGTTTTCTTTTTTTAGGAAGAAGTCAGCGCTGACTTGTATGTCACTATCTGGGCACCTGTCAGGACCTAGTGCACCAGACGGAAATGAATGGGCTCATTCTAACTAACTAACAATAACTCATGGTGACAACGGAGGTGGGAGAGGGTGCGGTATCCATCCATTTGTCAATACAGAGCTGACTTGTATGTCACTATCTGGGCACCTTGTGGACATTGAGGGTCAGGTCCTAGTGCACCAAACGGAGATGAACAGGCTCAGTCTAACTAACAATGCATCATGGTGAAGGTGAAAGGGGATGGGGGTGGATCCCTTTGACTGACTTTGCATGTCACTATCTGGGTATCTTGTGGGGGGGGGAACCCTTTGACGATAAAGAGCTGGCCTGTATCTCACTATCTGGGCACCTTGTGGACATTGAGGATCAGGTCCTAGTGCACCAGACGGAGATGAACAGACTCAGTCTAACTGACAATGTTGACAAGGGGTGGCCCTTTGTAAAAGGTACCACTCTATTCATAAAATACCCCTCTGAGCAAGTTTGATGATGATTGGACCAAAAACTGTGGCCTCTAGAGTGCTAACAAGGTTTTTCTATGATTTTACCTACTGACCTACTTTTTGACCCCACGTGACACATATTCGAAATTGACCTAGATATTGTCAAGATGATCATTCAGCCCATATATGTCTTCAAGCCCCGATGGGCGGGGGCCGAGGTCAGAAATTTTTTTTTTCCTCTTCTTCTGTATCTGAATATTTCCCTTTTTTACTGAGGTGTATTTGATTTGTTTGATTTGACGTTTAACGTCCCCGTCAACGTCAAGACTGTATAACGAGTTCCTACAATTTTCTGTTTTGAGCAGGAAAGAAATCAAAATTGAGTATCTGATCACTTCCACTTTTTGGTGGTAAAAGTTTCACTATATGTGTGATATAAACGTGCATGTCAAAATTCAAATTCTGTATATATGAGCCAGTTCATGTTGTAATGATAAATCTTTTCTTTCGGTGGTTTCTTTAATATGGGTCACTTAGGAAAATAGAAAACTCTGTATGCATATACCGGTCCCGATAGCTCAGTTGGTTGAGTGTCTCTGTTTCTGGCTATCTGCAGTTGACTGCAAATAGCCATTTTAACGTTTTATTGGCTATCTGCAGTTGACTGCAAATAGCCATTTTAACGTTTTCTGGCTATTTGCAGTTGACTGCAAATAGCCATTTTAACGTTTTTTGGCTATTTGCAGTTGACTGCAAATAGCCATTTCAACGTTTTTTGGCTATTTGCAGTTGACTGCAAATAGCCACTCCGTATTAAAAAAGAAAATGCATGTCCCTTCCCGGGTTCCGTAGCATTTTTTGTCAAAATTTTATTCGATGGAAAAAAGCAAAAAAATAAAAATAAAAATAAAAATAAAAGAAGGAGCTAAATTTTAACTATATTTCCTGAAAACATTCAAATAACGAGGTTAAAGTCGTCAAGGAAGCAATAGAACAGGGTTTCATGTACAAGCGTAGCTATTTTGACAGTTTTATGAATTTTTATCATACGTGCTAGAAAATATTAAGATCGGTAGGTAAGAAAACCTTTTTATATTTTCTGGATGACAATAAACACAAAAAAATCTGGTTCGGTCGGGTTCAAACGGAAACACAGATATTTTTTTAGGCCCTATTGGAGTTTTGGGAAAATGTTCAGATAACCGTTTCCAAACGATGTGTTTTTAACTCTTTCGATACTTGAGGCTGGTACAGATACAGTAAAATTCCAATATTAAGACCACCTTTGGAAAGGCGGTCTCCTATAAGGAGATATTGAGTGTAGAAAACACATAGAAAACATAAAAAACATAACTTAAGCCAGTCTTAATTTTGGGTGGTCTTTATAGCGGAATTTTACTGAACCTATGTATGGATCTACGTTGCTTGCCATACGGTTGATAGTTATCGACAGAAGTCCCTGTGTACATGAATGGACCTGTCCCGATTCAAAGACGGATGAGTCCACACCAGAAACTCAGGGATGAAAGGTTTAAATGCCTCTTTAATCCAGTAAGTGTAGCTGTTTCTCAGGCATTTAATTTCACATCTTCCTACATTTTCCCTCCCATATTGATTTTACAAAGTTAATGAAGACTCGCTGTCGTTCCCTGGCTTATCACTCCGCGCCACCGAGAGAAAACGCTTTAAAATTCAAATTAAAGTATTTCGTATGCAAATAATTTCTAAATGTAGTCAAGTTGATTAATTGAATGAACCTTTGCCGAGGTTTTGTCGTCATTAGGGGAAGAAATGCAAGCATTCTTTAAAACATACATGGTTTAATTTGATTTTTTTTTTTCGTATTCATCTGGACAGTGTTATTGTTCATTACCGAAAATATGTCTATACCACTACATTGTAAATTTTATTGTCGAAAAAGAGAAAATTTTAACATGAAAAACTGTGATATTTTTCTAATGTCTGCTCAAAATATAGATTGTGGGTACTCGTTAGAACCGCCTCATTGAATCGGTTCTAACGATTACCCATACTCTATATTTTAGAACAGAAATAAAAAAAAATAAGTGTTACCCCTGTAAAACCCAGTTTTTCTATATAGAAGTGGGGTTCAAGGGGTCAAAATTATATAGGTGTGTTTTCGTGCTGAGACTGATACTCAGTGCCGTATTCATAAATAGAGGATCTTACATGAGTGCTCATGTATTATTGAATTTATTAAACGAGTTGAGGAAAAGGTATAAAATGCGAGGCTTGCCGAGCATTTTATTCCTTTTCCTCAACGAGTTTAATAAATTCAATAATACATGAGCACGAATGCAAGATTCTATTTATCATATGACATTTAAAACGCATTTTATTCACGATTGTTTACAAAAAAAATGTCAATATTCCGCCGTTAGTAAACGCGACGTCATTAAGTACGCCGTACATGTAACGTTACGGGCGTATCTAGCTAATTTGCATATTTAATCCACTAGTGGATTATCGAAAATATTACATGGCGTTATTACACTCTCAGACGCGACGTCATATGATAAATATACCTCTTAAATCCCTCTTATACTTCAAGCCAAAGTGAAATTGACTTTCCAAGTAAGTGTGAAAGAGAAAGACACAACAAAAAAAAAAAAAAAAAAAAGAGAAAAGTGCGAGATTGAACTCATAAATACCAAGAAAAACTGCATCTGAAAATGTCGTCTGTCAAGCTATCTTCTTGCAGATTTTTTTTTTTAAATGTTTGTTGGTTTGATTTGAGGTTTAACGTCCCCGTCAACACTGTACAGGTCATTTTGGAGACGTTGCTTCCAATTTTGTGGAACTTTACCCGACATTGAGATGAAATGACATCTCAAGCCCTGTCGCCCAATGAAACCAATAGGGTTTACAAGCATGGACGGTCCGACACTCGCGCCGCTTTGCCTGGGCAGGCTCAGATCCTCTCAGCGGTTTACCAGTACTCGTGTGCGGTCGGTTTTAGCTCTGCGCGGAAGCATCATGCAGAAGCCCCGATTGGCAAAATATATTTTCATACAGACAAACAGTGTGGTCCTAGAGGACCAGTCAGATGTGGGTCAACACTGTTTGCAATGACTTTTAAAATAACCAGAAGACTACAATTTTTGTGAGGAAAGCATGCAAAGCTGGCATTGTTATTTCTGTGATTTGTCTGAAAATTCAAGCCTGATATTTACTGTAAATCGTCTTCCGGGAAGATGATTTACACGGAGTATATAGCTTTACTTTCTGACAAATTGAAAATGTCGCCTGCTAGTTTTCAGGATGAGCGCTTGAAGGTGAATCCATTCTTGTGTGACAAACTTTTTACGAGAAAGAACCGTTTGAACATAGCGCTGATATGTATCCAGGAAATATCGAGTTCTAGTGATATCATTATATCATGTAAACTTTGATCATTCAGAAGGACCAATATGCTATACGTATTTGGTGAAAAAAGTGAGTGGCTTTTGAAAACACAAAACCTACTCATATTTTGTCATCACGTTATTAGAAATTATACTTGTTAGAACAATTAACTGCCCTGCTAGCATTCTACATAAATCTACAGCGGGCCGTTAGCGGCCCGTCAGCTACCCTGACGGGCCGCTAACGGCCCGCTGTAGATTTATGTAGAATGCTTACTGGGTGTTCGACCCTAACGACCTCGTTAAGCTAACTATCCTTTTAACGAATGGGTTCAGGAGCTGAGTTTCTTCTGCGACCTGAAACGACGTTGGGCATTCGTCTTTTTCTTGATATCATTATACCTTCAGGGTGTCTGCGACCAATACCTGTTTTAAGATTTATGAGCAGGACAAAAGCCATTCTCGGCTGATCTGAGCAGGAAAAGTGTCTGGTTTGTTTTATAGTTGATTACCTGCTCCATGCTTAACGCTAAACACTCTTGGAAAGAATATTCTAACTGAAATGTGATTTAAATGATTCTTCAGATGCATTAACACAACCAACTGTGCCGGCCTCGGTAGCTCAGTTGGATGCGCGTCTGACTGGGGATTAGGAGGACGCGGGTTCGATACCTGCCGCGGTCGGCAACATTCTTTCGTGGAGATTGATCATGAAATCTTTTCTACGGCCATTCTCTCCCTTCCGCCGATTCAAGAAAGGGTAGTTGTCAGTTTCTGGTGAGAGAATATGCACTGTTACCGGTTAACCGCTTACGTATAAGCCTGCCCAGGAAAAGCGTGGATAGGTAAACTGATCAGCTAAAATGACCTAAATAGTAATGACCGGGCCGTTAAACTTCAATTCAAACAAACAAAATACAACCAACAATACTGGAACGCGGATATCTCGTTCAATATTTTTTACTCCGGAGGTTTCCAAGATTTTATGTCGTGTGCACTCAATAGAATCTAATGAGTACACACAACAATTTTTTTCACAGAAGATAGTAAAGATATCCTTAATGAGCCCCATTATACCACGTGACATGGCACTATGGCTACCTCAGTAGTTCGAAATATCCCTTTCTCGAACAAAAGTTCATGGTCCAAAAGGTGTTCGGGTTATCGAAGTTCGGCTGTAATAGAGCTAGACTGGTGTGGTTGAGTGATGCGAAGGTGTCGGGAATCTGGCGTCACAAGGAGCGGCCAACTGATATTGGATAACACGTAATGTAAGGCCTGCTGACCTCGCAGCATGTAAGGTTAGGAGGTGAATGTTATTTCTTCTGTTTCCATACTTTCATTCATTTCCCTCTTTTGTCTGTCTCTCTCTTTAATATCATCTGCTATATCTCCTTTCTTTTCTCTCCCTATCCTCTGCTGTCTCATCTATCTTTTCTCTCCCTATCCTCTACTATCCCATCTATCTTTTCTCTCCATATCCTATACTATCTCATCTATCTTTTCTCTATCTATCCTCTACTATCTCACCTATCTTTTCTCTCAATATGCTCTACTATCTCACCTATCTTTTCTCTCCTTATCCTCTGCTATCTCACCTATCTTTTCTCCCCCTATCCTCTGCTATCTCACCTATCTTTTCTCTCCCTATCTATTATCTCACCTATCTTTTCTCTCCATATCCTCTACTATCTCACCTATCTTCTCTCGCCCTATCCTCTAATATCTCACCTATCTTTTCTCTCCATATCCTCTACTATCTCACCTATTTTTTTTCTCTCTATCCTCTACTAACTCACCTATCTTTTCTCTCCATATCCTCTACTATCTCACCTATTTTTTCTCTTCCTATCCTCTACTATCTCGCCTATCTTTTCTCTCCATATCCTTTACTATCTCACTATCTTTCTCTCCATGTCCTCTACTATCTCACCTATCTTTTCTCTCCATATCCTCTACTAGCTCCCCTATCTGTTCTCTCCCTATCCTCTACTATCTCACCTATCTTTTCTCTCCGTATCCTCTACTATCTCACCTATCTTTTTCTCGCTATCCTCTACTATCTCACCTATCTTTTCTCTCCCTATCCTCTACTATCTCACCTATCTTTTTCTCCCTATCCTCTACTATCTCACGGGGCTTGAAAAATATATGGGCTGCACGATGCTTCCACGCAGAGCTGAATGAGTACTGGTAAACCGCTTGGAGGATCTAAGCCTGTCCAGGAACCGCGGTGCGAGGTGGACCGTCCATGCTAATAAACACTATTAGTTTCATTGGGCGACAGGGCTTGAGATGTCATTTCATCTCAATGTCGGGTAAAAGTCCCACAAAATTGGAAGCAACGTCTCCAAAATGACCTTTACAGTGTTGACGGGGACGTTAAACCTCAAATCAAACAAACAAAAATCTACTATCTCACCTATCTTTTCTCTCCCTATCCTCTACTATCTCACCTATCTTTTTCTCCCTATCCTCTACTATCTCACCTATCTTTTCTCTCCCTATCCTCTACTATCTCACCTATCTTTTCTCTCCCTATCCTCTGCTATATCTCTTTTTTTGTCCCTATCTTAGTAGAAGAAGACACATAATAGCCCACAACGTTTGACATGTCGTTTACCCCCGACAAAACATACAATAGGCTATAGATTGCAAGAACTCTTGCATAAGACTATTCGAATGTCTTCTCTTCACGCGTGCGAACATCAAAGGCTCTGGCGAGACTGTGCGTATGCGTAGGCCCGCCTGATCATTTTCGTATCGCTAATGCAATAAGTACCCGTTTCTCATGCGATGGCTTGAAACATCAAAATAATGGTATTTGTTTCAGGAAATAAAGGCGTTTAGGGCGATCCATTGTTTAGTTGTTGAACAAACACAGAACATATGTCACTGGAAGGAGGCATTGACCGCGTTCAGTTCCAATTCCAATGTATGTTGGCCTGAGCACTGCTAAGTAATGCAAGTTGACATATGAGCCCAGCGTAGGCCCAGACCAGAGTCCTTTCAGTTCGCATATATTCTCTGTGGATCCAGAAAAAGGATACGAAGGCTGATTTTAACCTTTGCCGGTCGCGCACGACAATTCATCAACTTTCGTGTACACGTGTTCAAATATTGGTCGGTCGATCATTGGTTTATGGGCGGTGCCCGGCATAAAGAAGTGTTTGGACGCCTTGCGCACAGCAAAGGCTCAGATTAGCATTCTGTGCGTAATTTGGGTAAAGAGTAGCTCAGTTGGATGTGCGTTTGACTGGTAATCAGGAGGTCGCGGATGATAGGCCTACGTGTCGGATCAAAGTCAAAATGTCCATGATCAAATGATGATCAGTCTTGTTCAAAGAAAATAGAATGAAGACAATGATAGGGATCCATATAATTACCTTACACCTTCCAGTCAAAGAAGCGCAAACCTAATGTCGGTATGCGTGAATTTACTGGTAACAAATCAAGTTGCCCCTCTACCCATCCACGTGTCCATTCAACTTTCCATGTTTGGACAACAGCACATGCTTTGATATACAAGTTCCCTCTCTTTGGTATATTCTGCTTATGCAACAAAACTTCATTTACAAATACAAAGCACCAGATATATAAGGAATGCTGAGGATAAATTTAGTTTATTGCTTTTCCACGCGAAATATAGCTCATGTTCCCAGAAGAATCAAAGCGCGCAATGCACTGAAAGGACAGATTCAATCAGAAATGCATGTATATATAGTCGGATACAATGTTTTGACACGTTACTCTGTTTACATACCATTACGCATGCGCGAATTTACTTTCCCTTCCGTGGTTGGCAAAAAGCGTCCACATTGTACACAGGGGTTCCATTACGCGCTTATTTAAGTTTACTATCACGGAAAATCTATCGAATTATATTTTAAATGAGTTTGAGAGTTTAGTCATGCATTTTCAGCTTTTGGTCATTCGTTCTATGCATTTTTTGTTATATAGTTGGCCATCCAAACCACGAAAAAATACTTCTGATGGCAAAATTGAGTAGAGTTTGGCATCCATGCTAATTGTGTTCTTTAGTGTGTTGCAAAAGTGATAGGGGTGGATGCCACTTCTGAAAATGCCCCTGAGGCTCAGAATTAGGTCAAAGGTCAAATGAGTGCAAAAATACAATAAAATTTGTACATACTGGTATTTGTACCCTCTCTCTATCTAAACAGACCAAATAAAGTTAACTAAAACACCAGCAATGTACTAAGGACATATTACTTATGCATTATATGTGAGAAAAGAAGTTATATCATAAATTTGGTCAGGGTCAAAGGTTATTTAAGTTCAAATTTTCTTTAAATATGCATCAATATTTATTGTACAAAGAGATATCTAGTATCTCAAATGAAATAAAGCCACATGAGTTGCCATTTCCTTATCTAGGAAGCATAAAATCCAAACATTATACAAACAGCATAATGGCCAACCTACGGTAATCGGCCGTAGGTCAAAGGTCATTTAAGTACAGATTTGGCAAAATATGTTTATTTTGCAAAATACGTTGATTCTTCACATGTCATCCATTATTATAAGTAACATTCCAAATCGTCTGAGTTCTTCCTAAACGTCACAATGATATCTGAAGGATAAACTATATATGATGAAGATATATCTAATAATAGCACAATCGGGTCATCGTCAAAGGCCACGTGCAGCTGCCGTAAAACACTTATTTTTGGCGGTCATTTTATTTTGGTGCTATTTGCAGTCAAGGAAAAAAACACCAAAATAAAAATCCGCCAATAACTCTTAAAATAGTGCCAGAGAAGATATTCTACACATCACAATTATGATGTGTCAGTTAGTCGTAGACATCATCAGTGACAAAAGAAAAGGTGTAGTTACTTCTTTAGAAGTCGAAATAAAGAAAGACAATGTCCTAGTCATAAGACATCTCAAAACTGCTGAATGAAAACAAACACACCTTGAGAGTTATTGTCAAAATTGCGGATATAATTGGTAATTGATTAATTTGTTTGTTTGATTTTAGGTTTAACGTCCCCGTCAACATTGTAAAGGTCATTTTGGAGACGTTGCTTCCAATTTTGTGGGACTTTTACCCGACATTGAGATGAAATGACATCTCAAGCCCTGTCGCCCAATGAAACGAATAGGGTTTATAAGCATGGACAGGCTGACCCGCACCACTTTGCCTGGGCAGGCTTAGATCCTCTAAGTGGTTTTCCAGTACCTGTGTGCGGGTCGGTTTCAGCTCTGCGTGGAAGCATCGTGCAGCCCATATATTTCTTCAAGCCCCGATGGGCGGGGGCCGGGTAATTGATTAATGGCTTTAACTGTGAGCTCAATAGGATGGGCAAACCAATCAGATAAGAGCAAAGTGATACACCTCCAGACAGACATTTGGATTTTCAAGGTAGCACATTAGGTTAATCATGGGGTGAACACAAAACTTTTAATTATTTTACCCCAGTTTCTGCGTGACACTGTTGATGATCAACTCCGATGCTTTTTTGTCATCCTACAGGGCTTTTGAGATTCGACCTATGTTTTTTTTCTTTGGAAATCGAAAATCCGCCGAAATGTAAATCCACGAAAAGGTCTACTCATAAAAAGCGTTAAAATTTGCGGCCACTTAATTTAAGTGTTTAACAGTATTCAAAGTTTGTATTTTACAAGTAAGAGCCGGTCAGATCATTACAATGTAAAGGGTAACAGCTCGCGTTTGCGCCCATATGATTGAGTGTTTTTACTTCAACATTGACAAGTCTATGCAATGCAAACCAAATAGGGGTTTCTCAGATATCACTGATACTAGCTTTCTTCCGCATAATCTGAAATGATAGACCAAATCATATATAAATAACAAGCCATTTTAACTTCATAGCTCGACTTCTAGATATTTTGATGATTTATTAAATATTGACAATATTTCGATGGTTTGATCAGTCAAATTTACCCCCAGAACTTCAGTTAAATAAAACATTTTTTTTCTGATACCGAGGCCCCGTTTTTGGATTTACATCTGTCTATTGTTACACGTAGATGGGTTTGTTGCCTGCAAAAATTTATGACAAATGCGATGATTTTGAATTTGAGATTGTAAATTTTCCTTTGTTGGTCGGTGATGTTCCTCGCGTGGCATCCTATGGCGTTTATATTCCGTAATTAATTTGATTTGCCAGAGTGTCTAGTCATGTAACTGACTTCAATACTCATAATAAATTGTTAACTGCTAAACTTCTTAATCAGGGTTATCGGTATCATAAACTATGCAAAACCTTTTCAAAATTTTATTGACGTCTTTCCGATTTAATTTCAAACTCGATGTTGGGACTTAATCTCTTGTGCAACAAGGTCTATCCAAACACGAATTTTATAGTGACTTAGTGTGTAAATTCAGAAAAAAATATAATTGCAATGACTTCAGCACCCAATTTTGTAAAACCGCTCTTCGATATAAAAAGGATTGTTTTTGTTTTAGGTTTAACGTTCCCGTGAACACTGTAGAGGTCATTTTGGAGACGTTGCTTGAGGTGAAATGACAACACAAAATAGAAGTGGAGGCAATGATCAGGAATCGATACAATCAACCCACAGCTCCCATCAGAGACACCAAAGGGAAAGAAACACAAACATGAAACAAAAGACATAATGGAAACATCAATAGCGGAAAGTCAAAAGGACAGTTACTTTCACACAAAATGGCCAATAGGCTATCCAAAATAAAATAATATAAGAGACACAAACACCCAAAGACAAACCTTAACAAAAATAAACCGCGACAGAAGAACCGCCTTGGAACGGTCAGCGGAAACGAATTCAACTGGGGGGCTTAAATCAATTTTACGTGGCCACAATCCTCGCCCTTTGATTTAGACAAATAATTTGTTCAGTCCGCATGAAGGCCTCCTAACTCATCAGTGCAACATCTATGTGAACACAAACAATCAAACAACCACAGATCGAGATGACAAGCCTTGTCGCCCAATGAAACCAATAGGGTTTATAAGCATGGACGGTCTGACTTGCCCCGCTTTGCCAGGGCAGGCCCAGGTCCTCTAAGCCATTTACCAGTATTCGTGTGGGGGCGGTTTCAGCTCGGCGTGGAAGCATCATGCAGCCCATCTATTCCTTCAAGCCCCGATTGGGTGCAACGTAAATGTTATTCGACAGAATGCATGCATGGGATTTAACCCAAACGGTTGGCAACTTTGCTTCCCCCTTTAATTGTACGTTGGTGGGTCAGGCCTCAGATTCTACGTTGCTTCCAATTTTGTGGGACTTTGCCCGACATTGAGATGAAATGGAGTCTCAAGCCCTGCCGCCCAATGAAACCAAGGTAGGGTTTATATGCATGCACGGTCAGACTCGCACAACTTTGCCATGGCAGGCCTCAGATTCTATGACGGATCAAGCGTAAAGACTTACTGACAATTAGAAAGAATTTAATTTTATGTAATGTTGGTATGTGCCTGATGCTCTGTCTCTGGTCGGGTCCATCGGAGTCTAACTGTTTGTTTTCTTTTGCTCCAGCATTTCAGTGGTTTCTTGCTGTCTAGTCCTCACCGTTGTTTCATCTCTGTGGTTGTTTGATTTTTGTGTTCTCGGAGATGTTGCACTGATGAGTTAGGAGGCCTTCATGCGGACGGAACAAATTATTTGTCTAAATCTCGATGGAAGTAAGGGCGAGGATTGCAGCTGCATAAAATTGATCCCCCCCCCCCCCCTTCAGTTGAATTCGTTCCACTGACCATTCCAAGGCCGTTCTACTGTTTTTCGTTTGTCTTTGAGTGCGTGTATTGCTTATAATTTTTTGTTTTGGATAGCCAATTGGCCATTTTGTGGGAAAGTAACGGTCCTTTTGGATTTCCGCTATTGATGTTTCAAAATCGGGTCTAGTTATTTCATTTTTGTGTTTCTTTCCCTCTGGTGTCATTGATGGGAGCTGTGGATTAATTGAATTTATTCCTGATCATTGCATTCACTTCTATTTTATAAGAAAAGTGAATAACTGTCCTACAGCCATCTTTGATACCAACTTAAGGAATTCAAATCTGTCTTTTACAATCAAATACATGTAACAAATGTATTTGTAATTTTTTTGCTGATAAATACTTGTCATCAACACAGCCTTATGCTAAATATGACAAAATGTGATCAGCAAACATCCATATTTCACCAGTCTTGTTCTTAAATGACCCCTGACCTATAAGACTGACATACTTTGAGGGCACATTTAAAATAATTTTCCATTGTTCACTGCACCTGAATAGTTTTATGGTGATTTTAAGCAAGCACTTTCCCCAAATATACGTTAAAAGAGAGTTATGAATAATTTCATGTTTATTTTGCACTCATTTGACCTTTGACCTACTTCTGAGCCTCGGACGCATTTTCAGACGTGGCACCCACACCTATGATTGTTGACACACATAATTTAGCATGGGTGCTATACTCTTCTCAATTTTGTCATCAAAAGTAAAAATATCAACCTTTTTTGCATCTGCTTAGTCAGGCATAAAGTTTGTCAATTGGTTTATCTATTGCCGATTTTCCGAGATGCGACATTTTAATAAAGGGGGTAAGGTTAAAGTTTGATGTCTAAGTGTCTAATACAAAGAAATGTGTTAAAATTGGTCCTGCTCATAATAGGGTAACAGTTTAATGCTTGTAAAATCGTTTTATATCGCCTTTTCTGTTTTAACAATGGCTGTCTATGTTGTAAAAGATAAATCATGATTAAAACCGGCCTGGCGACCCGGTTCAGTCAGCTGGGGTGGGGACTGACTAAAAAGACCTGTCGACGGACAGGATAGCTCACCGGAAGTCGCGCTTTGACTTAGTTGCGCAAAGGCAATGTTTCAGACCCATGGCAGAAACAAAGTCACAAAGAAAGAATCTAGTGCTATATCAATATCGTGGATCATCGATGATTCAAGTCTGTAACATTATTATCCCTTTTTATCCTATTTAACCCATATCCACGTTCTCAGGCAGATTTTCTAATCAAATAAACGTAAAAAATGTATTTTTAATATTTTGATAATAAATACTGGTCATGAACACATCTTTATACTGAATATGACAAAATTTGATCAGAAAACATCCATTTTTCCCGAGTTTTGCTCTTAAATGACCCCTGACCTATAAGAATGACATACTCTGAGGGTACATTTAAAATAATTTTTCATTGTTCACTGCACCTATATAGTTTTGTGGTGATTTTAAGCAAGCAATTTCCGCAAATATGTGTTAAAAGAGAGTTATGAGTAGTTTTATGTTTATTTTGCACTCATTTGACCTTTGACCTACTTCTGAGCCCCAGACGCATTTCCAGACGTGGCATCCACCCCTATGATTGTTGACACACATCAAGGATTACATTTACAATGGGTGCCATACTCTACTCAATTTTGCCATCAAAAGTAAAAATATCAATCTTTTTTGGGATCGGATGGCCAACTAATAAAATAATTAAGGCCGGCTCGCCTTGTTACCTGCATAAATATACCAGGTAAATATCATCAGAACTTCCTCATATCTTCTAGAACATGTAGAAAGCATTCATTACATGCACAAGATGTACAAGCTTGGACATGTCTATTATAAAAGTGTAAAAGTCAACTTTGTCGTTTCAAATACAAATTCAAGATAAGTTTAGAGAATGCAATGGCAATAAACGTCGTAAGATGCTTTCTCATCACGAAAACACGCGTATATAATTCTGACCCCCTTGAACGCCACTTTTATATAGTAAAACTGATTTTTTCAGTGGTAAGCCTTATTTTTCTTATTTCGGCTCTAAAATATAAATTGTGGGTACTCGTTAGAACCGCCTCGATGAGGCGGTTCTAACAAGTATCCACAATCTATATTTTGAGCAGAAATAAGAAAAATGTCACAATTTTTCATCTCAAAAATTGCATTTTTTTTTCGGTGGAAAAAGTTACAATGTATTTGTATTGGCATGTTTTCGTAATCTGCTAACCACCGTAAAGCCCCTGCAAATAGAATGACCGAGAGTTGTACGCGTCTATAAGGCCTTTGTCAAAAGATTTCTCTTGTTTAAAGCAGTAGTACAACATTTCTGTTATGAAACGTTGCAATGTTTATTGAGATTAATTGATTAATTGATTCGGGTTTAACGACACGTCAACCCTTGTGGGTCATTTTGTGACGTCTCCCAGAGAAAGGGAAAAAAGAGATAGTAGAGGGAATGAAAATGAGGGATCGAGGAGAAAACGGAAAATGAGTGGAAGTGTAGTAGTAGAAGAAATACCACCCTCCACCACTTCCCTCACTCGCTGCAAGGACAGCAGGCCTTGTCCAACTATAAGCCAATATCAGACGGACGCTCCAGTGACGCAAGATACACGTCAACTTTGCCTCCCCCAACCACCCTCATTATTATCTGGAGTCATGAAATAACATGATTTCTCGTGTTATCTCGTGACGTGACTCAATGATGCTGAATAGATGCCTGTAAAGGGATTTTTCATCTACATATTACATCTCGAAATTAAACTGTAGAGGTCGCAATTTGACATACCGAACAATAGACGGAACGAGAAAATGATGTAACCATAAAATACAATCTTCAATAAAGCCTATATCTGATACATATTTATTGTGAAGTTAAACTTGCTATTTTCTGACAAGGAAATTTATTTCTTTGACTCTTGTGTCGTGAACGGCGGGCAAGTCATTATTTTGATGGATGGGACAAGTCTCTGTGATTGCATATAACGTGCTCTATATTGCTTATCTTATAACCTGTCAATCAAAGCGAGAAGACAGCGTAATATTGGGATTATCAGCTTTGCATGATATGGAGTTCTACTGAGACAGATAGCGATAATTGTTGACATCACTGGAACAAGTCCGTGACTTGAGCACCCCCTTAGCCCCACTTTATATTGCGAAAACTGGTGTTAATGAGTGTATGCAATATTTTGCCTTATTTCTGCTCCAACACATAGGTTGTGGGTACTCGTTAGAACCGCTCAAAAGAGCACCCACAACCTATGTTTGCAGGATAAATAAGAAATATCAGATTTTCATCAGAAAAGAAGTCATTTCGTAGATGTGAAATATGTACTATGTTATTTTAATGGAATTTAGGCTGCAGAAAAATCATAGCACTGTCAGCACTGCTGGGTCGATTGTTTCTGAGGACTTGAAAAATGGTCCGGAACAGGTTCCTGTTCTGTATACAAACGGTATAGACCATCGTTAAACACGGTGTTCTGTGTCGTCTAATCTGGTTCTACACCGTTTGCCATAACCAACACATGATTCCAGTCCAGCCCAGATTCTATAAATAACCCTCTTACGCAATACTCGTCTACTTTCTATGAATAACCGTTACCTGGTACACGGTGATACACGGAAGGTATGTGCTTAGTAACTGTATGTCGGCTTATAGATAATCGACCCAGATGAAAAAAAGATGGCAGTGATGCACACCTCCCAAAAAGGAACGGATATATCTGATATATTGCATTCCACCCCCCACACACAAACTTGTTTTAGAAAAGGGACACTTTTCATGACCTCTCAAAAAACTATATTTTATGCCCCCGCATCGGCATGCCGAGGGCATAATATACTTTTTTCGGTTTTCCCGTGCGTATGTACGTCCGTCTGTACGTGTGTGTGTACGTACGTGATCGTTTAACCTTAGTTAAAGCATTTGTACTTGTTAGAGTCTGGGTGGCGGAATCTGTGTCCTATTGAAACATTTCTAGTTCAGTTCTGTGTTGTAGGGAGTATATTTTTGTAGAACACAGTTGGTGTTCAAGTTAATGTACTGTGTGGCAGCCGCAAAAAAGTATTCTTGCACACCAGACAAGGAAATCCGTGATTTTACCCTGGGATAGAAATTTATGTTCTGACCCTGGTGTTCATACTCAAAATCGAATATAATCGCGTGTTTGATAAATGTACTGGTTGAATACGACCTCATATGCGCCATAGTTAAGGTTGACGTCATGCACGTTACGTGACGTCACTAAACATTCCTGTAGTGTCATCACAATATGGTGGACGTCGGTAACCGAAGTGACTGCAGAATTAAAAAATCCGCGCTTAGAACTGCATGGAAAGTATGCAAGAAAAAGAATCCTATATGGGTGTGAGGGGTGGATAGAAAAATCCGTCCCTCGGGATCACTGTCCGGCATCACTCGGCAAGCCTCGTGATGCCGGACAGTGTCCCTCGGGACGGATTTTTCCATCTACCCCTCACACCCATATAAGATTCTTATATTCCTGCACATCATCAAAGTGTGAGTTATATTTTGTAGTCCTTTGGGATCATTGTTTCCACTGCGGAATTTTGTAAATATTTGAGGGTCTCTGATGAGAATTAAAAGAGAAACGACCAGGAAGTGAGACAGTCAGATCCCCATTTCTTCCCACAAGAAGTCGAAACATGGAGTGACGACAGTAAACAAAATTGACAACATGTAAACCGAGTCAACAGTTGATGGCTCAGAATAGCGAAACCTAACTAAAAAGGAGCCATATGCATAATGGGGGAAAGAATCAGAATCACCAACATGGCCAACATTAACCTGGAAGGCAAACGTAACTAAAATGAACAACCAAAAAATGGGGAAGAATCAGAATCATCAACGTAACAACATATATGATTAGGGAAAGAATCAGAACCATCAACACAAAACATGAAGGAACCACAGCAAATGCACCTACTTGGAACGGTCAGTAAAAAATACTGGCCGTAGTTTCGGCCAGTAATTTTTACTGACCGTTCCAAGTTGACAGAGTTAGTCTAGTTAATCTGCCCACACCCTCCCCACCCTCCAAAACAAACAAACAAACAAACAAACTCTGTTCGATTCTGTGTTGTAGTCCTTGCTTCCGTAGAATTTCTGTAAACATTGTCCTCCCGTTATAGGGATAAACTTTTAAAGGAAAAATATCACCTTCATTAGGAGAATAATAAGTTGTTACTAGAGGACATTCGCATTGATAAGGGAGGCATAATATGTTTCAAAAATTTGCCTCTTCTGGGAGTATATATATATTCCCCCACGCCCTTTAAGACACAACAGGCATGTGTAGATGATTATCGTGAGCGAAACTAATATCCTACACACTTTATACATGCATTTTTGGAGTTATCTGCGTTTGGCAAAAGTGGTGCAGTGCCTTTACCAAAATTCCACATCTTTTTATTGAGATATATGCCATTGACATATGGCATATTTCGTATTCCATTTTTACTACAACCCTTTTGCAGTGGTTACCTAGTTATTTATCAAAACCCCGATTGGATTTCAGATCATTGCCTTCACTTCTATTTTCTATAGAAACTGGTGTACCACAAGGCTCAATTTTGGAGCCGCTCTTGTTCTTGATATACATTAATGGCATAGTTTTAGAGATCAGTTCTAACGTTCGTCTCTCTGCGGATGATGCCCACTTATACTTGATAGTGTGGCTCGGCAACCTAACTCCAATCTGGAAGCAATCCATCGATGGGTGGAACGGTTGTTAGTAAAATTCAATCCGCCGAACCTAAACGCTCTCCTTATTTCCAGGAAAACTAACCAATTAAACCATCCTCAACCTATAATGAATAATGAACCAGTTAAAATGGTGAATAGTTATAAGCATTTATGTATCATGGAACATGGCAGGAGCATATCGATTACATAGCATCTAAGGCCTGGGCTAGAATTAATAGAATGCGAAAGTTGAAATTTGTTCTTGATAGTCAATGTTTGGAAAATATTAACATCTCTTTCACAAGGTTTGTCTGTAGTGTGTGAACCCTGCACGTAATATGAAAAGAATGCCCTCGAAAAAGTTCAACTTGAAGCCGCCAGAATCGTCACAGGGACTACTCAATTAGTATTCGTAAAACTACTGTATAAGGAAACGGGTTGGGAAACTTTGGAACAGCGGCGGCAAAATCACAAACTTATTTTCTATAAAATGTCTTCTGGTCTGTTCCTGAATTACATAAGTTCATTATTTGTTTGATTTGAGGTTTAACGTCCCCGACAACACTCTATAGGTCATTTTGGAGACGTTGCTTCCAATTTTGTGGGACTTTTACCCGACATCGACATGAAATGACATATCAAGCCCTGTTGCCCAATGAACCAATAGGGTTTATAAGCATGGGCGGTCCGACTTGCACCGCTGTGCCTGGGCAGGCGTAAATCCTCTGAACGGTTTACCAGTACTCGTGTGCGGTTGGTTGCAGCTCTGCGCTGAAGCACCATGCAGCCCATTTATTTCTTCAAGCCCCGATGGGCCGGGCCGACATAAGTTCATTAATTTCTGCTGTTGTTGATGATACAACTCCCTATAATCTACGAGATGCTACTTATATAAGAGGCACTATGACCGGAACACAGCTATATTATAACAACTACCCATTACGATAACACATCTGTGCGACATAGTGCATTTTTTTCACATCTCTAAAATGGCCACTTTCTGATGAAAATATGATATTTTTCATATTTATACAGTAAACATAAGTTGTGGATACTCGTGAGAACTGCCTCATTGAGGCGGTTCTAACGAGTACCCACAACCTATGTGTTGGAGCAGAAATATGAAAAATAATTTATACCCCAGTTTGCTCTATATAAAGTGTGGGTGCTCATTTCACGACTTGTTCGTGATGTACCTTTTAGTATAAGGGCGTGGAATGAACTATCTTCTGATGTTAGAGAATCTACTGCAGTTTCAAACTTCAAATCCTATCTCAGTAAAACTAAGACTAAACCGCCTAATTATTATCGGTCAGACAAGAGGAACTTACAAATACAGCATACTAGGCTCAGTACAACTGCAGTATTTTAAAGCACCATCTGTTTTCGAAAAATATCATTGACGATCCACACTGTATATGCGGTGCAATTGAAACAAAACATTTTTTTTTTGGAATGCCGAAGAAGCAATGATGAAAGAGCTGTCTTATTGAATAGTCTAAACTTTTTTTGTACTCCAAAATAAAAGCGAAGACAATGATTAGGAATCGATACAGTTACCTCCCATCTCCCACCAGAGACACCAAAGTGAAAGAAACACGAACATGAAGTAACTAGACCTAATGAAAACATGGCTAGCGGATGGCCAAAAGGACAGTTACTTTCCCACATAATGGTCAAACGGCTATCCATGATAAAATGAGCCCCGCCAAGCGAATTTGTGTCTTCGAGCATTCCGTCATGACACATTTTAACTGCGCATGCCCGGTCATTCAGAGGGGCCAGGGATATGGCTTTCTGTTTGAAGGTTCCTCTTGATTCACTGCTTGTATGAGCGAGCAGCGAAGGTTCTGGCGAGACTGCGCGGATGCGCAGGCTCGCCTGAACCTTCGCTGCTCGCATAGGCGATAAGTACCAAAATCGCTTGACGGGGCCCAAATAATATAAGCAATACACACATGCAAATAACCTAAAGGTGATAAAAGTTAACACACTCAGGCCAATATCCAGCTTATTGCAGTTAAAAAGTATAAACTTGATAGTAAACGTTTGAAAACTTGAGGTCACGCGCACATAGTCTCTCTCTCTCTCTCTCTCTCTCTCTCTCTCTCTCTCTCTCTCTCTCTCTGAACATTCATAGTCTGTCTTCTAAGATTCCATTTTTATGTTTATTTTTCCTTTCTTCTATTCTTAATACAGTTTCAATGGCATAGGTGTATAATTCTTATAGCTATACAATGGGTTTTATCACATGACATTTGTACGTATGTTCTCACAGGTTGATTGCAAATGATATACGTTTTGTCGGGAAATAATAATTAAGTTATTATTATTATAATAATTAAGTTCTGAATAGTCAGATCCTTTGGTAACAAAGAATACACCAAATAAACGAAAATAGCAGACTCGGTTTTATTGAGTCTGTTCATAATCAGCACTGACATGTGCAACACCGGCCTCTCCCTCTAGCGCCGGCTTAAGCAGAACTCTGTTTTCAAAATGATTCTAAATGAACTCACTGATCCCGAAGGACCCGAAAATATAATCTGCACTAGAATCCCTTGCAATGTGCGTTCATACGTACATTTGTATCATACCAAGGCGGTTCTTCTGTCGCTGTATATTTTTGTTATGGTTTGTCTTTGTGTACGTGTGTTGCTTATATTATTTTGTTTTAGATAGCCAATTGGCCACTTTGTGGGAAAGTAACTGTCCTTTTGGCTTTCCGCTGTTTGGTGTTTCCATTGGGGTGTGGTTGTTTCATGTTTGTGCTTCTTTCCCTTTGGTGTCTCTGATGGGGGCTGTTGGTTAATTGTATCGATTCCTGATCATTGCCTTCACTTTTGCTTTAATATGCTAAGCTGGTAAATTATTTGTGCCCTCGACCTCAAGTCTAGGATCGACAGAGGTGAAACTGTGTCGTGAAACATCTATGCCAGATATCACGAGAATAGGTAAACAGGTTTTCATTAAACTTGCATTTATAAACTGCCATGAGCTGCCTTCTAGTTGGCTAGATTATGATGACATTGACCTTATTTCCAGGACCAGCACAACAAAATAAGTCAAATTGTAGCCATATGTGCAGACAAATAGCCATGAAATACTTTATCCTTGTTAGAAACCTAAGTCTCATATCTGGATCCAGGCTAGACGACGGGGCATGTGTTTGAGTTGAGGAGATTTCGCACCGACTCAATAAGACGGTTCAAACGAGCTGCCACGATATTCGGTTTTGACAAAAGTATGTAAAATATCACGATTGCTATATCTTGCACACCAGATAAGGAAATCCGTTGTTTTAGCCAAGGATAGAATTTCTGTTCTTACCCTGGTTTTCTTACCCAGGCACAGTACATAATGCGCGAAAAATAAAACGTTACATAAAGTATAATGAACATTTTCGTGCCGAGCGGAACCGATGAGTAGCTTCGGTTCCGCTCAGCACGGTCATCCTCATCACGGCCATCCCGAGGGTTGGAAATGCCCATCTACAACAGAACCCCACTACGCCGAGGCTCCACTCCGGATGGTCATTCTGAGGGTTGGATACGCCCATCTACAACAGAACCCCACTGCGCCCACGTTCCACTCAGCACGGTCGTCCCGAGGGAATCGCCGATTTACAACACAATGCCATATAGATTCTTATATTAAACAGATACGAAAGCGCAGAGTATTTTTATAATAAGAGAGGTTCGAAATACAATACATAGCTTGTGGTCCGCTCCTGCCCATCGGGACTAGGAGAAATAGATTGTGCTGCATGATGCTTCCACGCAAAGCTGAAACCGACCGCACACGAGTACTGGTAAATCGCTTAGAATGTTTGAGCCTGCCCAAGAAAAGTCGGCCCGTCCATGTTTATATACCCTATTGGTTTCAATGGGCGACAGGGTCTGAGATGTCATTTCATCTCAATGTTGGGTAAAAGTCCCATAAAATTGGAAGCAACGTCCAAAATTACCTAAGTAGTGTTGACGGGAACGTTAAACAGCAAATCAAACAAAGAAATAGAATGTGGATACTCATTAAAATGCTATCTTTAGGGCAGTTCGAACGAGCCCCTACAAGCGTCTATTTTGGAGAAGAAACATAAGGTATTAACATCGTCTCTGACAAAGTCGTCCACAGACTTTTATTGTTTACTTCGCCCAACAGCTCTGAGACAGGCTACTGCTTAATTATTACAAGGAAAACGTCTATAATGATAGACCAGCAAAATATATATTTATTTTACAACGGTTATACAAAATAAATCAGCAGTGATGTAGTTCACTATTGTTTCAACTCATAAACTTTGCACTGTTCATAACAAAAACATGTGGTGACGTCTCTGCCTGCTATTCCTCAACGGACAATTTAGTGTCCGCCGACAAATAGATGGCAGGGACGTAGCTGACTATTTAGCTATTTTAGCTTTCGCACTAAAACTGAGGAATAGACGACAGTGACGTCACCACATGTTTTTTGTGGACAGTGCAGAAGCTTATAGGTCTAACGGTAAAATAGCTTAACTAGTCAGCTACGGCACTGCCATCTATTTCTCGTTGGACTGTAGAGTAGTGGATCTATAAAGAGGTTCCACCTCTATTATTATGGATAGTGTTCAAATCGACCCATTGTATGCTAGTGGACTTTTCCATTACTATATGCTGGACAAGGTTCCTTTGTCATATTAGGGGTGTCAGGCCTGTTTCTTTTTTTTTTTTTTTTTTCGTTTTCTTTTTTCTATTTTTGACGGAAAATTCTGTTACCAAACAGTGAAGGCCCTGATCAGACGCCGCATTCTGCGGCGTCTGATCTGGACTTGCACTGTTTGCCAAGGTACCCCTTTAGGGGGTTCCCGCGTGAAATGGGTTAAGAAGGCTCTACCGAATATTGAAAGTCTATGATTGGCGAAAGAACAAAACAGTATATAAAATATGTAATCAAAATAGTCTTTATACTAGATAGCTACGAAATAATCCGCGTTTTTTTTCCAGATTTATTTGTTTGTTTGTTCGTTTTCTTTTATTTCCTACACCCTTATTCTTCTAATAGTTCTGAGACGGCCTCTGCTTATTACAAGAAAAATATTTCTACTGATAGACTAGCAAAATATTTATTTTTTTTTCACAACAGTTATAAATTAGCCAGATTGGTGCATGTCAGAGTTTTAGTGATTCCTCATATCCATGAAAAGACTTGAAATCAATTTCACAAGAAACCAATTTAGCCTGTCTCCTCTACTCTGTCAGAAAATGTCACTCAAGAATTAAACATTTTCACTGGATTGATTAGCCAGGAAAATAACTTTCCCTTGCAAAAATAGTCAGAATTGTTTGCTTTTGGCAATTGTATGGCTAAAAACAGCAAAACAAGAATCGTGAACAGTAAACTTCAGTGTATGAGAAATTTTCTTCCCGTAGATACTTATAATGCAGCTGCCAGTACTAAAATGTGAATTGTACCTTAACCCATTTAGTACCAGAAACCCTAAAACGGGTACCCTGGCAAACAGTGCAAGCCCAGATCAGACGCCACAGAACGCGGAGTTTGATCAGGGCCTCTACTGTTTGCTAAAAGTTCAGTCATTTTCCAAATAAATTTTGATGAAAACACAACCGGACACCCCTAAATTTTAAAAATGGACTTCTGCTATATACAGCGAAATTCCGCTATTAAGACCACCTAAAATTAAGACTAATTCTGCTTTAAAAAGATTATTTAGTAGGCTGCACTTATTTTTTCTTTGTGTTTTCTGCATACAGTTTCCTCTGGTCACAGACCACCTTTGGGACTGTTCAAAAGTGGTCTTAAAGACCACTTTTGAATAGTCCCAAAGGTGGTCTTAATATAGGAATTTTACTGTATAAGGAGGACGATTCCATTTGGTACAAAAAGGATCAAATCTACATGCTAAAAGCCCCAAATTTCAGGGCTAAGAGTTTTGAAGCATAGTTTTTTTTTAACGAACTCGTTAGTTACATGTATAAAGAACCTGCAATACCGAATGGAGTGATATTTTACAGAAAAAAAAATCAGTGAGTAGCTTTTTGCAAACGCTACTCGCATTTATTATTATTATTATTATTATTTATTATTTTTTTGTTTTAGCGAAATATAGTTTGTGCCTGTGTCACGAAATGTCCAAATTATGGCTCTTCAAAATACCCCGTTTTATTATATACAGTAAAATTCCTACACTAAGACCACCTTTGGAACTGTTCAAAGGTGGTCTTTAAGACCACTTTTGAACAGTCCCAAAGGTGGTCTTCAACTACAGCACACTGGGTGTAGAAAACAAACAAGAAAAATGTATCCTACACCTTCTAAATATGCTTTTAAAGGCATAACTTGTCTTAACTTCAAGTGGTCTTTTGAAAATATCTGAGGGTCACTGATGAGGCCTAATTGGCCGAAACTAGCTGGTCTGGCCCAGAAAACATGTACACTCCATATTTTTCACTTCTGTGGTGTATTCCTTGCTTCCAAAGGATAACCCTTTTATAGAACATATTTAACTTCACTACGGCTGGTGTGTGGGAATGTGTGGCGGCGGTAAGACGTCTCCCTGCCCTACATCATAGTGTAGATTTTATTTTCTTGTCCTTTGGGATCATTGATTCCATTGTGGAATTTTGAAAATATCTGGGGGTCACTGATGAGGCCTAATTGGCCGAAACTAGCTGGTCTGGCCCAGAAAACATGTACACTCCATATTTTTCACTTCTGTGGTGTATTCCTTGCTTCCAAAGGATAACCCTTTTATAGAACATATTTATAGCGGCATTTCACTGTACCTTCAAAAATACTGCTGTCTACCAGCAGTTTTCCG
Source organism: Lucinisca nassula (assembly GCA_963580285.1). Classification (NCBI taxonomy): domain Eukaryota; kingdom Metazoa; phylum Mollusca; class Bivalvia; order Lucinida; family Lucinidae; genus Lucinisca; species Lucinisca nassula. Next base: position 100,786,583 of record OY757018.1, read on the forward strand.
ACAAAAATATAGCATAACGATAACAAACCCGTGTGCCAAAGTGCATTTTTTCACATATCCAGAATGGCTAATTTTCTGATGAAAAACCGTGATATTTTTCTTATTTAATGAGCAAACATAGGTTGTGTGTGCCCGTTAGAACCGCCTCATTGAGGCGGTTCTAACGAGTACCCACAACCTATGTCTTGGAGCAGAAATAAGAAAAATAATGGTTACCCCCGTAAACCCCAGTTTTCTCTATATAAAGTGGGGTTTATGGGGGTCTTCATTTCACGGACTTGTTCACGTGATGGAATCCCGTATCACACTACTCGCGATGGCAAGACGTGCATTTTTGCTTTGGCAGCTTGAAAACCTCTTAGCATGACATTTTATGGGGGTGGGGTGGGGGTGGGGTGGGGTGGGGGTATTATTTCTACACTTCCATTCTTTTTCTGCTTTCTCTCCTGTCTTTCACTTTTTGCTTTGGCAGCTTGAAAACCTCTTAGCATGACATTTTATGGGGGTGGGGTGGGGGTGGGGTGGGGGGTATTATTTCTACACTTCCATTCTTTTTCTGCTTTCTCTCCTGTCTTTCACTTTTTGCTTTGGCAGCTTGAAAACCTCTTAGTATGACATTTTATGGGGGTAGGGTGGGGTGGGGGTGGGGGGCGTATTATTTCTACACTTCCATTCTTTTTCTGCTTTCTCTCCTGTCTTTCACTTCCATTTATTCTGCTCGCTTCTATCTCTTTTCTCCTTTTCTCTTGGAGACGACACAAAGTGACCCAAAAGGGTTGACAAATCGTTAAACCCAATCATACTGGGTGAGTTTTTCTTATAAGCCTGTTTAACTTACAGGTAAACAAAGTACCCCGCCTGTGGGGTTTGGAGAACTACTTTGGGCTGCATGGTGCATCCGCGCAGATCTGAAACCGACCGAAAATGAGTACTGATAAACCGCTTAGAAGTAGGTCTAAGCCTGTATAGGCAAAGTGGTGCAAGTCGGACCGTCCATGCATATAAACCTAAGTGGTTTGTTTGAGCGGTAGGACTTGAGATGTCATTTTAATCTCAATGCCAGGTAAAAGTCCCACATAATTGGAGGCAACGTCTCCAGAATGATGAGCATAGTGTTGATGGGGACGTAACACCTCAACGCAAACAAACAAACAAAACAGAAAACATTAACTTAACTTCGTCCTTTCCGTAGCGAGTCTTATAGGTTTAGTTAAATCATATTTTATTGAATATAATAGCAAGCAATGGGGTTGGGCCACAAGTTCTCACAACATTAGTTACGGCCCTTCCCCTACAATTATACACACAAATCATTTATGCACATGGTAATGGTTAAATATAATACAGCATGTTGAAATAAATAAATGAATAAAAATAAATAAATAAATAAATAAATAAATAAATAAATAAATAAATAACCATGTCGGGAAAGTCTTAAGTCAAGCCAGCCACTTTTAACAAGTAAATAATAGACAGATTCATGATCTGTCAACTGAGATGCATGTTCATACATGTATTTTTTAAGAATTATTGAAACGTTTAGTATCTATGATAAATTTTTGGACAGCACCGAAAAGAAGTAGATTATCCTGATCAGTCAAGAAAGGATCCCCAAATAAAATCTTGTTCAAGGACAGAGGGTGAAAAGATCTGGTAGTCTGGAACAAAGTAACACGTTCTGTGAGGAAATTGGGACATCTAAAAAAGAAGTGTTCAGCGTCTCCAATAACTTCTGAACAACTGCAGTATGGCGAAAGACAACTATGATTAGAATATAAGTCTCCTTTGAGATTGCTACATTAGTTCCTAATCCTTGCATGTATAACAGAGAAGAACCTTTCTCCACTGGTATAATAAACAGGAATTTTAGGAATTCGAGGGGAACTATTTTTTTAAATGTTGTCTTATAGGTAGTCATAGTAGCTTCTGTCGATTGCCGGTGGGTCGAGTGTTCGATCCCTGCACTGGCGCTCTTACCCATTAGGCAAGGCCCATTAGGCAAGGAAGACCCGTGCAAAAGTAAAATTGCAATGCTTCTTCTTCGCCTCATCTGTTGGTTTAAACTTTCTTTTGGGTGCTTCAAATACATTATAATGTACAATAAATAGAGGATATTTACTTTTTTTTAGTTGAATACCAAACATTTCATCGAGTATGTTGATAATTCTGATGTTTTCAACACACGAGATGAAATATGTTTTGATATTTATCGAAAAAAGGAAATTTTCTTTTTATTTTATTATATTTTAGGACACTTACTTTAATTTACGTCACAGCTTTTGCCTTGGCTATGACGTCACAGCTGTCAGTTTCAAAAGATAAACAGATCGCCATTTTGAATACAGCATTTTTACAGTACAAACAGTGCTTTTCAAGGTATTTCACAGAATTATTTTGTAGATAACATGAATTTTGGCGAGAAAAGTAGTCCGGGATGCTACTGTGAAATAACACGGGCATGCTATTTTTCACACTGTGAAAATATTTTCACACTGTGAAAATATCACTTTTATTTGTTTCAGATAAGCATTGATTTCTTCTTTTTCTTCTTCTTCTTCTTCTTATTCTTCTTCTTCTTCTTCGTGTGCCGTGCAGGGCTGCAAATCTGCTAGCATACTCGCACCATATTTCACTGCCATGTAGGCCTATACAATAAAACAATATTTTCCAGCATCTGACAGTAAGCCTTATCTTGTCTGGAAGTTATCTTCTGGTAAAATAACATATACTTTTCGAATCATCTGTTGAAGGTGAACATAAAGTTGCATGAACATATGCAACAAGATTTTCAAGAGAGAGAGAGAGAGAGAGGGCACGAGTAAATGACAATATCGCTATTTTCAATACTCAAAGGGCCGTAACTCCAAAAAAGTAAAACAAAAATTATGATTCTGGCCTTCTTCACGAGATCTCATGGTGTTTTATCATGGTGATCCGCAACTGCGGTCTAACCGTGGTCTCATATTCTGAAATCCTGAACGTCAGCCGAATAAGATTAGAATGAATGATTATGTGCATTTTGTAGAGGGTTGATTTTTCTTGAAAGTGTAATCAAACGTAACCGTATTGGCTACAACATTCAACGACGCGTAGTTGATCCGTAAAGTTCTGGGTACTTGACTGTACCCACATCATGTGTTATTGAGGTGAGTCACACATGTACCCACAGCATACACATATTCAGTTGCTATTAAAGGGGGATCCATTACGAAAACACATCTATATCAATACATTGTAAAATTTACGCCGAAAAAAGCGAAAATTTTAAGATGAAAAAGTGTGATATTTTTCTTATTTCTGCTCAAAATATAGATTGTTGGTACCCGTTAGAACCCCCTCATCGAGGCGGTTCTAACGAGTACCCACATTCCATATTTTAAAGCAGAAATTAGAAAAATAAAGTTTACCTCCCCGATAACTCCAGGGCCCAGGATTACAATGCGTACTTAAATTTTAAGTACCTACTTAAACTAAGTATTTACTTAACTGGCGTATAAAGTGAACTACAAAGAAATTCGTTCGTTTAAGTCGATACTTAACCAAAGAAAATACTTAAATATTTAAGGTAACCCAGGTAGGTACCTTAACTTTTAAGATTTGACATTGACACCTGAATGTATATATCAATAACGGCAAACCTTAGGGCTTTTATTTGTCCGAGATCACCAGTGATGCTCGGTAGTTCAAACGGTAGAGTGTTTTTTTATATGCGAGAGGTCCTGGATTCGAGTCCCGGTCGGGCCATTTTTTTTCCTCCCTGTGGGGCAAGTCTACTTGCCATATAGGTACTGGGATGTATTTCTCCCTTGATGTGTCAAAGTGTGCGACGAACAGAGCTGTGTTAAAACTTCCTTTTACATAATACTGTTTATCATATGACGTTATTGATAAGCAGTGGATAATGTCGTGTAATAAAAATTGTATGACCACACGTGTAATAACACTTTGGCGGGATTACGTAACGTCATGACGACGTCCATGTCAACCATGCATTTTCTGTGAAGAAAAGTGACACATTTGATGGCGATAAAATTTAATTTCAAGGGGCCATATGATAAACAGAATCTTACACTCGTGGTCACTTCATATGAATTTTATGAAACTCGCCAAAGGCTCGTTTCATAAATTTCATATGAAATGACCACTCGTGTAAGACCCTCTATATAATACTGGTGACAGGGCAATAATTAATTGTTTGGTGCGGGAAGGTTATTATACGTGAGAGGGGATCCTAAATGACTTGGTTGTTTTGTCAGGGTGTGTGTGTGTGTGTGTGTGTGTGTGTGTGTGTGTGTGTGTGTGTGTGTGTGTGTGTGTATGTGGGTGTGTGTGTATGTGTGTGTGTGCAGGGGGGGGGGGGGTCGTCGCATATGACTTTTGTCTGTTAGTTAAAAACGGGACCATGTTCCTACGCGTATGCCCTGCTAGTTTTACGCATACACTGTTCACAACGTTCATATGCCGTCTTTATATTCATTGTCATGAAATAGTATGACGCCACGTGCATTTATGAAATGACTTGTTTTTCTGCTGTTCGTGAAAGTATAAACGAACAAGGTCGCCTGAAAAGTAAATGAACTCTGAAGGGGTTCATATAAACTTTGCTAGCGACCCGCTGTCGTTCATACCTTCATGAACATTCGAAAAGATATTTCTCATATTTACATTCTTTTTTTCCTCATCACTCGGCGAAAAAATTCTTATAAGGCAAACTGTTAAAGCTGAAAAACATTTACACGTTGTTTTTTCTACAAAGAGCGGAACAGCATTGTCGTCGTCAACGCCCATTGAGATAATAAAGAACCATGGCGTAGACTTGCGACACTTGACGTCATTGAAAATCATGTGATTCGATGCGTTCATGGAAGTATGAATAGGCGTATAGGTTTACAATAGGTTTTACACTTGAAATGTAAATATTAACTATTTTGGCGTGAACAACTGTAACGTATGTCAACGATGTACATTTGTTGGGCAAATGGTCAAGGTAAAGGCAATAAAATCCTATTTAAAATCCGATTCGAAGCCCGTTTCGTAACTTTCATATGAAAGGACCATTTGTGTAAGATTCTCGATATCAAAATTAATGAAATACAAAGAAGTTTTTTTTGATTGATTGATTGATTGATTGATTTGAGATTTAACGTCCTCGCAACACTATTTAGGTTAGATTTTGGAAGTGTTGATTCCAATTTTGTTGGACTGTTTCCCGACATTGAGATGAAATTACATCTCAAGCCCTGTCGCCCAATGAAACCAACAAGATTTATATGCATGGACGGCCCGACTTGCACCACTTTGCCTTGGCAGGCTTAGACCTTCTAAGCGGTTACTGGAGGTCGCGTGTGGTCGTTGTGTACTGGTTGGGTGAGGCGAAGGTGACGTGTATCTTACGTCACTGGGGCGTCCAGCTGATTGTGACAAGGCCTGCTTTCCTAGCAGCAGGTAATGGTGGAGGGGAATGTTGTTATTTCTTCTGTTTCTGCACAACCAATCATTTGCCTTTTCTCCCTGCCTGGAAATGCTCAATAAAAATTAGTTTGAGGCGTTCCATCTCCCTTTGTAAGCTCGTGCATGTGAGTAATTAAGTGTGTATGTGAGTGAGTGAGTGCTTTATGTCTCACCTCACTCATAAAAAGACGGGGAAACCAAGATCGAATGTACAGTGCTTTTATATTCATTTTTTTTTTTTTTGTTGTTGTTGTTGTTTTTACTCCGACTGGAGCTACGGTTTTCTCAGTGTTGTCTGTATGATGTTTGATCGTGTCCTTAATGACTATATCAGCTACATACATGTAATGATGACATCCGAAAACAATATCGTAGCTGGGGTAAAGTGTCGGAGTCTTCCCTGTTCTTCACCATAGCGCAGAATATGTTTATTTTCTTAATTATCGACTCATACCAGATTGTTTTTTAATATTATTCAATACGACTGACGGCATGAGAAGGGTTGAATCATGGACAGACTCCATGAAACCGATTCCGCTCCCCGCCCCTCGGGGCTTGAAGAAAAAGATTGGGCTGCATGCTGCTTCCATGCAGAGCTGAAACTGACCACACATAACGTAAACACGCCTATTCAAATACATTATAAATTTTACCACCAAAAGGAAATTTTTAAGATGAAAAATTGTGGTATTTTTCTTTTTTCTGCTCAAAATATAGATTTTTGGTACACGTTAGGCGGTTCTAACCGGTACCCACATTCTATATTTTAGAGCGGAAATAAGTAAAAAAAAGGTCGACCCCACCCCCTAAACCCCAGTTTTACAAAATAAAAGTGGGGTTCAAGGGGGTCAGAATTATATAAGCGTATTTCCCCCGATGCCCTAGTACTTGTAAACAGCTTGAAAGGACTAAGCCTGCACAGGCAAAGTGGTGTGAGTCACACCGTCCACTGTATATAAGCCTTTTGGTTTCATTGGGCGACAGGGCTTGAGGTTTCATTTCATCTCAGAGTCGGTAAACGTCCCACAAAATTGGAAGCAACGTCTCCAAAATGACCTGCATAGTGTTGACAGGGACGTTAAACCTCAATTCAAATAAGACTCCATAAAACCCAGCTTTGCTTTTCATTGCTCTTAAAGGAACTCATTTTTGATTTTTATTTGCATATTCAAATATTGTATGAGTTCTTGTTTCTGAAGAGACCCCAAAGAAACAGCGTTTTGAATATGTCGTGGTGCTACTTTGTGGCCAATTTTTGCCCGCACAATTTGAGATCGAGTTTGATCCTTCAATTACACAGGTTTTATAGTATATAAAACATTTTTCATGGTTTATGCAGTGAAATGGAAACTAAACAATCATATTTTCTATTGTCTCCATCCATTCAAGTAGAAGCAGAGATTTTTGACAGATCGCGGGAAAGTTGTGGGCCGCCTACATCAATGTGTAATTGAAACTTACGTGCTAATCTTCGTGAAAATTTCCGTCAAAATTACGTCTTCATCCGGAGTTAAATACTTAGCTAAGTAAATGAAATAGGTGGCTTTCGAATGCACTTTTTAAGGAAATACTTTACTAAGATAAGAACTCCTCCTTAAATCGTTAAGTCGACCTTAACTTAAGTAGCGATTGTAATCCTGGGCCCAGTTCTTCTATATAAAAGTGGGGTTCAAGGGGGTCAAAATTATAAAGGCGCGTTTTCGTGATGAAACAGACATATTTACTAATATATATGAATACGAGACTGAGATTCAGTCTAATGGACAAGGAAAACCCTAATACATAGAATGGCATGGAATACGAGGACTGTTCAAATATGAATGCAAGTAGAACGTTTTCTCATGCAGTAATGCGAAAATCATCTGGAAATAAATATCACAGCGTAGAAAAACATTTTACCTAACATTGATACCAAACCTGTTAAAATCCGTGCACTTAAGCCATGCATATCGTTCGATAAACACTGTCTACTCTTGTATACTAATACAAAACATGGTTGGAAGAAGGTCAGAGTACGCCGTTGAAACACGGTCCTATATTAAGAATCGTTGTATTCTTGGTATACGGCGCAAAGACATTTTTGATGAAATATGTTCGGTTTATGGGCATAATGAAATGTCTTTTCCGACAGTTTTTCGTTGGTGTAAGAAATTCAGCTGTGGGCTAGGCTCAACAGAAGATGCACCACATGATCGTCGGCCGAAAACAGCAACATCTGCCAAGATGGTTGCTAGAGTGAAAGAAATAGTTGCTACCGATGCACGATACACCACTAGGCAAATAGCTAGTATGGTTGGCATCTCATTAGGAGCAGCTCATACAATTCTGAAACGGGATTTGAAAATGAGAAAGATCTGTGCTAGATGGATTCCCCATCTGTTGACAGATGAGCAGAAAAAGACACGCGTTCAGTGCGCCAAGAAGTTGCTTAAAAAGTTTCCAAATTGCAATGCACGGTCTTTCGCTAATGTCGTCAAAGGTGACGAGACATGGGTTCACTTTTTTGAGCCAAAACGAAAGATTCAGAACAAAATACGGGCAACAAAGTATTGCAAAAGACCATGCATTGCAAAGCGGACCAAGAGCGTCAAGAAGGTAATGTATGCCATATTCTTTTCAAATCAGGGCCCTGCTATTCAGGTTGCTGTGCCTAAAGGCAAATCTGTAAATGCGAAGTTTTACAAAAAGTTCTTCGAAAATTGAAGAAATATTTCAAAGAACGAAGACCCGCAACTGGTTTGGCCAATGTCAGATTGCTACATGACAATGCGTCATCGCACAAGGCGTTCATTGTGCAAGACTACTGAAGCAGGAAAAGGTTGTTGAACTCCCTCACCCCCCGGATTTCCAGACACTTCGGCCCCACTACCACTTCGGCCCCTAGACAGGTCGGCCCAAAACCAAGTCGGCCCTAGACACCTCGGCCCTAGTCACCTCGGCCCTAGACACCTCGGCCCCACTGTCACCTCGGCCCCTAGACACCTCGGCCCCAAAGACACCTCGGCCCCACTTTTGATATCTGTTAGGGTATGGGCATTTATATCATGTTAAAATCGGCCCCGCCCATCGGGACTTCAAGAAACCGACAGCCTGTGACATGAGTACTGGTAAACCGCTTAGAGGTTTTAAGCCTGGCCAGAAAAAGCGGTGCGAGTCGGACCGTTCATACTTATAAACCCTATTGGTTTCATTGGACTGCAGGGCTTGAGATGTCATTTCATCTCAGCGTCGGGTAAAATTCCCACAAAATTGGAGTCAACGTCTCCAAAATGACCGAGATAGTGTTGATTTGGGCGTTAAACGTCAAATCTAACAAACAAAACATCATGTTGATAAACCCGTGAAATGAGGACCCCGCTCAACCCCGGTTTATATGGGGAAAACTGGGGCTCTTTATATAGGGGCATACATTATTTACATCACAAAGACACGCCTTCATCACGAAAACACGCCTATATAATTTTGATCCCCTTGAACCCCACTTTTATATAGTGAAACTGGGGTATACAAGGTAAACCTTATTTTTTTGTATTTCTGTTCTAAAATATAGATTGTGGGTACTCATTAGAACCGCCTCGATGGGGCGGTTCTAACGAGTACCCACAATCTATATTTTGAGCAGAAACAAGAAAAATATCACAAGTTTTCATCTTAAAAGTTTCGTTTTTCGGCGGTAAAGTTTTCTATGTATTTGTATAGGCGTGTTTTCGTAATGTGAAATTTTGACCCCCTTGAACCCCACTCAAGGTCAACGTCACGGTTGAAGGCGGCAGGGCATGGAATATACAGTAAAATTTGGGTTTACAGGTGTAAACACTATTTTTCTTATTTGAGCAGAAATAATAAAATAAGGCCAATAAATAAATAAATTAATAAATAAATATATAAATTTGTTAACAAATTTAAGATTATCCCCCATCATCACCATGATTGACGAAACAGAGAAATGATTTTTTTTTTTTTTTTTTGGTTTTACGGCCCCATCCACCGACCCATCCAGATTTCCATCCAATAAGAAAGGATAATTAGGTATCATGTTCTTATGTTCTTATTGAAATTAATTGCAAAAGTATTTTAGCGGTGTGGAATTATTTCGGATAATAAAAAAGCCTATAGATGATCAAAAGAGCAGAAATGTAGAAAAAAAGAGCCTGCTCTAAAGCATGCCGCAATGCAATTAGAATTATACATTGAAATAAAAAGGGGAATTTTCAGATGTTTCTTCCATTCTTCTTAAACACTGTAAATGGACATATAGATTTTCTATTTAGTTATAATATATAATAAAATATATACTAGGCTCCCTATCAAAATAATCAAATCAGCAAATAAAAAAAAACTCATTGGGCATCCAACCCGATCTCCTATTTAAGTGGAAGCCCCGTGAAAAGAAAAGTGGGGCCGAAGTGTCTAGGTATATGGGGCCGACGTGTCTAGGGGCCGAGGTGTCCAGGGGCCGACCCGTCTAGGGTTTCAATTTTATGTGGGGCCGAGGTGGTTTTGGGGCCGAGGTGTCTAGGGGCCGAAGTGTCTAGGGGCCGAGGTGGTTTTGGGGCCGAAGTGTCCTATTACCACCCCCCGTATTCCCCTGACCTTTCCCCGTGTGACTTTTTTGTTTGTTCCCGCGGCTGAAAAATACCTTTCTGGTCGAAAATTTGTACAGCGCAAACACCTCGGTTCTGCAATATTCCAGTGCCTTCATAGTATACCTCGAAAAGACTACCCATCCGCAACTATTATTGACATTTATGCCGTTGGCGCAAAGGATTAAGCCGTTTACTGTGCGCTGACCTTCTCGGCTTACCTGTACAGAATGTCTTGTTGGAAATAGCAGGCGCTTTAATGGAAACTATTTTTTAAACAAATATAACTTATTTATTTTTCAATTTGACAAACAAGTTCCGATTTAATCTAATTTTCCGTTTAAATACCTTCAAAAAGATATCAAATAAATGGGACTTTTATTTAGTTAGCTGCCGGCATTTTTATTTTCAAATTAACAACCCTTAATCCTTATATGAAGCATACAAAACTGTGGAAAAACAACGACAGTACCCTACTTTAACGGCTAAAATCTTCATTTTCTGTTAATATTGCAAACAAACGCCCGCATCAGACGCAATGTCGTTACAATATTGTACACTTTGATATCAATTATAATATTTCAAAATTATATTTAATAGCGGCATTTTGCGATTAAACTTGGAGCTTATTGAGAGAAAGCTTTATCGTCTACACACGCGTGTAATCCCAAAGCGTGTCATTCTCCGTCGACCGTGAAATGAACACATCTTCGCCTGGGCATCTCCTTGGAATGAAAATCAATCTAAAATGTGGTGTCTGATCTGCGCCTTATTTATTTATTTAATTATCATTCTAAAATGCGGTGTCTGATCTGCGTCTTATTTATTTATTTATTTATTTATTTATTTTTCATGACCCGATTAGATTTTTTATACTTACTAAGCAATTTAAACAAACATTGCTAGTAATCAGATTACAATTGAAAGAAAGACAGAAAGAAAGATGCCGTATGTGCAGTCTAATCTGACATTTCGCTGTTCGCATTTTTGCATTTCTGACATTTCGCTATTCGCACATTGTTTTGATTGAATACAAGAACACAAAAGAGATGTTTGTATTTTTCCTTTTCGTAACATACGTTTGATTAGTAATTCCGTCTGGTAGACCAGATAATAGCCGTTAAAGCGGCCATTAATGCCCATGTAAATTGTTTTGTATTCCCTTGATTGGGTAAAAGTGTTTACATGGGTTGTGGGTGCTCGTTAGAACCGCCTGGATCGTTAGAACCGCCTCATCGAGGCGGTTCTAACGAATACCCACAACCTATGTTTTGGAACAAAAATAAGAAAAATAATGTATACCCCCGTAAACCCCAGTTTTCTCTATATGAAGTAGGGTATAGGGGGTCTTCATTTCACGGACTTGTTCACGTGATGATTAACAAATTATCAAGAATCGACTGAGCCGCACGGATGTGTTATCGTAATTTATTTATTTATTTGTTTATATTTTTGCTCAATGCGTGGATTGTTGGTTATATTTAGAACCAGCTCGTTCCGATATATTTATTTTTTTTATATTTATGTATTTATTTCAACTGTTAAATGATTTATTAAGATCAGGGTGTACACCTTTTCTGGTGTTCCTTCCATCATACCGGGGAAAAGAATTTGCATGTAAACCCAACTTTATATATTGAACAGTCGGATATTCAGGGATCGGCATGATTTTAACATAACACAAAAACATAGTTCGAAAGTACTTGCTTCTTATTCTTTTATATTATTTTAGTCACTGTTGTTTTTTCATCACGACAACAAGCCGTGCAATGAACACCCCCTTAAACCATGCTTTATATAGAGAAAACTGGGGTTTACTGTGGTATTCATTTTTTTATTTCTTCTCCAAGACATAGGTTGTGGGTACTCGTTAGAGCCACCTCAATGGGGCGGTTCTAACGAGGATACAAAACCGGTTTCGAGTTTCGATAAGTTTTCAATAATAAATTAACTGTTTTTGAGATATCAAGAATACCCTACTATGCAGCACGGATGTGTTATCATAATTTATTTATTTACGATTTATTTATTTAAAATTTATTTATTGCTCAATACGTTGATTGATGGTACTATTTAGAACCAGCTCATTCTAATTTTTTTTAATTTATTTATGCATCACGTGAACATGTCCAAGAAATGAAGACCCCCTTAAACCCCAGTTTATATAGAGAAAAAAGGGATTTACGGGGGTATTCATTATTTTGCTTATTTCTGCTCCAAGACATAGGTTGTGGGTACTCGTTACGACCGCCTCAATGAGGCGGTTCTAACGAGCACACACAACCTATGTTTTGAGCATGATTTTGACTTAATAAACAAGAAAACATAGGTAGAAAGATTTCAATTTGGCGCTTCTGTGCCAATAATCAACGTTTTATTACACTCAGGGGAAAATATCACGGGAGACAATTATAATCGCTTTTATGACACGTGGATTGTGTATTGCGTTCCGGCTACCGACCGTCAGGTAGCCCGAAGATTAATGGACACGCGTGCACGTATAATGGATTACCTTATTTCCGGAAAGATTGTGTCATGGGTACTACTGTGCATTCTTTATTCATATGAAGTATTGGTGCTTTTAGATAACGAGTACCAATTGTTGTTGTTGTTGTTGTTATTATTATTATTATTATTATTATTATTATTATTATTATTATTATTATTATTATTATTATATCTTTGTTTGTTTGTTTGATTTGAGGTTTAACGTCCCCGTCAACACTGTAAAGGCCATTTTGGAGGTTTACATGTCCGTGTAATGAGCACACCTCTTAACCCACTTTACAGGTGGGTTTACAAGGGTAATCATTGATTTCCTTATTTTTGCTCAAAAAATTATTGATGATACTCGTTAGAAATGCCTCAATGAGGCGGTTGTAACAAGCATGAAAACACGCCTATATAATTTCGACCCCGTTGAACCCAATCTTATGTAGTAAAACTGGGTTTTACAGGGGTAAAGCAAATTTTTCTAATTTCTGCTCTTAAATATAGATTGTGGCTACTCGTTAGATTAAATATAGATTGTGGTTACTCGTTAGATTATATATTGAACCGCCTCGATTTTAACGAGTACCCAGGATCTATATTTTGAACAGAAATAAGAAAAATATTACAAGTTTTCATCTAAATTTTTTTTCCGATGGTAACGTTTTAAATGCATTTGTATAGGCGTGTTTTGCAGATATGTAAGTGATTGGTCCCTTTTGAAAAATCGGCCAATTTGTTGTTTGTTATTGTCGGCATTTTGAACATATTCCTTTACATTAACAATCAATAACGGCCCCGCCCATCGGTGCTTGAAGAAATAGATGGGCTGCATGATGCAAGTACACGCAGAGCTGAAACCGACTGCACATCGCTTAGAGGATCTAAGCCGGTGCGAGTCGGAACGTCCATGCTTATAAACCCTATTGGTTTCACTAGGCAGCAGGGCTTGAGATGTCGTTTCATCTCAATGTCGGGTAAAAGTCCCACACAATTGGAAGCAACGTCTCCAAAATGACCTATGCAGCGTTGACGGGGACGTTAAACCTCGAATCAAACAAACAAATTAACAATCAATGAACCTTTCTTTCCAGAATAAATATTTGATGTTTGAATTTGCAGTATGTTATTATAGATAATTAAAATAGATACAGGTAAATAAATAGTAATTAAAACCTAATGCTTCGTTTTATATTTTTGATTAGTCACAGTTAATTTCGAACAGTGTAAGTAAGCATTACCTTACATGGATATGTAACAATATTGAATGATCATTGTGACCATTATGATAACACATCTGTGTGAAATAATGCATTCTTTAGGTTGCAGAAAACGTTTATTAAAAAATTGTGTCATAGTTTATTACTACTTTAAATATAGGTCGTGGATCTTGTTATGACCGCCTCGCTTCTAACCGCGGTACCCACAACATATGTTTGGGACAAAAGTAATAGAAAAATATATATGTATGTTCCAACAAACCACAGTTTTCTCTATATAAAGATCGATTAAGAAGGGGTGTTCATCCGTGACAGTGACTTGTTAACATTATAATGATAGTCAAGCAGATTTAAGTGCATTTTGAACGGGAAAGCCAAAACATGGACAATTATGCTGGAAACACTGCATGCTCAGATCAGACGTCGAGCTTAGATCAGGGGTTTACGGGGGTATACATTATGTCTCTTTTTTCTGCTCCTAGACATAAGTTGAGGGTACTCGTTAGAACCGCAGCATTGCGGCGATTCTAACTAGCACCCACGACCTATGTTTTGAGTATAAATAAGAAAAATATCACAAATTTTCATCAGAAAGATGACCTTTTTTGAGGTATGAAAAAATGCACTATATCACAAGGGTGTGTTATCATGATGTGAAGAAATAGATTGGGCTGCATGATGCTTCCACGCAGAGCTGAAACTGACTGCACAGCACATGAGTACTAGTAAACTGCATGGGGCTCTAAGGCTGCCCATGAAAAGTGGTGCGAGTTGGACCGTCCATTCAGATAAATCCTACTGGTTTCACTGGGTGGCAGGGCTTGAGATGTCATCTCAGTGTCGGGTAAAAGTCCCTCAAACTTGGAAGCAACGTCCGCAAAATGACCTTTACAGTGTTGACGGGGACGTTAAGCCTCCAATCAAACAAAACTGGTAACCCATGAAGAAAACATATCCCTGTGACAATGTTTTCTTTCTTATCTTCGATATGTTAATTTATATCTAAAAAAAGCACATTATTTTTTATGATGAACAAAACAATGTCTTGGTGCGGATAACACACACATTGTAACCCCTCTAAACCTCTCTTTTCTGTATATAATGTAAAGTGTGGTTTACAGGGTTTTTTTTATTACATGGACTTATGAACATGTTGCTTTTCTAAACAATGCAATTTTAAATAATGCAATCTGACATCCATTAACTATATTTTTTTTCTAAATAATGTGGAATATCACATTCAAGAAAAAAAAATGGATTTATGAGAACCAATAATATTTTAAGTACAAAAAGGCTCAATTTTAACCGTTTGACAAAAAGAGATTTTTTCTCGCTTAAAGTACCAAAACACGCAGTTCTAAATTAACTAGACGTATCTATCGTTCAATATCCCCCACACAGCCGGATTAAAACACAATAATGATTACACGATAGGTAAACGATAGGTATCTATCGTAGGCCACAGTCAAAGGGAGACAACCCAATATTGACTTTCTGTGCGACTCTCACGGTTGAAAGTCATCGGGCTAATGTCAGATATAGTTGGCCATGCAAAATGCATTCAATGATTGGATCAGAAGACTGAAAGTTTGTATATCTGTTAAAGGGGAATACTTTGAGGGGACAAAATAAATTTTTCATCGAAATCTATCACGGAATCATTTTTATGTGCTTAGTTGCATTCATATTTGAACAGTCCTCGTAATGAGCATTCTGTAGGTAAAGCCACTAACAACTCCAGTTGAAGTATGGGCACAATGATAACATAGTCGAATTGTAATGGCATAGACATGAAAATCTATTATAAACAGAGGTCGTTCGAGGTGAGTGAGTGTTTGAGTTTTACGTCCCACCAACAGCTAAGGTCATACGGAGACGGGACCTCGGTTTAAAGACTCATCCGAAAGTCTGGGGAAGCCCGGGATCGATCCTGCGATCCCTGGTTTACAAGGCGAGTAGCGTAACCACTACACCACAGAGGCTTCTGGTATTTCGAGGTACTAAGTACGTTTCGTAGCACCAGGCCCAGAGGTTATAAAATTAATTTCGTGCTCAACTCACTTGACCATGAAATTTGTCATGCTCATTAATTTTGAATGCCAACAATTAAAGTTTACATGTATAAGCATGGCAAATAACATTCTTTGCTGATCTGAGACAAAATGAGATTGAAAGAGTTGCCTCCCCTAAAGGTGTATTCACTCCGCATACATGTTACGTTAATTCACGGAACGGGTATCCGTGGACTAGTGGATAAGAGCGCTGACTCATAATCATAAAGTCTCTCACTGCTCGCTCGGGCCACACGTGAGACGCTAAGTTTTGTAAAAGAAGATCAGGGCCCAGGATTACAATGCGTACTTAAATTTTAAGTACGTACTTAAACTAAGTATTTACTTAACTGTCGTATAAAGTGAACTACAAAGAATTTCTTTCGTTTAAGTCGATACTTAGCCAAAGAAAATACTTAAATATTTAAGGTAACCCAGGTAGGTACCTTAATTTTTAAGATTTGACCTTGACACATGAATGTATATATCAACAACGGCAAACGCGAGAGCTTTTATTTGCTCGAACTCACAAGTCATGCTCGGTAGCTCAGACGGTAAAGCGTTTGCATCATATACAAGAGGCCCTGGGTTTGGGTCCCGGTCGAACCCCTTTTTTCCCTCCTTGTAGCGCAAGTCGACTTGGCGATGAGGTATAAAACAACTGGGATGTATTTCTCCCTTGGTGTGTCACAGTTTTCGACCGATATACTTCCCTTTACATAATACTGTATATAATACTGGTAACAGGGCAACAATTTATTGTTTGGTGTAGGAAGGTTCTTACAAGCGAAATGGGGTCTTAAACGACTTGGTTGTTTTTGTCAGGGTAGGTGTGTGTATGTTTGATTGATTGATTTGATGTTGAACGTCCCCGTCAACTATATACAGGTCATTTTGGAGACGTTGCTCCTATTTTGTGGGACTTTTACCCGACATTGAGATGAAATGACTTCTCAAGCCTGTCGCCCAATGAAACCAATAGGGTTTATAAGCATGGACGGTCCGACTCGCGCCGCTTTTCCTGGGCATGCCATAGGGGCTTGAATCATGAAGAAAAAAAAGATTCAAGACCCTATGGGCATGGCTGATATCCTCTAAGTGGGTAACCAGTACTCGTGTGCGGTCGGATTCAGCTCTGCGTGGAAGCGTCATGCAGCCAATTTATTTTTTCAAGCCCCGATGGGTGGGCGGGCCGACAGTTTGTGTGTCGGGGGGGGGGGGGGGTATGGAGGGAGGCTGGCGCATATCACTTTTGTCTGTTATTTAAAAATTGATCCTGTGGCACAGCGGGCCCATGTTCCTACGCTTATGCATGTCCTGCTACTTTTACGCATACAATGTTCACAACCATCATATGCCGTCTTTATATTCAGTGTCATGAACTAGTATGACGCCACGTGCATTTATGAAATGACTTTTATTTTTCTGCTGTTAACGAAAGTATGACCGAACAGGGTCGCCTGCAAAGTAAATGAACTCCGAAGGGGTTCATATAAACTAGCGACCCGCTGTCGTTCATACCTTCATGAACATCGAAAAATATTTCTTATATTTACATTCTTTTTTTCCTCACTTATAAAGCAAACCTTTAAAGCTGAAAAACATTTACACGCAGTTTTCTATAAAGAGCGGAACGCCCAATGAGATCACAGAGAACCATGGTTTAGACTGGTGTCACTTGACGTCATGTAAAATCATATGACTCGATGCGTTCATGGAAGTATGAACGGCATTGTTTTCTATAGGTTTACATTAGTCTTTACACTTGAAATGTAAATAATTACTATTTTGGCGTGAACAACTGTAACGTATGTCAGCGCTGTACATTTGCTGGGCAAATGGTCATAGTAAAGGCAATAAAATCCAATTTAAAATCCAATTCGAAGCCCCGTTTCGTAACTTTCATATGAAAGGACCATTTGTGTAAGATTCGCGATATCAAAATTTATTAAATACAAAGAAGTTTTTTTTTGGTTGATTTGAGATTCGTCCTCGCAACACTATTTAGGTTAGATTTTGGAAGTGTTGCTTTCAGTTTTGTCGGACTTTTGCCCGACATTGAGATGAAATTAAATCTCAAGCCCTGTCGCCCAATCAAACTCGTATATGCATGGACGGCCCGACTTGCACCACTTTGCCTGGGCAGGCTTAAGCCTTCTAAGTGGTTTACTGGAGGTCGCGTGTGGTCGGCTTGTGCTGGTTGGGTGAGGCAAGGTGACGTGTATCTTGCGTCACTGGGGTGTCCAACTGATATTGGCCACAACCAATCATATGCTTCTTCTCCTTGCCTTGAAATGCTAAATAAAAATAAGTTTGAGGCGTTCCACCTCCCTTGTTTGTTTTGTTTGATTTGAGGTTTAAAGTCCCCGTCAACACTGTAAAGGTCATTTTGGAGACGTTACTTCCAATTTGTGGGACTTTTACCCGGCATCGAGATGAAATGACATCTCAAGCCCTGCCGCCCAATGAAACCAAAAGGGTTTATATTCTCGCACCGCTTTGCCTGGGCAGACTTAGATCCTCTAAACGGATTACCAGTACTCGTGTGCGGGTCGATTTCCGCTCTGCGTGGAAGCATCAAGCAGCCGCTCTATTTCTTCAAGCGCCGATGGGCGGGGGGCGTCCACCTCCCTTGTAAGCTTGTGCATGTGAGTGATTTAGTGTGTTTGTGAGGTGAGTGAGTGAGCGCTTTATGCCTCATCAACTGTAAGATAAGGACCTCATTCATAAAAAAGACGGGACAATCCGAGATGGAATGCACAGAGATTTTATATCCCATTTTTTCCTTTGTTTTACTCCGACTGGAGCTACGGGTTGTCTCCGTGTTTGTCTGCACGATGTTTGATCTAGTCCTTAATGACTATATCAACTACATACATGTATAATAATGACATCCGAAAACAATATTGTAGCTGGGGTTATGTGTGGGGTGGTTTCTGCGGGAGTCTTCCCTGTTCTTCACCATAGTGCAGAATATATTTATTACTGCACCAGATTGTATTGAATATTATGCAATACTCCTAACGGCATGAGAAGGGTTGAATCATGGACAGACTCTATAAAACCGATTCCGCCCCCCACCCTTCGGGGCTTCAGATTTGGCTGCATGGTGCTTCCATGCAGAGCTGAAACTGACCACACTGGCACGAGCACTGTTAAACAGCTTAAAAGGACTAAGCCTATCCAGGCAAAGTGATGTGAGTCAGACCGTCCACTGCATATAAGCCTTTTGATTTGTATATTCAAATATTGCATGATTTCTTGTTTCTAAAGAGACCCCGTAGAAACAGCGTTTTAAATATGTCATGGTGCTACATTGAGACCAATGTTTGTCCGCACAAATCGAGATCGAGTGTGATCCTTCAATGAAACACGTTTTATAGTGTTTAAAACATTTTTCATGGTTTATTTAGTGAAATGGCAACTAAACCATCATATTTTCTATTGTCTCCATTTAATCAAACAGAAGAAGTGATTTTTGACAGATCGCGGGAAAATTGTGGGCCGCCTACATCAATGTGTAATTGAAACTTACGTGCTAATTGTCGTGAAAATTTCCGTCAAAATTACGACTTTATCCGAAGTTAAATACTTAGCTAAGTAAATGAAAAAGGTGGCTTTCGAATGCACTTTTTAAGGAAATACTTTACTAAGATAAGAATTCCTCCTTAAATCGTTAAGTCGACCTTAACTTAAGTAACGATTGTAATCCTGGGCCCAGGTGTTTTTTCTCAGGGTACTCCGGTTTATGCCTACCTCTGACCAACGATCGGCTCGACATAAGCGAAATAATCTTGAAAGGGCCGTAAAACAAAACAGAACCAAAAAAGTCAGACTGTTTAAAGTGTATTTTTGATCTGCAAATTAAGTACTGATAGGCATATGTCTTGAAGGATTTTTTAATGCAAACGAGAAATCTTTTTCCCCTGAGTAAACAGTGAGCCATATGGTTTTGTTGATTCGAGAAAAATAAAAAAGAAAAGCCTTTGTTTGGCGAGTAAAACAAAGACAGTCCTCAGACAGACCTACAGAAGTGGTACTTGTGCCATTTGAAGTGTACGAGATTTAGTGGGTAAAATACTCGCCTTGTACCTTACAATGGCACTGTCTACTTGGTGAGAGGTTCAAATGCTTCAAAACAGTAACACCACCACCACCACCACCACCAACAACAACAACAACAAAACAACGGCGGCGACGAGAACAACAACAACAACAATAACACATTACGAAAACACGCCTACACAAATACATTGTAAATTTTACCGCCGATAAAACGAAAATTTTAAAATGAAAAATTGTGATATTTTTCTTTTTTTCTGCTCAAAATATAGATTGTAGGTACACGTTAGAACCGCCTCATCGAGGCGGTTCTAACGAGTATCCATAATTTATATTTTAGTGCAGAAATAAGAAAAAATCAGGTTTACCCCTGTTAACCCCAGTTTTACTAAATAAAGGTGGGGTTCAAGGGGGTCAGAATTACACAGGCGTGTTTTCGTGATGATCAGCAGCATTATCAACAGGAACAGCAGCAGAAGCAACAACAATGTTAGAAACAACAACAAAAACAACAAAACAGCAGCAACAACAGCAATAGAGAAACAACAATGACAGCACAAGCAACACAACAACAGCAACAGAGCAACAGCAACAGCAATATTAACAACAACAACAACAAAACAGCAACAGCAGCAACAGAGAAACAGCAGCACAAGCAACACAACAACCGCGGCAGCGCAACAACAGCAATAAAAACGACACCAACAACAATATAAACAACAATGAAACAGCAGAAACAACATCAATAACTGCATCAACAAAACCTCCACCACCCACAACAAAAACAACAACAACAGCAGCGAAAAAAAAGACAACAAAGACAAGTGTTCAAGACAGGCAACACCAAACCAGACTAAGGCTGACACGATTAATCGTATAATCGATTAATCGATCGATAATTTCCACAAAAATGATTATCATTTCTGATTTGATTTTAATCGATTACGTGATAGGTCCAATTTACTACCCAAAGTTATGCCTAAAATAGTTTGATGAGTGGCAAACAGTGCAGACCCTGATGAGACGCCGCATTCTGCGGCGTCTCATCTGGGTCTACACTGTTTGCTAAGCCCTGCCTGTCCAAATATACATATGGTAAAGTGCAACATATGGTAAGAGTAATGCCCAGGCAGGTTAAATTATAACAAAAACATTAGCGATTACTAATTGATTATCGATCGCAAAGACATGACTGATAATCGATTATCTTTTCAGCTCCGATTAGCCAGCCCTAAACCAGACTATTACCGGCTACTTTAGGCTATTACAAATGCCGACAGGCTGGTGATACTGAATCGGTAAACGCGAGTTGGGTGTAGGGTGATACGGGAGTCTATATTTTTGTCGGAACTCCATTACCATAACACATCCGTGTGATATAGTACATTTTTCAAACCTCAAAAAAGGTAATTTTCCTGATGAAAATTTGTAATTTGTTTCTTATTTAAACTCCAAACATAGGTTTTGGGTGCTCGTTAGAACCGCCTCATTGAGGCGGTTCTAACGTGTACCCACAACCTCTAGGAGCAGAAATAAGGAAAATAATGTTTACCCCCTAAACCCCAGTATTGTCTATAAAAAGTGGGGTTTAGTTGGGGGGGGGGGGAGGGTCTTTATTTCACGGACTTTTTCACGTGATTCTAGCAGTAGGCAGCAGTATTTCGTGTAGGATTAAGGTTTTGCGTCCCACACAACACTATGTATGTCATTTTGGAGACGTTGCATCCAATTTAGAGGGACTTTTACACGACATTGAGATGAAATCACATCTCAATCCCTGTCGCCCGATTAAACAAATAGGAGGGTTTATATGCATGGACGGTCCGATTCGCACCACTTTGCCTGGGCAGGCTTTGACCCTCTAAGCGGTTTACCAGTACTCATGTGCGGCCGGTTTGAGCTCAGCGTGGATCAAAATGCAGCCCAATCTATTTCCTCCAGCCCAGACATGCGGGAGACCTATTCCATGTTGGTATAAAACAAATTGTTATACTTTGTTTGTCGGACAAACAAAGTATAACAATTTATTTTATACCAACACGAAATAGGGCCCCCGCCCATTTGGGCTTGTAGTTTTATGGCAAAGCTTGTCATAAAACCAGAGATTACAAATATGCGCTGCGGCAAACGAAGATGTGCTTTCCATCTTTTTCTCTCAGGGAATACTTTAATCGGTCTGCTCACCACCTAGTCAGAACGAATGCAGAGAAGCCTTGTGCCACTGGGCATCCGTAAAACACCCAGAGAACACTCGGACCAGACTGCGCAAATGCGCAGTCTTGTCTGAGTGTTCGCTGGGCGTACATATCCGAAGACACGTTTTCGCTTGACACAAATTAAACATTGCTTCCATTTTCAAAATCAGAGGATTTTTACAATAAAAAAATGTCATCTCATGTATTTGAGTCCTTTAGTCCACTTTATTAACGGACCTTTTAAAGGAAATTGTTCTTTAAACGACGTTTATTCTTTCTTTTAACGTTGTCTATTATTTTAAATTCTTCTAAATTATATTTCCGCAGGGAAAATAACAAATAGTCTATGAATTAAAAATCACTCTTTTTCAAATTTTCGGCCCTTGGCCTTCTTCAGGAATCTATTAATTCATCGAACAACTAAGTGACATCCATCTTGTGATGCTGACAGGAAGAAAGTAATGATGATCTGTCGTGTCACTTCCTTGTAGCCAAGTACGTTCTTTAAACGACGTCTATTCTGTTTCAAGGAAACCCTTCTTCAAATGGCAACAACATTTTACTGTACAAGGAAATCCGTATTTAAAGGGGGTCTTTAAGCGAAACTATTATTTAAACGGTGGCCATTCTTTAACAATGGAACTTTTTTGTTGCAGGCGGCAGTTACTCTGTTAACGGAAATCACACGTAAAAAAGAGGGAGGGAAGGAGGGAGGGGGCGGGTCATATTCTTGAAAGGAAAGTTTTTCAACGGCGGCTATACAGTTTAAAAAACACGTCCGCAAACGCCGACGACTCTTTTAAAGCAAACAAATACTTCCAGATTTGCCAGTCTACTCGAGGAGATATGGGATCAATTCACCGATTCCAGAAGTAAACGTTCCGACTTAGAGACCAATATCAGTTCTGTATTAGAACCGTCAGTCATTAAAACTAAATTTTCTTGAAGAGCTAAGTCAACAATCTTCACCTATCATCTGCTACTTTATTGCAATCACTGAATAGCCCAGAAAACAGTTAAAACTACAAAACGACATAAACTCAGAGCGAAGGCTCGGACCAACTTCACCATCCGCGCCACTTATAAAGACCTTCGCCAGCATCCAAGGTCTTCAAAGGACTCTACTGCAATGTCAAAGAGAACAGCGAAAGCTCTGATCAGTCTGATCAGAGGCTTCGCTGTTCTCAGATGCCAACATTTAAGTTTTGTTGTGTTCTGGCTATGTTGATTCTAAGGTCCTAAAATACGGAACAATATGTTTGCCGTAGCGGAGCAGAAGGTCTTTGGGATCGATCCTAATCCAGTCCTTTACTCCCTTCATCCCTCAGCATTTAAGGGGAAAGGATACACCTTCAGGGGAGGCAACTCCTGCAAAAGTATTTTTGTCTCCAATGTCAATAGGGGTCAACTCTTAAAGGAAAGAATTTGCTCCTTAGGAGCAAATTCTTTCCTTTAAGAGTAGACCCCTTTTTCAGCAAGACTGCGCCAATAGAAAAGCGGACAGGAAGTCCCAAAAGTTGTCTCCCTTTGAAAAATGGCGGGAAAATGTGCCAAGTGTTCCCATTCCCCTTAAGTGGACATCTTCATCTTATAAATACATGTAGGTCACGTCCATTCTTGTAAACACAAAATGTAGGGGGGTGAGTCATACGCACTACGAGTAACAGGATGGCGAACAGTGTCCATACTGATCAATCGTCTCATTATGAGCCGCCACATTAGGGTCTACACCGTTTGCATATGTACCTCAACTGGTATAAAGGGTTGAAAGGGCTAAATGAAAATCAAATGCATTTGAAAAACATGTATTTTAGCGTTTCCTGCGTGGAACAAAAAATAAATGAAAATGAAATGAATCATGTTATTTGAAATACATAAAATAAGTACAGTCGAACTTCGATGGCTCAAACACCTGTGGGACCATGAAAACCTGTTCGAGACAGGGGTAGTTCGAGCCACTGAGGGTTACTGCCAGGAGGCATAACGACATACTTTAGGACATCTTTTTTGGTGTTCTATAATGAAAAATGTATGCTGTGTGTACTCATTAGCTAATGAGTACATACAGCGTATCATCGAGGCGATTCTAATGAGTACACACAGCATACATTTGCAAGATAAAAAACGAAAATATCCTAATTTTTACACTCCCTATTTCTTATGTACAGACATTCCCTAGGCACTCAAGAATGGGTTCGACTCATGGCAAACGAGTCATCGGTGTTCGAGCCATCGAAGTTCTACTGTAATACACTTCACACCACCTTGACAAGTCCCTGAAATAAACACCCTGTAAACCCCACATAATATGGAGAAAGAGTAGGGTTAACACTGTATACTTTTTTTTCTTATTCTTGCTTAAAGCATAGCTTGTGGGTATTCGTAAAACAGCATGATTGAGGTTGTTCTAACCAGCACCAACAATATATGTTTGGTACAGACAACACAAAAACTTTGCTAAATAATTCTGACTCCATTGAACCCCACTTTTATATTGTAAAACTGGGGCTTACAGGGGTTAAACCTTATTTTTCTTATTTCTAATCTGAAATATAGATTGTGGGTACTCGTAAGAACCGCCTCATCGAGGCGGTTCTAACTGCTCACAATCTATATTTTGAGCAGAAATAATGAAAATATCACAATTTTTATCTTAAAGTTCTCTTTTTTTCGGCGATAAAGATTACAATGTATTTGTATAAGCGTGTTTTCGTTATGGCTGAGAAAAAAATGATTTCACAATATTTCACATCAAAAACAAAAAGAAATGTTTTGTTCTGAACCAATGAAAGCCACCATAATATCACATGGATAAGTCATCGCAATGAAAATTCAATGTTCAGTGCCCCATATTTTCGAAGCTAACAATTTTGCTCGTTAACGTAACGTTAAAACGTTTTTCTCTTAACCCTATTCCTGCTGATGCAGGATATACACTACATTTGTAAACAGTGTAAATCCTGACAAGATAGAAGCCATCCCAGCAGGCACATGACGTAATTGTGACGTCACATTAACGTCGGTTCAACGTTATGACGTTTATGCAACGTCACATCACCGTCGGTGCAACGTCGTGACGTTGCACCGACGTTGATTTGACGCTGCCCTAGCGACGTGTGCCTGCTGGGATCTGATCAGAATGTAGACTGTTTGCCATTCAGATTTTTGGTTTTGGTTTTACGGCCCTTTCAAGATTATTTCATCTATATCGAGTCGATCGTTTATCAGAGGTTGGCAAAAACCGGAGTACAGGGAAAAAAACCCACCTGACCTTCCGTTGCAGAACTTGGCGCCTCACTTGCGACCCGAACCACAGCGATAGACCTAATGATTAAGAGTCAGCGCTCTTACCCACTAGGACACGACGGCCCGCCATTCAGAATTTACACGAATAAATTGAATCATACATTTTGGTTGGCTGATAGTCACAAATTGGTGTAACGAGGTAGCAAGACAAATGTTAGTATGGCAAATCACTGTTACTTTTGTTTATGGAAAAATGTGCATAGCTTTTGAATATTTTGTATTCTAGCAAAATTGACTGCAGTGACTGTTTTGCAGAACAGTTGATACTTCGAGCCCAGGTGAGGTCGCATCACGAAAACACGCCTATATGATTTTGACCCACTTGAACCCTACTGTTATAACGTAAAACTTGGATATACAGAAGTATATTTCTGTTCTAAAGTATAGATTGTGGGTACTCGTTAGAATTGTCTTAATTAGGCGGTTCTAACATGTGCCCACAATCTATATTTTGAGCGGAATTTAGAAAAATATCACAATTTATCATCTTAAAATTTTCGTTTTTTCCGACGGTAAAATTTACATTGTATTTTTATAGGCGTGTGTTCGTGTTTAAGCGGGGCTTGTAAAACTGGACACTGATGTATACCGTGACCTAAAGTCACAAAAGGACAACACAATCACTTCAAAAATGATAAGTTTTCAAATAAATATTTGATGTTATTTTCTTATTTTTGCTTCAAACTTTAAAACTTTAAACATACATGCAGATTGTGGGTGCGCGTTAGAACCGCCTCGCTGGGGTTCTAATGGGTACACACAATCTATGTTTTAAGGCAACAAAAATAAAAAAAAAATAAGCATAACGTTGTAAACGCCAATTTTGTCTGTCTTACGATGTAAGTGGAGCCTTTCTCGGGCGCGTTAACAAGATAAATATTTGCAAGCTCGACTGTGATTTGCTCGTCTCGGCCTCGACCCCATCGAAGCAACAATAAATCTAAGTCTTGCTCATATATATTTTTTCGGTTCAATTTCTACAGCTGCCGATTTCTATTGCAGTCAGCCACCAAAATATGCATCCGCTGACGGAAAGTAGTCCGACTAGCGAAGACTTGGAAAAATGTGCATCCGCGCAGTTTGTTTTGAAGTTTTTTTTTAAAATATTCGTAAAACATCTAAAAATGTCAAACAAAATCGAAACTGTATGTATGACTCCGATAAAACTGCACAGAAGAAGCAAACGTTTAATTTTTAGCCTCCCGCCATGATTCTAGGTACGTGCCGTTATTAGATTTTCCGTGAAAGGGCACGTATATACGATACTGGTATCTGCGCTAAATCGAAGTGAAAAATGTGTTTTACCGAAATAAGAGAAAATTAATCAAATAGATTTAAAACATTTGCTTGATCTTTTTCAGTTCATCCAATGACTCCTACACCATTTATCTTTGAAATTCCCTGATTTTGAAACAGAAAGTACTATTAACATCAATGGTACGAAACCGTCGATGGCTCGCTTACCTTGGCTGATTCGAACTTGTTCCTTTCTTTCCCAGACTCCATACAACAAGTATTTAGGCATTACGAATACATTGAAAATTGTACCGCCAGAAAATGAAAAATTTCAAATAAAAACTTCTGATATCTTTCATAATTCTGCTCAAAACATAGGTTGTTGGTACTCGTTAGAACCGCCTCGGCGAGGCGGTTCTAACGAGTACCCACAATCTATGTCTTGGAGCAGAAATAAGAAACCTGAAGACTACAGTTTTAATATATAAAAGTGGGTTTGAGGGGAGCAAAATTATACAGGCGCATGTTCGTGGAATTTTATCATAATGTTTCTTGTGTGTACTCACCAGAATTCAAATGACAACACCTAGCATATTCATATTAGATGATAATAATAATAATAATAATAATAATAATAATAATAATAATAATAGCGATAAACAAATTAATAAATAAAAACATGATCATGATGATGATGATGATGATGATGATGATGATGTCTTTATACGAGTATTTATGATTTATTAGTAAAAGCAGCAAAGGGTCATTTACCTATATCTAATGTCTGGCCTCGGTAACTTAGTCGGAGGTGATCGGGAGGTTCGCTATCGGAGGGGCCAGCAACATTTTTTCGTGGAGATTGATCATGAATCTTTTCTAGGTCGTTCTCTTTCGTTCGTCGATTTAAGAAGGGCAATTGTCAGTTACTGACGAAAGAATTGCACTGTAATGGTAAACCGCTCGATAAAAACAAAATAGTGTTGGCTCCAAACAAGCTGTCAAAAAGCGAGTATTTATAGTTCCACATAATGTCAACTTGACCCATTTAGGGGAATGGGAACACCTAGCACATTTTCCCGCCATATTTCAAAGTGAGACAACTTCCGGGACTTTCTGTTCGCTTTTCTAATAGCCCTGTCCTACTGAAAAAGGGGTATACTCTTAAAGGAAAGAATTTGCTCCTCGGGAGCAAATTCTTTCCTTTAAGAGTTGACCCCAATTGACATGAGGGACAAAAATACTTTTGCAGGCGTTGCCTCCCGTTCCCATTCCCCTATTGAATTTGAAAACTTCGAACATTGTCAAGCAAAAAAACTATTAAGAAGTGCCTTTGCAGAAGGAAGTTTATTTGGTACATTTGCTTTTAGTCACCAAGAATTCCTTACGCTCTATTGTTTTTCTTCAGTATCGAATATCAGTATCTTGTGTCATCCCGTTTGCCATGAAGATTGAGAAAACTGCCCTGGGATATATTGTCTGAATCTTTTCCTTATGGTGGTCGATAATGGTTTAACCGTGACACATCCACCACTTGAAGAGCTATCAGAATCCCTGAATTAACACTTTATTTGATGGACTCTTGCTCTCATATCATTCTGGCATCTTATATATTCTGTGACTCGTATCAGACAGATCTATATAAGAGAAAGAGTGAAAGAGAGGCTTGCAATAGCCTGGTATTTGCTTGTAAATTATTCAAATAGCGGAGGAAATTAAACGTTTCTGTCATTAAGCTACTAGGAAAATTTATTTCATAGACGTAATGATAGCAGAGTAGCTGAAACTATACGTGCAGTATAAATGATGGCGTAATTAACGCGGATGGATACACCTAGATAATTTTCCCGCCATTTTTACAAGGGAGCTAACTTTTGTTTCTTGTCTCCCTTTGTTCAAAATCGAAAATGAGGGTCTACTCTTTAAGGAAAGAATATGCTCCTCAGTAACGAATTCTTTCCTTTAAGAGTAGACCCCAGTTGGTAAGGGGCACAAATTTTTTTTCGAAAGAGTTGTCTTCCCTGAAGAGGGTAATTACCCTTAAATCCGCGTTGATACATGAC
This sequence comes from Lucinisca nassula, assembly GCA_963580285.1. Classification (NCBI taxonomy): domain Eukaryota; kingdom Metazoa; phylum Mollusca; class Bivalvia; order Lucinida; family Lucinidae; genus Lucinisca; species Lucinisca nassula. Next base: position 100,815,237 of record OY757018.1, read on the forward strand.
GTCATTTTAAATGGGAGGTAACTTTGTAGAAAACTATCTCTCTAGCATCTGATTATTTCTTAACAGTAAATGGCAGTTGAACGTGAGGGTTTTGGTGGGAGTAGGTGACCCGCTCTTTCCTTTAAAAGGAAAGAAAAATGTATGGTTAGATTAATTTCCCTCGGAGGTGTATCCAATACCCTAAAATAAGTAAATTTTATTTCACAGAAATGTAATATTAGAACATTTTACCAGCTGAGTCTTAACTTTAAGTAAGATTACCTCCGCTGTGTTTCCTGTTGTTGAACAAACTTTCTTACACTGATGCCTCAGGTGGAATCGTCATATCAATAAGTTTGTTTTGGATTAAAAATGGAAAGTTCAGGAGTATTGTTTATTTATGGTAAGTTAACAATGGTAAGTCTTATAATACATGTGTTTTGTTTTTGAAAAGTCTATGGATCAATGGCACTTCGATATTCTGTTGGCAAATAATTGAATTTGAATGTGTTTTTCGTTATCTGAAAAGGTTATGCGTCTATCCCACAGGCACATAACGCTGGCTTTATGCTGAATTTCGACGTTAATTGAACAATGGGTGCCTGCTGGATACGGTAGAATGATATTTTGTCTGCACCCAAACCGTGGGTAAATGTTGATTGTTCTGAAAAGATTAACTTAAAAGTTATTTATCACATAACGTCGCTGTTATTTGATGGAAAAAATCTTATGACTACATGTGTGATAACACAATGGCGTTTTTACACGCCTATACAAATACATTGTAAAATTTACCGCCGAAAAACGAAAATCTTAAGATGAAAAATTGTGATATTTTTCTTATTTCTGCTCAAAATATAGATTGTGTGTACTCGTTAGAATCGCCTAACGAATACCCACAATCTATATTTTAGATTTCCTTATTTCTGCTCAAAATATAGACTGTGTGTACTCGTTAGAATCGCCTAACGAATACCCACAATCTATATTTTAGAGCAGAAATAAGAAAAATAAGGTATACCCCTGCAAACAACAGTTTTTCTATATAAAACTGGGGTTCTAGGGGGGGTCAAAATTATATAGGCGTGTTTTCATGACGACATCATTTCCGGCGTGTAACGACGTGAGTGAGTGAGTGTTTGAGTTTTACGTCCCACCAACAGCTAAGGTCATACGGGGACGGGACCTCGGTTTAAAGACTCATCCGAAAGTCTGGAGAAGCCCGGGATCGATCCTGCGATCCCAGGTTTACAAGGGTGTAACGACGTGACTCCGTCCGTGACAACGCAATGTTTTCTACCACAATTCGTCTTCAAGACTTCTTCTGCAATAAAATCCGAATTAAAATCATAAGAAGCATTTAGATAATCAGAATTTTACACTCGTGGTCATTTCATATGAAATTTATGAAACTCGCGACCGGCGAGTTTCATAAATTTCATATGAAATGACCACTCGGGTAAGATCCTCTATTTATCCTTTAACGTCGTTGACTTCAATGGATAATACCATGTCATAAAATGATGTGACATTACGTGTAATAACACAATGTTCTTGCACAAGTACCTATGCGCATGGCTGTTTGAAGCCATTGTCAAATGGAACGAAAGCCGTGCTCAAACAGCAAAAACCATGTTCAAATCATGACATTCGCGTGCTGTTTGAACATGGATTTTGAGCTTTTGATACCACAAGACGGGCCTTGCTTTGTTTACGTTACGTTGAGCGACGTAACGTTATCGCCCTGAACGTAGCGTTTTAGGGTTCTATGATGACGTCACTGCATGACAACGTCATTGTAAACAACATTCTGAACTGGCCGCCATTTTGGATTGCCTGTCGCATTTGAAGAGTTTATAAACCTATAGACCTACAGCTGAAGATAAGACAAGCACAAGAAGTTATCAGAATCAGTGCCAAGTATGAAGATGATCCTCTCAGGGAAGAATTTGATGAATGGATAGAGGGGGATAAGACTGTGGGCAGAAGAGCTACTATTTTTCATTTATTGATGTCTAGGTTTAGGGAATTAAAGGGAATGTTAGAGTTTGAGAACATTGAGAAGGAATTCAGATATACTAAGGAATTGATGGGGCTCATCAAAGAGACAGGAAGTGTACACAAAGAAGAGTTCACATTCTCCAAGGAAGAACAGAAAGAAAATATATTAGAGCTACTAAGCAATTGTGATAAAAATGATGTATTAATGTTCACAGATGGATCAGCATTAGGTAATCCCGGTCCGACTGGAGCTGGTGCTGTGGTCTACCTAGAGGGGTACTCAAGCACACCAGTTTTGATGAACAAGGGAGTCTCTCCTATAGGTAACAATTATATTGGAGAATTGGTAGGTATACAGATCGGGCTAGAATTCTTGGCTGATCTAGACTTCAAAGGCAGAGTAGTCCATATTCTGACCGATTGTCAACCAGCTATTAAGACTGCTTTCAGTACTGAAATGCCAACAGACAAGATTGAAACAGTTCTCAGTATCAAGGAGTGTTTAGCAAAGGTAAGGTATAGGGAGAATATTGTCAAAGTTCATTGGGTACCGGGACACAAAGATATTGAGGGGAATGAGTTGGCAGATCAACAGGCGAAGGCGGCAGCATCAGAAATGATTAAAAACAATGAGGAAAAACCGACCCTGGACAAGAAAGAAGCAGTACGGGAGTGTAAATCACAGGGAAAGGAAAAATGGGAAAGAAGATACAAGTGCTCAGACAAAGTGAACGTATTGCAGGAAATATTTGGGGAAGTGGGAAAAATGATCTGCCATGGAGATAGGGACAGAAGGACTTTTTCTGCAGTAAATCAGTTGCTGTGTGGACATTCAATCTTAAATGATCACCAGGCAAAGTTAAACAAAGATCTGTCAAGTTTGTGCGAAACATGCAACATGAAAGAGAATGTAGATCATTTTCTGTTCCACTGTCAGAGATTTAAATCAGAAAGGGATACTTTAGAGTATAGTGTTGAAGAGATTCTGGGCAGGGAGGAGGTGAAAATGGTAACAGACATTAACCTGAAAGTGTTGACAGGCATGATTGAAGACATTAGTAAGCAAGGAAGGAAGGAACTGACAGATGCACTGATGGAATTCATCAGGAGCACAAAAAGATTTTGAATTGCATTGTAATATATGTATCATGAGTTTTTCACATTGTGAAATGTACAAGTGACTTATTTAAGTACCAAGTGGCTATAGGCAGCGATAAAATGCCTTATAGATATACAACAACAACAACAAGAGTTTATATGGAATTTAAATGGAGCTTTTGGGCATTTTCGTCAAAACTTGCTATCGGAATCGTAAGTTATGCAAGAACAACGATCATCCATGGTTATTTCATTGCATTAACATTTGCCGGATCCCTCGGAAGATATTTTCAAACAGCTTCCTCGGGATCCGGCAAATGTTAATGCATGAAAAACCATGGTTGATCCCTATATTACTGGCGCGTAACGTCACGACGCCGTCAGTGACAAACCATTTTTTTCCTACTGAAGTTCTTCGACACTAAATTCCGGTTTAAAAACCGTTATATGATTAACAGAATCTTAAAATCGTTATCGTTTCATATGAAATCACCACTCGTGTAAGATACGCTATAAAGTTTACTTAATAAAACAAAGATAACCATTCCGAGAAATGAAGACCCCTCTAAACCCCACTTTATACAGGGAAAAGTGTGGTTTATGGAGCATACATTATCTATCTTTTGCTCGAAAACTTATATTGTGGGTACTCGTTAGAACCGCCTCATTGAGGCGGTTCTAACGAGCATCCACGATCTATGATAAAAGTAGAAATCTGAAAGATGTTGCAGTTTTTACCTAATATTTGTCATTTCTGACACCATGTTGGACGCCATTATTTCACATGGACACGTTTTCAAGCCTTAGTTGTAACTCTTCATGCGCCGAACTAAATAGAGGATATTTCCTTTTTCTTATACTGCAAATAAATTTGATTAGACAGCGCAAGGGCAATTATTTTCCAGATACCCCGTGAGCAAAAATATATTACCCTCTTGCGCTTGCGATATCCGCCATCTTGGATTTACTGCTTTATTTGTTTGTTTGATTTGAAGTTTAACGTCCCCGGCAACACTGTAAAGGTCATTTTGGAGACGTTGCTTCCAATTTTGTGGGACTTTTACCCGACTTTGAGATGAAATGACATCTACGTGTACTGCAGTTGATAAGAAATATGTATGTGCAAAAAAAAAAAAAATAAAAATAAAAAATAAAAAAAATCATGCCAGCCAGATAATAAATAAAAGCTTTTGATTGTTTTTTATTCGTTCGCTACTCTATTTCATTGTTTGTCCGATATAAAACTCTCATTCTAACATGACGTAAACATTTTCCAACTGAGCACAATGATCAACATATGATGCATAGTGCGTGCAGAAGAAAGAGTTTGATGGTTTCACATGGAAACACGTACTTCTGACGATGTCCGCTACAAAAGAATCCTTTGGAAAACATTGCAGAAATGTACAAGTTGTCGTCGGAAAGCTTTCCAGAATAAAAAATTCGTTATTTTGAGTCTTGGCTCGGGCAAATATCGCTCTCAGGCGGAGAATGTGATCCCATGTTTCCCGTCAAGACTAAAGAACGAGTGTAATACCTTTTGACTTGTTGCATATTGGTTTTGGGACAGATTTGCTCCCCGCCCCCTTCCTGTCCCCACCCATCGGGGCTTGAAGAAATAGATGGGCTGCATGGAGCTTCCACGCAGAGCTGAAACCGACCACAAACGAGTACTGGTAAACCGCTTAGAAGAACTAATCCTGCCCAGGTAAAGCGGTGTGAGTCGGACCGTCAATGCTTATAAACCCTATTGGTTTCATGGGCGACAGGGCTTGAGATGTCATTTCATCTCAATGTCTGGTAAAGGTCCCTCAAAATTGGAAGCAACGTCTCCAAAATAACCTATACAGTGTTGAATGGGACGTTAAACCTCAAATCAAACAAATCAATTGTCCCCCACCCCCGCCCCTTAAAAGGCGATAGAAAGGGTTCGTTGTGAAATGAAAGATCGTTTGTGGCTGAAATATGCACATGAAGATCGCGCTAGATTAGTTTTTGTCTGCTGAACTGAGGCTGCAATAATCTTGTCGAATTTTATAATTTTGTTTGTTTGTTTGTATTGAGGTTTAACGTCCCCGTCAAAGGTCATTTTGGAGACGTTTCCAATTTTGTGGGACTTTTACCCGACATTGAGATGAAATGACATCTCAAGCCCTGCCGCCAAATGAAACCAATAGGGTTTATAAGCATAGACGGTCCGAAGCATGTTGTAATAATTCTTGCAACACTTGCAATAATTATTATATACAAATCAGCTAAACACTTTATAGACTCCGTTCTGTTTTGTTTGCATATTCATGTATACACAGACACCACGCAAATGTTCAGGAAAGTGGTCCATTAAGCCCAATAGGAAATTTCATTTCCTGTAATCTTTCAGCCTGGCATAAGTCTTCATGTTCGACCTATCTCAAATAATGAAAAATAACCATTAAATGTCAATAAACAAGACAAAACTCATGGCAGATGCAAATTTATTTTTGTATAACGCCAGTGCTTCCGTTTCATGCGAAAACAATTCACATTATTTCTCTTTGTATGACAGAAGTTATTTCAACAAAATTTAACCCATTTGGTACTTTAAACTCCAAAACGGGTAATTGGCAAACAGTGCAGGCCCAGATCAGACGCCGCAGAACGCGGCGTCTGATCAGGGCCTACACTGTTTGCAAAAATTTTCAAATTTCGAAATGGACTCCTGTTATATATATTTTAGAAGAAAGATTCTATTTGGTACAAAATGGGTTAAAATAGTTCATTTGAAAATGGTTCCTTTCCCATTGGCGAGCGGTAAAGATTCTGGAGCGAAGGCTAACCATAACAACTACTGCTCGGAATACTGTAGAAATCTTAGACAAAGATTTTGTTTGTTAGATTTGAGGTTTGTCCCCGTCAACACTGTAAAGGTCATTTTGGAGACGTTGCTTCCAATTTTGTGGGACTTTTACCCGACATTGAGATGAAATGACATCTCAAGCCCTGTCGCCCAATGAAACCAATAGGATTTATAAGCACGGACGGTTCGACTCGCACCACTTTGCCTGGTCAGGCTTAGATCCTCTAAGCGGTTTACCAGTACTCGTGTGCGGGTCGGTTTCAGCTCCGCGTGGAAGCATCGTGCAGCCCATATATTTCTTCAAGCCCCGATGGACGGGGCCCTCGTAATACTGTAGTGCGGACATAGAAGAAGTCTTAGACAAAAACAACAACAACAAAACAACAAAATATGGCCATAAAGAGTATAACCGCGTATGCCCGTTTCAGAAGTCACTGTTGTCGTGTGTTATCAATTCCTTTTTCTCATGGACCGACTCATTTATTGGACTTTCAGCACTAAAGAGCAATTTCAGTGGCCCTCGTATACCGCACCGGATTCAAACGGAAGCGTATCCATTATTCCGCAAATATTTAATTTAGTTTGTATATATAATAGAGTGTCGTGTACATCTAATTCTTATTGACATTGAACATCTGTTCAGTATATACTATGATGTGGACAGAAATCTTGGTTCAGATGTTCACAGCCTCGTTTGCTTAACGAATGCGATAGTGGCCGAAACGTTAACTATTCTAGCAAGTACGATATCTTATACAGCTTTTGTTGTTGTTGTAGTTGTTGTTTTGTTTATTAGTATTGTTATTATTATTATCATAACTACTCATTGTTATTATTATTTTTTGATGATAAAATATGAGTGGTTTTTGCATTTATTTTCTGTTTTTATGCGCCAGACATAGATTGTGGTGCTCTTTAGAACCGCCTCTGTGTAAAATGTTTTAGCAGAAGTTCTAAGCATCACGAAAACATACCTATACAATTTTGACCCCCTTAATCCCATTTTTATATTGTAAAACGCGGGTTTAAAGGGTTATACATTATTTTTCTTATTTCTCTTCATGTTTTGAGCAGAAATATGAAATATATCACCGATAAAATTTTTTATTTGAAATGTTTATTTTTGGGCGAAAAAATGTCACCTCAATGCAGTCATTTCGTCAGGTCTGAGGTATTGACTCAATCATTTTTGCAGATAATAGCCTGAACAAATTTCACAGCAGATGGATGTTTTCTTGTAAATGTAAGATCATGAAAGCATATTTCTTCTATTCAGAATTCATCGTCGTAGTACTTTATTGCATTTTTCCTTAGTTTTTGGAAATGATATCTGAATCTACAGTACCACAATCTGTAAAACAGTATCAAAGATATGTAGCCAATAAGTGCCTTTTTGGCACTGCAACAGAGCAATTTCAAGTAAAATACCAAAACAGTATTGAAACTTAATCATTCCAAAAACTTGCCATTTCGAAAACACGCCTATACAAATACATTGTGAACATTTACCGCCGAAAAAACGAGAATTTTAAGAGGAAAAATTGTTATTTTCCTTATTTCTGCTAAAAAATAGATTGTGGGTATTCGTTAGATCCGCCTCATCGAGGCGGGTTCTAACGAGTACCCACAATCTATACGTCAAAGCAGAAATAAGAAAAATAAGGTTTACCCACCCCCACCCCGATAACCCAGTTTTTCTGTATAAAAGTGGGTTTCGAGTGGGTCAAAATTATATAGGCGTGTTTGCGTGAAGAATAAAATTGTGTAATCATCAAAGCGTATGTAGCCAACAATAACCAGATATAGTCACTTAGCAGTAAGCTCATTGTTTGATGATGAATCCTCTGCATCTTGCTACGAATTTGGTTGCCCTTCTTCAGTGCTTTTGGCTTTGACTAAATTAATGCTAGAAATAATTCATGCAATAAATATCCATTATTACAATCGCTGCATCACAGTTTCATTGCAATAGTTATTGTACTTATTTACAGGAATTAAATCCAAAAAAAAAAAAATAAAAAAAAAAAAAAATAAAAAAATAAATAAATAAAAAATAAAATAAACTTAAAGAAACCTGTGTAGCACCATAACACTTCTGCAAAGTCGGCTGATCTCTTTCCGTGACTTAGTCTTTGATACATTAGTTCGTCACCATAAACAAACACACTGCATTCTTGACGGGTCAGCTACTGGACAAAACAATGCTTATATAAATCTAATTCAATGAATGGTCTGCTGTGTCACCTACTTACCAATGTGTTAGCTGTTCAGAAGTCATGATAAGATGATGCCTTTTTCTTGGCTTCGAGGAAAACAGCTTCAAAAAGCTACTGTCTTTTATATATCTGTTTACTGTAGCTGGGACTGACCGACATATACCAGGCGATGTTCGCGTAAAAATAGTCCTGAAAGGAACGCATAATATTAAAAAATTACGAATAAATTATGTTGAAAAGTGTGTAAAACTACTTGCAAGACAATTTCAAGTAAAGTTATTTTTTAGATAGGAAACAACCGTCGTTCCAATGAAAAAGGCAACGATCAGGAACTGATACAATCTGATCCCAAATTCCCCCACCCGTCCCATAATATCATAAGGGAAAGAAGTCAAAACATGGCGTTACAACAGTAAACAAAATAAACAGCTGGTAAACCGAGTCAATAGCTCTTTCCCAAACATGAGGTGGTTGTCTGCTAAATTAGTTCCATTGCGTTCGAAGCTTGAATACGGTTTAGCTTGACAAAGGAGTACATGTCAGCAAATTTCACATGTACCTAATTTATTAGTGATACGATACCAAAAAAGGCGATGTCATTACAGTATAAGCAGAAATGAGGCTACATAGCTGACCTTTCAATGTATATACAGAATCAGAATCAGAATTGCTACTGGTCACTGATGTGTTAGGAGGCGAGGATTGTGGTCGCGTAAAATCGATTTAAGCCCCCCCCCCCCCCCCCCAGTGGAAATTCGTTTCACTGACCGTTCCAATGGGGTTCTTCTCTCGCGGTTTATTTTTGTTATGGTTTGTCTTTGAGTGTGTGTATAGCCTATATGTTTTTGTTTTGGCTAGCCAATTGGCCATTTGGTGGGAAAGTAACTGTCCGTTTGGCTTTCCGCTATTGGTGTTTCCATTAGGGTCTATTTATTTAATGTTTGTATTTCTTTCCCTTTGGTGTCTCTGATAGGAGGTGTGGGTTAATTGTATCGATTCCTGATCATTGCCTTCACTTTTCTGGAACAAAGATGAAGTCTAAAGTATGTTTATCACGAGCAAGGAAGCTAACCATTTTGTCCAAGCCATGATCATTCATTATGTCTAATAGTATTTGTCCTTCAGACTGACTCAGCATTGAGCCCGTCAGGCCAAATGATTTATCAGAAGATGAGGGCATTTCGAACATGAATTGATGGATATTTTGTACCTTTTCACTAGGACTTAATGCTAATCTCGAAACAACAAGAGTTCAAATATTTTGCGTCTTATACCATCGACATTTATGCTGCAAAATTTTAGGCCTTCAGCAAAACTTGGCTTAGTTGTGTCAAGAGTAGGAGATGTATCTCCTTTTCCCATTGATAGAGCTTCAAATCTGATTATGGATTAATATAAACTCTGGATGACATTTTGATGTAAATTTATGCCTTTCAGATTAACCGCTTCATTCCAATGTGGCTACCTCCATGAAAAAGAAATGTCTAAAACTTTTCTGGTTTTCAAAGCATGTAGCTTTTTGAAAGCAAGCTGTGTCCGAGTCGCTGGTATTAGTTGTGACAATTGATCTGCAGCTGTGTTAGGAACTTTTAAAACGTCTAGAAAGCGGTTTCATTTTTCCCAGTTAAAGTGAAAACAAGAGAAATGCATCTAGTTTCAAAGGCACAGGGCCGTTGCTAGTGCAAGAATAACCGTTTGTACCTCCAAACCTTCTGTTGCAATAGGCATTTAAAAATAAACAGGAAACTATTTTAGAAGAAACTATCATTCAAAGTAGTTGCCTATATTTTTCTTGTGCAAATGTACTGAGGGACCCGAGGTACTTCAAAAGGATTAGAGACACGTTGATTTAGGTGCCAATTAGCTTCAAATTAGGTTCAAAAAGCATAATACATCCCCCACCACACACACATACAACACCCACACATGTACGTTTTGCTTTCCAATTTGACATTTCGTCTTATACGACGTACGTGCGTATGGACATGCAATGCGCGCTAACATTCAATCCGTTAATTAACATATTCATGCGCAGTATCATTTTATCGTGATGGTAATTATCAATATGTCTAAACTGTCGTGACAAAACGGATAATTATATGTGCTAGCTCTTAAGAAAAGAACACATCGGCCTAGTGAACAGCGCAGCCTCGCCGGAACCTTTGCTGTTCACCCTCGCGCAGTCTCGCCCGAACCTTTGCTGTTCACGCACGCGCAGCCCCGCCGGAACCTTTGCTGTTCACGCATGCGCAGCCTCGCCCGAACCTTTGCTGTTCAGGCATGCGCAGCCTCGCCCGAACATTTGCTGTTCACGCACCCGCAGCCTCGCCCGAATCTTTGCTGTTCACGCATGCAGAACCTCGCCCGAACCTTTGCTGTTCACGCACGCGCAGCCTCGCCCGTACCTTCGCTGTACACGCATGCGCGTCCTCCCACGAACCTTTGCTGATCACGCACATAAGATGTCAACATTCAAGAAACTTCAAACAAAGACTCAATGGCACTGACTGCGCATGGCAGTGGCTGTGATCTCGGACGCTGCTAAGGGATAGTTTCTCGTAGGTCGGCATAGTTAAAGCATATAAAATACTTGAAAGTCTAAGAAACCAAGAAAACGAGTTTTTAACAAGTGACCTGTAATATATTCATTTCTATAAAGTTACCCAGAACGTTCCCCTAATTGTGGAGAGAATTTCCGTCACTCGCAGTACAAGCTCAGAAGGCGGTAAATCGGGGTTGTACTAACAACTATATTCTGGTAAGTTCCTTATCATATTCTTGACTTTGTAACATTTCGTTTTCTGTACCGATTTACTAAAATTAATGGCTGAGTGAGTGACATTCTTTCGTGGACATTGAGCACAAAATATTTTCTCCGGTTCCGCCGGTTGTCAAAGAAAGTGTAGTATAGTGCCTTTACATTTTAGCACGTCCGTGTGTCCAAATTATTTAGTTCATCAGTAAAGATGAGTTTCCACCAGTTTGGGAAAGAGCTGCTACATGTCACTCGGCTTGTCGCCTGTGATTTTGTTGGTTGTTAAGATGTGTTTGACCGTTTCTCACTTTGATGTTTGGGGTAGGCGTTGGGCTCTTTTTCGGTCAGTTCCTGAAGTATATCTACTCATTTAATTTATAAGGGTGCCCAACAGAATGACGGAAGGAGATACTAAACCATGCCAGCAGGTTCCGTGGGGTAGTTGTTAACCCATATATGCATAGCCGGCCCTTCTTTGGGACATTAGCAAACAGTGTATACGCAGATCAGATGCCGCAGAACGCGGCGTCTGATCTGGGTATACACTGTTTGCAGTACACGCATTTGTTTTACAACTTACTTCAAATAAAACAAACCTGACAGCCCTATAATTGGGAATGTACCACTCCAAACTTATTAGGTGGGAGATTCCAGTGTCATAATTATATGGGTTGAGCTACTCGCCTTTTAAACCAGGGGCCGTCTGTTTCTCCAGACTTTCAGACAAGTCTTTAAACCGAGGTCCCATCTTTGTATGACCTTAGTCGTTGGTGGGACTAAACTCTCTCTCTCACACACACACACGCAAGCGCACACATACACGCACACGCACACACACTTAACCATGCTTGGTCGTGGATGGAAACAACTGGGAAATGTAAATATCATTCGTTATAAGCTAGCAAAGTGGTAAGATGATTACTTGTTGCAATTTTCATATCATTAAGTTGTCATGCTGAACTTGGCAAAATGATACAAAAATGTAATTTTGTCTCAAATTAATCTCTTAAGGAAAAATAAATGCACTGTTTCAAAAAATGTGTCACCCTTATCCATATGGACATTGCTTTAACCCATTGTATGCGGGAAGTCCGAAAAGGGTTAGGGTTTAGGACTAGGGTTAGAATTAGGGTTAGGGTCAGGGGTTAGGGTAAGAGTTAGGATTAGGGTTATTGTTTGTTTTGTTTTGGAGATTAACGGCCCAGTCAACACATTAATAAGCCGGTCAGTTTACCTATCCACACTTTTCCTGGGCAGGCTTATACGTAATCCGTTAACCAGTACAGTGCACGTTATTTCGCCAGAAACTGACAAATGCCCTTCTTGACTCAGCAGAATGGAGAGTATGACCGTAGAAAAGATTTCATGATCAATCTCCACGAAAGAATGCTGCCGACCCCGGCAGGTAGCGAATCCGCGTCCTCCTGATCACCAGTCAGACGCGCATCCGACTGAGCTACCGAGGCCGGCTGTTAGGTTGTTTTATAAAAAGGGTTATCTGTAAAATCTTGCTTGGGCTCATGTACTGGGACATTGACATACAGTTCAGATCAAAATCAGACACCGCAGGTCACGGCGTATCAACAGCGGCTGCACTGTTTGCTTTAAGGGTAAAACGAATCAACCTTAGTCTCAGTTTAGGACGATTTCAGTCAACCCTACAGTGCCGTCAGTGATTCCCACCACGCGAACAAGTCCGTGAATAAAACACCCCCCCCCCCCTCTGAACCCCACTTTATATAGAGAGAACTGGGGTTTATAGGCGTATACATTATTTTTCTTATTTCTGCTCCAAGACATAGGTAGTGGGTAGTCGTTAGTACCGCCTGAACTCAATGAGGCGATTCTTACGAGCACCAACAACCTATGTTTGCAGTAAAATTAAGAAAATTATCATATATTTTCATTAGAAAAGTAGCCATTTTGGAGATGTGAAAAATGCACTATGTCGCACGGGCGTGTTATAATTGCGAATATAGCAAGGCTGCTCATCGAGTATAATCTTACAGAATAAACTCAAGGTCAAGGTCATCGGAGAACAAAATGTATATTGACATGACAGATGTGACATTCAAAAGATATCGTACCTTTAAATGAGTAAAAAGTTACACGATGGTAATGAATGGAGGTACTAAATCTGAGCGGGAATGAATACAACAGCATTTCACTACCATGCAGTTGGAAAAAACGGGAGACAAAGCGGATTATTAGCGAGAAAGTTGGCAAGAGACTTATTTCTTGTAGGAGTCATGTCAACAAGATGGCGCTTTGTTGAACGTGAAGCATAGTGAATTCTGTCATGACTTCAGAATGACTGTCATGACTTCAGAATGAGACTGTGGATATTTGTTAGAATCGCCTCGCCGAGGCGATTCTAACAAATGTCCACAACATTTGTTTCGGGAGAAAATCCTTTATTACCTATAATATATACTACCCCTTTTGAGGATTTTTTTATAGCGGCAAATTGTGACGGAACAAATACTGTCGTTATAGCGAGGGTCTCTGTATATAGCAAGGCTGCTCATCGAGTTAAATCTTACAAACAAAACAGGTCAAGGTCGTCGAAGAACAAAGATGTATCTTGACAGAATAGATATGACATTTCAAGTAAAAGATATACCTCAGGAGAAATACAGGAAAACACTCTTGAAATGTAACAGATCTTTCATAACACAACTATTGTATAATAGTTGTCATTCTTCATTTTATTCGATTGAACTGTTGTTCGCATGATAACAGAGGCTTACAGAACTTGATCTGTCAGGGGACTTCCTCTGCTTCCACGTGTAAAATGAACAAGTGGATTTTAGCGCTTCACTGAACTGCACAAAGCCAAACGATGTCTTAAGGCGTGTGACAAAAGAAGTCTGTCATTTAGGCGGTTACAACGTGATCACAATTTATGTGTTTTGTGTTTTTGTTTTTTTCAGCAAAAAAAAAGCATTTTTGTTTGTGTTGAGGTTTTACGTCCCCATCGACACTATTCATGTCATTTTGGAGACTTTGTTTCCGATTTTGTGGGACTTTAACGCGACATTAAGATGGAATGACATTTCAAGCCCTACCCATCAGGGAAACACGCCTATATAACTTTGACCCCCTTGAACCCCACTTTTATATAGTAAAACTGGGGTTTACAGGGGTAAACCATATTTTTTATTTCTGGTCTAAAATATAGATTGTGGGTACTCGTTAGAACCGCCTCGATGAGGCGGTTCTAACGAGTACCCACAATCTATATTTTGAGCAGAAATATGAAAAATATCCCAATTTTTTTCATCTTAAAATTTTCATTTTTTTTCGGCGATAAAGGTAACAATGTATTTGTATAGGCGTGTTTTTGTAATGCGCCCAAATAAACCGCTAGGGTTTAAGGAGCGTTCCGACACGCACCACTCTAACTGGCCATGCTTAGACCTTCTAAGCGCGGCCAGTTTCAGTTCTGCGCGGAAGCACCATGCAGCCCACTCTATTTCTCCCAGCCCCGATGTGCGGGGGCCAGCAAAAGCAAGGAAAATAACATATAATGTGCCCTTCTTTGCGTGATGTTTCCTACAAATGCAAATACAGTACAGTTTCACTGGCTCGAACACCGCTGGCTCATTAACCATGGCTTAGTTGAACCGTTTCTAGAGTCCCTAGGGAATTTCTCCGGCTGAAAAAAATTTTTTTTCCCCGGATAAAAATTGTGAGGGGTAATTTAGCGACATTTGTCTTCTTTTATTTTACAAATTTTATTGTCTTTACTCAGTACTCTTTAGAATCGCTTCAATGGAGCTACACGTACTCTAATGAGTACAACATTATCTACAGAGCACCGAAAATGTTTCCCACAATTATCCACATTATGTCTCCTAGAATGACACTACAAGGAACTCTTAACGGCTTGAACGTTGAACTACCCGTGTCGCGAATAAATTTTCATGGTCCATAATAAATCTGTCAGTAATAATAACAACAAAAATAATAATTCTGCTAATAATAACAACACCAACATTATTATTATCACTACTGTCCATTTTTATCAGCAATGTCCTCTGCTCTCAACAAGATGAAACTTAACCCTTCTCTTGTTGAATATTCAATTTAGCCAAACCCATTTCTGACTTTATACCAATCAGATTACTTGATGCAATTTATTCCTACAAATTCATAAAATGAATGTCAAACAGTGTGGATCCTGATCAGATGGCTTCTTCAGAAGCCATCTTATCTGGATCTACACTGTTTCCCAAGATAGGGGTTGTCTTGAACAGCAAGATAAGGGTTAATAATTCTCTCTGCGTAGAATGCCGCGCCGTCCTACTGAAGGTATCGCGAAGGTCTCTTCTGTAGCTCGAATAACGTTTGAGACCATGCACTTTTGTTCGAGATAGGGGTTGTTCGAACTAGGGACTGTTATTCTAAGTGCCAGTTCATAAAACATAAAAGGGCTGACTATAACTTCTATAAGATAAAGGTACCTTGGGTGTACACATTAGAATGGCTTTATTGTGGCGATTTAGTTGTGTTTTTCACGCGAAAAAAAAAAAAAAAAAAAAAAAATCAGAATATCCTTAATACAGTCGAACTTCAATGGCTCGAACACCTTTGGGACCTCGAAAATCTGCTCGAGACAGGAATAGTTCGAGTCACTGAGGGATACTGCCAGGAGGTATACGATATACATTTGGACATCTTTTCGGTGTTTTATAAAGACAATGTATGCTGTGCGTACTCATTAGAATCGCCTCAATCGCCTCATCGAGGCGATTCTAATGAGTACACATAGCATAAATTTGCAAGTAAAAAAGGCGAAAATCTCTTAAATTATCCCCACTATTTCTTATGTACAGGATTTCTCTAGGGGCTCAAACATGGGTTCGACTCAGCCATGGTGAACGAGCCATCGGTGTTCGAGCCATCGAAGTTCTACTGTATATAGATATCTCGAGCTGTAGGAAGAATACTCTAGGCATTCAAGGGCGAATTTCGGATTCATGCATGGTTCCTATGGGGTGTGAGATTATTCCACGCCTTGATAACCCTCAAATACTAAATTTCACACCCTGGGTAACTCTGTAGCACATGCAACATTTGCATGGGGCCGCGTCACAAAAAATCTACCGTCGTGGTTTGCGACCAGGTAAGCAACAAAACAGCCTGCCCGGCTATAAAATTAAAATTTTAGCTATAGAAACAAAAGGCCCTGTTCTATCTAAACAGCGAAACTAGAGCCATGGTACTGTCTAAACAGCGAACATAGAGGAGCAGATCAGACTGCGCGGATGCGCAGGCTGATCTGCACCTCTGTTGTTCGCAAATGGCCAATCAGAAAAAAGTCACATGACGTGGCTTATATGATTAGGCGGAATTGCGTTCCTATCAGATCCTAGTGCCTATGAAAAGTGACGCTGAATATACCCTTGGAGAATAATTTCCGGGAAATTTAGTGTTACACGTGGGAAATAAGTAAATAAACGCGCCATGAAGTGACACCTATTGTATAATTATCCATAGCTGCCACCTGATATGACAATTTCTCGCGCACAGGTTATTTATCGTCTACTCTTTGACGGACCATCAGTTGTTTCCCTTTAATAATTCATGCCTTTTTTTCTTTGGACATAACTGGGATGAACTAGCGAATCGGAAAAAGATTTGTTGCTTTTCGTACTGTCAAATCCTGTCGCTCAAATCTGTCTGTTAACCATTTTAACCAGGTGGACACATAGCAACAGATAATGATCGCATTTTGTGATAATTGAACGATAGTTTTGTTCAATTCTCCATAAAAACCTATGTTGTGGGTATTCATTAGAACCGCCTCGGTGACGCGGTTCTAATGAATACCCACAACATAGGTTTTCCGAGGCGGCTCTAATGAATACCCACAACATAGGTTTTCATTGAGAAATAAGGAAAACTACCATTCAGTAATCACAAAATACCAACCTTATATGTTGCTATGCCTAGGATAGGACCGTCCATGCTAATAAACCCTATTGGTTTCATTGGGCGACATGGCTTGAGATGTCATTTCATCTCAATGTCGGGTAAAAGTCCCACAAAATTCGAAGCAACGTCTCCAAAATGACCTTTAAAGTGTTGACGGGGACGTTAAACCTCAAACAAACAAACAAACAAACACACAAGATACAGACAGATGTGCAACCAGTGTAGATCCAGGCGAGACGGCTTATTGGGATCTATACCGTGTTTCATTCTGTTAATGATTGTGACTATATCCTCTATTTTCAAATTTAATGGACTTCCAAATTTAAAGATGGAAGAACGGGCCTCCGTGGTCAAGTGAGTGAGAGCATTAGGCCTCTCAAAACTGTTGTTCAAGCCACGCTAGGAGACATCATTTTCTGCAACGGAAGGTCAGGTGTTTTTTTTCGGGTACTCCGGTTTTCGCCCGCCTCGAATCAACGGTAGGCTCGAAATAAGTAAAAAACCTTGAAAGGGTCATAAAACCAAAATAAAAAAAAATGAAAGATTCCTTGATAAAAGGATCGTGTCATATAATGTATTTCGCGATCGTTTTATCTGGGTGGAAAGTATTGCAGTTACAATTTTTTCGCACACAGTATTTTTTTGTGTGTGTTTTTTTTTAAATTTTTTTGGCTTAAAAAACAAAGTCAAATTTCATTGTCTAAACCGGCACCATTATTTTGCCAATGCGCAAGTTAATACCCGTGGCGCATGTCGTATTGCGGCTGACCTTATAACTTATTTATTTCATTAGGTCTCGCAGATTAAAATTAATATTGCATACTTGATCGTCCAAAGATGCAGCCATATTTTTGGAGTTAGATTCACATAAAAAGATCTAGATCTATATCAACTTCTACAATGTTTAGTTAAATCTTGTTGTTGGTTTATTTCAATCATAAGGAAGCTAGTGTGGTTTCGTTTACCATCACGGAAACACGCCTATATAATGTTGACCCCATTGAACCCCACTTTTATATAGTGAAACTGGGGTTTGCAGGGGTAAACCTTATTTTTCTTATTTCTGCTCTAAAATATAGATTGTGGGTACCCACACGAGCACCCACAATCTATATTTTGAGCAGAAATAAGAAAAATATCACAATTTTTCATCATAAAATTTTCATTGTTTCGGCGATAAAGGTGGCAATGTATTTGTATAGGCGTGTTTGCGTAATGAGATCTATCAACTTCTACAATGTTTAGTTAAATCTTGTTGTTGATTTATTTCACTCATACGGAAGCTAATGTGGTTTCGTTCACAAAATTACATAACGATAACATATTTTTACGTGAACATTACGATAATAATTCCGTGTGCTAAAATGGCGTTTTGTTACCATTACGAAAACACGCCTATACAAATACATTGAAAATTCTACCGCCGAAAAAACGAAAATTTTAAGATGAAAAATTGTGATATTTCTCTTATTTCTGCTCTTAAATATAGATTGTGGTTACTCGTTAGATGAGGCGGTTCTAACGAGTAACCACAATCTATATTTAAGAGCAGAAATAAGAAAATTAAGGATTACCCCTGTAAACCCGAGTTTTACTATATATAAAAGTGGGGTTCAAGGGGGTCAAAATTATATAGGCGTGTTTTCGTGATGTCTTGATGAAGCATTTTTCAGATGATTTTTTATCAATCTTATTTTTAGTGCATTGTTACAGCATCAAATGAAATGGCATTACCAAATGAAATAATTCTTTCTTTTGATGGTGAGTTGCGTGCAAACGTAACATGAAATGAAATAGTATTTCATTTGACGTTGAGCGGCTGTTGAGCGACTTGCACACATAACATCAAATGAAAGAATCCTTCATTTAATGTTCACTTGCAAACAGATGTAACGTCAGATGAAATATCTATTTAAAAAAATCCCATTTTAAGTCTGTGGAAGCTGTAAGATGCCATGACAACCATAGTTGCCATCGAACCGCGACTATTTGTACAAATTTTAATCCCCCTTTAACATGAAGTTTGAAGAAATTTGGCCAAGGGGTTTCCGAGGAGAAGTCGAAAATGAGAAACATTAACGATGGACGGGCGGACGGTCGACGTAGCGACGGACGACAAACAACAGGCCATGTCATACCCTAATAACAAAAAAAAAACAAAAAAAAAAACACACACACACACACAAAAAAAAAAACAAGAATGGAAAGACAAGCAATAAATTACTGGTTGGCTTAAGTACACTTTACGGGATCCCAGATAAAGATAAGTTCGTTCGAAAGGGTTATTTCATTTGATTGCATGTTGTCTCTACATCAAATGAAATTATTCTTAACCTGAACAGTCATATCAAAAAAAAAAAAAAAAAAAAAAAAAAAATAGATATTTCATTTGATTTTACGTTTTTTTGCAAGTGAGCATCAAATGAAAGATTGATATTATGTTTGCAAGCCGCGCAACAGCCGCTCAACATCTCAACATCAAATGAACTATTCTTTCATTTGATGTTACGTTTGCACGTAGCTCAACATCAAATGCAAGATTATTTCATTTGATGGCGTTATTTCGTTTGATGTTGTAACAGTCCATACATAAATTGAGGGTGCTCGTTAGAACACCCTTATTCATTACGATAACACACACATGTGACATAGAGCATTCCAGCATGTCTACAAAACGATAATTCTTCTGATGAAAAATTGGTTATATTTTCCTTATTTATACTCCAAACATAGGTTGTGTGTGCTCGTTAGAACCGCCTCATTGAGGCGGTTCTAACGAGCACCCACAATCTATGGTTTTGAACAAAAATTAGGAAAATTATGTACACCTTGTAAAGTCCATTTTCCTGTGTATGAAGTGGGATAATTATATGGACTTGTTAACCTGATGATTCTGTGACATTTTCAAATGATTCTGTGACATTTTCAAATGATTCTGTGACATTTAAAAATGATTTTGTGACATTTTCAAATGATTCTGTGACATTTTCAAATGATTTTGTGACTTTTTCAAATGATTCTGTGACATTTTCAAATGATTCTGTGACATTTTCAAATGATTCTGTGACATTTTCAAATGATTTTGTGACATTTTCAAATGATTCTGTGACATTTTCAGAGCATTACGATAAGACACACGTATGCTTAAATTGCGTTCTTCCTATGTCTAGAACTAGCACTTTTCAGATGAAAATGTCCGATAGTTTAATTATTTCTAGTCCTAATATAGATTACTGGTGCTCGTTAGAATTGCCTCCATGAGGCGTGGCGGTTCTAACGAATACCCACAATCTATGCTTTTGAGCAAAAATAAAGAAAAATTGAATGCCGCGTAACTCCAACTTTTCTCTTTATTAAGTGGGTTTAGAGGGGGTTTCATTTCAACGACTTGTTACATAAACTAATGGGCTGAACGAATGTTTTTTTTTCATGTGAAAATTTAAGAGCATTCGCTTATTTTATACTCACACACTTCAGAATTGTCTTATTAGGGTGGCTCAAAACGGATACCTGCAACCTATGTTTCAGAACAAAATAAGAATAATAAAGTGGGCCTTTTCTCTATGTAAAGTGGGGTTTACCAGGTTAAAAAAGCAATATTTGCAAATGCGATTGTCTTTCTGGACCCACTGGTATAGATACATAAATAATGGAATCTTCCATTTATGATAATAGCTATTGACAGCTGCATTGTCAATTTCGGGTTAAGTCAGGTTTACTTTATTGTTTAAGTTCACAAACAATCCAATACTTCTAAGCAAACAGTGTAGACCCAGATCAGACGCCGCATTCTGCGGCGTCTGATCTGAGTCTATACTGTTTACCATTGCCCATTGATGGTAGACGCAAGGCATATGTGGGGTAATCAATATTTAAGTAGCAAGAGCCGCGCAAGGAACTTTTCCAATTGGCTTTGATTAAAACACCATTTCGCGCCCTTTAGCTACAACGTAGCACATATCCCAAAGATAGTTTTCTGGTATATTTCAGCGGAGCCATTGATTGGAAACAATGTGATCGAAAGAGTGACGAGTTGACAAGTCTTTGGGAATCAGCAGATTCGGGACTCATTTACATCGTTCGAATGTGCGATAGTTTGGAAATCTACAACTAGTGTCCAATTTTTTCTCCCGGAATTCCTATGTAGTTAATTGGAACTATATTGTCTTTTCTAATGGAATTCTTACATAAATCTTGAAAAAGAAAATCCACCACGTGTCGAGATGGTTGATTTGTGATTTTTTTTTCTGTGAGCAGATGTGCCAACGGATAAAATGATGGTGCTAAATACAGATTGTTGGTATTACTATTTAATTTCAGGTAAGCTTTGTAATATTCATTCTGCTCGATTTTGTTATCTAGAAACATACTTCAATCTGTGTATGCCATTCCAGATAATAGTTTACAGCACCCTGGTGTACCAACAGATAAACATCGGTGCTATATGTACACCACGTTTCATCAAGTCTATGAAATAAACATCCTTGTAAAACCAACTTTATACAGAAAAAAGTGGAGTTTGCTAAGGTTTACATTATTTTCTGATGTCTGTTCGAAAAAAATAGAATGTGGCTACTTGTTAGAACCGCCTCAAAGAGGCGGTTCTAACGAGCAACCACAATCTATGCTTCGAGCAGAAATATTAAAGTTATCCCAGAATTGCCTCAATAAAATTGTCACTTTTAGGGTGACGAGAGATCACATTATCTCACACGCGTATGTTATCCGATTGGACTCGTCGTGTTCTATTTAAATTTCAGGTCTTTCTTTGGCTTTTGTCTCCCTCGTTTAATTTGAAACATACTACAATTTGCGTATGTCATTCGGGGATGTTTGAAAATGGAACAGTTTGTAAAGAAGCATCATTTTGCGACAATGGCGCCACAGTAACTACGAAAGAAAGTTTTAGTTGTTCTTTATTAAATTTCAAACATTTGTGTTACATTCATAGCTGAAACCTTATTTTGTTCGCAAGGCGCCTCAAACGTGCGGCTGACATGTTTACGTGTTCTTAACATGTAACAGTGTGTTCTGAACATGTAACAGTTTCTTACGTATATTTAAATTATCTATATATATATATATAACATGAGCAACATTATTTTTAAACCATATTGTTATGATCCGTCATAAGTACGAATATGCGAAACAAGAAACACAAAAGGTAAATTTAGTAGACCATATGATTTTTATTGCTTCATTTATTTATTTTTTCTATTTTTACTCATTTATTTACCATTTTTGTTATGTCATGGTTAAAGTGATTTAGACTTTTTTGACAGTGTTATTATATAACGTTAACAAGTTCGTGAAATCAACACCCACGTAAACCCTACTTTATGTCAAGAAAATGGGGTTTGTACAGGCATTTGTTATTTCTGTATTTTTGCAAATAAAACACAACGACAACTTATACTCTGTATGTTCGAAGCAGAAATAAGAAAAAAAATCACAAATTATCAACAGAAAAATGTCAGTTTCTAGACAATGAAAGAGTGTACTGTTTCACTCGGTAGTGTTCACGTAATGCTGAGTTTTATACGTATAATATTTATTTATTTATTTATTTATTTATTTATTTGGTTTGCAAGTATATAAATACAATTAAGAGACGACAAATAAGAAATAATTAAGTAAACAGATCACGTGTTAATATATAATTAATCAAACAAACGATCGATCAAACAAACAAACACAAATAAATAAATAAATAAATAAATAAATAAATAAATAAATAAATTAATAAATAAATAAATGGATGACATAAATGGAAAAATGTCATATTTTCTTGAGATTTTAGTTAGTTATGCAATGCTTTAAAAGTAACAAAAATTTAAACCTTGATATCTCGGTCGCAAAAGCTGGAAGCAGCACGTGAACAAGTCAAGGTAATGCACCCCAGACCTACAACACACACACTTTATCGCACTGTGGTTAACGGGGGTATACATTATTTGTTTTTATTTCTTTTTATTCGTAGGTTGTGAATACTTGTTAGAACCGCCTCACCGAGCACCCACAACCTATGTTATGAGTTTAAATAAGAAAATTATCACACATTTTCATCGGAAAAATTGCCATTTTGGCATTACATTAACACACCCATGCGTCATAGTGCATTTTTACATCTCCAAAAGGGCCAATTTTCTGAAGAAAATTTGTAATATTATTCTTATTTATACTCCAAACATAGGTTTTGGGTGCTCGTTAGAACCGCCTCATTGAGGCGGTTCTAAAGAGTACCCACAGCCTATGTCTTGGAGCAGAAATAAGGAAAATAATGTTTACCCGTTTTCTCTATATAAAGTGGGGTTTAGGGGGGGGGGGGGGTCTTTATTTCACGGACTTGTTCACGTGATGGGGTATATGAAAGAATGGACTATGTCATACGTAATGGGTATTAAGCAGCTGCAATGCGAAATCCAAGAATTAACAGCAATGTTAGGTCGATTGTCTCTGAGAGTAGGCTTGGAAAAATGAACTTGAATGGAGACAGGTCTTATTCAAATTTTAGGAGTTGCCTTTTATACCCATTAACTTAACGAAAATGTAATTATAAATAAACCATGCATCTGTATCAATGCAATTATTTCTGGAACGTGCATACAATACAGACATTTGTCTGTCGCACTTTGAGAGCTATGTGGATATAATTTGTAAATGAAAATGTTTAATGTAACTTTTAACAAAATCAGTGTATTGCATGGAGTAGTTTTATTTAGATTATTATATACTTAGAGTGACAGTAAAACCTTGCCGCTTATGATCCACAAAGAGGGTTGACGCGTCGTTAAACACGAAATCATCATCATCATGACAGTATAACAGACTATTCAGGGTGTGTGGGAATGTGTGGCGGCGGTAAAACGTCTCCCTGCCCTACATCATAGTGTAGATTATATTTTCTTGTCCTTTGGGATCACTGATTCCATTGTGGAATTTTGAAAATATCTGAGGGTCACTGATGAGGCCTAATTGGCCGAAACTAGCTAGTCTTGCTTCCAAAGAATAACCCTTTTATAGAACATATTAAGGGGAATGGGAACACCTGGCAGATTTTTCCGCCATTTTTCAAAGGATGACAACTTTCGGACTTCCTGTTCGCTTTTCTATAAGCACTGTCCTACTGATACAGGGGTCTACTCTTAAAGGAAAGAATTCTTTCCTTTAAGAGTTGGCCCATATTGACATGGGAGACAAAATACTTTCGCAGGAGTTGCCTACCAATTCTGCTAATACGATTTCTAGAACATAACCATGCGACGTAATGTCTTCTTTTCTAACTCTACAAATAACATTTTGTGTGTGTGTGTTGGGGGGGGGGGGGGGCTTAAATAATTTCCTTATATAGACTATAGGTACTCGTTAGAACGAGGACCCATGCATAGTTGATGCTTCGAGAAAAATAAGGAAAATAAGGTACACCTTAAACCCCAGTTAAAACAGAGATGGTGTGGTTGTACTGTGGTACTAATGAGTCCGTTCAACTAACGATACTTTAACAACAAGGCCCAGAATTTTTGTATAGATATAATTTTACGCCTTCGAAACATCTACATGCATGCGCGTAAAGTCTGTCAGGAGAACATTTGCTTACTTAATTAGACGACAAAGCACACCAAAGCGAAACTATTTTTGTTCCGCAGCGAATTTACCCATCACAAAAACACACATATAATTCTGACCCCCTTGAACTCCAATTATATATAGTAAAACTGGGGTTATTTTTCTTTTTTCTACTCTGAAATATAATTTGTGGGTTCTCGGTTCTAACGTGTACCCATTATCTACATTTTCCTTTGCGTGTGTGTCGTGAGGGGGCGGGGGGGGGGGGGGGGGGGCGGGGAAAGATGAAAAGAAAAAAATATCACAATTTTTCATCTGAAAATGTTCGTTAGTTTTCGGCTGTAAAGTGAATAGGCGTGCTTTCATAATGGTTTAGACGAGAGCTTTTACTTCGAATTAAAATTTAGTTCGGCGTAAGTCACGTTAATAAGTCCGTGTAATGAACACCCCTCTAAATGGGCTGCATGATGCAAAGCGGTGCGAGTCGGACCGTCAATGCATATAAACCCTATTGGTTTTATTTATTATTTTTATTTATACAATATTTAAAGAGGAAACACAATTAGTTACATGAGCTAGTCTTCCTTGTGGTCCTCTTGAACACACTAATATAAAATACATGCATGCATACAAATATTTACATTAAAAGAGAAAATAAACGATAAAATAATTATAACAAAAGCATGAATAAAATGAGGGCACATAAAACACGCGTCATTTTTTTTGCTAACTTGTTAAAGTTTAAAAATATCAACATAGACAGACAAAACCTGTGTATACATATGCAGCGATAAGCAGTGATAAGATGCAGTTAAAACTGAGACTAAAAGTGGGGTACGTCTAAACTGCTGTTCTAAGACCACTTTTAAAAGCATGTATTGTATCACAGTTTTTAATCGATTGAGGTAGAGAGTTCCATAGTTTAGGAGCTGAGA
This sequence comes from Lucinisca nassula, assembly GCA_963580285.1. Lineage (NCBI taxonomy): Eukaryota > Metazoa > Mollusca > Bivalvia > Lucinida > Lucinidae > Lucinisca > Lucinisca nassula. Next base: position 100,840,563 of record OY757018.1, read on the forward strand.
ATCAAAATGCTTCATTATAGAGTGCTGTTCGTGATCTTGGAACATGTAGTATCCCGTTTTCGCTAGATCTCAAGTTCAAACGATGTGTTTGGGAGACGGGCTTTAACAGATTTGAAAGGTACTCAGGTGTCATATTATTAATAGCTTTATATGTTAGAACGGCTTTGTTATATTTCAATGGGCTTGAGATGTCTTTTCATCTCAATGTCGGGTAAAGTCCCACAAAATTGGAAGCATCGTATTGACGGGCAATTTAAACCTTAACGGCCCCCGCCCATAGGGGCTTTAAGAAATATATGGGCTGCATGATGCTTACACGCAGAGCTGAATCCGGCCCGCACACTAGTACTGGTAAACCGCTTAGAGGATCTCAGCCTGTCCAGGAACCGCGGTGCGAGGCGGACCGTCCATGATAATAAACCCTATTGGTTTCATTGGGCGACAGAGCTTGAGATGCCATTTCATCTCAGTGTCGGGTAAACGTCCCACAAAATTGGAAGCAACGTCTCCAAAATGACCTTTGCAGTGTTGACGGGGACGTTAAACCTCAAATCAACCAACCAACCAACGTTAAACCTTAAATCAAACAAACAAACAAAACAAGGGGTAAACATTATTTATCTTATTTCCGCGTCAAAACATAGATTGCAGGTACTCGTTAGAACCGCCTCATCCTCTAACGAGCATCTAAAATCTATGTTCGCAGTATAGATAAGAAAAATATCAAAGATTTTCATCAGAAAAGTAACCATTTTGGAAATGTGAGAAAATGGACTATGTCGCACTGGTGTGTTATGATAATGAGCCACGCATACTCAATCCTTATATACAGAGTATATCAAAGTCAAAGCACAGACACCACTGGTGGGTCAATTGTCTCGGAGTGTAAGTAAGTCAGAGTCAGTTATAAGACTTTATTTATAGAGGGTTACTCAGTTGGCATAGCCAATCTTCCCTGAGGCCCTCAAATAGGCTGGAACAAGAAAAGATATGACACAAAGTGCCATATCACGTGACTCGATTGTGATTGCATTATTCTACAGTAAAACTTCGATCGCTCGAACAGCGATGGCTCGTTTACCATGGCTTTGGCGAACCCGTTATTGAGCCCCAAGGGAAATCCTCTACATAAGAAATAGTGAGAGATAATTTAGGAGATTTTCGTCCTATATCTTGCAAATGTATGCTGTGTGTACTCATTAGAATCGCCTCCATGAGGCGATTCTAATGAGTACACACAGCATACATTTTCATTATAGAACATCGAAAAAATATCAAAAAGTATATATTGTATGCCTCCTGGCAGTAACCCCCAGTCGCTCGAACTACCCCTGTCTCGAACAGATTTTCAAGGTCCCAAAGGTTTTCGAGCCATTGAAGTTCGACTGTATTTCATTTCCCGTCCTTCAACGAGTCTTTTCTGTATGTATCTTCAGCCTTCTTTGAAATCAAGGGGCGAAAGAGTAACATGCCATGGATTTCGTGTATTCATGAGCGTTTTTCGTCCAGCAAGAAATATATTGCATAACTTTATTTGCAACTCGTAGAATTTGAATAAATATCTACAACTAGAACTATTCAAATTCACGGAATGAACATATAATTCACTTAATTCTTCTCACCAATTTTAACAACTATTCCCTTGCAACAAAAACCTTAAAGCATTTCAAGAACTTGTGTAAATGTAAGGAACTGTAATATTAGTGACTACTTAATAGGTTAGGCCAATGAATAGTTCGAGTCACGAAGGTGGTCCTGAACGAGGACTTACACCTTAACCCTTCTCTTACTGAATATTCAGTTTAGCCACACCCATTTCTGACTTTGAACCAATCAGATTACTTGATGTAATTTATTCCTACAAATTCATAAATTGAAAGTCAAACAGTTTAGATCCTGATCAGATGGCTTCTTCAGAAGCCATCTGATCTGGATCTGCACTGTTTCCAAAGATAGGGGTTGTCGTGAACAGCAAGATAAGAGTTAAATTCTTCTACTGTAAGGAAACAGTGTTAACTCTGATCAGACGCCACATTATTCTGTGGCGTCTGATCTCGGGCTTCACTGTTTGACAAACCCAAAATATGATTTCAGTCCAGATTCTATGGATATACCTGTTACGCAGCACTCTGACTTACAGGGATAAGAATGGCGCTGCTTTTTCTATAAATAACAGTTACCTGAATTTCCTGCAAATTAGTCATGTGGACATGAGCACTGGACAGCGTCCGTGCCTAGTAACTTCGAATCGACTGACAATCGACCCCCAAAATATGTTATATTATAATGTTATTAATCAAGTAATTTCGTATTGGCCCAGGTACAGGTTCGAGGTCTGCTGCATAGGCCCGAGGCCGAGGGCCAATGCTGCTGACCGAGGACCTGTAGCTGGGTCAATGCGAAATTACTTGATTAGTGACAAATTTATTAATTGACACAATTAAGAAAGCACAATTATTGATTTTTGACCTCACTTGACCTCAATTAATATTGGTTGACCTGGTGTTAATACAGATGACCTCCGATCAATACAGGATAGTCAATTAATAAAGTCATCTAAACAGTAAAGCTTGGCATATTACATCTCTGCTTTAATATCCTGTTGATATATGCCTAGTTTCCATAAAAGGAACCGTTGACAAACAGTGTAGATCCTGTTTGCTTAAAGTGAGGCATTTATATAGAACTCAGTTACCACATAAAGAACAAAACACTTTCATCCGTATAACTGGACATGGACTATCAGGCTGAAGATACCTTGTACTCATACACTGTTTTGTTGTTAAATCGGAGCAGAAAGTCTACTCACTGGCGATTTCTACGCAGATGGAGTGATCTGCACCAAATCGAGTGCAGTTCTGTCTAAACAGAACAGCACACATCAATGAATGTTTTCCCTTTTAGTAGAAACCTTTTTTTGGGGTGTAGATATGGTATTAGAGCCAGATAAATGTCAGATATGGTGTATCATTTGATGAAAATGTCAAACTGTGTTTATCAACCCCATGAGGCCATCTCTTTATTCCATAGCTCCAGATAAGGCGCTTTTTTCATCCGATAAGTAGTGATATTTTTTCTAATTTCTGCATGAGAACATATATTGTGGGTGCTCATAAGAAGCGCCTCGGCGAGGCGCTTCTTATGAGTACCACAAAATATGTTTTCATGCAGAAATAAGACAAATAATATTTTGGATACCCCCTCTTATCATGGGCTATGTTTATTCCATTTCATTTTGTGAATAGTGCAGCTGATCTTAAAACAGATAATTTTCGACATTTTTACTGTATCTGTTTTCCACCGGATATTGTTTTTGGTATGGATCTTGTTTGCAGTAGCGTCGACATCAGTGTCCAAGCTGACGAGTAGTGGTTTATTAGGCGCATCATAACTCTTTTGTTTACTTTTTCAGACCTTTTACAGAAAAAAAATCATTTGTGTATAGTTAACAATTAGGACGTATTACAGTTGCTCGAACGTGCCTAAATTAACACATTGACTCTAGTGACGTCGAATGGCCATTAACTGAGAGTCAGACTATGCTATTGTTGTCTCTAGTATGTATGACTGGACGATGACGACCTAAGTTTGTGCCTACGATATATCTTGAGAAGATGCAAGGAACCCTCCACTAACGGCCACCCCTATTTAACAGCCATCCGTCTTCCCCAGCCAAATATATTAAAGCAATTCACTAGGCATGTATATTTAACCTCTTTTGAGCGGCCACCTCTCTCCTCCAGCCAGCAGCCCCACTTAAAGGCATTTATTCTTGTAACAGTAGGACACACCGTGTGTTCATAATTGTTTTATTGCCCTCCTGTGATATACAGCCTAAAGCAGATCAAACGCGAACTTTAATAGTCTAGTTGAATCCCCTGACTGAGGCACTTAAGGGGAAATCAATAACGTACACTCTAGTCAACAGTTAGTAAACTATGGATTTTTCCCCAAGGAGGACCCATACCTGTTGAAGACAGAGGACTTCTCTTCATTCAGCACTGAGGGCTATAAATTACTATGTACTGAAATGATAGTCCTCAATAATCAAGAATAAATGCCTTTAATCAAGGGCGCTGACCCTTTATCACTAGGTCTCTCACCCATATGGTTCGAGCCTGGCTCGGGTCACGTTCTGCAACGGAAGGTCAGTTGTTTTTTATTTCCGGGTATTCCGATTTTCGTTTTACGATCGGTGATATACGATCGGCTCGAAATAAATGAAATAATTTTGAAAGGACCATAGAACCAAAACAAAACAAACAAAACAAAACAAAAAAAATCAATAACTGAATATTGGAAGTGGAAAATTTGAATATTTTCTTTTCTGTTGTGTGTATATATTGTAAAAATTCCGTTTTATCGTCAGTATCAATTATAAATACGTAAATGAGAAGAAACATAACACTCATCTAACACCTCTCCACCATTTTTTAAGAAAATAAAATGGTGGAGAGTTTTCAGATGAGTATACTCAATTAACACCAGGAGCGTTTCAGACCACATAGCATCTTTTATGTTTCCTTCTGCTGAACAGCCATCTCCTTTAAGCAGCAAGTTTTGGAGTGCTTAACAGCGGTTGCACTGCAGAAGGAATTTCCTCAGTCTTATATAACTGTATCATGGAACCATTACGAAAGCACACCTATTCAAATATTTATTTTTTGAGACCCCCGTCGTGTTTTTTTTTTTTTTTTTTTTTTTTTTTTTTTTCAATAAGCTTCTTTCGAACTGTCATGATACAGAAACAAGAATAAGCCATGTATCTCTATCTGTACTGAACATATATAATTATTAGGACCTTTATTTTTAAGCAAGCATTTTTCAGACCCTTAACACTTGAAATTTAATGCATTCTATGTAACTTTCATATAAAATCTTATATAATTATATCAAAGTTTCAGAGACTTAAATGTATGTAATGTTTTGCCTTTTAAAATGGGCAGTTATAATTTTCAGACCTTTACTCCACACACAGTTCAAACTTAAGCAATTGTTTGATTTGAGGTTTAACGTCCCCGTCAACACTGTAAAGGTCATTTTGGAGACGTTGCTTCCAATTTTGTGGGACTTTTACCCGACATTGAGATGAAATGACATCTCAAACCCTGCCGCCCAATGAAACCAATAGGGTTTATAAGCATGGCACCGCTTTGCCTGGGCAGGCTTAGATCCTCTAAGCGGTTTACCAGTACTCGTGTGCGGGTCGGTTTCAGCTCTGCGTGGAAGCATCATGCAGCACATAAATTTCTTCAAGCCCCGATAGGTGGGGGCTTCAAACTTAAGCAATAAACTGTTTTATTTATGTTAGTTTCTCACGCGCCCCAACTTTGCCAAACAGGGAAATATCGAAAAGCTTTCAACAATATAAAACACTAATATGTCCAAAGAACCATATATATTAAAGTTGAACACTTCAGTTTCTGCCAAACACAAGGCATCAAACCTTAATGGAGTCATAGCATGCCTTAACATTGGAACACTACAGAGTTATACCCTATACCACTGCAATCCACACGTTATTCTCCACTATGAATACACTGTGTTTTGGTCAGTCTGATCCTGGCTATTTTTTTTCAGTGACACAGAGGCCTTTCTGATAAATTATTTAATCTTCATCAGTGTGTCTAAACCCCAAACTTTTGAAACCGAAACGGATGATGGCCAAGACCCGGCAAACACAGCACATCCCTCTCCGAGCACACACCGACCCACGTAGCTCATGAGAAAGGTCAACTGGAGGCATCAGGCAAGAGACGCCTACCATGGACCTATAGGCGTCCCCACCGAGCCAACATCAGCAAACACGGCCCACACTCCACGGAAGTCCCGGGCATCAGGAAGGAGATGTCCAAAGTAGCGAGACTTGCAAAATTTATAATATTACATAAAATGGCAACCAAATCCGCTAAGATACATGCAATTGACAATACAACTTGAAAATTCGGCAATTTTCATCGGGTTTCCATTGCTTTCTATACAAATGATTCTGGTTTTTGCGTTGTCATGGCGCGTAAACGAACTCGGCAACCTATCTTTCTATTGCACATGTAAAGATGTATTCCAATGCAAAATTTAAAAAAGAGAGCTCATTTTTGTATACTTATTCTTGACCTTAATACTCGTATATCATAATTTTTGCTGATGGCTGAATTTTTTTCTCAACTAGTACATACTTTGATCAGACGTCACAGAACGCGGCGTTTGATGCTCTGCGGCGCCTGATCTGTTGCTCAGTGCTGCATTAGCTTGGTGTTCCCCATAAAACGGGTTAAATTACGTATACATGTTTTCTTTTATGAAGTTATGGCTACTGGCTCCAAGGTCCCGTCCAAGAATCTTGGGGTTTTGTCAAATTCCTGAAGGTTGAGATTTTTTGTGTTTAGGCAGTCTCATCGTCAGGGAATGTCCGCCACTCTGCCTCTAGGGTTAGGGAATCGGGGGATGATGGGTGCATAAACAAGAGGTTTATACTAAGATTCTATGATATTTCTCATTGCTATTATTATAAAAGAAATCCGGCTGCTGTGATAAATTTCAATGGTACCAGCACGATTACACATGTATCTGAGGTCGTTTCAGGCTGGGACTTTTCAGACACAAAACTATATGCACTATTAGATTTATTATCCATTTTGATTTGCTGCGACATTCTCTTCATTCAACTACAAAAAGTTTTCTTATTATCAGATCAAAAGATTTCGATTAACCTCTATGTTTTTGATGGCAAGAATGTACAGGAATCGTCTCAAAGCACTGTGGAGACAAGTAAATTATGACAACTTTGCTTCTGTGACCTCACAACGGTACAGCACATGATGTATATTTTAGCAAATATCTAAAGTGGTCATCACTGACAATTGGGTGGGTTCTTGATCTAGTTTGGTGGACCTTGTGATGGTGGATCCAATAATCATCATCATCATCATCATCATCATCATTCTTCTTGTTCTTTTATCTTCTTCTTCTTCATCATCTTCTTCGAACTTTAATAAAAAAGTGTGAAGTCTCACGGAGAAAATGAGGGGCATACAATCTATGTTTTGAACAAGAAAAAGGCATACCTTTAGGTTTGTAAAACCATTTTTCATTTTATAGAGTTCGAATACTGTTTGCAACACTAATTACCGAGATGGCAAATGTATAACACATAACAATTGAAACGCATGATGCACATAAATGAATTTGAAAACGGACGCCTTTTCTCCCTATCATTTTAAGCAATGCAGTTCCCGTTAACCCATTGGATGCGGGGAAAACCCTAAAGGGGTACTTTGGCAAAGAGTTTAGGTCCAGATCAGACGCCGCAGGACTCGGCGTTTGGTCTGGTCCTGCACTGTTTGCTGACAGAATGTTCCGTCAAAAATAGAAAAAAAAAAAAAAAAAAAAACAGGCCTGGCACCCCTTATATGACAAATGGACTTGTCCAACATGTAGCAATGGAAGAGTTCACTAGTATACGATGGGTTAAAATAACGATAGTCTTGGTATAAAAGAAACCAAATGTCTCAGCAATATCTACATTCCGTTGAAACTACGGAATAATAGTGATGAACCACGGTAAGTGGCAGTACCAGACCTCTCCTGGGCTTTCGTCTGAGGGCTTGGAACGAGTAAAATATACAAATAACACGTGCAACCGGCGATGTCTCGGATGAGATTGGACGTTCGCGCAGTCTGATCTGAGTCCACGCAGGTTATATTACTATTGTATGAATTCATGACTATTCACAGACCAAACAGTCACACTAAAAAGTATGTGAGCATGCGCAGTATGCCTTGAATCTTTGCTGGTCAGCAGTGACATGTTTATAGAATTTTGCCATTTTCTGGCTTAAGTGCTCTGATAAAATTTCGATAATTGTTCCAGTGACAATAGAAATCCATTCGGAAGAAAATCTCTGTTACAGATGACCGCTGTATGGAATTCAAGCAGATGGTGGTGCTTCTGATAAGAAGCTTGCAGAAGCACAGCCTGATTTAACCATTCTCTGGGCGAACTTCCCATAATGCAAATGTTCCTGAACGGTCGCTTGTGCGCTTGAGAAGTTTAAAACTGGATTTTCTTTATAAGTAGAGGGTCACTTTTCTGTGTCTGTATTGTGGTATCCGCCTTCGTGCAAGGTTATCTGGCCCCGATAGTGAGAGATTACTTTTAATGGAATCCGTGTTTTAGACCGATATCGAAAGCTTTTATTCTTTCTAAAAGGCTTCCGTAAACACACAACACAGATTGACAGGTTAAGGAAAATTCAGATCATTTGCAAAACAGCTGCAATCCGTATTCTAGCCAAAACATGATCACTTGTAGAAATGTGCACAACACTGAGCCCATTTTATACGAGGAGCCTCCTAGACAAGATACTTGCAAACAGTGTAGGCCATGATCAGACGCCGCAGATTGCGGCGTCTGATCATGTCCGTCACCGTTTGCAAAACGTTCAGCCATTTTGTATACATTTTCTTTCTTTTCTGAAAAATTGCTCAACCTAGCACTCTTAAACTTCAAAATGAAATCCTGCCATTAGATATAAGCATAAGGCGGAACATTCTGTTTTAGCAAAATAATACAACTTTTTATCCAATCAAACGTCGCGTTACATATGTACAAGTCCACAACATTTGTTTCTTGAAGTAACTGAGGGGAAAACGCCCTTATTAACATGTGATTCTACTCTTTATTGGGATTCTTTATAACAATATTTTATAACGGTTAAGCGTTGTCCGTTAAGATACCACTCCCGTGTTACACAGTACATTCTAAAATATCTCCAAAATGGTTACTTTCCTTGTGGAAATTTGTGATATTTTCCTTATTTATTCTCTAAATATAGGTTGTTGATGCTCGTTAGAGCCGCCTCAATGAGGCTTTTTAACAAGTTCCCACAACGTATGTCTTGGAGCATAAATAAAAAAAATAATGCATACCTTTGTAAACCCCATTTTTTCTATATAAAGTGGGGTTTGGATGGGTGTTCATTACAAAGGCTTATTAACATGATGCGTCCAAGTGATTATCACTGACCAGTAGTCTCCAAACTACACAGTCATCGGAGAACAGAGAGAGAGAGAGAGAGAGAGAGAGAGAGAGAGAGAGAGAGAGAGAGATAGAGAGAGAGAGAGAGCACTGTAAAGACAACTAAAATGGTCATTTTCAGTGATAATAAACCTTTGCGTTTGCTAGATCAGTTTTGACAACCTATGAGAAAAGGAACCATGTAATAATTATTCTGCGATTAATAATTCTTTAAATGCGCGTGCGCAGTCGACTTAACGGGCCAGACGCACGACCAAAGGCCTTCGTTACATTATGTGAGCAAAAAAGGCTTGGGCCAGAATGCCTAAGCGATAAGTACATGTAATAATTCCTCATGAGCCGGTTTGATTTTGAAAAGTACAGAGTGGTTTGTGTTGCTAAGTAACCGTTTTTCCCCCTTTAAGGTTAATCCTAATTCATTATCTTAATTTGAAATCCTGACAGAAAGACGTTCATTTTGAAGTTTTTTTTTCCAGATATTTGTAAGGTCAATGGATAGACTTTCAAAGGGGTAACCATCACAAAAACACGCCTATATAATTTAACCCCATGGAACCCCACTTTTATATGGTAAAATTGGGGTTTACAGGGGTAAACCTTATTTTTCTTATTTCTGCTCTTAAACCCCCCCCCCACAATCTATATTTTGAGCAGAAATAAGAAAAATATCACAATTTTTCGTCTTAAAATTTTCATTTTTTTCGACGATAAATGCATTTGAATAGGTGTGTTTTCGTAATGACTCGCATAATAGTTCTGTTTCTTTTATTGTCAGGAGTCTGTCCCTTACTAGAGCATTACGAAACACGCCAATTCAAATATATTGACAATTTAACAGCAACAAAAAAAAAAATGAAAAGTTTGAGATAAAAAAGGTCTGATATTTTTAAAATTTCTGTTTTTGAGCAGCAATAAGAAAAAATATGTATACCCCTGTAAACCCTTGTTTTGCTGTGTAAAGGCTAGAAATTATATAGGCGTGTTTTCGTGATGGGATCTCAGTTTACAAAAGTAATAGGACTTAACTCACTTGTAACCATGGGAAATATATTTGACGTGTATAATTTCCCCATGACACATTTCAGACCAGCAAATGACCTCCGCATACTTGACCGTCTTATTGAAATACGTGTAGTTATATGGATAATCCTTCTTGTACGCAGATTTCCTTTAATGTTGTATCTTGGTTCGACGGAAGATTCAAACACATCACATCAAGATGCTACTGCAAAGAGTAAACAAACGTACATGTATACAACTTCGTTTATGGTGCTTTTCTTTGGTATTTCTCTCCCTTCCGCTGATTCAAGAAGGACAGTTGTCAGTTTCTTGCGAAAGACTGGCCAACCGCATTTATATTAGCCTGCACAGAAAACGTGCGGTTCGGTTACCTAATCGGCCCGATATGACGTCAATTGTATTGACTGTGCCGTTAAATTTGAAACAAACCAACCAAACAAAAACAAAGCCTTAAGATTCTATTTTAAAAAGAGATAAATAGGTTTTAAAAGGGTATACAGGGGCACTCGTAATAACGACAGTATTTGTTCTCTCGCATTTGAAAATTCTAAAGAATATGTTGCGGTAAAGAATCCCAATCATTACGCAAACACGCCTATACAAATACATTGCCACCTTTATCGCCGAAAAAGTGAACATTTTATGATAAAATTGTGATATTTTTCTTATTACTGCTCAAAATATAGATTGTTGGCACTCGTTAGAACCGCCTCATCGAGGCGGTTCTAACGAGTATCCACAATCTATATTTTAGAGCAGCAATAAGAAAAATAAGGTATACCCCCCGGAAACCCCAGTTTCGCTATATAAAAGTGGGGTTCAAGTGGGTCAAACTTATATAGGCGTGTTTTCATGATGAAAGAGAAGTATAGTAGTCGCAGATAAGATTGATTAGGCGGAGCTAATATTTGTCAAATTCGCTGATTCTACCAGACCATTCGGTAGAGTACCTCTCGCATACTTTCTGCAAGCGGACAAAATAGCCATATACCAGAGCTTTGTTTGTGTTGCAATTGATTTCACACAATCGGGTGACTTGGTTTACCTTTTTATTAATAGAACATTCTAAATGCAGGTGCAAACGATAGTTCCGCCTAGTCAGTCTTATCTGCGACTACTATATCATACGCTTATACGGGCGTTTTCCCCTCAGTTACTCCAAGAAACAAATGCTGTGAACATTTTTAGAATCACCTCGCCAAGGCGATGCTAACAAATATTCACAATTCTTTTTTTTCTTGGAGTACGAGCGAATTTTGTCGTTGTATGAATTAGAGGTGTAAAGAGTTTTTTCCCCTTAATTCCACATTCTTGCTCAAACTACTGATTGTGGTTACTCATTAGGACCGCCCCGCCCACAATCCGTGTTTGCAGTAGAAGAAAAAAAGTCACATATATTCCACAGTACAGTCATGAAAGGAAACACGACACATTACTACATTAATCATATATTTTACTGTATATCACAAATGAAACACTTTTTGTCATTGGCTAGAAACTCATCACGTGCAAGTCGCTAATCTGCGGTAGATGCACAGAGGAACTTTAACATATGAATCGAATCGTTCCAAGTCCTGTCTAGTAGTGCCAGCTACGAACATAACCAGATTTTTTTACGGATAATCACGATTAATTTCTTGGAGTTATTGTCGTCACCTCGGGGTCTAGGTTGTTATCGTTTACAAAATAAACAAAACAAAAAAAAAAAAAAAAAAGAAACAACTTAACAATGGCTATTATTTCGAAAGTATTGACCTAGCCTCATGAAACATCATACACATATTGACCAACACAAGAGCTACATTCTGACCAAGGTCCATAAATGTATTATTGATTTGGGTTGAATTATCTCTCTCTTTCTATTTTTTTTCTTAAACACATGCTATCCTCTTATTGCACTACTATTTATAACAGAGCCTTCAAACCTCACATGGGCGTTTCTTGGGAAAATACTTGTCTATTGATACCAAACTTTTTGTAATGTAACCTTGACCTTTTAACTTTGACCTATTTATTTTTCTTTTAAAAACATTAACCAAAAACTTTAACATAGACCATATTTCCAAACGTATTTGGCCTGCCTTCATGAAGCATCATTCAAAAGAGGTAAATTCTATCTATGTACCATAACTCTATCATGCAATTTGACTGAACTATCATCCCTTTTCTCTCTGACTAACAAAAACTTTTTTTGTCACTCATTTTAACTACACTAATTGAATACAGACTTTAAACTTCATATGAATGTTCCTTGGGACAAGACCTTTCCATCAATACCCCAATATTTTTTACTGTGACATTGACCTTTGAATTTTGACCTATTTTTCTAAAATGTAACCAAGAACGTTTACCTTGGCCATATTTCCAGAAGCGTTTGCCCTGACCACATGGAACTTAACACAGATCTGTATGACCACAAGAGCTACATTCTTATTAAGTTTCATAACTCTATCAACAGTCTGACTGATTTATCTCCCTTTGTGACATACGAAAAAACCGCCCGTTTCAAGAAAACGTTTTGGTCTTTCATTTTAATACAACAAACAATACAGCTTTCAAAATTCATGTGTGTTTTTCCCTGCGGCTAGACCTTTCCATTTATAACAAACTGTTTGACCTGTGACCTTGACCTTTGAAATCTGACCTATTTTTCGAAACTTTAACAAAAAAAAAAAAAAAAAAAAAAATAACCTTGACCTTATTTACAAAAGTATTTTTACATGAAATGAAACTTTACACACATCTGTATTATCACAAGAGCTACATTCTGACCAAGTTCCATAACACTATCATGCAACTTGTCTAATTGTTTTCCCTTTGTGACATACGAAAAACTGATGAGAATGGCACCCGCTTGAGGTGCTCTTGTTTTTTATTCCTGATTGTCGCTCCGTTGAATTGCAGGAAACCAGCCTAACAACAACACGTCCTTCACCTTTCATTTGTCGTATGTCTGTGTGTATCGTTTTGTAATGGTTGTTTAATGCACTAAAAGCAATAGGAACCTAAGCTTCGGGCACTATCGATGTTTATGGACTGCCCTCGGGCCCATTACGTTAACACGCCTATACAATTACATTGCCACCTTTATCGCCGAAAGAATGAAAATTTTAAGACGAAAAATTGTTATTTGTTACTTATTTCTGCTCAAAATATAGACTGTGGGTACCCGTTAGAACCGCCTCGACGAGGCGGTTCTAACGAGTACCCACAATCTATATTTTAGAGCAGAAATAAGAAAAGTAAGGTTTACCCCTGTAAACCCCATTTTTACTATATAAAAGTTGGAGGGGGTCAGAATTATATGGGCATGTTTTCGTGCTGTGGCCCGCGGGTTGATATGGCTATTGCCTGTGGCTCGGACCATATCAACCCGACGGCCCAGGCCCTGGTCCGAGGGCGGTCCGGTAAACATTGACAGTTCCCTCAGCTTAGGTTACTCATGCTTAAATAGAAAATGGTCTATTTCGAAAATGTAAGTACTTATATTTTTCCCTAGAGCTAACTTAATCACTTGACTACTCAGTTATTTATGACTAATACAGTTTGGAAAATGCAGATGTTTCGAGCCATTAACACTATAAAATAACTAGAGACTTACATTATACAGCACTCAATGTCTAGCCATCCTATAAATGGTTAAAGGGACTAAGTTCGCTGTCAAATCTCTTTAATTCCAAATATACAATATGCAAGTACATTCAAGTGAAAAGGAAACGCTGCATTTAAAAATGTCTGTGTACACGCGTGCGCGCATGCGCGCATGCGCGCATGTGTGTGTGTTTCGCCTGGAGTTTAACGGCCCATCAAATGCTATTTTACGCCATGTCGAGCCGTTCTGTTTGCCCAGCCGCTTTTCCTGGGCAGGCTTATACATAAGCGGTTAACCAGTATCACCAGAAACCGTCAACTGCCCTTCTTCAGCAAGCAGAAGGAGATGATTTCCGTATAAAATATGTCCGTGATCACGGATCGTTCAACACGAAAGAACGTTGCAGGATCTAGCGGAGATCGAATCTCCTGACACTCATCACGAAAACACGCCTATCCATTGAAACAATTATTTCCAAAATCAATTTTTCAGATAAAAAAAATCTGATATTTCATATTTCTGCTAAATTTATAGATTGTGGGTACCCATCAGAACCGCTACAGCGAGACGGAGCTAACGCGTACCCAAAATATATGTTTTTGAGCAGAAATAAGAAAAAATGTATACCGTTGTAAACCCTAGTTTTACTGTATAAAAGTGGTGTTTAAGGGATTCAAAATTATATAGGAGTGTTTTCGTGATACTAGCGGATCCGATGGGATAGCGTTTGAAATGCATCGCATGAATAATATACATGTATATCGTCAGGTTACGACGGTATAACAGGTACGTATGAAAGTCAATGCGATAACAAATCCGTGTGGCACAGAGTATTTTTTCATATATCCAAAATAGTTATTTTCTGATGAAAATTTGTGATTTTTTTCTTATTTATACTCCAAATATGGGTTGCGGGTTCTCGTTAGCGGTTCAAACGAGTACCCACAACCTATGTTTTGAAGGAGAAATGGGCAAAATAATGAATACCCCACGTAAACCGAAGGTTTCTCTATATTAAGTATTGGTTTAGAGGGGTGTTCATTTCACGGACCGTAAAAAACAACAACAACAACACACAAAAAAAAAAAAAAAAAAAAAAAAAAAAACGACGATTTTACCTCCCTAAATGGCAATCTTTAAAACAATTATCCCCTATTGCATTTATTCGGTTGTTTTATTAAAATCCTACTGTTTTGCTCAAAGCAGCCGGCTCTGTGAGCTGCGTAAAACCAAACGCCACCCAATTGAAAGTGACGTTACATCATGACGTCAGTATATCGCAGGATTTATACTGTCGCAAATATTTGACGTTATCCAATCAAACGTCGCGTTACATACGCAAGTGCATTAGACTAAGATTTCAAGTTTTATTATCGACTGTAACTCATACCTGAGTACGGTGGTATATTTAGGACATTCAGTAATATTTTTTCAACAATATTATATCGAGCGCTCGACATAATATCTCGAGAGCTCGACATAATATCTCGAGCGCTCGATATAATATCTCGAGCGCTCGACATAATATCTCGAGCGCTCGACATAATATCTTGAGCTCTCAACATAGTATATCGAGAGCTCAACATATTATTTTGAGCACTCATGATATTATGTCGAGCGCTCAAGATAATATGTTGAGCACTCGAGATATTATGTCGAGCGCTCGAGATATTATGTCGTGCGCTCGAGATATTATATTGAGAGCTCGCGATATTATGTTGAGTGCTCAAGATTTTTATGTCGAGCGCTCGAGATATTATGTCGTGCACTCGAGATATTATATTGAGAGCTCGCGATATTATGTTGAGTGCTCAATATATTATGTCGAGCGCTCGAGATATTATGTCGTGCGCTCGACATAATATCATGAGTGCTCAACATAATATCTCGAGCGCACGACATAATATGTTGAAAGCTCGAGATGATATGTTGAGCACTCGAGATATTATGTCGTTCACTCGAGATACTATGCCGAGCACTCGATATATTTTGTTGAGCGATCAACATATTATCTTGAGCGTTCGACATATTATGTCGTGCGCACGAGATAGTTTGTCGAGCTCTCAGTTTAATATGTTGATCGCACAACATAATATGTTGAGCGCTCAAGATAATATTGCGAGCGCTCAAAATCCTGGTTTGATCCCTCAAGATAATAAACCGAGCACTCGGAATAATATTTCGAGACTTTCAGGCATTTTCGCGCCCATTTTGCATTTGTGGTGTGGTCGGGGTGACTGACCAATCAGTTGACATACTGCATGTACCACCGATTCAATTAGGGCAGCAGTCGAAGGCTGGCAGAAAGATGGACGCTTAGTACTGGTGAACGGCTAGGAAGCTTATCCAGGAAAGGTGTGGGTCACCGAACGTCTGCAAAATGACCTAAAATGTGCCGACAGGGGCGTAAAACCTCATAAAAACAAGAGGCTCAATGAGCCTGATCCGCTCACCTGAGAATCCAAAGGGCAAATAAATTTTTATCTGAATGATCGGATTACACTCTTAATCGAAGTTGACTGAAATTTTATGCATGTCCTGGTTGTCCACAAGATCAAAGCCGATCTGAAAAAATGGAAGTCGCTGTCATGATAACAACATTTTCTCCAAGTTAAGAATAATTCCTGAGTAAACAACCTGATTCATTCCAAAAGCAACCATGACCGAGATTTTATGCCTGTCCTCTTTACCTACAAGAATGAAGCTGATCCGATAAAAACTGAAGCCGCTACGGTGATGACAACATTTTGCCTGTACTACATAACTGTTCAAGGACAGATAACTCCTAACGGAATGATCCGATTCTGCTCATAATTGAACTCGACCAAGATTTATTGCCTCTACTGGTTACCGGCAAGATTGAAGCTGATCTCAAAACAATTAAAGACCCTATCGCGATGACAAGATTGTCCCCATGTTATCTCTATGGTAAAATTTTCTGACGCTCTGAACGTAACTCCGGAGCGAACAATCCGATTCAGCGCAAAATCAAACTTGACCAAGATTATATGCCTGTCATCGTTATCTGCAAGAATGAAAACGATCTGAAAAAAATGAAGCTGCTAGAGTGATGACAACATTTTGCCCAAACTAAGAAAATACTCAAGGGCAGATAACTCCTAATGGAATGATCCGATTCTGCTCATAATCGAACTTGGCCGAGATTTCTTGCCTCTGGTG
Organism: Lucinisca nassula; assembly: GCA_963580285.1. Taxonomy (NCBI): domain Eukaryota; kingdom Metazoa; phylum Mollusca; class Bivalvia; order Lucinida; family Lucinidae; genus Lucinisca; species Lucinisca nassula. Next base: position 100,857,392 of record OY757018.1, read on the forward strand.
GTTAACTGCAAGATTGAAGCCAATCTGAAAAAAATTGAAGTGGCTATCGTGATGAAAACATTTCCCCCATTTTAAGTCTATGGCCAAATTTTCTAACGCTCAAGGGCATGTAACTCAGAAGTGGACAATCCAATTCAGCACAAAATCGAACTTGGTCGAGATTTAATGCCTGTCCTCATTATCTGCAAGAATGAAGGCGATCTGAAAAAAAAAATTGAAACAGCTAGAGTGATGACAAGATTTTGCCCATACTAAGAAAACGCTCAAGGGCAGATACATGTAACTCCTAACAGAATGATCAGATTCTGCTCATAATCGAACTTTACTGAGATTTCTTGCCTCTGGTGATTATCTGCAAGATTGAAGCCAATCTGAAAAAGTGAAGTCGCTATCGTAATGACCAGATTTCCCCCATGTTAAGTCTATGGCCAAATTTTCTAACGCTCAAGGGCACGTAACTCCGAAGTGGACAATCCGATTCAGCCCAAAATCGAACTTGGTCGAGATTTTATGTCTGTCCTCGTTATATGCAAGAATGAAGGCGATCCGAAAAAAATTGAAGCCGCTAGAGTGATGACAAGATTTTTCCCATGTTAAGTCAATGGGAGCTATCTGTTGCCATGGCAACCAGAGTTCCAATCCGATCAGTCCGAAAACATTATGCAGCCTTTCCCCCTGCCCAATGATGCTTCACATGAAATTTGATCAAGATCGGCGTACTGGCTGCAGAGATATACTTCGTTGAAAGTGTAAACGACGGACGACGACGAAGCCAGGCCCTACTAATACCTCACTTGAGCCTTCGGCTCAGGTGAACTTATGAGATAAATATGACATTTCAAGCTCCATAGGCTCAATAGTGAGCTAAATGGGAGGCCCGAGTTTGCCTGTTATCTGTGTGTTGTGTGTCTGTCAACATTTTCAAACATATTCTCCTCTGGAACCACCTCTGGGCCGATTGAAGTCAAATTTTCATGTGGAGCCTCGATGTGATGGGGGAACAAAAGTTTGCTAATGGGGACCAGGTCATATGACCAAGAAGGCCGACATGCTCACATATTTTGTGAAAAAAAAAATTCATCTCAGCCGATTTCCATGAAACTTTGTATTTAGCACCTGAGATGCGGGCCAATCATTAATTGCTAAAATGGTGACCCTGGCATGGCCTTGACCTATTTTATGCAAAGTCAAATTTTATCACATAGCCATTTGTATGGGGAAAAGTCACGGAAAATTCATTATATTTTACAAACGGTTCGGAATACCACCCCTTAACTATATATATTCTTGCTCCTTATGATAAGGGGCATTTAGCCGGCGGCCATTTCTGGTCCAGGTAACATTACCAAGCCACCATGCCCATATATGGTAAATGCTTGATATCTCGGAAATCGTCCAGATCTCCAACCATAAACTATATAATTTTTATATTCTTGTTCCTTATGATAAGGGGCATTTAGTTGGAGGACCATTTTTAGTCCATGTCACATGACCAAGTTGGCTACCATGCCTGTATATGGTTAAATGCTTAATATCTCGGAAACCCTCCAGCTCTCCACCCATAAACCATATATATTCGTGTGCCTTGTAATCAGGAGCATTTAGAGACATAGATCTTGGACCCCAGGGTGTACCCCGGGGACTTGTCCCCCTTTATTTCAAAGATTGTTTCTTCTACTTCTTTCATCTTCTTCTTCCGTCTTCTAATTCTTCCTTCTTGTTCGTCTTGTTCTTCTTCTCTTCTTCTTCTTCTTCTTCTTCTTCTTCTTCTTCTTCTGGTGAGCAATTCAAGACCAGTTGTCCTCTGGTTTTGTTGTTGGGGCCGGAAAGCAATCTGCTGGCAAGCTCCTATGGGCGGGGACAGTGTGCGCTTGTAGACCCCCCCCCCTCCTTCTTTATAAAGAGGCATACCAGTAAAATAAGTTTGATGCAGATTAACTCATTTTTAGCCCACCTGAGCCACTGGCTCATTGGTGAGCTTATAGGGTCTTCATGCTATGTGTGTGTTGTGTTTTGTTATGTGTTAACATTTTCAAACATCTTCTCTTCTTGAACCACTGGGCCGATTGAGGCAAAATTTCATGTGGGCCTCAGTGGGATAGGGGAAGGAAAGTTTTTTTGCTGGGTCCAGGATACATAACAAAGATGGCCGCCATGCCTATATATGGTAAAACCCCTTAAAAATCTTTTTCTCTGGAACCGCTGGGCCGATTTCCACGAAACTTGGTATGTAGCCTCGGGGCTCAGCTCGGGTGTTCCTCCTTGAGCATGCCCCACCCCTTCTTTTTTATGAAATGTGTAATATCTTGGAAGCAGTTCAGATTGTCCTCCCTGTTTTTTGTTTGTTGTTCCACTTGTTGTTGTTGTTGTTCCAACAACAGCAGCAGCAGCGCCAATGGGGGCTGGGAGCCTCGGATGCCTCGAATTTGTCCTAGAACTGGGACCCGCCAGGGGGGTGGGGCGGGCCCCATCACATCTGCCCCAAAAAGTTGTGCCAGAACCTACATTGTGTATACTACTAGCCGGTAGCTGTCAGAAAGATGGACACTTAGTACTGGTGAGCGGCTAGGAAGTTGTGGTTAGGGGCACCGACCATGTTCAAAATGACCAAAAATGTGTTGACGGGTACCTTAAATCTAAACAACAACAACAACAACAAAAATGAATGTCATTCATTTACGCATAGCGTCCTTTTAGTGGAACAAAGGCAAGCGACGCAGACGCAGATGAGACTGCACTTATTTACGTATGATTTTGTTTAATTGCTTGAAAGATACTCAGGTGCAGCAGTGGGTTTTGAAATAATGGAACATCTGGTGTGAAGCAGGCCCATGTAAATTTGGGAGTGGCTGGTTGGGCGAGAAAACTACACTGAATGGTCCTGAATACATAAGGCTACATCAAGTAATGGGCCTTTTTCTCCTTATAATAAACTGTCTTTATCTCCACGCATTTATACATTCAATTATATTTAAATATTCATCTAGTGCTCAACATAACATTTCGAGTGCTCAACATAATATGTCGAGCGCTCGACATAATATCTTGAGCACTCAACATAATATATTGAGCTCTCAATATAATATCTCGAGCGCACGACATAATATCTCGAGCGCTCGACATAATATCTTGAGCGCTCGACATAATATCTTGATCTCTCAATATAATATCTCGAGTGCACGACATAATATCTTGAGCGCTCGACATAATATCTCGAGCGCTCGATATAATATCTCGAGCGCTCGACATAATATCTTGAGCTCTCAATATAATATCTCGAGCGCACGACATAATATCTTGAGCGCTCAACATAATATCTCGAGCGCTCGACATAATATCGCGAACTCTCAATATATGATCTGGAGTGCACGACATAATATCTCGAGCGCTCGACATAATATCTTGAGCACTCAATATAATATCGCAAGCTCTCAATATAATATCTCGAGCGCACGCCAAAATATCTCGAGCGCTCGACATAATATCTTGAGCGCTCGACATAATATCCGAAGCGATCAACAAAATATATCGAGTGCTCGACATAATATCTCGAGTGAACGACATAATATCTCGAGTGCTCAACATATTATCTCGAGCTTTCAACATATTATGTCGTGCGCTCGAGATATTATGTTGAGCACTCATGATATTATCTCGAGCGCTCGACATAATATCTCGAGCTCTCAATATAATATCTCGAGCGCACAACATAATATCTTGAGCGCTCAACATAGTATCGCGAGCTCTCAATATAATATCTCGAGTGCTCAAAATATTATCTCGGGCGCTCGACATAATATCTCGAGTGCTTGACATAATATGTTGAGCACTCGAGATATTATGTCGAGCGCTCGAGATATTATGTTGAGCGCTCGAGGTATTATGTTGAGCGCTCAAGATATTATGTCGTGCGCTCGAGATATTATATTGAGAGCTCAAGATATTATGTCGAGCGCTCGAGATATTATGTCGAGCGCTCGAGATATTATGTCTTGAGCTCTCAATATAATATCTCGAGCGCTCGAGATATTATATTGAGAGCTCAAGATATTATGTTGAGCACTCATGATATTATCTCGAGCGCTCGACATAATATCTCGAGCGCTCGACATTATATCTTGAGCTCTCAATATAATATCTCGAGCGCACAACATAATATCTTGAGCGCTCAACATAATATCGCGAGCTCTCAATATAATATCTCGAGCGCACGACATAATATCTCGAGTGCTCAACATATTATGTCGAGTGCTCAACATATTATCTCGGGCGTTCGACATAATATCTCGAGTGCTTGACATAATATGTTGAGCACTCGAGATATTATGTCGTGCGCTCGAGATATCATATTGAGAGCTCAAGATATTATGTCGTGCGCCCGAGATATTATATTGAGAGCTCAAGATATTATGTCGAGCGCTCAAGATATTATGTCGAGCGCTCGAGATATTATGTCGAGCGCTCGAGATATTATGTCGAGCGCTCGATATAATATTGTTGAAAAAATATTACTGAATGTCCTAAATATACCACCGTACCTGAGCATTAGACAAAACTTTCAACAATGACAAAACAAACATCTGAAGAAAGCTGCACACTTGTTTTCTCCAGCCATCCTCCCAGGCATACAGCTATGATGCTGACAGGAGCCTGACCAGTGTAAACGTCACCAGAGAGTACAACCCCGAGATCAACCATTATTATGTGACCGTTTCATTGACTGGAACAATAGTTAATGAGATGACAGTCCTTTGACAAGAAAAATAGCAAGTGGAAAAATCCATGCTAATACTTTGTCACACCACTTTATGGTAATGTCCATATCTGAATGTACATCATGAAGAATAAAATGTTCCGCGAGGTTTCTTGGAATGTCTTGAGTACCACAAAACAAACATCTGAAGAAAGTTGCAAATACATGTATCTGGTATTGAAGAGCAAAATGTTTACTCTAGTTATCCTCCGGGTCTTACAGCTCTGATGCTGACATGAGCCTGACCAGTGCAAACACCGCCAGAGAATACAACCCCAAGATCAACTATCAATATGTGACCGTGCCATGTCATTGTTAGCAAGATGACAGTCATTTGACTAGAAAATAGTTAGTGAAACAATCCATGATTATACTTTGTCACACCATATTATGGCAACGTACAATCATGAAGTGTTACATGTTCCTCGAGATGTCTTGAAATGTCGTCATCTTGAGTACCACTTTGCAAAACTTGGCCACCTTGAAAAGCACTTGCATATCACTACCTCTTAAGCACATTACATATTTCAAATTTCACAGTATCAGATCTGTTGGCAAGTATATTCAAAATAAGCAAACTCTAACACATAATGGTATGCATCGCCAAGTGTGTGAAGGGAGCATAACCCATTCTATCACCTCTTACTATTCCTATAATTCCTCCCCATTCAGTGGACATTTTATAATTCAGCGATCTAAAATGGCAGAAAGGCAATGCAATATCCTCTGGTAAAACAAACAATATAATTTTAATATTGAAATAAAAACTTGCTTAAACATCCTGTAATTTATATATTTAGGAGAAGCAAAAAGTGACTCCTTCCAGAATTGTTTGTAATTTTCTATTAGTTTTAGCAATATTAAACGGGACCATGTGGCTAAGCAAATCTTCACTTAATCCACATTCCTCTAAAATGTTTTGATACTTTGATACATGTAATCAAACCATTTAGAATGAAAAACGCCTCCGTCGGCGATAGCGGATTGAAAGGACATTTAAGCAGAAAAATGTACATCTGAGCGGCAAAAAAGTGGACATTTGAGCGACATGAAAAATAGCGGATTACCTGTTTACCCGTGAATGAATGCCCCTTCAGTTTGCCAGGTCAAAGATTGCACAGTTCAGTTACGAGTCAACCTTAATCTGTTGCCCCTTACTCACCATGGGGAGGTGGAAATAGGCACAGCCAACAAGATCTTATAAAGTTTACTCGAAATATTGTCAGGTTTTGCATTTTACTATTCTTTGCCCAAAAGAAAATCGTATCTTGTGTTTACAACACGAGAAAACAATGCATGCAAATTATATAGAGGATCTTACACGAGTGGTCATTTTATATGATATTTATGAAACGAGCCTTTAGCGAGTTTCATAAATATCATATGAAATGACCACGAGTATAAGATTCTCTTTATCATATGACTACTTTAAATTGGATTTTATCGCCTTTTAATTTGACAATTTTTCTACGAAAATTGCATTGTTGACATGGACGTCGTCATGACGTTACTAAATCCCGCCAAAGTGTTATGACACGTGTGGTCATACGATTTTTATTACACGACGTTATCCACTGCTTATCAACGACGTCATATGATAAAATGATATATGGCATAGACAGTTTACTGGAGGTCCACATGCAATGCTAAGCATCACATTTCTTCAATTTGAACCCACTGTTCTGAAATGCCGGGCTAATTTAGAGTGTATCTACCGAATGAATTTTGTCCTGTACATTCCGCAGACACCACATTTCGCGGCCCCCGCCCTTCGGGGCTTGAAGAAATAGATGGGCTGCATGATGCTTCAACGCAGAGCTGAAACCGACCGCAAACGAGTACTGGAAAACCGCTTAGAGGATCTAAGCCTGCCCATTCAAAGCGGTGCGAGTTGGCCGGTCCATGCTTATAAACCCTATTGGTTTCATTTGGCCTCATGGCTTGAGATGCCATTTTATCTCAATGTCGGGTAAAAGTCCCACAAAATTGGAAGCAACGTCTTCAAAATGACCTATACAGTGTTGACGGGGACGTTAAACCTCAAATCAAACAAAACAAAAGACACCTCATTTCGAATGTGTTTTTCTTTTCTTTTTTTATATTATTTTTGAAGATTGCATCCTGTAGTAACACATGTTAAAAAGGAAAAACCCTAAACGTTTCACTTGCAAACAGTGCAGGCACAGATCACTGGACGTCACAGAAAGCGGCATCTGATCAGGGCATTACTGTCTGCAGGAAGTTCAACCATTTCTAAATATTTAAAATAAATAATAATAATAATAGTTTAATAATAATAGAACGAACCTGCCACCCCTAACTTTCGAAATGTATAGAAGGAGGAAGATTCCATTCAGTAAAAGGGGTTAAAGGAAATGGATACACGTAGTTTTGCGATCAAGTTAGTAAGGTACATAACTTTTGTGGCCTCCTGTTGTTGCCACCCCCAACTTTAAACTGAGCGCCTGTGAAAAGCGAAAAGGGCCTTCTTTTAAAGGAAAGAATTTGCTCCTCGAAGCAAATTCTTTTCTTTAAAAGAAGGTCTCTTATTGCAAAGACGGAGAGAGAGAGAGAGAGAGAGAGAGAGAGAGAGAGAGAGAGAGAGAGAGAGAGAGAGAGAGAGAGAGAGAGAGAGAGAGAGAGAAAATGCCATAAGAAAATAGTTCTCTTTCCTGAATATAATTATATGTATCTCCCCTGAATATGTATCAGTTTTCCTTAAGTCGAACACAAATGCCATTGCGAATTTCCATCTCAGTGAACACAGAGGCTTGTCAAATGTAATATGAAGTGATGGAACAATATTTGTTTTTGATACAGTTCAAAACAGACTCGACTCATTTCTGTACGAGAATGATGCAATGAATAAGAATTCGAAAGCATCATTGGATTATCCACTTCAGTAGTTGTCCTTTTTTCGGCTTCTTCTTTTTTCATTTTCATTTGCATGGGTATTTTCCATAAATGTATTGCATATTTGACTCTAGATTTATCTCCTTCTGCTGGCAAACATCTGAGCTGTTTGTGATGACTAACCGCGTAGGTGGTCGAGGGCAGTGTTAAAATTCTGAAAACATTTGAGGGTCACTGAAAAGGCTTAATTGGCCGAAACTAGTCTGGCCCAGAAAATCTTGTACAGGCCCTACTTCTCAGTTAATCTTTTCTAAGAACATATTTAACGTCACAATAGCTGGTGTTAAGGGAATATGAGGCGGGTGCAACTTCGTCATAGTGTAATTTATATTTTCTTGTCCTTTGGGATCACTGATTACATTGTGGAATACTGAAAATATTTTAGGGTCACTGATGAGGCCTAATTTGTCGAAACTAGCTAGTCACGCCCAGAAAATCTTGTACACTCCCTACTTCTCAGTTATGTAGTATATTCCTTGCTTCCAAAGTATAATCTTTTCTAAGAACATATTTAACGTCCCAACAGCTGGTGGTAAGGGAATGTGTGGCGGCTGCAACTTCGACATAGTGTAGTTAATATGGGAACACTAATAACGTTGTGGAATTCTGAAAATATTTAAGGGCCGCTGATGAGGCCTAATTAATCGAAACTAGCTAGTCTGGCCCAGGGAATCTTGTACACTCCATATTTCATCAGTTCTGTGGTTGTTCCTTGCTTCCAAAGGATAACCTTTCTTATAACATATTTAACGTCTGTTAAAGAAATGTCTGCATGTCCTTCATCATAGTGTAGTTCATAGTTTCTTGCCCTTTCGGATCATTGATTTCATTGTGGAAGTTGAGGGCCACTGATGAGGCCTATTTAGTCGAAACTAGCTAGTCTGGCCCAGAAAATCCTATACATTGCATACTACAGTCGAACTTCAATGGCTCGAACACCTTTGGGACCTCGAAAATCTGTTCGAGACAGGGGTAGTTCGAGCCACTGAGGTTACTATCAGGAGGCATAACGAGATACTTTTAGACATCTTTTCGGTGTTCTATAATAAATATGTATGCTGTGTGTACTCATTAGAATCGCCTCATCGAGGCGATTCTAATGAGTACACACAGCATACATTTGCAAGATGAAAGACTAAAATCTCCTCAATTAGCCCCACTATTTCTTATGTAGAGGATTTCGCTAGGGGCTCAAGAACGGGTTCGACGCATCCATGGTAAACGAGCCATCGGTGTTCGAGCCATCGAAGTTCTACTGTATTCAGTTCTGTTGTGTATTCTTTGCTTCCAAAGGATACCTTTTCTTAAACCCCTGTTTTCTCTATATAAAGTAGGATTTAGTGAAGTTGTTCATTTCACGGACTTGTTCACGAAATGGGGCCTCCGAGACCTATTTAGCGGGTAAGAGTACTATCTTTTAATCATTACATCTCTGATCGCTGTTGGCTCGATTTTCCCTCGGGCAATTTTTTTTTTTTTTTTTTTTTTTTTTTTTTTGGTTTTGGTTTAACGGCCCTTTCAAGATTATTTCACTCATATCGAGCCGATCGTTAATCAGAGGTGGGCGAAAACCGGAGTACCCGGAGAAAAACCACCTGACCTTCCGTTGCAGAACCCCTCGGGCAATATGTGAGACACTAAGTTCAGCTGTTTTATTGTTTTTCTCCGGGTACTCCGGTTGTCGCCTATCTCAACGTTGTCGCCCATTTTAACGATCGACTCAAAATAGGTGAAATAATTTTGAAAGGGCCGTGAAACAAAAAAAAATATGGTAACTCATTACTAAAACATTCTGCTCATATTATATAGATTGTGGGTACACGTAAGAACCACCTCATCGAGGCGGTTCTAACGAGTACCCACAATCTATAATTTAGAGCAGAAATAAGACTTTTATGGTTTCCCCTGTAAACCCCAGTTTTACTATATAAAAGTGGGGTTCAAGGCGGTCAAATTATATGAGCCCCGCCAAGCGAATTTGTGTCTTCGAGCATTCCGTCACGACAAATTTTAACTGCGCATGCCAAGCCATTCAGAGGGGCCAGGGATATGGATTTCTGTCTGAAGGTTCCTCTTGATTGACTGCTTGTATGAGCGAGCAGAGAAGGTTCTGGCGAGACTGCGCGGATGCGCAGGCTCGCCTGAATCTTCGCTGCTCTCATAGGCGATAAGTACCAAAATCGCTTGACGGGGCCCAGTTACGAAATAAGAAGCATCGTAAAGCTGTAAATGTGAGTTTTGCATTGCAACAGAAGGACAAGTCGTGATGAAGTCTTAAACATAGGGTATCTTTGGGGTTTTACGACAAGTTAACTATGTGGGTCTGGGGACAAAAAACGATGCTAATTTCAGTTTTGGATGAAAAAGATGGAAAGATGTTGTCATTTCGCCAGCAGAATTTAACACGGAAAGTTGTTGTGGTGCAACAGGAGCATATATTAAGCCAAGCCTATAAGGCTTACCATGTACCATACCATTGGTCCCTGTTTTGAGACGAAACCTTTCGGTATCATTAGTTTTATCAGTACTTTAAGAATGTAAACTAAATAATGGATTATCTCTGTTGCCAAGGATTTAAGATTTTTATACGTCTTTGCTATTGCCCACAGAATAGGGACAACACCAAAAGAAATGGATATCACATATTTGTAATGATTCGCTGACCACTCACGTTGAGAATCAGACATCACGTGAACAAGCCAGTGAAATAATCATCCCCTTAACCCTACTTTATATAGAGAAAACTGGGTTTACGGGGGTATATGTTATTTTTCCAATTTCTGCTGCAAGACATAGGTTAAGGATACTCGTTAGAACCGCCTCAACTAATATGTTTGCAATATGAATAAGAAAAATGACATGGATTTTCATCAGAAAAGTAGCCGCTGTAATCACGTGAACAAGTCCGTGAAATGAATACCCCCTAAACCCCACTTTATATAGGGAAAATTGGGGTTTACGGGGGTAAACATGATGACATAGGTATGTGGTACTCGTTAGAACCGCCTCAATGAGGCGGTTCTAACCAACACCCAAAACCTATGTTTGCAGTATGAATAAGAAAAATGACACTGATTTTCAACAAACAAGTAGTCACTTTGGCAATGTGTGAAAATGCACTATTTCGCACGGAAGTGTTATCATAATGCAAAAAGCTTAGTATTTGTTATAAAAAATATCAACTTCAAAATTATGAAAGTTTTATTGAAAAATCTCTTTTTATCTCCACTATTCAAATATGATATCACATTTCAAGATAGTTGTCTAACTTTATCATATTCCCAACTCCCAACTTTATTTCGTGTAAATAAATGCCAGCCCTGCCAATGGAGCAACGCTTTCGTCACGAGCCGTCACCTATGAATTCATCACGAAACACGTCTATATAACTTTGACCCCCTTGAACCCCACTTTTATATAGTAAAACTGGGGTTCCCAGGGGGTATACCTTATTTTTCTTATTTCTGCTCTAAAATATAGATTGTGGGTACTCGTTAGAACCGCCTCGATGAGGCGGTTCTAACGAGTGCCCACAATCTATATTTTGAGCAGAAATAAGAAAATATCACAATTTTTCATCAGAAAATTTTCATTTTTTTCGGCGATAAAGGTGGCAATGTATTTGTATAGGCGTGTTTGCGTAATGTACGGTTCGCATAGGTATCTGCACCAATCTACTGTAGAAAAGGTTAATGCAACTATTGTTTCGAGGTCAATTCTGAAATTTAATCAGTCTCTTAAGACCAATTTACACGAGAAATTAAATATGCATGAATAGCATATGGTCAGCGTGAATGGCGACACGAGGTCAGTGCAATGAAATTGCGCGACCCGAACCAGAGGTCGGCCGATGAAAAAGAAGCCTCTGTTTTGTAGTGGCTATGCTACTCCCCTTATAAACCAGGGTTCGTAGGATCGACCCCGTGCTTCTCCAGACTTTCGTAGTCTTTAAACCGAGGTCTCCATATAACCTTAGCTGTTTGGTAGGACGTAAACCTCTGTGCTCTGTATTCACTAGGGAAGTTCGTCCATCCGTTCGAGGTCAGCTGGCGAAAACGACCAAAACTCTTTAACCATTTGGGATATTTTGATTATATTTCGCAGATTGGCATTTATTATTACTAGACAATGGGCTTGCCAAACATTGTCTTCCTTTGTTTGAGGTTAAGCAAGGCGAAAATATGACAACTATAGAGTTCACATGAAATTTTCATGGCGAGTTTAAATTCACCAAAAGCAAATATTTTTTTTTCAACCTACTTATAGTTAATATATATCACTTTTTACCTCATATATGAAGGTTCATGCATGACCTTTTGTGACCTTTCGTGGGCAACTGAAGGTTGTTGTGAAGATACGTATGGTCTGAGAAGGTTTTTGGTGCAATGTTTAACTTTATTAACAATTGTTTTATACGTGTATGTGTTTATGTGAAAATTTGATGTGATGTGTTACCCTTTTTCATAAGTTGTTGCAGAAGTTGACGATGGAAAGGGATATTATATTGGTTCTGTTTATGCCGTAAAGTTGGGATAGATTTACCCTGTTTTGAGCCTCGCTGGCTTTGTGCCGATAACCTGTCGATTTGTTTGATCTGAGGTTTAACGTCCCCGTCAACACTGTAAAGGTCATTTTGGAGACGTTGCTTCCAATTTTGTGGGACTTTTACCCGACATTGAGATGAAATGACATCTCAAACCCTGTCGCCCAATGAAACCAATAGGGTTTATTAGCATGGACGGTCCGCCTCGCACCGCGGTTCCTGGACAGGCTTAGATCCTCTAAGCGGTTTACCAGTACTAGTGTGCGGGCCGGATTCAGCTCTGCGTGGAAGCATCATGCAGCCCATATATTTCTTCAAGCCCCTATGGGCGGGGGCCGGATAACCTGTCGATTCGGAAGAGTTTATTCGAAGTACGTGGAACGAGTTGATTGTTTGGTGAAATTATATACAGTGTATGTCATCTGTGCATATTAGTTTTTAGAAGCCGTTTTGAACAATTGAACGCAAACAGATGATAAACAACGTTTGAAATCAGGGAATGCCGAAATTCAATTGTTACTTTGTTTGTGCCCCACCTTGTAGCTTTAAAATATAAATTTGTATTGCCTCTCATGACAAGTAATTTTATTTCACTTATTTCTTTATTTTCTATTGTCAATTTTTGGTATAATATTGCAGAACTTGGTATAAAGGTCATCTAGAAAATTTTCAATTATAAACAAACAAATTAACAACCCCGAGAAAAGCATGTTGCATACACAAGTGAACTCAAATTAAAAATCAAAAGCATCACGTGAACAAGTCCGTGAAATAAACACCCCCTAACACCCCACTTTGTATAGAGAAAACTGGGGTTTACGGGGGTAAACATTATTTTTCTTATTTTTATTCCAAGACATAGGTTGTGGGTACTCGTTAGAACCGCCTCAATGAGGCGGTTCTAACGAGCACCCACAACCTATGTTTGCAGTATAAATAAGAAAGATATCGTGAATTTTCATCCGAAAAGTAGCCATTTTGGAGATGTGAAAAATGCACTTTGTATTACGGGTGTGTTATCGTAATGGACACCTGAATTACATGTATATAACTTTTCGTAAATTAATATATTTTGATATAATCAATAGTGTGAAAACAGGAATAAAATAGAAGTGAAGGCAATGATCAGTAATCGATACAATTAACCCACACCTCCCACGAGAGAAACCAAAACGAACGAAATACAAACATGAAATAACTAGACCATAATGGCAACATCAATCCAAAAGGACAGTTATTTTCCAAAAAAAATGGCAAATTGGTTATCCAAATTAAGAAGATATAAGCGATACGAACTTTAACAAAACTAAACCGCGACAGAAGAACCAAAACCTGCATTTCTACAAAGCTGTAACTTGTGAATGAACAGACAGATATAAGATCAAACAAAATCATGACACCGTTATATTTCACATTTTATAAACATTTATTAATAGAATGTATTTCATACTGTGCGTGTTTCAAAGCATATACATCAGCGTTCGTATTTCTTTCAAAGCCCACATCGTTCAAGATACCGCCCATTATTACATGTTATGAAACATTTTATACTTTGCTTTTTTTTGCTTAATAACTACTATTGTTTGCAAAACGAGGAGACAGTGTTTAGGACAAGAATTAGTCGCCAAGCAAGCTCGGCAAATAACACAGTTAATCGCTAATCGATAAGCCCCGATACCACCAGCACCGTCGGGCCTCCGTGGCTTAGCGGGTAAGACGCTTAATCATTAGGTCCTTCACCGCTGTGGTTCGGGCCTCGGTCGGGACACATGTGAGACAACAAGTTCTGCTGTGGAAGGTCAGGTGATTTTTTCCCCATGCACTCCAGTTTTCGGTACCGGATACTGATTATACTATGTTCCACGCAGGTCGTGCACATTGGCGTCAGTTGATTTATTGATGCCCCTGACTATCATCTCATTTTTACAAGCGGGCACTTTTTCATGAGTTCTTCTCTGCTTTCCCTCTCATTAAGAAAACATGCCTATTCAAATGCGTACATTGAGAATTTTGTCACCATTAAAAACAAACAAAAAAAAAAAAAAAACACCCGATGAAAAATGCCGATATTTTTCATATTTCTGCTCTAATCATAGATTGTTAAACTAGTTAGAACCGCCTCGGCGAGGCGTTTCTATCGGGGACCACCGCCCCGTCAATCTAAGTTTTTTTGTGCAGAAATAAGAAAAATAATGTATACCCTTGTAAATCCCAGTTTTACTTGATCAAAAAAGGGTTTGAGTGGGCAGATTTGGGGTGGGTGTCAAAGTAAAATAGGCTTGTTTTTGTGATGTGAAATAGGATCTACACTAAAAGGAAAGACTTACCTCTCAAATCTTTCCTTTCAAAATTTAATATTAGTTCCCTGTTGAGGGAGACTAATGTTTTAATAAGTTACCTCCTCTGAATGTGTATCCGTCCTCCTGGGTCCAGTTATTCAAAACTATCAATGCTGTTAGTTAACAAATCGCTTTAACTTTGATCATTTGATACGGAAAACGCCAGAAAATATGTGAAGTGCTTTTGCAAATGAAATATTCACTTTTAATAATATTATTGGGACTTCAAAAATCTCTTAGAAATTTGGGAGTTTGCATTTCCGGGGTACTTCTGTATTTCATATAAAATATGGAATAGATGGATGGAAATTCAGACGAACTTTACGACACGAAAACACGCCTATATATTTTTGACCCCCTTGAATCCCACTTTTATATAGTAACACTGGGGTTTAGTGGGGTAAACCTTATTGTTTTTTCTTTATTTCTGCTCAAAAAATATAGATTGTGGATACTCGTTAGAACCGCCTCGATGAGGCGATTCTAATGTGTACCAACAATCTAAATTTTGAGCAGAAATAAGAAAAAATATCACATTTTTCAGCTTAAAACTTTCGCTGTTTGGCGGTAAAATTTATAATGTATTTGTATGTGCATGTTTTCGTAATGAACAGCTAAAACATTCGGGACCATGAAAACTAGTTAGAGATAAAAGTAGTTATAGCCACTGAGCTTTGATCATAGCGTTATGTTAACAAGCATAATGAAGATCATCATCAGTTCGTGATATCATTTCTATATTATATCAAATAAATGTATTTTGTGTAGTATCTTATCCATATTATATCAAATAAAGGTATGTTGTGTGGTATATTATCCATATTATATCAAATATGTGTATATTGGGTGGTATCTTATCCATATTATATCATATAAAGATCTGTTGGGCGGTATCTTATCCATATTATATCAAATAAGTTATATTGGGTCTTACGTGGTATCTTATTCATATTATACCAAATAAAGATATGTTGGGTGATATCTTATCCATATTATATCAAATAAAGGTATGTTGGGTGGTATCGTATTCATATTATATCAAATAAATGTATATTGGGTGGTATCTTTTCCATATTATATCAAATGAAGGTATGCTGTGCGTATCTTTTCCATATTGCATCAAATAAAGTATATTATCCATATAATATCAAATAAAGGTATGTTGGGAGATATCTTATCCATATTATATCATATAAAGGTATGTTGGGGTGGTATTTTATCCATATTAAATCAAATAAAGGTATGTTGGGTTGTATCTTATCCATATTTTATCAAATAAAGGTATGTTGTGTGTATCGTTTCCATATTTATCAAATAAAGGTATGTTTGGTATTATCTTTTTCACATTGTATCAAATAAAGGAATGTTGTGTGGAATCTTATCAATATTATATCAGATAAAGGTATACTATGTGGTATCTATCTTATCTATAGTATATCAAAAAGAGGTATGTTGTGTCCACAAAATAGAATCGATATGATTCTAACATGCACACGCATTTTGGCCTTACATCTGCGCAGTTTTATTTTTACGATTGTTTTCAACATTACATTTGCGCAACAAAAAACATTCGCCATTTGACTTGTTATGACGGAAAAAGAATTTTCTTAAGTGTTATTTAGGTATGAAAAAGGTGCTTAAGAAGTGATTAATAATAAAATGCTACTTTTTCACATTGGCCGGCCTTAAATTGGTACCCAAGTATCCGAGCCAAAACGTTGAGTAAGTTTGCACTGTTGCCCTGGCCTTGAAATGTTTCCAGACTCATTTCCGGTGTTGTTCCATAAGTAAGTTTTCTATTATCATTGATAATTATGTAAGTGGGGCGCTGTGGTGCAATGGTAAAGCATCGGATTTGAGATCGAGAAGTAGCCGGTTCAATCATCGCAAGTGCTAAGTGTTGTTACCTTGAGCAAGAGACTTTATCCACATTGTTTAGTACTGGTTCCTACCCAGGAAAAGAGGGCCACATGAAAGATTAGTTTTATTATTAGTTCTTCTGTCACGGTTTATTTTTGTTATGGTTTGTCTTTGGATGTTTGTGTCGCTTATATTATTTTATTTTGGATAGCCTTTTTGCCATTTTGTGGGAAAGTAACTGTCCTTTTGGCTTTCCGCTGTTGGTGTTTCCGTTGGGTCTGTTTCTTCATGTTTGTGTTTCTTTCCCTTTGGTGTCTCTGATAGGAGCTGTGGGTTAATTGTATCGATTCCTAAGCATTGCCTCTACTTCTGTTTATTATTATTATTAGTAGTAGTAGTAGTAGTGTTATTAAGTAAAATAATACGCAGTCTTGCAGTAATATGATAAAATGCGCAATTGTAATCGGGCAAATTCTCAAAACAACGCAATTGTAATGCGCCGGTAAACGAGGCATTTGTCCCGCCCCCGCGCATTGGGACTTGAATAAATAGATGGGCTGCATGAGGCTTCCACACAGAGCTGAAACAAACCGCACATGAATACTGGTAAACCGCTTTTGGGTTCTAAGCATGCCCAGGAAATGTGGTGCGAGTTGGACCGTCGATGCGTATAAACGCTATTGGTTTCATTGGGCGGCAGGGCTTGAAATGTCATTCCATCTAAATGCTGGGTAAAAGTCCCACAAAATTGAAAGTAACGTCTCTAAAATGACCTATACAGTGCTGACGGGGACGTTAAACCTCAAATCAATTAAACAAACACACGAGCCATCGGTGTTCGATGTATTCATCACGCAAACACGCCTATATAATTTTGACCCCCTTGAACCCCACTTTTATATAGTAAAACTGGGGTTTCCGGAGGTATACCTTATTTTTCTTATTTGTGCTCTAAAATATAGAGTGTGGGTACTCGTTAGAACCGCCTCGATGTGGCGGTTCTAACGAGTGCCCACAATCTATATTTTGAGCAGAAATAAGAAAATTATCACATTTTTTCATCCTAAAATTTTAATTTTTTCGGCGATAAAGGTGGCAATGTATTTGTATAGACGTGTTTGCGTTATGTGATGTTTCATGGTAAAGCGAACTCTGAAGAGCGAACTCTGAAACTCCTTTCAAATGATTCAAATGCATTAAATTAATTTGTCCCCTGTTCAGACTTTGTTAACTCGCGAGTAGAACAAATCGGATTAGAGGTTTGGTAAATGTAGGGAAATCTAATGGTACGTCTTGGCAATTGACAGTACATTAACACACAATACCAGGCAAAGAGCTGTTAATTCGGCCTCTTCAAGCGAAACAAGTCTTCAGACATGAACGCCCAGTGAAAACGCTGATCAGTCTGCGCATCCGCGCAGGCTGATCTGAGTCTTCGTTGTGCGCTTGATGGAAGGCCATTGACCCAAGGCATGTTCGTGCCGATGGTTATGGTTTGGTTTGGACCGATTGGGTGCGCAGGTTAATGTATGTCTTCGACATGCGCACATATTCAAATATACATTTTCACTTGTCGGGGCCTGGTTTAAAAATGTGGACGCAAAATGAAATGTAGAGCTTTTTAAAAGCATTCATTGGTTAAGGTGCAAATTTGACACTATCCGTGCCAATAAAAAATTGAAAAACAGACCATGTCGCGCACAACTGCAAGACATATTTTAATGTGATTTACGTGATTTAATTGGATGTGCAACTTCGAACATTTCCGCTACGCGAAAACTCCGAGCAGCCTTTGTGCCTAATTATTCAGACTATACCCCATTCCAGCCTTTACAAGAAAGCCTTGGGCAACGATCATCTAGTACCGACTTAATCAGACTACGCCAATGTTAAATGCATATCTTATCAAGCTTTACAGGCCCGAATACCTATTTTGACCCTCTTAAAACCCCATTTTGTATAGTAAAAGTGGGGTTTACAGGGGTATACATAATTTTTATTATTTCTATTCCAAGACATAGTTGTAGATAGGCGTTAGAACCGTAGGCGGTTCTAACGAGCATGCATAACCTATGTTTGAGGCACTAACAAGGAAAATATCTTGAGAGATGAAAGAATATAAGAATCTTATATGGGTGTGGGGGGTGGATGGAAAAATTCGTCCAAAGGGTCCCTGTCCGGCATCACGAGGCTTGCCGAGTGATGCCGGACAGTGATCCCGAGGGACGGATTTTTCTATCCACCCCTCACACCCATATTGGATTCTTTTTCTTGCATACCTTCCATTTCTTAAAGCCGGATTTCAATGCTGCCGCCATATTGTGTTGACACTGCAGGAATGTTTAGTGACGTTGCTGTGACGTCAACCTTAACGACGGCGCATACGAGGTCGTAATCAACCAGTGTATTTATCAAACACGCAATTATATTCGATTTTGGGTCGGAACACCAGGGCCAGAACATAAATTTCTATCCCAGGGTAAAATCACGGATTTCCTTGTCTGGTGTGCAAGAATGCACTATGTCACACGGATATGTAACAAAAAATAAATGTTTGAAGCAGGCGTATTTTCAGGCACTGTGGGTTGCTGATCATGAGCGCCATACAGGAGACACACTGCAGATAATTTAGGGGGTTATCATAAATGTATGTTGGGCCTAAGCAAAGCCATTCTAATGAGTACATGTACTCGCACCATACAATTTCAAAATTAAGAAGACAATCTCCCTTAATTAACCCATACTATTAACAAACCTTTACTATTAATTAACCCCCGCAATTTCTTATCCAGAGATAATCTCAGGACCTCAAGAAGGGCGTCGACTCAGCCATGGTAAACGAGCCATCGGTGTTCGAGCCGTTGAAAATTCGTTGTAGTGTGATATTTCTTCGAAACGGGTTTATTTAAGTGTTTATTCAGAAAACTGTGACATGATATAGTCTTTCAAAACTCAGTGAGACGTGACTGATCTAGTCCGTGTTTTAGGTAAGTCGCCTTCGGTTGGCATTTTACACTGGGCGACAGTTTTCGCATCATTTTAACCACTTGGCCACGGCTTTTACATATTGGCTTTATATAAAAACAACAACAACAACAACAACAAAAAACAACAACAAAAAAAAAAAAAAAAAAAAAACAACGTATTTATAATTTCAAATCCCGTGAAAAAAGAAATCAAAAACTTGCTTTTCCTAAAACATGGAATAGTCTTGTCACGCTTGAACGTTGAACCGTTGATAAACTATACGCATATACGCATCATTCAAATACATACAGTCGAACTTCAATGGCTCGAACACCTTTGGGACCATTAAAATCTGTTCGAGACAGGGGTAGTTCGAGCCACAGAGGGCTAATGCCAGGAGGCATAACGACATACGTTAGGACATCTTTTTCGCTGTTCTATAATGAAAAATGTATGCTGTGTATTTATTAGAATCGCCTCATCGAGGCGATTTTAATGAGTACACACAGGATACATTTGCAAGATAAAAGACGAAAATATCCTAATTTTTACCCTCCCTATTTCTTATATACAGAAATTCCCTAGGGACACAAGAACGGGTTCGACTCAGCCATGGTAAACGAGCCATCGCTGTTCGAGCCATCGAAGTTCTACTGTACAACAGTTCTAATAATGAATGAGACAAGGACTGAGCGTAGGATAGGCCTAATATTGCTCTCACCTGGCGGTTAAAAGGTGTACCCACAACTGTGGATGGGGCCAAGAAATGACACGGGAGAAATGACAGGCGAACACACGTCCTCGAGCGTGTACGCCCAGCGAAGACTCAGCTAAGCCTTCGCATCCGCGCAGGCTGATCAGAGTCTTCGCTGTGCGCTATATGGATACTCACTGACCAAACACTGCATTACACAGGCCGGGAAGGAAACACTCTGACTACACATTCCATAGCTTCAGTGAGGTATTTTAAGATGAAATGTGAGACTGTTTTCGCTCTAAATATAGATTGAGGGTGGGAAATATAGATTGAGGGGCCGGCCTCGGTAACTCAGGCGAATGCGCATCTGTCTGGTGATCAGGAGTACGCGGGTTTGATACCTGCCGGCGTCGGCAACGTTCTTTCGTGAAGGTTGATCATGAAATCTTTTCTACGGTCATTCTGTCCCTTCCGCTGATTCAAGGAGGCAGTTGTCAGTTTCTGGCGAAAGAATGTGTTCTGCACTGGTTAACCGCTTACGTATACGCCTGCCCAGGAAAAGTGTAAAAGTGTGGATAGGTAAACTGACCCGCTCAATGATAACATAAAATAGTGTTGACTGGGCCGTTAAACTCCAATACAATAGCTTGGTAGATTGATTGATTGTTCGGCTCATTTGATTGATTGTTTTAAAGTTTAACGACACCGTAAACACAAGTATTTAAGGTACCTCTAGAGCCGCCTCTTTAAGACGGTTTTAAGGGGTACCCAACATCTATGTTTGAGCAGAAGTCAGAAACGCTTGTTCAAATCGATGCAGAACTGCTTTACCCGATAATATTCGTGATTTATGACTACAAGGGTGGTTTTTATGCGCCTTTCATTGTTTCCGGCCCACCCAACTCAAGTGGCGATAGACAGCCCTCAGGTATTTGATAAAACTATTTTATTCTCGGCCATGACTTAGATATGTTTTCCTTAAGGTCTTAAAAGGAGATGTACGAAAAACTTTACTTACCAGGAAAAAGCCTAAACCAGGACAAGAGCAAACATTGAAGGCCCTTATCAGACGCCGCATTTTGCGGCGTCTGATCAGAGCCTGCACTGTTTGCCAAAAAAAAAAAAAAAAAAAAAAAAGAAAAGAAAAAAATCCAGACATGTTTAAACACTACGTCATCTGACATCCCTGTATTTTAAAATGGACTCCTGCTCATGTATAGGACCAGATGGTAAAATGCCCACCCAGTGGGTTTCAACTTATAATAATGACTCAATGGATGGGTATTTGACTTAAAAATCGAAGTTCATCCAATAGTTCTCATCCCCAACTCCACCCAAACTTCCACCACCACCATCCCACGCCACCGCCACCACCCTCGCACGACTGGAAGATAACATGGACATGCGCGTTAAAATTTCCAAAATTCTCCCTTACAATACCAGTCAAATTATAGTAACATTTCTATAATACGACCACCATTGGTACTGAAAGACCACTTTTGAACAGTCCCAAAGGTGATATGTTACTAGAGGACACTGGTTATATAGAATTTAAGCTTGCTTTGTCATAATTTAGCTGGTCTTTGACTGATTTAACTGATAAGTTAGTTATATGGTGGAAATAAATTGGTTTGTGATACAAACAAAAGACACTTAAATGCTTAAAACTGGCATGAAAGTCAGGATAAATATTAATATTTGAAATTTTTGTGAGATTTAAAGGATGAGATTATACGGTTTAATTTTGCTGGCGTGTATTTGCAACATGCTACGGCTACTGTTTTTTTTTCTCACAAATTCACTGCTGTTTTGATAAAGAGTTCGTTTTACGGACTTGCCGGTCGGCGATAACGAAAGTAGAGAGCAATCATGAAGAAAAAAAAGAAAGAAAATAAAATGAAAAGAAAGGCAAAAAATGATTGCCCAAAAATGATTGCCCCGGGTGAGGGTCGAACTCACGACCTTCAGATTATGAGACTGACGCGCTAACCTACTGCGCTACCGAGGCGCTGTTTATATCGACGGATCACTTTCTAGACAGTACGCATTGGACATGATTCGGAAAAACGGATAAATTAGGTATAATTTTTCATTATTTCTTGCTAAAAACATAAGTTGATATACCCATAACAATCTTTTGATCAAGGCAATCATGCTGAGAACCCATAACACAGGTTTTCATGGAGAAATATAATGCATTCCATAATTATCATAGTTATTGCATTATGCCTTATGTGGAGCTTTCGGAAGCTGTTAATGATTTCCAGTGGTAGCGCAGCACAGCGACAAAGATTAATCATGTTAATGTTGGAATTAGTTTTCTCCAAAACTGGGTCTAGATCTCCAAGCCGGCACATGCCCTCAAAGTCAACGTCGAATCAACGTCGATGCAACGTCAGAACGTTGCATCGACGTTGATATGACGTTGTATACAAGTTGTGTTCCCGCTGGGGATCTACTATTTGCTCCCAAAATGAGTCAATGTTTTGAAGAGCAGCGCTTGAAAGGAACTTGATAGCCCTTTATTACAAATGTTTTTCATCACCAACATTGGTTGTTTTCATATTAAGCGCTACATGCCCTCTCGTTGGGGACATTGTTCATGTTCTTTAAAAGCAATCGGTCATTTTCATTCGTTCCCTAATTTTATTTATTGAAATTTCCATGTTCTCTGTTCTGCAGAATAAGGTTTATAACTTTGCCCCCCCCCCCCCCCCCCCCAAAAAAAAAAAAAAAAAAAAAAAAAAAAATATTTGCCATGTTACCCTAAACATCCTGGATAACCCTCAAAATAGCATTGATGTTCAAAACAGACAGCGCGGATGAATAGGCTGGTCTGCATCTTTGTTGTTAAAAAAATGGCAAAAACTGGTTGCTAATACTCGTCAAATAACAAAATTATAACGTTGCATAAACATTGACGCAACGTCGCTTAAACGTCATGCGACCTTCAGGCAATGGTTTTAGTGACGCAGCGTAACATTAAAGGCGTAGCATTCCTTACATGTGTGAACGCAGAAACGCAAAGAGAAAACTTGTGTTTACAGGGGTATACATGAGTTTGGTTAAGGTAACTCGTTATTTCTCAGTGAGGCGGTACAAACGAGCACGGACAAGCTATGTTTGGATATAAAAGAATGCACTATATCATGCAGATTTGTTACAGTAGTGTCGTGTTTTCCTGTGGAAACATCACGATAACACCCATCCCTTGAATCTCACTTTGATGAGGCAGTTCTAACGTGTACACAAAATCTATATTTTGAACAAAGATAAGAAAATATCACAGTTTTTCATCTGGAAATTTTCGTTCTTTTTCGGCGGTAAAAGTTACAATGCATCTGAATAGGCGTGTTTTCGTAATGAACAGCGGGACCTCTTTGGTCACTTGGGCCAAAATTAACAGAACCGCACCCAAAACAGCCTCCTACCCCACCCCTGACCACCCTCTTAAAAATATGAATTGTCTGGTCCCCGTGTACATGCAAGAAAAATATTTCTTATATGGCAATGTTAACTAGACATGTTTAGTCTTAATGCGTGCGACAAAAATGACAGAATTGATATTTCATGTTGATCTTCTAATGGCGGAAGATTTACATGAAACGTGAAGCCTAATCATGTTATAGTGCAATGCCTCAAACTTTTAAGACTCTTGCTTGCCTATACGTTGCTGAGCAGGCCCGGTCTTACCTTGTTGCGAACACCAAAAACAGGCTTTCTTACGACGCTTCTCAAATTAATGTCATGATAAAGATGAGATGACCTTTTCAAGTGTATGGTCATATGACAATTGCTGTAACACCAACTATAACTATGGAAATGAATTTCATTTTGATGTGTAAACTCCGGCGAATCACCACAAACCGCATGCGCGATTCGCCGGAGTTTACACGTCGATAAAAACCACAAAAGTATGGAAGCCCTGGAGGGGCTTCTAACTTCATCACTTCTGACTTCTAACTTCCTGACTTCTAACTTCTAACTTCATGACTTCTTATTTCTAACTTCTAACTTCATGACTTCTTACTTCTAACTTCATGACTTCTTACTTCTAACTTCCGACTTCTAACTTCCGACTTCTGACTTCCCACTTCAAACTTCTTACTTCTAAATTCTAACTTCCGAGTTCTTACTTCCAACTTCATGATTTCTAACTTCTTACTTCATGACTTTTGACTTCCTACTTCTAACTTCCGACTTCTAACTTCCGACTTCCAACTTCCTACTTCTAACTTCCGACCTCTAACTTCCGACTTCTAACTTCCTACTTCTAACTTCCGACTTCTTACTTCCGACTTCCTACTTCCGACTTCTAACTTCCTACTTCTAACTTCCTACTTCTAACTTCCTACTTCTCACTTCCGACTTCTTACTTCCGACTTAAAACGTTTCTAATGCTAGAATCGATTGTATGTTATTATCTACACAGTGAAGCATTCAAAATGGCGTATCCACTTGGACAAGATGAAGGAAGTTGGAAGTCAGAAGTAAGAAGTTAGAAGTCAGAAGTTAGAAGTCGGAAGTTCGAAGTCGGAAGTTCGAAGTTCGAAGTCGGAAGTCAGAAGTCGGAAGTTAGAAGTCGGAAGTAAGAAGTCGGAAGTTAGAAGTCAGAAGTTAGAAGTCGGAAGTCAGAAGTGGGAAGTTAGAAGTCGGAAGTTAGAAGTGGGAAGTTAGAAGTCGGAAGTAAGAAGTCAGAAGTGGTGAAGTTAGAAGTCCCTCCAGGGCTTCCATACAAAAGTGATAATTCATTCCATATAATTTAAACTTTGTCATCGCAATTTTAAAAATGGCACAAAAATGGTAAATTTTAGTAATTCTTTGGAAAGCGTAAGCGTGAACTTACCAACGACCACAGCGGAATGATTATTCAATTAGAAGCTGCCATCTTTGAAAGAAACCCAAGCGAAAGAAAAATCGGTTTATTTGTCTGCAACAGGTAAAACATTTACGTTTTCGCCTATGCACCATATTTGCATTATTTGCTGGCTCCCAGCTTGCACATTGTCAATATTGGAAAAACAGGTAACCAGACCCCCCTGACCTTTCAAGGTCAGGGGGGTCTGGTTACCTGTTTTTCCAACACTGATAACCTTCAGACTAGGAACCAGCAGATAATGCAAATAAGGTGAATTAATCGAACGCTGTTGACATCGCTTCATAAACAATGACATTTCGGGCGGGTTCAAAACGTGCTCTTTGACATCACGTTATATTACTTCCTGTCGCTATGTGAAACAGATCTGAGATTCTTGCTCATGGAATTTGCCGAAGTATAAAACTTTTATATCGCTCGAAATGCACATACCCAGCAGGCACATGACGTAATTGCGACGTCATATCAACGTCGATACAACGTCATCACGTTTTTGCAACGTCACATCAACGTCGGTGCAACGTCGTGACGTTGCACCGACGTTGATTTGACGTTGCCCTTGCGACGTGTGCCTGCTGGGTAATGACAAAGAATTTAAATTATTCGTTTTTTGGTTTTGTAATCTGTGTGAGAGTTTGCGCGTGCGTGTTTACGTATGTTAGTTACTATTTTTGTAGCTACAATCTATGT
The DNA here is from genome assembly GCA_963580285.1 of Lucinisca nassula. NCBI lineage: Eukaryota > Metazoa > Mollusca > Bivalvia > Lucinida > Lucinidae > Lucinisca > Lucinisca nassula. The sequence continues at coordinate 100,883,030 of OY757018.1, forward strand.
TTGAGCTAAAATAAGAAAAATAACATGTACATGTACCATTGGAAACTCTACCTTTCTCTATTTAGGAAATGAAGGATGTTTTTGACTTTCATTTGAAGTATGAAGAGCAGCCCAAAATGTTCCCATAAATAAATAACCTATGTCACTTTTACTTATATATATTTTTTTCGTTCATCACTTGGCGAAAAATAGCTGGTTCGATGGCTAAAATAGAAACGAGAAAACAGAGCCATCGTTTGATCATATAGGAACTAGCATGGTCTATTTGGCGTCACTTAATCATGTTAAAGATCATGTGACGTCGCCGAGTCAATGCATTCATTTAAGAAATGACTATAAGTTAAGTATGACCATCATCAGCGGCCCCCGCCCATCGGGGCTTGAAGAAATATATGGGCTGCACGATGCTTCCACGCAGAGCTAATCCGACCCGCACACGAGTACTGGTAAACCGCTCAGAGGATCTAAGCCTGCCCAGGCAAAGCGGTAGGAGTCGGACTGTCCATGCTTATAAACCCAATTGGTTTCATTGGGCGACAGGGCTTAAGATGTCATTTCATCTCAATTTCGGGTAAAAGTCCCACAAAATTGGAAGCATCGTCTCCAAAATGACCTGTATAGTGTTTACGGGGACGTTAAACATCAATTCAAACAAAACAATTCCTATCGCTATGTGATACAGATCTGAGATTCTTGCTCATGGAATTTATCGAAGTACAGTCGAACTTCAATGGCTCGAACACCTTTGGGACCACGATAATCTGTTCGAGACAGGGGTAGTTCGAGCCACTGAAGGTTACTTCCAGGAGGCATAACGGGGTTAATTTTGGGACATCTTTTCGGTGTTCTATAATAAAAATGTATGCTGTGCGTACTCATTAGAATCGCCTCGACGAGGCGATTCTAATGAGCACACACAACATACATTTGCAAGATAAAAGTCGAAAATGTCCTTAATTATCCCACGCTACTTCTTTTGTTGAGGAATTCCCTAGGGACTCTAAAATTGGTTCGACTCAGCCATGGTAAACTGACGAGCCATCGGTGTTCGAGCGATCGAAGTTCTACTGTATAAAACTTTTATTTCAGCCAATTAAAGCGTTCGAAATGCACATAATGACAAAGAACTGGAAGAATTCGTCTTTTATTGTATAATCTGTGTGTGAGTACGCGCGTGCGCGTGCGTGTTTACGTATGTTAGTTGCTTTTTTATATTATTTTTGTAGCTGCAATCTTGGTTTTAGCATGCACATAGAAGCCTCCGTGTTGCAGTGGTTATGCTACTCGCTTTGAAAACCAGGGGTCGCAGGATCGATCCCGGGCTTCTCCAGACTTTCGGAAGAGTCTTTAAACCGAGTTGCCGTCTCCGTATGACCTTAACTGTTGGTGGGGCGTAAAACTCAAACACTCACTCACTTGAGCATGCACCATTGGAAACTCTACGTTTCTCTATTAAGGAAATGAATGTTGTTTTTGACGTTCATTTGAAATATGAAGAGCAACCCAAAATGTTCCCATAAATAAATTACCTATATCACTTTTACTTATATATATTTTTTTCATCTATTACTTGGCGAAAAATATCTGGTTCGACGGCTAATCGTTTGAACATAACTAGCATGGTCCATTTGACGTCACTTAAATATGTTAAAGATCATGTGACGTCGCCGAGCCAATGCATTCATTAAAGAAATGACTGTAATTTAAGTATAACCATCATCAGGTCACGAGCAAAGCTTTGCTCATAGCCCGATGTTGTTCGTTATTTAATGCATGTTAAATAAATTACTTTTATTACTTATATTTGCATAATATCCTATGCTTTATGTGACAAAACTTCTGGTTTGAGAGCTAAGAAAGAAACAAGATATTAATTGCACGCTGTTTCATCGTTTAATCCTATTTGGACAGATGCATGATCTATTTTGACGTCACGTTTTGATCACGTGATGACCAATGAGGTTATGTTTTAACAACATTGCGTCCACGTAGAAAAATGACGCTTATTTCTGTAAATACAGATTTACAGAAATAAATTCAGATAAACAAAGATGTATCACGAAAGCAAACCTTTATAATTTTGACCCCTCTGACCCCACTTTTATATGGTGAAACTGAGGTTTACAGGGGTAAACCTTATTCTAAGAAACATATCACAATTCTGCAGCTTAATTTTTTTTCGGCGGTAAAGTTAACAATGTATTTGTATAGGCGTGTTTTCATTATAGACTGTCAAGAGATTTCATTACATCGCATGATGGAAAATACCTGCACATCACGTGAACAAATCCGTGAAATAAAGACCCCCTAAACCCCACTTTATATAGAGAAAACTGGGGTTTACGAGGGTAAACATCATTTCCCTTATTTCTGCTCCAAGACATAGGTTGTGGGTGCTCGTTAGAACCGCCTCGTTGAGGCGGTTCTAACGAGCACTCAAAACCTATGTTTGGAGTATAAATAAGAAAAATATAATAAATTTTCATCTGAAAAAATACCTTTTTAGGAATGAAAAATGCACTATATCACACGGACGTGTTATTGTAATGTATACTGTCGTAGGCCTGCTGCTGCACATTTGCAATATGAGGGTTTCTTGGGCCTTACGTTCTGAAAATTCTCTTGCGGAATTAAAATCATCATTTTAAGCGTATTTCTGCGGAATTTCAATTTCATTCATTATGAAAACATCAAACAAGATCGCTTCATTATCAAAGGTCTGTTTCCCGGTTTCAAAAGATAAAAAGTGGAAACAAAGATCAAATGCACTGTATTAACCTTGAATAAGAATTGAAATACTATAGACTGTAGATCAACATGCCTATGTATTTTAATGCTACGCTCATGACTATTAAAATGCCATATTTTAATCTTTGAAATTTACCTTATTTAATCCAGAGCATAGGAAAAGGGGCAGCCTGGCGTGTGGGATCAGCGAATACCCAGATCATGTTCATCCACACAGGCTATTCCCTGGTCGCTTACGCCTATTCTAACGAATACACGTAATATATGTTGTTGAGCAGAAATCTGAAGCAGATCTAACGAGTACGGACAACAAAAATACGAAAAATAATGTATACCCCTGTAAACCCCTGTTCTACTATATAAACTGTTCTATAAAATGGTTATCCAAATAAATCACAGAACTGTTTTGTTTGTTTGATTTGAGGTTTAACGTCCCCGTCAACACTGTGTAGGTCATTTTGGAGACGTTGCTTCCAATTTCGTGGGACTTTTACCCGACATTGAAATGAAATGACATCCCAAGCCCTGTCGCCCAAAGAAACCAATAGGGTTTATAAGCATGGACGGTTCGACTCGCACCGCTTTACCTGGGCAGGCTTAGATCCTCTCAGTGCTTTACCAGTACTCGTGTATGGTCGGTTTTAGCTCTGCGTGGAAGCATCATGCAGCCCATTTATTTTCTTCAAGCCCCGATGGGCGGGGGCCTACCACAGAACTGGAAAATACGAAGTGTACATCTTTTCTGGGCCAGACTAGCTTGTTTCGGCCAATTAGACCTCATCAGTGACCCCTTAAATATTTTCCAAATTCCACAATGGAATCAATGATCCCAAAGGACAAGAAAATATTAAACTGCACTATGATGTAGGACAGGGAGACTTTTAACGGCCGCCACACATTCCCAAACACCAGCTGTAGTGACGATAAATATGTTCTATGAAAGGGTACTCCTTCGGCAGTATGAAATACATCACAGAACTGGAAAATACGAAGTGCACATCTTTTCTGGGCCAGACTAACAAGTTTCGGCCAATTAGGCCTCATCGGTAACCCTTAAATTGGGGTTCAGTGGGGGGATCATAATTATATAGGCATATTTGTGAGTCATTCCATTCTATGGAGCCTGACGCAAACACACGGCTAATCGTAAATACTCTGATATGGCTGTAAGACTGTGCAGGCTGATTTCAATCAGCACTGGTTGCATATGTCAAATTGTACATTGTAACGAAAACACGCCAATATAATTATGACCCCCTTGCCCCTTGAATCCCACTTTTGTATAGTATAACTGGGGTTTATAGGGTAAACATTAACTTACTAATTTCCGCTCTAAAAATATAAATTGTGTGTACTCGTTTGAACCGCCTCGATGATGAGGCGGTTCTAGCGTGTACCCACAATCTATAAAAATATAAATTGTGTGTACTCGTTAGAACCGCCTCGATGACGAGGCGGTTCTAACGTGTACCCACAATCTATATTTTGAGCAGAAATAAGAAACATGTCACACCTGTCATCTTAAAATCTGCATAATCATCACGTGAACAAGTCCGTGAAATGAACTCCCCCCTAAACCCCACTTTATATAGAGAAAACTGGGGTTTAAGGGGGTAAACATAATTTTTCTTATTTTTACTCCAAGACATAGGTTGTGGGTACTCGTTAGAACCGCCTCAATGAGGCGGTTCTAACGAGCACCCACAACCTATGTTTGTAGTATTTATAAGAAAAATATCGCATATTTTAATCAGAAAAGTAGCCATTTTGGAGATGTGAAAAATGCACTATGCCATACGGGCGTGTAATCTGCATTATTTCGGCGGTAAAATTTACAACGTATCTGTTTAGGCGTTTTTTCGTAATGTTGTAGTGTGCAGGATTATGCGTGCTAAATCATTCAAAATACCCAACCTTTATCCCGGGCTTCTCCCGACTTTCGGATTAGCCTTTAAACCGAGGTCCCGTCTCCGTATGGCCTTAGCTGTTGGTGGGACATAAAACTCAAACACTCACTCCTCACTCACTCAAAATACCCAAAGCAAAGCAACCTTCCAAAGTGTTGACAATGTGGATGCTATAAAGGACATAAAACATAACGCCAAGGCACCAAACAAGTCGTAACATTAAAACAATCCTGTTGAAATGGGTCGATGGTAGGCTACTATCTGACTACGATGAATAAATAACACACGAACCACCACCACCTTAAAATACTGTATTAACAAGAGGGCCATGATGGCCCTGGATTGCTCACCTGATCCATAAAGTAACAAGTGGGCCCCGGGGAGGGCCATTATTGACCCCAAGGTTATAATGTGCATAATGTTGAGGGAGATCTAAAAAGGTGATGCTTCATACCAAATATCAACAAAGGCTATAATTGTCCACTAGATGAAGCTCCATACCAAATATCAAAGACATCAGAGAAGAAGATTTTTAAAGATTTCCCCATATAAGTCTAGGTAAAACCAAAGGGTCTCGGGGCGGGGGCATTTTTGGCCCCAGGGCTATAATTTGAACAATCTTGATAGAGGTCCACTAGATGAAATTTCACACCAAATATCAAAGACCTAGGCCTTGTGGTTTCACAGAAGAAGATTTTTAAAAATTTCCCTATATAAGTCTATGTAAAACCAAAGGGCCCAGAGACGGGGGGCATTTTTGGTCTCAGGGCTATAATCTGAACCATCTTGGTAGACGTCCACTAGATGAAGCTTCATACCAAATATCAAAGACCTAAGCCTTGTGGTTTCAGAGAAGAAGATTTTCCCTATATATGCCTATGTGAAACCAAAGGGCCCGGGGCGGGGGCATTTTTGGCCCCAGCACTATAATTTAAACAATCTTGGTAGGGGTCCACTAGATGAAGCTTCATACCAAATAGCAAAGACCTGGGCCTTGCGGTTTCAGAGAAGAAGATTTTTAAAGATTTCCCTATATAAGCCCATGTAAAACCAAAGGGCCCCTGGGCGGGGGCATTTTTGGCCCCAGCACTATAACTTGAACAATCTTGGTAGGGGTCCACTAGATGAAGATTCATACCAAATAGCAAAGACCTGAGCCTTGCAGTTTCAGAGAAGAAGATTTTTAAAGATTTTCTCTATATAAGCCTATGTAAACCCAAAGGGCCCCGGGGCGGGGGCAGTTTTGGCCCCAGCACTATAATTTGAACAATCTTGGTAGGGGTCCACTAGATGAAGCTTCGTACCAAATATCAAACACCTGGGCCTTGCAGTTTCAGAGAAGAAGATTTTTAAATATTTTCCCTATATAAGCCCATGTAAAACCAAAGGACTCCGGGGCGGGGGCATTTTTGGCCCCAGCACTATAATTTGAACAATCTTGGTAGGAGTCCACTAGATGAAGCTTCATACCAAATAGCAAAGACCTGGGCCCTGCGGTTTCAGAGAAGAAGTTTTTTTAAAGATTTTCCCTATATAAGCCCATGTAAAACCAAAGGGCCCCGTGGCGGGGGCATTTTTGGCCCCAGCACTATAATTTGAACAATCTTGGTAGGGGTCCACTAGATGAAGCTTTATACCAAATCTCAAAGACCTGGGCCTTGTGGTTTCAGAGAAGAAGATTTTTTTAAGATTTTGGTGAAAAAAATCTATTTTGGCTCCTGTGACCTAGATGTGCAACGGACCGGAACCATTTGAACAACTTTGAAAGGGGACCACCTAAGGATCATTCCTGTGAAGTTTGTTCAAAATCCGATCAGTGGTTTAGGAGATGTCGTTTGAAGAAATTGTTTACGCACGCACGGACGCACGCACGACGGACGACGGACAAAAAGTGATCCCAAAAGCTCACCTCGTCACTACGTGACGGTGAGCTAAAGATGGATAGTTATTACACAGTCTGATCTAAAGTTTGAATCTTGATTTGAATCTTCCATCACGAAAACACGCCTAAGCTCCACTTTTACATATATTAAAACTGGGATTTACAGGGATAGACTTAATTTTTCACATTTCTGTTCTAAATTATCGATTGTGGGTACTTGTAAGAACATTGAGGCGGTTCTAGCGAGTACCCCCAATATATATTTTTCTCAGAAATAAGAAAAATATCACAAATTTTCATCTTAATTTTTTTCGGCGGCAAAATGTTCAATGTATTTATATAGGCGTATTTTCGTAACGACTGAGCACACACATGCTCGAAGACACATTTTCGCTCGTCGCGGCTAAACTCAGGAAACACACTTCTTCATATACATGTACATATACATTTACAATGAAATCCCGCTATTAAGACCACCTGATAATACGACTAATTCTGCTTTAAAAAACTTATTTAAGAAGGCTGCAATTATTCTTTCTTGGTCTTTCCTGCACAGAGTGTCATCTGTAGAGAACAGTCACAAAGGTGGTCTTAATATAGGAATTTTACTGTATATGACCTTTCTCTGTGATTGTACTGCCATAATCAGTTACAGATTTAATGTTTTATACCCGCCCCCCGCCAATCGGAGAAATAGATTGGTCTTTGTTTGTATTGTAGTTAAACAGCCCAGTCGACACTATTTAGGTCAGTTTCAAGCCGGTCAGTTTACCTATCCACTTTTTACCTGGGCAGGCTTATACCTAAGCGGTTAACCAGTACAGTGCACATTCTTTCGCCAGAAAATGACAACTGCCCTTCTTGAATTAGCGGAAGGGAGAGAATGGCCGTAGGAAAGAATCGATGATCAAATTCCACGAAAGAAGGTTGCCGATCCTGACAGGTATCGAACCCGCGTCCTCCTAATCACCAGTCTGACGCCCATCCGACTGAGCTTCTGAGGCCGGCTAATAGATTGGTCTGCATGGTGCTCCGCACAGAGCTGAAACCGACCTAACTTGACTACTGATAAACCACTCAGGTCTACGCCTGCCCAGGAACAGTGATGCGAGTCGGGCCGCATCTTAAGCCCTAGCGGTTTCTGTGGGCGGTAGGGCTTGAGATGTCATTTCATCTCAATGTCGGGTAAAAGTTCCACAAAATCGGACGCAACATCTGCAAAATGCCTAAATAGTGTTGACGGGGACGTAAGGCATCAACTCAAACAAACTAAACAAATCTATATTTTACACAATAAACTATAGCTCCGCCTTGCGCATGCGCAGATATGCCTTGGTATTAAGTTTCTCACAGGTTTAAAGCTCTCACGGTACACCGCCCCCATGACCAACAAACTGTCTGGAACGATGCAAATATTTTTCTCTTTCATTAGGACAACATGTCTATGTAAAATAATATCATCCAACATGGTGTGAAAAATGAAAAAAGCTAAAAAATGTAACATCTTTCTTATTTCTCCTTTGAACATAGACTGTGGGTGATCGTTAGAACCGCCTCAAAGAGGCGGTTCTAACGCGTACCCACAATCTATGTTTTGAGATAAAGTAAGGCAGATATATATATACATGTAATGTATACCCCGTAAACCCAACTTTTCTCTATATAAAATGATGTTTAGATGGGTCTTCGTTTTAAGGAGGATCGGAATATACGGAAATTGTACGATATATCGTATCCAAACATAAGCTAACTTGAACATTCACCGTGCCCTGTGATATGAGCAAAGAGGCGCAAAACGACCCACTCTGTACTAATTAGAATCTGCATCGTACATGCTTTAAACCCATGCTCCCTTTTATGACTGTTACCAAACCTGGCGGAAGGTTTCAAGCCCTTATACAGTAAAGAAAACAGGGTTCTAAATATTTCTACTTACATGTACACAGCGGCCCTCGCCCATCGGGGCTTGAAAAAATGGTTGGTTGGTTGATTTAATGTTTAACGTCCCCGTCAACACTGTAAAGGTCATTTTGGAGACGTTGCTTCCAATTTTGTAGGACTTTTACCCGACATTGAGATGAAATGACACCTCAAGCCCTGTCGCCCAATGAAACCAATAGGGGTTATCAGCATGGACGGTCCTCCTCGCACCGCGGTTCCTGGACAGGCTTAGATCCTCTAAGCGGTTTACCAGTACTAGTGTGCGGGCCTGATTAAGCTCTGCGTGGAAGCATCATGCAGCCCATATATTTCTTCAAGCCCCTTTGGGCGGAGGCGTATATGGGCTGCATGATGCTTCCACGCAGGGCTGAAACCGACCTGCACACGAGTACTGGTAATCCGCTTAGAGGATCTAAGCCTGCCCAGGCAAAGCGGTGGGAGTCGGTCTGTCCATGCTTATAAACCCTATTGGTTTCATTGGGCGGCAGGGCTTGAGATGTCATTTCATCTCAATATCGGGTAAAAGTCCCACAAAATACAAAGCAACCTTTACAGTGTTGACGGGGACATTAAACCTCAAATCAAACAAACAAACAAACAAACAAACTTACATGTACACAGGGACCGTGGATATAATACACGGCGTAGTAAAGTTAATTCAAAGCAAAATAAATGAAAGATGAAATTTTAGATATTTATTTGTAACAGTTATTTAAATATTTATAGACTAAGTTATCTTCTGTTCATAAAGTTCGTAAAAGTTTGATTCACTGTAAAATGGCTGAATTTTTACGGGTTATGACATGGTGGAGTCAATTTGAGAACATCACGAAAACATGCCTATATAATTTTGACACCCTTAACATTATGTTTTTCTTATTTCTGATAAAAACATTGACTGCTGGTACTCGTTAGAACCGCCTCGCCGAGGCGGTTCTAACGAGTATCCAAAATCTAAGTTTCGAGCAGAAATGAGAAAAATATCACAAATTTTCAACTGAAAATTTTCATTTTTCGGTGGTAAAATGTTCAATAAATTTGTACAGGCGTGTTTTCGTAATGAATGTCTGGATTCTAGGTGACATTTCTTGAACCAACTCACGAGGAAGGGGATCTTTACCGCAGAGGCGACAAGCAAAAGTATTCCCAGATGTATTATCGTCAGAGCATTTGCTGCTCGCAGACATGTAGAGGAGATACAGCGGTAGCAGCGTGTATGGCGTCATGTGCATAATTGCTAGCCGCACATGCGTATTTGATAAACATAAATGGTAGAACGCTAAGGTGCCTTTTCTTTTGTGTCAGTTTATTTGTATCTTGTCTTGCAGGCAGCCTCTGTCAACACGATATGAAATAAAAACACGAGAAAAAAGGCACTGTTGAGTGTTGACATTCTCCGATGTATCTTCATCAATGCGCGTGCGCAGTCATCTAAATGGGCTGGACGTGTGAATCCTTGCATCAAAGTACTGCAAGGCCTCATCTGGTTGTTTGCGAAAAACAAATGCTCGGGCGAGCCTGCGCGTACGCGCAGGCACGCCCGAGCCTTTGTTTTTCGCCATTGCCTTAAATACCCCTTTCTCGTGATTTAGCGCATATCTTAAAGAAGCAAATCTCTCTTTTTTCATGTTGTTGTTTTGATTGACAGCCCTATGCGATAAAGAACGTAAACCACGTAATATGCAATCATACCGATCTTGTTCATCCATCACGATAATTGCTTGTGTGCCGTTCACGACACTAAGCCAAACAAATAAATTTACTTGTCAGAAAATAGCAAGATTAATTCCTCCAAGTGAATAGATCAGTTCTATGCTATTCTGACAAAAGTCTGTTTTATTATTGCCTTATCTTTACGCTAAGTCTATTGTGTGGGACTTCCAAATGACAAGCCTTTGTTGTTTAATTTCGGCTCGTAATGGAAGAAAGCTGCCTAGCAGACCTACGAGGGCGGTTTTATTAAAAAATGCTGGATTGGATTAGAATATATTGCTGTCGCAATGCTGAAAAGTAACGGGATAAAAATAATGAGAAACTTACTTTCCCTGGATATGCAATCAAACTTCAACGACTGTATACCTTTGGGACCATGAACATTAGTTCATGACAGGAGTAGTTCATGACAGGAGGCGCTGAGGATTAAATCATAAGGTCATGTCAGGAGACATAGCGGGGAAATTACCCCCGCACATCGGGGCTTGGAGAAAGAGATGGGCTGCATGATGCTTCCACGCAGAGCTGACCGACCGCTCACGTGTAATGGTAAACCGCTGACAGCCCAGGCAATCCGGTGCGAGTCGGACAGTCTGTTCTTATAAACCTTATTGGTTTCATTGGGCGACAGGGCCTGAGATGTCATTTCATCTCAATGTCTTGTAAACGTCCCACAAATGTGGAAACAACGTCTCCAAAATGACCTGTTTAGTGTTGACGGTGACGTTAAACCTCCAATCAAACAAACAAATATAGCGGGGAAAATGTTGGAAACTCTTTTCGATCTTAAAAAAAGTGTGTTGCGTGTAGTCATTAGAATCGCTTCAATGAGGCGATTCTAATGAGTGCACACAATAAACAGTTAATTATTATTATCTCAACGCTTATACGAAAATCAAACTACTGGTAAAGTCAAACTAAATTTTGGGTAAATTCATTATAGTTTTGCAGTATGATCTTTAGATTTCAACGCCGTTTATCTCAAACAACTGTTATCTTAAAGATAACGACAGTTGACTGTATGTTTTTTAAACCATCGAAAATTCCGTACACAGTGTTATGAGTAACTCCCAGTGGCTAAAACTACATGAAATAAAATAAAAAAAAATCCCCGAAATTATCCCTAAATATTTGCTATACATTATGATAACTCACCCGTGCGACACAGTACATGTTTTCACACCTCCAAAATGGCTACTTTTTAGATGAGAATCTGTGATATTTTTGTTATTTTCACTTCAAACATAGCAATTTTGGTTGAGGGTCATCCAAGGAACATTCCTGTAAATTATTTTGAAATCCATCCACTGGTTAAGGAGAAGGCCATTTTGATTTTTTTTTTTCAATTTTTAGCTCTGGCGGCCATCTTGTTCATCCGAGCGTATCAGTTTAAGCAATTTTGTTTGAGGGTTATCCAATAAACGTTGCAGTGAAATTGTTTCAAAATTCATGCACTGGATAAGAAGGAGAAGTCGTTTAAAGGTTTTCTATTTTTAGCTCTGGTGGCCACCTTGTTCACCGGAGCGTAACTATTTGAGCAATTTTGGAAGAAGGTCACCCAGGAATTTCCTGTGAAATTATTTTAAAATCTGTCCAGCAGTTTTGGAAAAGAAGTCGTTTAAAGCAAAAGTTGACGACGGACGCACGTACGGACGACGAACGATGGACGACGGACAAAAGACCGATCACAGTAGTTCTCCTTGAGCACTTCGTGCTCAGGTGGGCTAAAACTGGCTTTAAAATATCATTGTAGCGTAAAACGTCACTAACCCTGTTCACTGGCAAGAACTATTCTTGAAAAGTTCAGCAACAATTCTTTACAAACTCAGAGACTATCGAAGTAACTCTACTGCTAGCTTTTTTATTCGTTTTTATTTATTTATTTATTTATTCTTTATTTTTCTTTTTTTGCTAAAACCATAGGTCGTGGATACTCAATGTGGCGGTTATAAAGAGCAGACACATTCTATGTTTTGCAAAGAAATAAGGTAAATCGGAAAGTGTCATCAGAAAAAAATGCCGTTTTTGAAACCATGAAAATATTATCCATGTGACACGGGTGTGTTATCATAATACTGTCCCATTACGCATTCACTTGGCTAAGACCCACCTAAACCCCATTTTGTATAGAGAAAACTGCGGTTTACGGGGGTATACATTATTTTTCTTATTTCTACTCCAAGACATAGGTTGTGGATACTCGTTAGAAACGCCTCAATGAGGCGGTTCTGACGAAAGACATAGGTTGTGGATACTCGTTAGAAACGCCTCAATGAGGCGGTTCTGACGAAAGACATAGCTGGTGGATACTCTTCAGAACCGCCTAAGGCGGTTCTGACGAGCACCCACAACCTATGTTTGCAGTAGAAATAAGAACAATATCACGGATTTCCATTAGAAAAGTAGCCATTTTAGAGATGAGAAAAATGCACTATGTCGCACGGGTGTGTTAACGTAATGGGCGCGGTCCGCCTATTGTTTCAAATACAGTGTATAATAAGACCACGGCTCTGGAACATAGACCAGGCCGGGATATTTCTTTCTCAGTACTTCATCGTTCCACAGATAACCCACCCACAACGCCGTCAATGCAAACGTCACAATAAAAGTATAGAACAAAAATTTTCCATTTATATCCATGTTGTTTCCCTTTTGCTTTTCGACTAGAATACAAAGCGACATGAGAGCTAAGGTGATAAAATACACAATGAATATTTGTCCCTCCGTCACTAAATACCAGTAGTAGATGCCACTAAACAGTATAAGGAACCACCAAAATAACCCTCCTCTGACCTCGCCAATGTCAGACTTTGACTTAAAACATCCCATGAAATACAGAAGAAGGCTGATGAAGAATGGGATGTACCACATCAAATGACCTATTTCTTCATCGTAGACATAAAGTAGTTCAAACGAGTCCACTAGACCTTCCGGACGTAACTGTTGCATCATGGGATTGTCCCTGACAGACATATGTAACTGGTACCCGAGGTTGACAAGACGGTGGTTCACTGAATCACCGACTAAATGAATGCTGGCTCCCATTACGAACGTTATTATCGAGATGTAGACGAGAGTCGACGAGATCTTACGACGAGAACGTTCCAACAACTTTAAAATACAAAATGGCGTAATGATATTGTATGCCATGTGAAAGTAATCACCTATACTCGGTTTGTTCATTGGACTCCATGACACAGGTACAAAGAGCGCTGCAAACGGCCGCCCGAAGTCAAATATCCAGTTTTCTAAAGCTAGTATCAGCCATATATCCCAGTGGAATTTTTCCAACTTCACCACATCAAGCTTCTTTTCGCCATTTCCACTGTGTGATACGGGAACCTCAGTGGTCACGTACATCTCCATCTTATCCTTCGGATTTCTTTTTCGTGCCACCATTCTGGTCGTTTTATGAAAACTATATTCAATTTGAAAGTTTCGTTGGTGTTACGTGTTACCACACACTTTTAAACCTGCAATATCTGATCTTAACGCAATTTGTCCTAATCTGGTCACCAATTCGATTAGTTTTATCTTTTGACACATCTGCACATGTACACACACGCTTTATCTGTTATATCTTTGTCATAGGTTGAAATAAACATGGGGAAATGCTAAGTGTTTTGTTGTGTTTTGTGTCCATCTTTAACATACGGCCTGTCATCGATTACCGGGATGCAGATGCATGGGGTGTTTTGATAAATAACTAACCTGTGTTACTAACATGCACTCAGGTGTGTTAAGTTGTATGCAAGGTATTTTGTATGCCTCACTGCAGATGCATTTTTGTGTTCGGTATGAAAGGACTTATGCCTTTCATCTCATGCTCATGTATAGCATATATATTTATTATACCCCCACAAATGAAATTTTGGGGGGGGGGGGGGGGTATATAGGAGTGAACTTGTCGGTCGGTCGGTCTGTCGGTCGATCGGTCGGTCTGTTGACTTGGTTTTCAGACGATAACTCAAAAAACGCTTCACTGATTTTTATAATTTTTGGTACACTGATGTAACATCATAAAATACAGGTCAAGTTCGATTTCCACTACAATTCGTCAATTTTCGACATAGTTATGGCCCCTTTCAAGTGAAAAAATTGCAAAATGCCGCTGTTGTACTATCAAGGCAATTTTTGTGGGGGTATTCATCACCTTTAGTGATAGCTCTAGTTGTCTTTGTATTGCAGGTTAGTATATCATTGTATTACTTTCATAAAATGTAGAACATACAGAGCCATGTCTAGTCGGAGCCATGTCTGTATTATTAAACCTTATAAATGGGAGTCGGAGAGGGAATCCCGTCGGCTCGTAGGCGACGGCGACCGGATTGATCAAACCCATACAATGTTTCCCATTTCATTTTCACCCTCTCGTTGTTCATATCTTAGTTTTACTGTCTTAGTTTTACTGTCTCTGAGCTTTTGTAGTATGTTCATCTTTTTGGATTGGCTCTCTGACTTTTTGTTAAATGGTACTCACAATGTGTTTGAAGTATCTTAGAGATGTGAAAGGTTATTATTCATGTGGCATTTCTTTAAACAGTGTTTTGTTGCCATCACTTACTTGTATGCTGCAGTCTCCCCTTTGTTGTTAGGGTGATGTCACATCAATGTCGATGTATCTTATCGACGTTGATACGACTTCACTTTGATGTTGAGTCACAGTGCTTTTATGGCAGATTGTGTTGCCGTATATGCATACTAATGTGCATTTTGCAATTCACTCTACGGCAGTAGGGTGGCGGCACATCGACGTCAATTAGCTGACGTTGATGCGACGTCACTTGCTGTTGTGTGTCGTAATGGCAAATTGTTGTATTGTCTTTGCATATATCCTTGTATTTTGCGGTCCGCCCTGAAGCGTTGGGGTGGCGTTGCACCAACGTCAACGTACTGACGTTGCTGCGACGTTACATTGATGATGTTTGCGGCGGGCAGATGCACTTTTGTGTTCAGTATGAAAGGACTTATGCCTTTCATCTCATGTACATGTATAGTATGTATATTTATTGTCTTTGTATTATATTGCAGTGCAGCATGGATGACTTGGTACCATCTATAGATCATCAACATTAAATCATCATCTTCAGTAGAAGACTGTTATTTTTATCTTTGGACCCCCTTAACCCCACATGTAGATAGCAGCTACCGGCTGTCTGGTGACATCTTACATATACACTGGCACTTATATGCTGGCACTTATTCATCCGCGAAGTCTTTGTTTGTTTGATTTGAGGTTAAACGTCCCCGTCAATACTGTATAGGTCATTTTGGAGACGTTGCTTCCGATTTGTGGGACTTTTATCCGCCACTGAGATGAAATGAAATCTCAAGCCCGGCCGCCCAATGAAACCAATAGGGTTTATTTGCATGGACGGTCCAATTCTCACCATTTTCCCTGGGCATGCTTAGAACCTCTAAGCGGTTTACCAGTACTAGTGTGCAGTTGGTTTCAGCTCTGCGTGGAAGCATCATGCAGCCCATTTATTTCTTCAAGGCCCAGTGGGCGGGGGTGATAATCACCCGCGAAGCCAGTGTTCATCTCATCAACACGTCCATGAAAAAGAGTTTATTTGTTTGGTTCTTTTTGATCGATTACGGTAAAATAATTCACAAGTGTTCTAAGGCTTCCGAGTAAAAAACAAGTGAGCGATAGCGAACGAGGTTTTTTACACGAAAGCCTCAAAACACGAGTGAATTATTTCTCGGTAATCAATCAAAACAACAAAATAAACTGTTTATTACATTTTCATTCATGTTTTACCTTTGAATTTTCAAATTCAACCATTCTGATTTCCAAACAAAACAGTTCCATACAGGGCATGGATTTCAGGAGGGGTGGTTTAGTTTGAAAATTAGTCGCCATCTTGTTTTCATTTAAATACAAAAGGCATCCTGTCCTTGAAATACAGATGCAACAATGTCATGAAAGTAGAACTGTATTTTCAAGAAAATAATACTTTATCTTCGTGTTGCAGGTCCTTCCTCAAAAACGTCAAATGGACGCGAAAATTGAAGTCTGGGTTCTATGATTTTATCAGATTTTCCGCCGAACGTCAACTATTGTTATTGTTGTTACCATCGATGTCAGCAACGTCGCCAAGCAATTATGACGTGAAAACGTTCAAAACGGAGAAATGAAATAATTCACTCAGTGAATTATAGGTTTATAATTCACTGAGAAATCTAAGTATGTTTTGTAAATATCATTTTTGTATCGGGAAAAATGGGAATGACGAGGGCACACATTTGCTAGGAACATTACGATAACATAGTACATTTTTTCACATCTCCAAAAAGGCAACTTTTCTGATGAAAATCAGTGATATTTTTCTTATTTACACATGTATATTGCAGACATATGTTGTGAGTGCTCGGTAGAACCGCCTCAATCTATCGAGTATCCACAGTCCCGATTCTTGGAGCATAATAATAATAATAATAATAATAATAATAATAATAATATTATTATTATTATTATTATTATCATTATTATTATTATTAAACAATGCACACCACTGCAAACCACAGTTGTCTCCATACAAATTGAGTTTAGGGGGTGTTCAATTCACGAACTTGTTAACATGATGAACTGTTAAGTTAAGGGTAATCGTTTGAGGCGGCCCCATTGGGCGCAAACAATCGTATTGGTATGCGTTCCCTTACATTGAGCCGTTGTAAACAATTTGCCGTTATAAAGCATCCAAATAGGGAATATGATAGGTAATGAAGCGTTTAGTTTTCTCCGTAATTACCCCAAGAAATAAATGTTGCAAACAGCAGTATTAGTTTACAAGAATCTTTCATGATTGTAGGCATGTCGAATTTCCCAAGAGTTTATTACGGCAAAACAAGTATGTTTTGTGCATTTTTTGGCACCAGAATGCAATAAAGAGTGATTGTTATACTGCAAAGAAATTTCCAGGCTTTTGATTGGACAGCGCAAGGGCAATTATTTTCCATATTACCCGTGAGCAAAAATATTTACCCCTCTCACGCTTACCTTCGCTGAACTGCGATGTCCTGTCCATTTCCTCTGACGTTGACTCAGAAATAAGACTGCAGACGATTGTGTTAGCTATCGGCAAATCAGAGATAGATTAGGATGTTGGGTACATAAACGGGGCATGATATTTCAGCCCGTTAAATGCAATATTATGCATATAACTAGGAAGAGAACCGTACCATTCGAAGCTTCGGATACATTAGCGAGAACGGTCCATTGACTACCTCGGTGTGATAATCATACACGATTTTAGATGGAATACACACAATAGCAACATGTATACTAAGGCAAACAGAACGTTTGGTTTCCTATGTCGAATTCCCCACCAGTATCAGTATCACCAGGATGTAAAAACATACTTGTTCGCCCTATCTTGGACTATGATAGTTGTATCTGAGACCCCCCCCCCCCCCCACACACACACACACATACACACCACTCCCTCCCCAAGGCAGCAATCCTTGATCAAGAAATTGAAAAAGTTCAGAATAGAGCTTCTAGATTTGTAACAAGCAATTTCTGCTTTGAAACTGGGAGTATGACTGGAATGCTAGGAAAATCCCTCAAGGAAATGATGAGACAGTAGGCTCATACTATTACACAAAGGTCTAAAGAGTGCTGCCAGCATTCCGACAGATGATCTTGTTCTCCCAGCTAGGTGTTATTGGAATCATCAGTTGTTGGTGTGTAAGACCCCCTATTGCAAGAACTGACATTTACAAAAGAATATTTCTTCCCTCGGACCATTTGAGATTGCAATGTCATTCCCGATTCAATCTTTCCTAAGCTGAAGGTGCAGACGATAGTATGGCTAAGTTTACCTCATTGGTGAGACATTGGACTAACTTCGCATATCAAAGGGTCGGATGAATAAAGGTACGTGTCACCAGTAAGAATTTTGATTCTGCATGATCAGTAAAAAGTAATGATGGGCTTATTTTCTGATAGCATCAGTTTCTGTCCTTGCTTCTATGAGCATGCTTTGCGATTCGAAACTTTCATATGATCTGCACATTTTGAGGTCTTGTAACAGATCAATGAACCAACATTAGCAACAAATAATCACAAATAAAGTCTTGTATGCTGATTCAAGGATGGGGGCTCAACAGAAAAGAAACACCTGAAGGGCCTCTCAGCCCGGTAGGAAAACCCTGAAGCAAAATAAAACATTGAAGGCCAAGCAGCAGGCATAAAACGCCCGGTTTCAACCAACTAAATAAATAATGTAAGATACTATCAGAAAATCAAATTCCGATAAAAGAATAAAAATAAAAAAAAAAAAAAACATCGGAGTATAAGGATATTCATCAAAGATGAAATTGACGCAAGGCAAATCTCGACATCTTAGGTTGTGATGGTACATTTAGGAAAACATACTTATTTGGTTTTTCAAATAAAAACTCGTAGGAACTATATGTACAGCGCCAGTGTTACAACATCCTCGATAGTTTGGGAGCAACGCGACTGAATGTTTCAAGAAAAATTCATTACAGAAAACAGAATTAATAATATTTTACGTGACAATGTTATATTGTAGCCAATTTTGTCAGATTTAGCTTAAAATCATTTGATACTCATCAAAAACTTGAAGACGTGCTTCAAACTCTGTGCGCGACTGTCAACTAACTGAGAAAATGCAGATCCAGGGTCGACATTTTGCCGACGGCCATATCCAAATTATACACTATTTAATGGTTTGTTTGGCCTGTTTGGGTAATTCAATCATATTAACATGGAATAGGACTGTCGGAATACACATACTAAAAACAGATGAGCTTACTGAAAATTTGAAAATTTGACGTTGTCACTACCTCAAGTGGTCCAAGATGTGGCGTGGGAGCAAAGTCGCGTTTACGCAGTTTCGAGGCAGTATTCTGATTTCCACTTGCAGTTTTATTTCACTTTTATTTTGTTTTGTTTGAATTGAGTCTTTACGTCCCCGTCATCACATTCATTTTGGAGACTTGATTTCATTTTGTGAGTGGGCAATGCGCCCCGTCCCTGCGCTTCATAAAAGGCAATATGTTTCAGAAACCATTCAAATCACCACCCCACAATCATTAATGCACTTGTTCCTTAACAATAGCACACCAACTTGGGAGTCTGCAGGGGCCATTATTCTCCTTTCCACTTCATAGAAGGGCCTCATATATCAGAAACCATTAAAGATTCCCACCAATAAACCATATTATATTCTTGGTCCTTTTGATAAGACACAGTTAGGGACAGCAATCTTAGGCTTTCCTATGATAAATAGGGCATGCCCCAACCCTCCATCGCTTAAGAGGCCTTATATTTCCGGCATACAGATCCCCACTGCTAAACCATATATATTCTTGTTCCTTATGATAAGTCACATTTAGTGATACCAATCATGGCTCCATTTGGTCCATGTCCCACCCCCTCTACTTCATAAAAGGCCTCATGTTTCAGATATTGAGTCCGCATGTGTGCTCATTTGGATATGGGGTTCATTTGGGTGACTTTATAATTGGTAGATTAAAATGATATCATGTTAAAATACATGGCTGCCATTGGACAGTGTAGCCTGAGCTCTGGTGAGCATTGTGGCCCCTGGCCCTCTTGTTTTTCGTTAATATCTATGCCATTTTATCATCAGGGTTTGTGGGTCAGGCCTCAGATTCTATGACGGCTCCAACGTAAAGGCTTATTGAGAATTAGAGAGATAATGTTGGTTGGTGCCTGATGCTCTGTCTCTGGTCGGGCTCATCGGAGTCTAACTGATGGTTTTCTTTTGCTCCAGCATTTCAGTGGTTTCTTGCTGTCGAGTCCTCACCGTTGACTTACCTCTGTGGTTCTTTGATTTTTGTGTTCACGGAGATGTTGCACTGATGAGTTAGGAGGCCTTCATGCGGACTGAACAAATTATTTGTCTAAATCGCGACGGAAGTAAGGGCGAGGATTGTGGCCACGTAAAATCGATTTAAGCCCCCCCCAGTGGAAATCTTCCACTGACCGTTCCAAGGCGGCTCTTCTGTGGCGATTTATTTATGTTGTTGTTTTACCTGGCATTTATATGAAATGACAGCTCAGACTCTACCGCCCAGACAAACCGACAGGGTCTGTTTGCAGGATTGGTCCTACTCGCACCACTTCGCCCGGGTAGGCTTAAACCCTCTAAGCGGTTTACCAGTACTCTGTTTCAGCCCTTCCTGGAAGCACCATGCAACCCGATCTATTTATCCAGGCCCCGATGGGGAGCGCCTTCTCATTTTGTAGTAGCATGGGACAGTTTTGTTTGTTATGTGAGTGCTTTAAGTATCAAGAAAAAATGACCAAAAGGAAAACGACCAGCATATTTTACAAACTGAACATCTAATCACTTTTTGTGCCAAAATATTGACCGTTTTTAATAGGCATGCACTTACATAATACTTTATAGATGTCAAAAACATCCAATAAGGCACTTCTTATCATGCCTTGTCTCATACAGTTATGACAGAAAATGCCAAAAAGTATTGAAGTTATAAGATGATTTTCTGTTATTCTTTTGCAGGGGTACAAATGTAAATTCCTTTTGATTCAGCGCAAGTGACACTATACAAATACAAAAAAAAACACACACACACACTTAAGCGTTGTTTTATACATCCCATGAATTCACCACTGTTGAAAGACTGAAAACGGAGTAAACATTGGTTTTCATACTTCCAAAATGTTCCTCTTGGATTTCCTATAATTGAAAGTTGGGCTACTTTCCGATTACTTATTAGTGATTTTCAGATGGCTTTAGCCCTTACTACTATGTTTTGAGCAAAACTTTGAAAAATATCAGAATTTTTAATCTGGATTTGTTTTATTTATTGGTGGTTACATTACGAAAACACGCCTATATAAATACATTGTGAACTTTACCAACGAAAGAAAAAAGAAATTTTTCTTATTTCTGCTCAAAATATAGATTGTTGGTACTCGTTAAAACACCCACAATCTATATTTTAGAGCAGAAATAAGAAAAAATAATGTTTACCCCTGTAAACTCCAATTTTACTATATAATAGTGGGGTTCAAGAGGGTCAAATTTATATAGGCGTGTTTTCGTGATTAAACGTTCAATATATTTGAATAGGCTTGCTTTCGTCATGAAACCTGGAACAAGAAACATAATGTTTCTCCTTGTAAATTCTACTCGTGCTCATTAGAACCCCCACCGCGTTCTCTTTTTATGCTGAAACATTTTATGGAAATCATCACTTGAGTAGAAGCCTCCATGGTGTAGTGGTTATGCTATTCGCCTTGTAAACCAGAGGTCGCAGGATCGATCCTGGGCTTCTCCAAACTTTCGGATGCGTCTTTAAACTGAGGTCCCGTCTCAGTATTACCATAGCTGTTGGTGAGACGTAAAACTCAAACACTCATTCACTCATCGCTTAAAACGTTTCGACAAACATACATGTAGCTCCATATAAGGCATAATTTTTATTATCATTTTTTTTATTTTGGTTTTACGGCCTTTCAAGATTATTTCAGTCATATCGAGCCGATCGTTAATCAGAGGTGGGCGTAAACCGGAGTACCCGGAGAAAAACCACCTGACCATCCGTTGCAGAACTTGGCGTCTCACATGTGACCCGAGCGAGGCTCGAACCACAGCGGTGAGAGACCTAATGATTAAGAGTCAGCGCTCTTAACCACTAGGCCACGGAGGCCCGTCAAAGGCATAATTATAGGATGATTTTCTTTATTTCTTGTTGAAAACGCATGCTGTGGGTCTTTGGTAGAATCGCCAACTCGAGGCGATTCAAAAGTACCCAAACCATGATGCATTATGAAAACACGCCTATACCAATACATTGTAACCTTTATCGCCGAAAACATGAAAATTTTAAGATGAAAAATTGTGATATTTTTCTTATTTCTGCTCAAAATATAGATTGTGGGTACTCGTTAGAACCGCCTCATCGAGGCGGTTCTAATGAGTACCCAAATTCTATATTTTAGAGCAGAAATAAGAAAAATAAGATATACACCTGTAAACCCCAGTTTCACTATATAAAATGGGGGTTCTAGGGGGTCAAAATTATATAGGCGTGTTTTCGTGATGTGATTCAAAGAAGAACTAGTACGAGAGTGTATACGTCAAGAGGATACCACTATATAGGTAGGAAAGTTATTATTGAGCGAGTTCGATGTAAGAACCACGGTCACTTAACTGTGACTAAAGTAAGATCGAATTGTCTATGGTTAGAGGAAATGACGTCAGTTTAGTTTCTACGGTTCGACCAACGAGTTAGGGCCCCCGCGCATCGAGGTTTGAAGAAA
This sequence comes from Lucinisca nassula, assembly GCA_963580285.1. Taxonomy (NCBI): domain Eukaryota; kingdom Metazoa; phylum Mollusca; class Bivalvia; order Lucinida; family Lucinidae; genus Lucinisca; species Lucinisca nassula. The sequence continues at coordinate 100,905,510 of OY757018.1, forward strand.
TAAATGGGCTGCCTGATGCTTCCAAGCAGAGCTGAAACCGACCGCACACGAGTACTGGTAAACTGCTTAGAGAATCTCGGACGTCCATGCTTATAAACCCTATTGGTTTCATTGGGCGACGGGGCTCGAGATGTCATTTCATCTCAATGTCGGGTAAAAGTCCCACAAAATTGGAAGCAATGTCTCCAAAATGACCTTTACAGTGTTGACGGGGAATTAAAACTCAAATAAAAAAACAACAACAAAAAAACAAACAAACAAACAAACAAAATCGACCAACGAGTTAAGGATTGTTCGACCATGGTTGACTGGTTCCCGGTTTTCTCTAAAGGACTGGAGAACCAGTAATGTGTTTCGTAGGCATCGATTGGTTGTTATACTTACACGGTGTGTGTGTGTGTGTGTGTGTGGGGGGGGTGTTCGATACCTACCGGATTGCCAAAAGTCTGATCGGGGTCTTCACCGTTCGCATTAAATGCAGCCATTTTCCTAAAGTCATTTCTAAAAATAGCTGAACCTGACACCCCAAATTTCGAAATGGACACTTTTGCTAGAGGCAGGTTGAAAATTCCGTTCAGTACCAAAAGGCCCTTACGCACATTATAGTACTTGAAACAACTGTATTCAATTTTTGCTGCGAGAACTAATTTTGCGAGCTTAAAACGATAAACAATTGTCGAAGCACACGCTTTTTTGCCAAAACATTTAAACATGATGTTTTAAAGAACGACAATGTCTTTTAAAGCGAATAAAGAATACCAAGATTCTTCACTGGGCCACTGCACCACGTGAACAAGTCCGTGAAATGAACACCCCACTAAACCCCACTTTATATAGAGAAAACTGGGGTTTATGGGGGTAAACATTATTTTTCTTAGTTTTACTCCAAGACATAGGTTGTGGGTATTCGTTAGAACCGCCTCAATGAGCACTCACAACCTATGTTTGTAGTATTTATATGAAAAATATCACATATTTTCATCAGAAAAGTAGCCATTTTGGAGATGTGAAAAATGCACTATGTCGCACGGATGTGTTATCGTAATGCGGAATAAGTGTCAAAATAAAGGATGCATAGTCGCCGCAGTATAAGCTATACAGCCGAAAAAGAGACAATAAATCAAAATTCCTTTTAAGAATGCGTTGATGCACAGCCTGATCAGAGAATCCTATTTTGTCCTTGACGTTGATTTTTCAGTGCCTGGCGTAGTGTGCAGTCAGCCAATAAAGAAGCTAACACCTTACACAATCTTATTGAGACATTCTTAATTGGACATTCCTGATATTGACCTGGTGCCTCATCTCGGACCAGACAGACATTTCATTGAGTGGAGACTCAACAAAACCTTGTATAAGACTTCCGCGAGTAGTAAAGACTTAGATCAGACTGCCTATCCACTCAGTCTGACAAGAATCTCCACTGATATCTATTTGGATATCTCGGAATGTGTAGAATGCTCAGGCGACTAGCGAAGCCTCAGATCAGCCTGTGATCTGAGGCTTCGCTGAACGCACATGGTTTTGTCGTTCCCTGACTTATTGGATATTAGCACAGTGCTGACTAATTTGTAAATATTGTATACAGCTAATATCTCTGATAAAGAATATGTATTCATGACAGGTCCCGTCGTTGAAAGTTGTATAAGGATTGAGTTAGTTTTGAAGAGATCCTTTCTGCTTATCCGTATATTAATTCAGAACTTGATGATGAATTTCCATACCAAATAATTACGTCAGACCCAGTAACGAATATGTTCAAGTAAATACTGTTATGAAAGTGTACAATAGATCAAAATAATTATAATGGAAACGTTACTCAGGAAACAACATATACACCTGTGGACACAAATCCGTTCAAATTTTGATGGGTTTCATTTCAGTTTGATTCGATGTTTCATTCAATATTTCCTTGCATGCTGTCAGTCAACTGCAAGCCACGAATAAATTCAAAACGCAAAGTGTTGTACATTTTGTTGTTGGCTCCTGCACTGTCCAATCAGAATACATCTCAAATGTCAATCAGACCTAAAAATCGGAAAGAGTGCTTGCCACAATGAGACCAATCAATGTATATTTCTTGACCCTGTTTTGTAATGTTTTTACGAATGACATTTGGTTGTCAAACTAATTTGATGCAAAGAGATTCATTGAAGGGTACTTCATAGCAGTTTGAACAGTTTTGTGTCCACATGTGTACACAGTATTTTCCAAAAATTAATGTATTGCATTTTAAAAATTTCCAAATCAACAAATTTTAAGAACTATCCTGTTAACATATAGATTCAAATTATATCAAACATGCTGCAGGGGCCTTTACACAACATGTTTACACCAAGATACACTATCCTGCATGTATGGACATACAGGTCAAAACATGTTGTGTAAAACTTGCTATGCCTTGGTTTAATGAGGCGTGTGTCAAAACTTGTCAAAATATGGCATTTCAGCCAATCCGAGAATAGGATACGAATAAGATAAAAGACATATATGGATTAACCAATTCAATTACGAAAACCACTTTCCGGTACTTTCGGGGATTATGTTTAATTTGCGCGCGGTTTGAATTTATTGGTTAGGGATAGTCACGTGAACATCAACACTATAACAGCGCTTGTGTAAATAACATTGTGTCGAGTGATATATATTACGAAAACATGCCTATACAAATACATAGTGAATGTTACCGCCTAAAAACGAATTTTTTAGACGAAAAATTGTAATATTTTTCTTATTTCTGCTCCAAATATAGATTGTGGGTACTAGTTGGAACCGCCTCAACGAGGCAGTTCTAACGAGTGCCCACAATCTATATTTTAGAGCAGAAATAAGAAAGATAAGGTTTACCCCCGTTTTACTATATAAAAGTGGGGTTCAGGGGGGTCAAATTATATATGCGTGTTTTCGTGATATTTGACAGTATTTCTTCACTAGCAAGTTACAATTATAGAGAATTTAGCCGCTCTATAGAATCTTCATAAGGACTATAGTATAATAGGTAATAAGAGACCGTTTCCCCTCAATTACTCCAAAAACAAATGCTGTAGTCATTTGTTTTTTGAGTAACAAATTCAATAATCTTAAATACCTCCATTAGCTCATTACGAAAACACGCCTATACACATACATACATTGCCACCTTTATCGCCAAAAAAAAAAAAAAAAAAAAAATGAAGATTTTAAGATGAAAAATTACGATATTTTTCTTATTTCTGCTCTAAAATATAGATTGTGAGTACTCGTTAGAACCGCCTCGATGCTCTAAAATCGATGCTCGAGGCGGTTCTAACGAGTACGCACAATCTATATTTTAGAACAGAAATAAGAAAAATAAGGTTTACCCCTGAAAACCCCAGTTTTACTATATATAAGTGGGGGTTCGAGGGGGTCAAATTTATATAGGCGTGTTTTCGTGATGTCCTTCCATCTGGAGCTAATGACTCGTTCCCATTATGAATACAGGCCTATACAAACAAATACATTGTAAGTATAAACGCCAGAAAAACGAAAATTTTAAGATGAAAATTTGTGATGTTGTTCTTAAATTTCTGCTCAAAATATCATTACGAAAACACGCCTATGCAAATACATTGTAACTTTACCGCCGAAAAAAGGAACATTTTAAGATGAAAAATTACGACATTTGTTTCTTATTGCTGCTTAGAACATAGATTATGGTCACGCCGTTAGACTACCGAGTACCCACAATCCATGCTTTAGAGCAGAAATAAGAAAAATAAGTTTTACCCATGTCCCAGTTCTACTATATAAAAGTGGGGCTCAAGGGGTTCAAAATTATATAGGCATGTTTTCGTGATGTAGATTATGGGTAAACGTACTAGAATACTCAAAACCTATATTTTAGAGCAAAAATAATAAAAATAAAGTTGACGTTTGTAAAATAGGAGTGAAGCCAATTATCATATTCGAGTTTTACTATATAAAAGTTGGTTCAAGAGGGTCAGAAGTATATAAGCGTGTTTTCGTATGCATTGAAATTATCATTGTAACGAGTGTTGTCGTTAAACGAAATGTCGGTATAAAGAGGAATATCTGTACATCATTTTAACTATAGAAACATTTATTTGGTTGAATTAATTGGTTTCCATTTAAGAAGATTTAAAACAAAACGTTTGTTGCAAAAAGAGTGGGCAGTAGAATAATCTATACTCGCATTTGTGCTTGTTTTTTGGTCTCTTTGATCACGGCTCAATTTCTTTATCAACTTGCCACATGATTTTGCTCATTTGATTTAATCTTGTATCAATCAGTGTTATTATATGTGTCTTCACATACATCTAATGCTACATGCCCGCCTCTACTATCGATCCTTTGATATTTATGGCTAAGGTTTCTGATATTTTGAGTTTGTCTTTGCTTTAAACAGAAGCTAGGCGCTTCTACTTTCAACAATAGATGCATTCAGTATGTAAATCAATGTCTAATGCAGTGGGAACGATAGTATAAGAGTCACTCGTAACACTATAAATCGCTAGTGTAGACAGTTGCTTCTTCCTCTCGATATGATCTTTGTATTTTCCTGACATTTCTCATTCTGAAAATATTGCTTGCGTGCTGACAATATCTTCTGTTCCGAATAAGTTTTGTGAAAGAATAATTCTTGCACACCAGACAAGGAAATCCGTGATTTTACCCTGGGATAGAAATTTTTGTTCTGACCCTCGTGTTCCGACCCCAAATCGAATATAATCGCGTGTTTGATAAATGCACTGGTTGATTACAACCTCATGCGCGTCGTCGTCATGCGTGACGTCACTAAACATTCCTGTTGTGTCATCACAAAATGGCGGACGTCGGTAACCGAAGTGACAGCAGCATTAAAAGTTCGCTATAGAAATGGAAGTTATGCAAGAAAAAGAATCTTATATGGGTGTGAGGGGTGGATAGAAAAATCCGTTCCTCGGGATCACTGTCCGGCATCACTCGGCAAGCCTCGTGATGCCGGACAGTGTCCCTCGGGACGGATTTTTCAATCCACCCCTCACACCCATATAAGATTCTTATATTCTTAACACTGCAGAACAGTATGGAATTCGACACCACACAAATTAATGCATTCACAAACAAGTTGCCATTTGTAACTGCATCGCATCACAATATTAAGTTATTCCTGAATAACCATTTATGAAGGTAAATAGGGTTGATTGGGAGTTAACATTAGTTTTCTAAATTCTGATACAAAAGTAGATACTTGTTAGAATCGCCTCATTAAGGCGGTTCCAATTTTGTTTATAATACAAATATGAAGCCATATAATTTTATCCTTCTATATAATATAATTTTCTAAAGGCATTGCAGAGTGTACTTTCCTTCAGATTCATGCTTATCCAATTGCATCAAAGCCACACACGTTGCCTTTGGTAACGAAGAACACGTAACAGACAGAAAATAAACGCCACGGTTTATCCGAAGCCCATCATATGTCTACGCAGCGGAACTGATAGTATAGGAGTCATCGTAACAACATAAATTAATGTGTAGACATTTGCTTCTTGCTCACGGTATGATCTTTGTATTCTCCTGTCATTTGTCAGTCTGAAAATATTGCTTGCGTGCTGATAATACCGATCAATGCATTTTTTTTAGTTTGGTTTTACGGCCCTTTCAAGATTATTACACTCATATCGAGCTGATCGTTAATCAGAGGTGGGCGAAAACCGGAGTACCCGGAAAAAAAAACACACCTGACATGCCGTTGCAGAACTCACATGTGACCCGAGCGAGGCTCGAACCAAAGCGGTGAGAGACCTAATGAATTAGCGACGGCGCTCTTATCCACTAGGACACGGAGGTCCGGAGGCCAGTCCAATCAATGCACCACAAACAAATTGTCATCATCACTATATTAAGTTATTTCTGAATACCCATTTATGAAGGAGAAATAGTTGATCGGGAGTTAACATTCATGTTTATCCTATTGCATCAATGGCACAAAAGATGCCCTTGGAAACAGACAGAAAATAAAACTCTCGGTTTATCTTAGACTCTTCAGATGTATATACAGCTGGAGGGATGATATAGAGTTCAATCGTACCACTATTAATCGCAAGTGTAGACAATTGTTCGTACCTCCCGGTATGATCTTTGTATTTTCCTGGCATTTCTCATTCGGAATATAGTGTTCGCGTGCTGACAATATCGTGTATTCCGAATATGTTTTGTGGAGTGAGTGTTTGAGTTTTACGTCCCACCAACAGCTAAGGTCATACGGAGACGGGGCCTCGGTTTAAAGACTCATCCGAAAGTCTGGAGAAGCCCGGGATCGATCCTGCGATCCCAGGTTTACAAGGCGAGTAGCGTAACCAAACCACGGAGGCTTCGATGGTGATGTTCCTTGTGCGCCATCCTATGGCGTTTATATTTCGCAATTAATTCGATTTGCTAGAGTGTGTAGTCATGTAACTGACTTCAACACTCGTAATAAATTATTAACGGCTAAACTCCTTAATCAGGGTTATCGGTACCATAAACTACGCAAAGCCTTTTCAAAATTTTATAGACGCCATTCTGATTTAATTTCAAAATTCAATATTGGACTTAAATCTCTTCTGCAACAAGGTCTATCGGAACCCGAATTTTATGGTGACTTAGTATATAAGTTCAGAAAAATATATAACCGCAATGACTTCAGCACCCAATTTCGTAAAATCATTCTTCGATATAAAAAGATTGGCTACAACATGGATATTATACGACAGACTGCATGCATGGTAGTTAACCCAATCACGGTTGGCAACTTTGCTTCCCTCTTTAATTGCACGCCGGTGGGTCAGGCCTCAGATTCTATGACGGCTCCAACGTAAAGGCTTATTGAAAATTAAAGAGATAATGTTGGTTGGTGCCTGATGCTCTGTCTCTGGTCGGGCTCATCGGAGTCTAACTGTTGGTTTTCTTTTGCACCAGCATTTCAGTGGTTTCTTGCTGTCGAGTCCTCACCGTTGTCTCACCTCTGTGGTTCTTTGATTTCTGTGTTCACGGAGATGTTGCACTGATGAGTTAGGAGGCCTTCATGCGGACTGAACAAATTTTTTGTCTAAATCGCGACGGAAGTAAGGGCGAGGATTGTGGCCACGTAAAATCGATTTAAGCCCCCCCCCACCCCCCAGTGGAAATCTTCCACTGACCGTTCCAAGGCGGCTCTTCTGTGGCGATTTGTTTATGTTGTTGTTTGTTACTTACTGTGTGTATCACTTGTGTCTTTTAATTTTGGATGGCCATATGGCCATTTTGTGGGAAAGTAACTGTCCATATGGCCTTCCTTTGTTTAGGTTTCCATTATGGTCTGGTCGCTTAATGTTTGTATTTCTTTCCCTTTGGTGTCTTTTATGGATGGAGTAAGTTAATTGTATCAATTCCTGATCTTTGTTTTACTTCTACTTTTCAAAAGTTTTGTGGAAGATTTATCCTTAAGATTGCAGAACAGGATGAAAACATCAACGCATTTACAAACATTGCCATTTACAACTGCATCACATCACATTATCATGACCACTCCGTTGAGGTCCACTCTGAATACCCCCTTATTACGGAAAACCAGGGTTAACATTAGAAGTCTTGTTATGATCCAAAAGTAGATTGAGAATTACTTTTATGATTGCAGAATGGCATGGAAAATCGAGACCAATCAAAATATTAAATTTACTAACAATTTGTCAGTTTTTACTGCATCGCATCAAATTTGGAAGTAAAGTAGAAGTAAAACAAAGATCAGGAATCGATACAATTAACTTACTCCACCCATCGGAGACACCAAAGGGAAAGAAACCCAAACATTAAGCGACCAGACCATAATGGAAACCTAAACAAAGGAAGGCCATAAGGACAGTTACTTTCCCACAAAATGGCCATATGGCCATCCAAAATAAAAAAGACACAAGTGATACACACAGTAAGTAACAAACAACAACATAAATAAATCGCCACAGAAGAACCGCCTTGGAACGGTCAGTGGAAAGATTTCCACTGGGGGGCTTAAATCGATTTTACGTGGCCACAATCCTCGCCCTTACTTCCGTCGCGATTTAGACAAATAATTTGTTCAGTCCGCATGAAGGCCTCCTAACTCATCAGTGCAACATCTCCGTGAACACAAAAAATTCAAAGAACCACAGAGGTGAGACAACGGTGAGGACTCGACAGCAAGAAACCACTGAAATGCTGGAGCAAAGGAAAACCAACAGTTAGACTCCGAATACCCTGAATAAAGTCTGAATACTCATCTATAAAATAGAAAATAGGGTCAATTGGAAGTAACTATAAGTATTCTTATTTCTGATCCAAAAGTAGATTGTTGGAATTGGCTAGAACCGCCTTGTTAACTGCTAAACTTCTAAATAAGGGCTACCGCTATGACACACTCCGCAAAGCGATTTTTAAATTTGAGCCCCGCCAAGCGAATTTGTGTCTTCGAGCATTCCGTCATGACAAATTTTAACTGCGCATGCCCAGCCATTCAGAGGGGCCAGGGATATGGCTTTCTGTCTGAAGGTTCGTCTTGATTCACTGCTTGTATGAGCGAGCCGCGAAGGTTCTGGCGAGACTGCGCGGATGCGCAGGCTCGCCTGAACCTTTGCTGCTCGCATAGGCGACATGTACCAAAATCGCTTGACGCCCATTTAATAGACGCCATTTCCAATTAGTTTCAGATTTCAGTGTTAGTCTTAAATGTCTTCTACGGAACCTGAATTTCATGGTGACATAGAATGAAAACTCTGGAAACTTTCTGCATGCAATGGTTTTAGTATCCGATTTCTAAAAATCATTCTTCGATACAAAAAAGGTTGGGTATAACATATTAAATGTAATACGACAGACTGCTTGCATTATGGTTAACTTTTTTTTCATCCATTTTCAAGTGCCCCAGCGAGTCGGGCCTCACGCTTTATGGCAGTTTCGACCCGAAGACCTTTAAATAAATCCGCTTTTGCCTGATACTGTGTCTCATGTTGGACCAAAAGGAGCCAAATTGTTGTTTTTGTTCGCTTAAGCGTTTCAGTTATTTCATGCTGTCCAATTTTCATTGTTGTTTCATCCCTGAGTTTGTTAGATTTGTTGATTATGCACTATTAGTTAGAAACCCTTCACGCGGACTGAACAAATTGCATGTTTAAAGGACAACAGAACTATGGGCTAATTTAAACTTAAACCGATTTAAAAGTTGAAGTAAAACAGAGATCAGGAATCGATACAATTAACTTCCTCCACCCATCAAAGACACCAAAGGGAAAGAAACAAAAACATGAAGCGACCAGACCATAATGGAAAAGGAAGGCCATAAGGACAGTTACTTCCCACAAAATGGCCAAATGGCCATCAAAAATAAAAAGTCACAAGTGATACACACAGTAAGTAACAAACAACAACATAAATAAACCGCCACAGAAGAAACGCCTTGAAATGGTCAGTGGAAAGAATTCCACTAGGGGGCTTAAATGGATTTTACATGGCCATAATCCTTGCCCTTACCTCTTTCGTGGTATACACTAATTTTGTTTAGTCCGCATGAAGGCTTCCTAACTCATCTGTGTAACATCTCCGAGAACATACACATTAAAAAAACTACAGAGATGAAACAAGGTTGAGGACTCGACAGCATACAACAACAGAATTGCTGGAGCAAAAGAAAACCAACAGTAAGACTCCGAGGGGCACGACCAAAGACGGAGCCCACCCACACCCACCCACACTTTATGTGCGTCCTTTTCCATAATTGTATCGATTCCTGATCATCTGCTTATTTTAAGAGATGTCAGGAAAGCAAACCTGTAGTATGCCTACGTTTAGTCTACTTAGGCAAGAGCACATTAGTCAAGAGCATCTAGCTTCTGCTATAAGTATGCTATTCATCGTGTGAGTGCCAGTCTAATCTGATTGGTTGAACAAATTCAGTGTTTTACTGAGGTTTCAGAGTTCATTGAGAAATACTGTTTAAAATACCTGTCAGTAATGATTCCCTGCTGTTTGTTTTATTGCTTTTGCTGAGAAACCTTTTACCACTTTGCTACATACAGAAAGTGCCTTATGCAGATGAAAGCAGTACAGGCTCTGATAAGCGTGAAAAGTGTTCATAACCTCTATAATTAGTAATCAGTACCTATAGGAATCCAGGATAACTGCATAGACTGCCCACATATGCAGACTAGCGAGATATTTTGCCGACTGTAAATATGTTAGGTACCTTTTGACATGATGCAGCTCATAGTTTCTACATGATAGCATCATTTTAATGAGTTGCAAATTCCTGTCGTAGGAAATAGTTTACTTTATGTTATATGAAGAGTCTGATAAAATTAACCAATCATAGCCAAGCGACTTCCACGAGCTGAATTTATACCTGAAAGCTCTTATGATGAGCTACCTGACTAAGGCTACTAGTTGTTCGAAAATGGTTATACGTATCGCTGTCAGTGACCATTATCAACACACCAAGCCTTCGACCCTTCTGTTTACCACAGAATAAGAAATTGCTACTAGGTAATATGAAAAAAAGAAGAAAAAAAAGGAGGAAGATAAATATATATTACACGACAAAATATGATGATATTCTTGTAAATATGAATTTCTTTAACTGAGCTATGTGATATATAGAAAAACACATTTATTTTATACTTAGCAGTGAAAGCAATGCATATCTGAAACAAATAAAAATAGGGTTTATAAGTATGGACGGTCCGACTCGCACCGCTTTGCCTGGGCAGGCTTAGCTCCTCTAAGCGGTTTACCAGTACTCGTGTGCGGTCGATTTCAGTTTTGCGTGGAAGATCTATTTCTCCAAGCCCAGACGGGCGGGGCGGACAGTGTGAAACATAAATGATATTTTCACAGTGTGAAAAACAACATGACCATGTTATTTTCACAGTAGCAGCCGGGACTACTTTTTCTCGCCAAACTCCGTATGTTATTGATAGAATAATTCTATAAAATATCTTGAAAAGCACTCTTTGAACTGCAAAAATTGCTGTATTCAAAATGGCGATCTGCTTTGAAACTGGCAGTTGTGACGTCATAGCCAGGTCACATTTGTGACGTACGATACGACTGATCAGTTACCGTAAATATCCGTGTAAAATTATAAAATAAAAAGTAAATTTTCGGCGGATACCAAAAAAAATTCATCTCTTGTGTTGAAACAACCGCATTTTCACTCGCACTCGTGAAAATTTGGCTGTTTTCAACACACGAGATGAAATAATTTTGATATCCACCTCATAAAAGTAAATATCGTCTATTTATTGTCTACGCCCATGGGCGTAAACATTATAGAGATTGAGTTAAACACGGAAGTACAGCCATAAGTTACCCACAGTGCAGGTTGACCTTTCCATTCTTATGCAACACAACAAGTATAAGCTTTAACAAGAAGAAAAAAGCAGCCCATAACAAGTGTAAGCTTTCACACAAAAAGAGGCCGGCGGGCAGAGCTCTGGCACAGAATTGCTATTACATTTGTACAAGCCTATATTTGCTGCCATACTGTACAGTCTAATACAAAAATATACATCTACAAACTCTCGACCTCGACGGAACACTGCTAATCCTATAAGCTACATGTACTCAGCAGCCTTTGGCTCTGGTGAGCTAAAAAACATACCTCGCCGTTAGCAAACTATTAGGTTTAATCTTCAGTTAGTCTTCTATAAAGTCCTAACTTCTCCAACAGTTTTCAAGCATTCAATTTGAAAGATCTCACAAGCATACATGTTCATTTTTAAAGATGAAAAACTACTTTTTGACATTATTACAGCATTTTTAGACATTATACTTCAGTCGACAGAATGTCAATTAGAATATTGCCAAAGACAGTTAATTGTATAAAACACTTTTCTGGGATTCACATTTAATATGTGCTAAGCGTAGACCTAGCTTTTTGTAAAAGCTATAATTGTTATATACTTAGCAATGAAACCAATGCATATCTGAAACAAATAAAAAAGTAATATGCGTGAAACATAAAAGATATTTTCAGTGTGAACAATAACATGACCATATTATTTTCACAGTAGCAACCGGGACTTCTTTTTTGGTTTGGTTTTCGTATAATATAAAAAGAAAAGAAAACTTTTTTTTTCGATAAATACCAATATTTCATCGAATTTGATGGAAATACCAGAAATTTTCACGAGCGCGAAGCTTGTTACGATAAGCTGTTCAGTTACAGTACATCGCCAAAGACACGTTTAAAATAAAAGAAAAAATACTTATGTTTTCGATAAATACCACAAATATTTCATCTCGTGTGTTGAAAACATTAGAATTTTCGACACACTCGAAGGGAAATATTTTTTTTTATATTAATCTAAAAAAGTAAATATCCTCTATTTATTATTTGGGCCCCGTCAAGCGATTTTGGCACTTTTCGTCTATGCGAGCAGCGAAGGTTCAGGCGAGCCTATGCATCCGCGCAGTCTCGTCAGAACCTTCGCTGATCGCTCATACAAGCATTGAATCAAGAGGAACCTTCAGACAGAAAGCCATATCCCTGGCCCCTCTGAATGGCTGGGCATGCACAGTTAAAATTTGTCATGGCGGAATGCTCGAAGACACTAATTCGCTTGGCGGGGCTCATTTAATGTTCGCTATTTGTATAAGCAGTTACTATAACTGAAAGTCCAAGACTCTTCCTAGCTGACTCTTTCCGACCATTCTTGTGTCTAACTTGGTCACGAGCCTCGAAGACACGTTTTCTCATGACAGTTCATATAAAGTGGTTTATTATAAGAGTAATTCATTTTCGGTCGATTGTCTATCACTCGGCCCAAAGTTTTCATAGTTGATTCTAACTCGGTTTGTGTCCGTATGGAAATTTCCAAAACACCAGATGCCAATAGATTAAAGAGTATTTATCTGAGAAAAAAAAAATGTACGTAAGTTGTGTGTCACGCAACATGCCTTTATTTTATGTTATCAAAAATCCTCATTGCACGCTATGATTAACCGACAGTGACTCGTGCAAATTTTTTATGGGTCTAAAGTTTTCTTTATTCTAGTCATTAACCTATACATGTATATGACAATGAAATTTGCCACCTAAATAAGTTTAGACGGGTTCATTTCCAATTATAGGGGTGCCAGGTTAGTTTTGTTTGTGGTGCGTTTTTTTTTAATGTCAGGATGTGGTTAAACCTTATTGTTCTTATTTCTGCTCTATATTATAGATGTGGGTACTCGTTAGAGCCGCCTCGACGAGGCTGTTCTAACGTGTAACTACAATCTATATTTAGAGCAGCAATAAGACAAATATAATAATTTTTTATCTTAAAATTTCCGTTGTTTCGCCGGAAAAAAATATAATCATCACGAAAACACACCAATATAATTTTGACCCCCTTGAACCCCACTTTTTTATAGTAAAACTGGGGTTTCCGGGGGTATACCGTATTTTTCTCATTTCTGCTCTAAAATATAGATTGTGGGTACTCGTTCGAACCGCCTCGATGAGGCGGTTCTAACGAGTGTCCAAAATCTTTATTTTGAGCAGAAATAAGAAAAAGATTACAATTTTTCATCATAATATTTTCATTTTTTCAGCGATAAAGGTGGCAATGTATTTGTATAGGCGTGTTTGCCTATTGGTATTTGTATAGGCGTGTTTTCGTAATGAGCATACGTTATATCCCACACCAAGGGGAGTTTGATGTGGATCCCGTTTGTGCGACGTTGAAGCACTTTATCTCCTTAAAGGAATAATATATTCTTTTCATATTTTCATCGTTACATCAGGAGGGCGGAGGAAAAGAGTGATTAAGTTTTGTGGACCTTGTCAGACTACAAAACCGTCAAATTTGGCAAAAATAGCTTGTCTGCACCCTGTGTCCTGATAGAATCGATTGGCCGCTTGTGTATTAATGGAGGCGGGGTATTGATGAGTAGGAGTAAGCTACATAGCAGATCATGCGCATGACTAAAACAAAAGCATCACGAAAACACGCCTATATAATTTTGACCTCATTGCAAAATAGAAGTAGAGGCAATGATCAGGAATCGATACAATTACCCCACAGCTCCCATCAGAGACATCAAAGGGAAAGAAACACAAACATGAAACAACAGACCCTAATAGAAACATCAATAGCGGAAAGCCAAAAGGACAGTTACTTTCTCACAAAATGGCCAATAGGCTATCCAAAATAAAATAATATAAAATACACAAACACCCAAACCACAAAAATAAACCACGACAGAAGAACCACCTTGGAACGGTCAGCGGAAACGAATTCCACAGTGCAACATCTCCGTGAACACAAAAAATCAAACAACCACAGAGATGAAACCTAAGCATCGAGCACTTTTAAGGTTTATGGACTACCCTCGGACCAGGGCCTGGACCGCTGGGTTGATATGGCTCTTGCATGTGGCTCGGACCATATCAACCCGACGGTCCAGGCCCTGGTCCGAGGGAAGTCCCTAAACATTGACCGTGCCTGATGCTTAGGTAAATAATGCTTAAATAGAAAATGGTCTATTTCGAAAATGAAAGTACTTGTATTTTCCCTAGAGCTAACTTAATCACTTGACTACTCAGTTATTTATGACTAATACAATTTATTCAGTCCTTATGACTCCCACTTTTATAAAGTAAAACTGGGGTTTACAGGGGTAAATCTTACGAGTACCGAAAATCTATATTTTGAGCAGAAATAAGACAAATATTACAATTTTTCATCTTTAAAATTTCGTTTTTCGGCGATAAAGTTTACAATGTATTTGTGTAGGCGTATTTTCGTAATGGTGTGTTAGAATTGAGGTTTAACGTCCCCGTCAACAGTATTTAGGTCATTTTTGAGACGTTGCTTCCAGTCTTGTAGGACTTTTACCAGGGCGAGGATTTCGGCCGCGTAAAATCGATTTAAGTACCCGCAGTGAACTTCTTTTCACTGTCTGACCGTTCCAAGGCGGTTCTTCTGTCGCGGTTTATTTTTGTTATGGTTTGTCTTTGAGTGTGTGTATCGCTTATATATTTTTGTTTTGGATAGCCAATTGGCAATTTGTCCTTTTGGCTTTCCGCTATTGATGTTTCCATTAGGGTCTAGTTATTTCATTTTTATGTTTCTTTCCCTTTGGTGTTTCTTTCCCTTTTCTTGTCTCTGATGGGTGGTGTGGATTTATTGTATCGATTCCTGATCATTGCCTCCACTTCAATATTAGTACAAAATATGTCTTTGAAAATCTTCATTGGAATTTGGTGATCTTGACCTCATTCTTTCAAAAACTGCATAATTGGGACCCAGAATTGTTTGCATCATATCTTCTGTATTAAAGTATAAATTGTGGTCGGACATGATACAGTATATGGACCCCGTCAAGCGATTTTGGTACTTTTCGCCTATGCGAGCAGCGAAGGTTCAGGCGAGCCTGCGCATCCGCGCAGTCTCGCCAGAACCTTCGCTACTCGCTCATACAAGCAGTGAATCAAGAGGAACCTTCAGACAGAAAGCCATATCCCTGGCCCCTCAGAATGGCTGGGCATGCGCAGTTAAAATTTGTCATGACGGAATGCTCGAAGACACAAATTCGCTTGGCGGGGCTCATATCACTGCAACCTACCAAAGTCTAGATGTCTCCGTGGTGTAGTGGTTAAGCTACTCGCCTTGTAAACCAGGGATCGCAGGATCGATCCCGGGCTTCTCCAGACTTTCGGATGAGTCTTTAAACCGAGGTCCCGTCTCCGTATGACCTTAGCTGTGGGTGAGACGTAAAACTCAAACACTTACTAACTTACCTTCCAACGTCTTCAATAGATTTTAGTGACCATGACTGCATTGTCAAGATTTGTCAGTTCTACCTTATAACTCCTGTGCCAACCCAAGTGGGTATGATATACATGTATTAGCTGTCACTGGGCTTATTTGACTGGACCCAAGATTGGTCAAATTTTGCTGGTCTGGACCGCCTGCGAACAACCTATGTTAAGTAGTAGGCCTTTGTAATGATAAGTATGTCTGAATATAGCCATAACGTCTTCAGAAAGGAATCTATATTGGCCACCTTTCCTTTTATTTAGCCACACATCCTATTGAATTGTAGATCATATGTTCAGTGGCCGTAAGGGTTCCCGCAAGACATGCATAATTCTGTACAGTTTGACACTTGTTTCTTAAAATGTCTGTTTTCGAGGGGCAAGCCAGATTTATTTCATATTTGATAGACGCGTAAGTTACTTATATTTCTTGTCTTATTAATTATTTAGTTTCAGATCCTATTTTCAGTTTTCATTATTGCACTGATGTCATTTTGTGTTATTTGCAACAATAAATCAGTCTTGTTGGCGATAACAACGTCTTAACTATCAAAACTCATTGCTGACTTAACATAAACAAAGTTGTGCCAAGAGGCTGGCTTGGGAGCCACAGTATTAACCCTTGTCCTGCTGAACCCGGATATGTCTTAGC
This sequence comes from Lucinisca nassula, assembly GCA_963580285.1. Lineage (NCBI taxonomy): Eukaryota > Metazoa > Mollusca > Bivalvia > Lucinida > Lucinidae > Lucinisca > Lucinisca nassula. The sequence continues at coordinate 100,921,916 of OY757018.1, forward strand.
TTTCAAACAATGTAAATCCAGATCAGATAGCTTCTGAAGAAGCCATCTGATCAGGATCTTCATTGTTTGTCATTCAGTATATTAATTTGTTGCAATGATTTGCATCAAGAAATCCGATTGGTTGATAATCAGTGGTTGGTTTGGGATATTTAAATATTCAGCAGGTCAAGGGTTTACATATACCCCAAATATTCGATCATCTCAAATCCTTACTATACATGTTCTTACCATTTAAATTAGAACAAGTACAACTTACTGCCCGATGTTGTGTCCAAAATAGTTGCATGAGTGGCAAACAGTGTAGACCCTGATGAGACGATCTGGGTCTGCACTATTTAATCAGGCCTCTCTGTCAAAATAAATAGGTAAGGACTGTAACTCGGTAACTCGGTTCATTATGTTCGGGGCCTTTGCGCATGTGTCCTCAGCGAAGATTTCAAGCTTAGCCCGACAAACCTTCCCTTGCCGCTTGAAGAAGCACGTGTCCTCTTTTGCAAGTGAATGCCTTAATTATGATACAATGTATGCATTTGATGAAGCAATCACACACATGCACATGAGCAAATATATTAACCCTTGACCTGCTGGATATTTAAATATGCCACACCCCCCACTGATTATCTACCAATCGGAATTCATGATGCAAATCGTTGCAACACATTCATAAACTGAATAACAAACAATGAAGTTTCTGATCAGATGGACTGGATCTACATTGTTTGAAAGCTAAGGCATATCCGGGTTCAGCAGGACAAGGGTTAATGCGTAACTATACTTTTAAACCCATTTTGTTTGGGTTGGTTGGGTGGGGCATCTTATGTCATCGAAGCGCTCAACTGATATTAGAAAATATGTATGTACACGTTCAAGCCCGCATGCGGAACATTGTTCACATTCGTTTGAATGCTATTTTAGAAACATTAGTTCGTCGTATTCCTGAGAAGAATTTGATTACGAATGAAAATTTCTATCAGACAAATTTTATTAAATAAATGTAGAGTGAGTTTATATTAGTCTATCGGAGTTAAACACATGTCCCGCTCTGCTAATTTCAGGGACGTATTTAGGCTAATTAAGTTCTATCCAGCACATCTTTCCACGGGCCGAATTCCCAGTGGAAATTAAAATGATTTTATGAGTCGATCTGTGTAACAAATGTATCACTTTCAAATATCATTTGCTGCGTTTACGATAAGAGGTGCGATATTAATATTAATATGTGAGTCAAGGCATGAGAAATAGGGAATACCAGATTCGTGTTGTCTAATATCAAGTTTATCAGGTAAGGCTTCGAGATTGCTTGTAGAATCGCGAGGCTTGCCGAGCGATTCTACATGCGTTATCGAAGCCGAGCCTGATAATTGACATCAAATGACACGAATGTTGGTATTCGATTTATCAGTTTATCCCTTTGCACACTTTTAAATTGGCAATTTACGATCAGTTATCGATCGATTGACCTCAGTGCGTCCTAACGTTCCTGTGTACAATAATCGATTGATATATTTAGTATCAGCTGGCTGTAATTTTTCCTATGACATTTTTTAAAAGTTTTTTTTTTTCCATTTTTTCCAGCAATAATAACATTTTTGCCATTAGGCTACTGCAGTCTGTCTCATTAATAAAAGTGCAATGTCGTTGGTAAAGCTCAGTTGTCCTGAGATAGCATCTCTTTATCAGGTCAATCTGTTACAATGCAATTAATGTAAGGAATAACTGATAAAAACCTATCTCCGGGTTTTTTCGACCAAGTACGACACAAACTGGCCTGCTAACCTACAGTACACAGACTACCAATGATCTTGAAATTTAATATACCAGTCAAACTTCGATGGCTCGAACACCGATGGCTCGTTTGCCGTGGCTGAGTCGAACCCGTTCTTGTGTCCCGAGGGACTTTCTCCACATAAGAAAAAGTGAGGGTAATTAAGGAAATGTTCTCCTATTCTCTTGTAAATGTATGCTGTGTGCACTCATTAGAATCACCTCTATGAGGCGATTCTAATGAGTACACACAGCATACGTTTTTATTATAGAACACCGAAAAGATGTTCCAAAATTAACCCCTTATGCCTCCTGGCAGTAACCCTCAGTGGCTCAAACTACCCCTGTCTCGAACAGATTTTCGTGGTCCCAAAGGTGTTCGAGCTATTGAAGTTCGACTGTACAGAACAACAGTTATTTGAATACACAAAGGTGCTGATCAGACTGCGCGGATGCGCAGTCTGATCTGCACTTTTGCTGTTCGCAAATTGCAAAGGCAGATTTTCTCATGACGTATGCCATGCCAGATTGTGTCAAACTGAGTAGACTATATGTTGAATACTCACAGAGCTGAACTACAGAGCACTATTGATGTTTCCATTAGCGTCTGGTTGTTTCATGTTTGTGCTTCTTTCCCTTTGGTGTCTCTGATGGGAGCTGTGGGTTATTGTATCGATTCCAGATCCTTGCACTCCCTTCTATTTATTGAGTTAAACAGTAATCTCGAACCAATAAGTAAACCTACCCTGTTACCGCTTAGCTAAGTTCCACATCTATTGTCGCTGTATGTCTTTGCATGTTTGTCCTGGTAATATTTTTTATTATTATTTTGAATAGCCGTATGGTAATTTTGGGGGAAAGAAACAGTATGGCTTTCTTCTTGGTTACATGACCGTTGCTGCATGTGTGACCCTTTTCCCGGATGTGTCTCGGACGGAAGGTTATAGGTAATTGTATCAAACCTTGATCATTGCCGCCTCTTCGTTCTTTGAAACAAATATATGTAATACAGATTCCACACCCGCTCTCGGATCTAGGGCAGTTTCGTCCAGAACAACAAAAGCTCGGACTACTTTCTTTTGTTTGATTGAGTATAAAGTCGCGACATCTGGTATTTTTAAAGGATGTTGTTGTCGTTTATTTATTTATTTATTTATTTATTTAAAATGATTTAGAAAAAAAATATAAAAGATTACGTTACGCAGGAAAAGTCACAAACAAGGAGCAAATATATCTTATAACATATCCGTGTCCTAAAATGGGGACTTTTTTTCTTGAAATAACTTTTTTCCAGATGAAAATGTTGGATGCTTTTTTGTTTCTTAATTCTAATCCAAACACTGTTTGTCGGTGCTCGTTAGAACCGCCTCATTGAAGCTGTTCAAAATTGAGGCGTTTCTAATGAGTCACACACACAAACACAACACAACACGCGCATCAATTACACAAAGCCAATAGAGGCAGAACTTTTCTCCCACGAAAGTGTTTCTGAAGTTTACTTTTTCTCTTTCGCAGTGATCTGGCTGTTCCTGGTCGATGGACAACTTACGCCCCAGTTTGACCAGAACACAATCAACGTGACAGCGATTCAGGGTCAAGATGCTGTTCTTCCTTGTGCCGTGCTAAACAAAGGTGCCTATCAGGTTCGTAGAATTTCTTTTTTTGCTGAACCAAACATGACCAAAGTTGACATAAGCAGCTGGTGTATTGAAACACAACACGTTCCTTAATCCGAATACGTCAGCTATTTGTCCATTTCTATCACAAAGCAAAATAACCGATATGTCAAAGTGACCGCGGCCCGCCCATCTGGGCTTGGAGTAATAGATTGGGCTGCATGATGCATCCGCGTAGAGCTGAAACCGACCGACCTTGAGTACTGGTAAACAGCTTAGGTCTAAGCCTGCCCGGGAAAAGTGATGCGAGTCAAACCGCTCTTTAAACCCTAGCGGTTTCTATGGGTGGTAGGGCTTGAGATGTCATTTTATCTCATAGATTGTGGGTACACGTTAGAACCGCCTCATCGAGGCGGTTCTAACGGGTGCCCGCATTCTATATTTTAGAGCAGAAATAAGAAAAAATAAGGTTTACCCCTGTAAACCCCAGTTTTACTATATAAAAGTAGGGTTCAAGGGGGTCAAAATTATATAAGCGAGGTTTCATGATGTATTAAATACATGTATGTAAACAATGATTTAATTCTTCGCTTAGCTTTCGCTTGTAGTAGCACACCTACGACAACAATAACATGTCAGACATTGGCCACTAAACTTTGAGCTGTTAATGTTTAAAATGCATTATAAACTCCTGTTTCCGGCCAGGGTCATATTGCTGCTTATATGTATGTTTCAGATCATATGGATGAACCCTCGTCGCATTTTACTGAGCACAGAAGACCGACGGGTGATAGATGACAGTCGTATGAGTGTTGAACGTCCGTTCATCCGTGACTGGAACTTGTTAATTCGTCACGTGACCGTATCTGACAATGGCCAGTACACGTGCCAAATAAACACAGACCCTATACAGATCAAACGAGTGTGGTTAACTGTGCATGGTAAGTTTATATCTGTCACAGGTATTGCTTCAAATTATCCGTTTTCAAAATACAGTAGAACTTGAATGGCTCGAACACCGATGGCTCGTTTACCATGGCTGAGTCGAACCCGTTCTTGAGTCCCTAGGCAAATCCTCTACATAAGAAATAGAGGGGTATAATTAAGGAGATGTTCGTCTTTTATCTTGCATATGTATGCTGTGTGTACTCATTAGAATCGCCTCGATGAGGCGATTATAATGAGTACACACAGCATACATTTACATTATAGAAAACCGAAAAGATGTCCAAAAGTATCTCGCTGTGCCTCCTGACAGTAACCTCAGTGGCTCGAACTACTTCTGTCTCGAACAGATTTTCGAGGTCTTAAAGGTGTTCGTGCCATTGAAGTTCGACTGTAGAAGTAAGGCAATGATCAGGAATCGATACGATTGCCTAACACATCCGACCCAAGACACCAAAGGGAAAGAAACACCAATATAAAACCAGATACGAATCAAAACCATTGCATAGTTAAGAAAATATGAGTTCTAACATAAATTTTCTAAGTTTGTGATCTTGACCTTAAGATCATGGACGTGGAATTGCTGAATAAAATTTTGGGTCTATATCTTGGCATCATACAAAATATAAACCGAATCGATCATATTGTTTGGACAATATGAGCTCTAAAGCACTTGAATATAAAAATTGTCTAAGAATGTGACCTTGATCTCGAAGTCATGGGCGATGGTATTGCTTAATACAAGTTTGGACCTATATCTATCATCATACCAAATATGAACTAAATCCATCATATGGTTTTGAAAATACGAGGACTGTTCAAATATGAATGCAAGTAGAACGTTTACTCATGCACTAATGCGAAAATCACCTGGAAATAAATATCACGGCATAGAAAAACATTTTACCTATACATTGATACCAAACCTGTTAAAATCCGTGCACTTTAGCCATGTATATCGTTCGATAGACACTGCCTAGTCTTGTATACTAATACAAAACATAGTTGGAAGAAGGTCAGAGTACGCCGTTGAAATAGGGTCCTATATTAAGAATCGTTGTATTCTTGGTATACGGTGCAAGGACATTTTTGATGAAATATGTTCGGTTTATGGGCATAATGAAATGTCTTTTCCGACAGTTTTTCGTTGGTGTAAGAAATTCAGCTGTGGGCTAGGCTCAACAGAAGATGCACCACAAGATCGTCGGCCGAAAAGAGCAACATCTGCCAAGATGGTTGCTAGAGTGAAAGAAATAGTTGCTACCGATGCACGATACACCACTAGGCAAATAGCTAGTATGGTTGGCATCTCATTAGGAGCAGCTCATACAATTCTGAAACGGCATTTGAAAATGAGAAAGATCTGTGCTAGATAGATTCCCCATCTGTCGACAGATGAGCAGAAAAAGACACGCGTTCAATGCGCCAAGTAGTTGCTTAAAAAGTTTCCAAATTACAATGCGCGGTCTTTCGCTAATGTCGTCACAGGTGACGAGACGTGGGTTCACGAAAGATTCAGAACAAAATATGGGCAACAAAGTATTGCAAAAGACCATGCATTGCAAAGCGGACCATGAGCGTCAAGAAGGTAATGTATGCCATATTCTTTTAAAATCAGGGCCCTGCTATTCTGGTTGCTGTGCCTAAAGGCAAATCTGTAAATGCGAAGTTTTACAAGAATAAAGTTCTTCGAAAATTGAAGAAATATTTCAAAGAACGAAGATCCGCAACTGGTTTGGCCAATGTCAGATTGCTACATGACAATGCGTCATCGCACAAGGCGTTCATTGTGCAAGACTATCTGAAGCAGGAAAAGGTTGTTGAACTCCCTCACCCCCCGTATTCCCCTGACCTTGCCCCGTGTGACTTTTTTTTGTTCCCGCGGCTGAAAAAATACCTTTCTGGTCGAAAATTTGTACAGCGCAAACACCTCTGTTCTGCAATATTCCAGTGCCTTCATAGTATACCTCGAAAAGACTACCAAAATGCATTCAATGATTGGATCAGAAAACTGAAAGTTTGTATATCGGTTAAAGGGGATTACTTTGACGGGACAAAATAAATTTTCCATCGAAATCTATCACGGAATCATTTTTATGTGCTTAGTTGCATTCATATTTGAACAGTCCTCGTATGACCTAAAAAACTCTAAAATAATAATTCTAAGTCCATGATCTTGATCTTGATGTCCTGAGCGGGGGTATTGCTGAATGTTACTCTGGACCTAAACCTATCATCATACCAATTATGTACCCCAATTCATCCTATGGTTTGTAAACTTCAATATAAAATTATTCGAAAAAAAAACAAAAAAAAAAAAAAAAACAAACAAACAAAAACAAAACATCAACAACAACAACAAAAAAAATAACAACAAAAAAAAAACACTTTAACATACAACATTTTAAGTCCATGATCTTGACCTTGAGGCCATAGGCATGGGCTGGGGTTCTGCTGAATAAAACATTGGACCTATATCTATCATCATACCAAACATGAACCAAATCCATCCTATGGTTTTGAAGATGCGGATGCCGACGCCGACGCTGACGGCTACTCTTCCTGGACTTCGCGTAGGCGAGCTAACACTGTCACCGTATTCAAAACATCACAGACTGAGCTTCTTTCCCACGAAATGGCCAAACAGGCTATCCAAAATAAAAAGAAATTAACAATATATACATGCAAATGTAAACAATGACAATAATAAACCACAGCAGAAGCACCTTCTTGGAACGGTCAGTGACAATGTTTTACTGGGGTTGGGTTTATGGGAGGGGTGGGGGTTGGCTTAAATTAATTCTACGTGGCCACAATCCTCGTAATATCGCCATTTAGTATGAACTTTTCCTGCTCATAGGTATGAACCCTTATCCCGCTGAACATCCTACCGTTTGCAAACAGTTAGACGATCTGATGGCTTCTGATCAGAATCTTAACTGTTTGTCATTCTTTTTGTGAATTGAACGAATACATTATAAAAAGTAATTTCATTGGCTGATAGTCAGAAATGGGAGCGGCTAATTGATTTTTTTTCAGCAGAATAAGGGTTAAGATTCAAGTAGCCCTTGGAATTTTAATTTTTTCATCCTTGGTATTCGGCAGTGGAGTCTTCTTCCATCTTGGAATTTGGACAACAATTGTTGTAAATTTGACGTTCAGTCATATTCATTATTCTAACACAGCGCGCCTATATAGGCAATGGAAAATAACTGTGTTTTATTCTGCAACAAATCACAGCTCGGAAGAGCGTGACGAGTGACGTCATTCAAAGCTGCAAATTTATGACGTCACTAGTCGATTCCTTGACGTTAGACGGTGTAACGTCATTTTATCGCATCGAAAACGTAAGAAAATGATATAAATGTATGGGTTTCAGTCGATAATTTTAGCGGGATTTCTTCTAAAAATGGCGCAAAGTTGTGAGATTTTGAAGGAAACAACAGCATTATTGCCGATTTCCAGCCTGTTAGAATCGAAATAGATCAGCTCTACTCTGTGATTTGTTGAGTAATAAATCACAGTTTGTCGGTCAGTTGTAAGTAGACAAATCACGCGCGCTACGCGCTTGTGATTTGTTTACTTTACAACTGACCTCCAAACTGTGATTTATTACTCAACAAATCACAGTTAGAGCTGATCTATTTCTTAAACATGATGTCCAACAGTGTAGATCAAGATACGACGGCTCATTATGAGCCATCACATCGGGATCTACACTGGTTTATAAGTAAAAATTTGTACCGGTCTACAGAGTTGAAAGGTTTATTCTTTATACTTCGGCGCAGGACCGACCAATGCATTTAAGTCTTTTGGTTTCATTAGGTGGCATGGCTTGAGATGTTATTTCGTTTCAGCGTCGGGTAAAAGGCCCACAAAATTGGAAGCAACGTCTCCAAAATGATTTAAATAGTGTTGATTGGGACGTTAAACCTCAAATCAAACAAACAATGTATCAATGAAACAAAAAGGACTTAAGCCAATTTCAAACATTACATGTTTCACATTAGAATAGTTGTTTCCAAAGTTAGCAAAGTATTTATTTTCTTTCAAGATTTTTTTTTTTCAAGATTTTTTATCGACTGTTTCTCTTGCTAAAACATTAGTCAAAACTTTCAACAAAAGACCCACATAACAAACATATGTAGAAAGTCGTCAGCGTTTGCATTTAAAGTCTTGTTTTAACTAAGTAGAAGTAAAACAAAGACCAGGAATTGATACAATTAACTTACTCCACCCATAAAAGACACCAAAGGGAAAGAAATACAAACATTAAGCGACCAGACCATAATGGAAACCTAAACAAAGGAAGGCCATAAGGACGGTTACTTTCCCACAAAATGGCCATATGGCCATCCAAAATTAAAAGACACAAGTGATACACACAGTAAGTAACAAACAACAACATAAATAAATCGCCACAGAAGAGCCGCCTTGGAACGGTCAGTGGAAGATTTCCACTGGGGGGCTTAAATCGATTTTACGTGGCCACAATCCTCGCCCTTACTTCCGTCGCGATTTAGACAAATAATTTGTTCAGTCCGCATGAAGGCCTCCTAACTCATCAGTGCAACATCTCCGTGAACACAAAAATCAAAGAACCACAGAGGTGAGACAACGGTGAGGACTCGACAGCAAGAAACCACTGAAATGCTGGAGCAAAAGAAAACCAACAGTTAGACTCCGATGAGCCCGACCAGAGACAGAGCATCAGACACCAACCAACATTATCTCTCTAATTCTCAATAAGCCTTTACGTTGGAGCCGTCATAGAATCTGAGGCCTGACCCACCGGCGTGCAATTAAAGAGGGAAGCAAAGTTGCCAACCGTGATTGGGTTAACTACCATGCATGCAGTCTGTCGTATAATATCCATGTTGTACCCAATCTTTTTATATCGAAGAATGATTTTACGAAATTGGGTGCTGAAGTCATTGCGGTTATATATTTTTCTGAATTTATATACTAAGTCACCATAAAATTCGGGTTCCGATAGACCTTGTTGCAGAAGAGATTTAAGTCCAATATTGAATTTTGAAATTAAATCAGAATGGCGTCTATAAAATTTTGAAAAGACTTTGCGTACTTTATGGTACCGATAACCCTGATTAAGGAGTTTAGCCGTTAATAATTTATTACGAGTGTTGAAGTCAGTTACATGACTACACACTCTAGCAAATCGAATTAATTGCGAAATATAAACGCCATAGGATGGCGCACGAGGAACATCACCATCCAAAAAAGGAAAATTTACAATCTCAAAATCAAAGTCATCGCGTTTATCATAAATTTTGCACGAAACAAATCCATCTACAATAGACGGATGTAAATCCAAAAACGGGGCCTCGGTATCAGAAGAATTTGCTTTATTTAACTGAAGTTCTAGGGGGTAAATCTTACTGATCAAACCATCAAAATAGGTATTATCATTATTTAATAAATCATCTAAATATCTAGAAGTAGAGCTAAAAGCTTCAATAATTTCAGATTGGTTATCAATGGAAAGCGACAAAATGAAGTCTCTTTCATAACAATACAAGAACAGATCAGCCACAAGAGGTGCGCAATTAGTACCCATCGGAATACCCACAATTTGTCTAAATAACTTAGTACCGAATCTAATATAAATATTGTCAAGTAGAAAGGTGAGGGCATCACACACTTTCTGACATGACCAAAGTGTATAATTCTTATGCTCTTTAGAAGTGAAAAATGCATTTCTGACATTACATGCAAGATAGAGAGAATCTTCTCTGTGAAAAGCCCATTCAATTAAATCATTAAGCTTTTCTTTTATAAGATTATGAGGAAGTGTAGTGTAAAGAGTGGAAAAATCGTAGGTAGACAGACTAGAAGCACGAAAATGTCAATTTATTTAAAACCTCATTCGAATTTTTTATACACCAAAACAGATTTCTTCCTGATCTTTCAAAGACTTTATCACAATATTTAATTACATGCGTTTTAATAGCAGTAAGACAGGAAGTTAATAATTTAGAAAGTTCAGTGGAAGTGCAAGAGCTAGAATTTGCAATAAACCGTGCTTTGTAAGGTTTTTTATGAAGTTTTGGTAACCAGTATAGCGTAGGAAGCTTGTCTTGGCCTTCGTTAACACACACAGCAAACTTGGTGGCTGAAAGACAACCATGTTTAGCAGTCATTTTCTTTTTTTCGGTGGTTTGAAATGGTCCTATATTTGTTCCTAGCTTTTCCTGTAAAATGCGTTTCTTTCTTTTATGGGTATACTTGTAAAGTGAACTGCTGTGGAGTGTGCATTGTAGTAAAATTTCTATATTAAGACCACTGTTGGAATGTTCAAAAGTGGTCTTAACACACTTTTGGATTGTATAAAAGACGGTTGCTTGCAGGGGGACACTGGGTGTATAAATAGAAAAAAAATAACTGAAACCTTGTACATATGCCTTTTAACACATTTTGTACAGGTAACCCCAAACTGGTACCCTGGCAAACAGTGTAGGCCAAGATCTGATCAGGGTCCACAATATTTGCAAAAAGTTTAGCTATTTGCCGAATAAATTTTTAAAGATAACATAACCTGACCCCCTTACATTTCGAAATGGACACCTGCCATATATAAGGAGGAAGGTTGCATTTAGTACAAAAGTGTTAAAAGCAGAATTTGGTCTTTATAGCACAGTTACAATGTGTTTTATATGTACCATAGATTTCAGTTACTCGGACATATGCGCTTAGCTAAGACTCAGCCTTTACAAGAACCTACAATATTGAGGTTAAATAGACAAATGAAACTTTTTTGTCGGACACAATGCCTCCACAGAACTGTGAAAGATATCTGCTACGGTGTTGTGAGTTTTCTATGTCATGTAGAGATCTTTATTAATATTTTCTTAACTTTGACTTTCTTTATCATTTCTTTATTTTTATTCCTTTTATTTTCAAGCGATTAATAAACATTTGACCAATATTTCAGTACCAGCACAAATAGACAACGAAACATCGAGTATAGATACCATTGTGAGGGAAGGAGACACTGTGAAACTTACATGTGTTGCTAACGGGATACCGGAACCGGATATCAGCTGGTATAGAAAAACTTTATCAAGCCAACAAGCGAGAGAACGTGAGTTTAACATTTTTCCTTTCCTCATGTTCATTTCGCCATATGCAACTCATGGAGTAAGTTTATTGCACCAGTGATAATTGCTGTTGATACTCGTAGGTATTCATGCTTCCTACCGAATACATTCTGACAGATTTTGGTTCTTTTGAAGTCAGGTGACGACATTTAAGGCCATGGCCAATGATAATTGGCATCTTATTAAAACGAGGGAAAACAGAATATCCACAATAAACCTATTCAACAAACTATTATCCCTTGTGCTGCTGAACCACGGTAATTCCAACATTTAAATGTCTTTCAGTATAGATCCAAATCAGATGGCTTCTGATGAATCAATCCGAGTTTTTACCGTTCGTTCAAATCGAATAATATTGCCATCAAGTAATCTAATTTGTGAAAAGTCTGAAAAATGTGACTCAATAAATTTATTCTGCAGGACATAAGTTATAATAGTTCGTTTGTTAATTCTCCAGTCTAACAAGTAAACTTAGAAACCAGAAAACCAGAAAACATGTACACTCCATATTTTCCAGTTCTGTGGTGTATTCCTTGCTTCCAAAGGATAACCATTTCTAGAACATATTTAAGATCTTGTTTGTTTTACAATAGATCGATCAAATATAGATCATAATTTGGAGTTTGTAGTGTTTAAACAGATCAACCGATGGGGAAAGAAATATACATATTGTAACCTGATATATTTGCATCAAACGTCCATTTACAAGTGAATCCAAACAAAAGAATACAACAAGTGCAGTTTGGACGTTACCACCCAACAGCAACAATGCAGAAATCTCATGGCTTCGTCACATTTTCAGACTTTCCCTTTGGTGTCTCTGATGGGAGCTGTGGGTTGATTGTATCAATTCCTATTCATTGCCTCCACTTCTATTTTGCAGTTGAATAAGTAAAACCATATTGTAATTATACACAAAAACATGGACTTGTTTCGGTGTTTCCTCCTGTATTATCGAGTTTTTAGTGAATAAGATTTCTACATTGCGGCGCTGTTATGTGCCATTGGTAGGCTGTAATCTTTGATTGTGGCTCTTCCTGGGCATCTATTTCTATATTTGTTTTCTAAATTACAGTCGAGCACGCATGAGCATATAGTCTGTCTGTCCATTCGTCCGCCCGTCCACCATATCGCAACTTCTGATGTACATAGGATCTCAGAACATGATAAGTATGTGCGCCATGGAGAGAGATAAATGTTCCACTCAAAAACTGTGTCAGTGTGACCTTCTTTCAGAAAAAATGGACCAAATGACCAAAGTTTAAGTGACTTGCTTAGCTCATGGTCAAGCTTAGAGGATCTAAGCCTGCCCAGGAACCGCGGTGCGAGGCGGACCGTCCATGCTAATAAACCCTATTGGTTTCATTGGGCGACAGGGCTTGAGATGTCATTTCATCTCAATGTCGGGTAAAAGTCCCACAAAATTGGAAGCAACCTCTCCAAAATCGCCTTTACAGTGTTGACGGGGACGTTAAACCTCAAATCAACCAACCAAAGCTCATGGTCAAATGTTTTTCATACTTCACTGAACGTTAAATATTACCTTCGGAGAACACTCAAACTTTTCTGGTGACACGATGCTGTTCATACGTCAAATAGCACATTCATTGCTTAAGACAAATCTTCGTCTATGAGGGATTGAAAATTCTATTAAATATTATAAAAAATAGTTGTATTTCGTACATATCTTGCCTCTAAGTATGTATTAACTATTTCCAAAATTAAAGTCCATTAATAAATTAAAAAGGCGTTTATTCTGGGACTTCTTATTGGCTTCAGTGTCTTGCGAATAGCAGAGATATTATTATCGTTTCAACCCTGTAGAGTAGAAGAGAAATCAACTCAGGCAATGTTAATATGTTCTATAAAAGGGTTATCCTTTGGAAGCAAGGAATACACCACAGAAGTGAAAAATATGGAGTGTAAATGTTTTTTGGGCCAGACTAGCTAGTTTCGGCCAATTAGGCCTCATCAGTGACCCTCAGATATTTTCAAAATTCCCCAATGGAATAAAAAAAAATCCAGATCGGATGACCAATAACGAGCCAATATCAGAATCTTCACTGTTAGTCTTCCTCAGAATGATTTTGACTTAACTTCCTATTTACAAGAATAGATGTGCCCAGCCCAGCAGGCACACGTCACAAGGGCAACGCCAAATCGAAGATATGACGTTGCATAAATGTCATGACGTTGTACGGACGTTGATGTACGTCACAATTACGTTATGTGCCTGGAATAATCCACTTCAGACTCTCAGGAATGAAAGCGCTAAAGACTTTTGGTGTTACGTAGTTCTGTAGATCTTTCATGCTATCAGGACAGACAAGTTCCTTAATGTCTTGTTTTACATCAGTATTGATAGGATAGAAGCTTCTTTCATAGCTGGATTGTTTACTCAGTACGGGAGAACATGTCAAGCTTTTCATCCCTGTAAATTGAGTCGATAGTCTGGACGGACGAAATTGATTACGAGTTGAATAAGTTTTATGCTGTAGGAAATGTTTTAACGATTAAGCGTCATGTCTCGACGGTGTCATCGGGAAACTTTCAAAACACCGTTTTGTTATTTAAGTGAAATAAGACTGGTAAAATATTTGCGTAACATTGAGTAAGGTTTGCCGAATCATAACAGTTTTTTAGCTTTCTTCCTTGATCAAGCTGTTGTTTTGGATATTTTACCATTACGATAACACGTCCGTGTTGTGAATGTGTTAGTGTGTGTGTGTGTGTGTGTGTGTGTGTGTGTGTGTGTGTGTGTGTGTGTGTGTGTGTGTGTGTGTGTGTGTGTGTGGATTCGGGTTTAACGTCGCTTTCAACACTTTTTCAGTCATGTCACGACGGTGTCTGGTTGCGACAGGGAATCGTGTTTTGTAATTGCACGTTTCATATACGTAGAAGTAGCGTTTTCACATGTTATTATTTTTGTCGTATTTCTGCTTGAAACAGAGTGTGTTGTGCTCGTAGAAACTGCAGTGTTAAGGAGGTTCGAACAAGTACCAATATTTTATGTTTTTATCAAAGCTAAATATTGACCCTAATGAAAACATCAATAGCGGAAAGCCAAAAGGACAGTTACTTTCCCACAAAATGGCCAATAGGCTATCCAAAACAAAATAATATAAGCGACATATAAACTTCACATTTCCCCTTTCGTTATACAAACATATTAACGGGACGCATTAATTTTTATCTTTCTGTGAATCTGATTTGCGAAAGGGGTTGGCTATACTCCAATTCGCTGTCATTTAGGTTTTTATGTAACGGCAATGTCCATTGAAACATTGTCAAAAGTTTAAGTATTCACTGTTGTACGAAAACAGCCATCCATGAACTGGCTGTCCTCTGCATCAATTAAAAAAGACAGGCCTCTTTGTTCAAACATGGAAGGTATGCACCTATTTGCCACATCTCGCGATGACTTTGGTATTTAACATGTTGTGCTATGGCTAACACATATGACAAATGTTCGAGTACGAATTGCAGGAAAGAAAGGGCAAGCAGGCAAAAATGGCCTAAAAGGGTTTGATTTAATTAAGAAATGAATATTATTTTTCTGCTGTTCATGAAAGTATGAACGCAGTGGGTCGTGCAAGGTAAACGAACCCCTTTGTAAACTTTGCTAGTGACCCGCATGAAAAGCAGATACATTGTAAATTAAGTTTATTTTTATATTCCCTTTCTGTGCGCTTCGTCACTGGGCGAAAAAAATTCTTCTAGTGCAAACTTTTAAAGCTGGAAAAAACATTTACACGCGGTTTTTTTTCTACAAAGAGTGGAATAACGTTTACGTCACCAACGCCCGTAGAGAACCATGGTTTAGACTAACGTCATTTGACGTCAGAGATAACCATGTGATTCGATGCGTTAATCGATGTATGAACTACATTATTTTCTATAGGTTTATATTGGACTTTAAACTGGAAATGTAAATATTCATTGTAAACCGGTTGTAAATGACCATGACATCGGTATACATTACGAAAGCACATCTATACAAATACATTGTACACCTTACCGCATAAGACTCGAAAATTTTAATATGAAAATTTGTGATATTTTTCTTATTTCTGCTCACAATATAGATTGTTGGCCCTCGTTAGAACCGCCTCGATGATATGAATCTATATTTTAGAGCAGAAATAAGAAAAATAATGTTTACCCCTGTAAACATCAGTTTACTATAACAAATTCTAATGCACATCCGATTGGATATCGTTAAACGTTCTGCGATATACTGTCTTTAATCTAATGTCATCATATAACGTCGATTTTCTATATAACAGCCAATTATATACAATTCTTAAACCTCACAAACCAATAAATTCATTAAAATTGGTATAACTACATAGGTTTAATTTCAGGGGGTTAAGTGTGGGGTTTACCGTATCAAATTATGTTTTTGGGCTCCGCTAACAAAAATTTTAGCCGAAAAAACTTAATGACCTCCCAAATTGTGACAATTAATTTTGAATGCAGTTATAAAGAAATCCTTCACTATGATGGTGCACGTGAAGATTGCCCTCGAGCGTCACACGACACAGAAACAGCTGCAGTGCTGTCTGTCCCAGCACCTAGCAAGATGACGTTTATGTTTCCGGGCATGCAGAACATCTTTCATTATCTGAACACAATTTTAGATATTTCCTCACATATGCTCTTAGTATAAATTGTGGTGGCTCGTTAGATCCGCCTTATTAATGCGATTCGAAAACACACACTGTGTTTAAGCCGAAATAAAAAAATGCAACCGCTTGCAAACCCCACTTTTCACCATTTGAAGTTGGCTTTTCAAGGGTATTACTGTAATAGTCGACGTGTTAATGTGATGTGACTACCACCCAGATAATTGAACGTTACATTATATGTGATAGAAACTACACATTCGACTTTATAGCTTATATATCATGTGAACTACAATTAATCAAAACTGATCGAGTGTGTCTTAATTGCAGAGGTGGGAACAAAAGGAGAAGTATTGTTAATACATAACATAACCAGGTATTGTGGAGGGCTTTATGAATGTGAAGCAGCAAACGGAATAGGAACAGGTGTCAGAAGAAGCATCAATGTTGATGTCGAATGTAAGTACAGTAAACTTCTGCTATTAAGACCACCTAAAATAAAAACTATTTTTGCTACAAAAATGTTATTTAGTAGGCTGCAATTATTCTTTCTTTGTATTTTCTACATACAGTGTCCTCTGGTCAGAGACCACCTGTGGGACTGTTCAACAGTCCCAAAGTGGTTAAGAAGACCACCTGTGGGACTGTTCAAAAGTGGTCTTAAAGACCACTTTTGAACAGTCCCAAAGTGGTCTTAACATAGGAATTTAACTATTCTTTGCGTTGATGATAATCAATGCATAACTTGTCATAGTCACATTGAAGATTATCTTTTAGTCCTTTTGAGGTCATTGATTTCGTTGTTAAATTTTCAAAGTTTTCGAGGGTCCATGGTAAGGTCCATTTGGCCGAAACTAAAACCTGTACACTCTACAATGTATTAGTCTTATGTGTGTTCTTTGCTTCCAAAAGAAAACATTTAAAAAAAAAAACATTACTTGATGGAAAACATTTCCTACTATTTGGAACTATTTGGTTTTGCCTTTAGGGAATGGCGTATGAGAAAACTCCGTTTATTTTGCACCCACGTATCTAAATCGTAATTGTGTTTTGAATTGTGTTTTGAATCGAAATAATAATAAAAAAATAACAAAGTGATATAGCAGATACATATACATATATAAGTTAAACAAGTATAATGTCTTGCCATTGTGCGAAGTAGAAACATTGTCGTATTACTTTAAAATACATACATTTACGTACATCGGGAAGGTTAGCATTTTGTTTAAAAATGCTGATACTTTGCATCTAACAGACAAATTTATCTTGGGAACGCCCAATATATTATCTTATCTTATTCTAAAACGAAAGAGCAGTTTAAAGAATGTCATACAAATTAAAGTTAACGACATAGCTGCCAGTTAGGTGTTATGAGCAGTAAGGGCTCACAACTGCATTTAAGCATTCGGTATAATAACTCTATGTACCACACAACCAGTTTACCGTACCGTACTTTACATGTTCTAGTTCCACCGGAAGTATCCTTTAGAACGCCCAGGAGGATCGGACAGCACGTTGGAAAAGAAACATTGCTTGAATGTTTTATTACTGCTTTCCCTCATGGTGTTAGCCAGTGGCAAAAAGACGGACAGCCAGTAACTGGACAAAACAGCTGGAAATACCGGACAGAGATTTATAAAGAAGACCATTTTACAGTAGCCTTATACCTAAGGATACTGAATTTAGACGTGGCTGATTTTGGCATGTATACTTGCGAGGCCTCTAACAATCTAGGAACAGACCACGACAGGATGTATCTATATGGTAATATTTTTGGTTTTGTAAAAGATTCCGTTTTTAGTATATGAATACGAAACGGCAAAAATGGCTCCTGTATCCAGTAAAGACGTACATTCCCATCTGCGCATTTTTCACGTTTACATATCAGTGTAATTTATATCCTTGTAAACCATATTGTATATTGGCCACAATGGAGTTTGCAGGGTCACTGATTAGGCCAAATTGGCCATAACTAGTTAGTCTGCTCCCCAGATAAAATTTGTACACACTACACTTTTCATTTCTGTAGTTTATTCCATTACCCTTCTTAAAACATATTACACTTCGCTGCAGCTGGTGTTTAGTGAATGTGTGGCGCAAAATTCTCCCTGCCATTTATCAAAGTATAGATATATCTATGTTCCCCACCGGAGGGGAGTGGGACATATTGTTTTTGGTGCGGATCCCGTTTGCGTTGGAGTCGGCGTCGGCGTCGGCGTAGCCTGTTTGAAGCATCATATCTCCTGAACCTATGGATGGATTTTGACCAAACTTGCTTAGACACATCACTAGGATAAAGGAAAACAAACATTAGGTCACGATGACCTTGACCTCATATTCAATGTCACAACGACCCAAAAACTGTCATTTTTGGGCCAAAAAGGTCTTGTCTGCACTCTAACTCATTAACGAATTGATTAATTTTAATCAAACTTGGTAACATATATCATTACAACAAACCGCAGATTTGATTGGATTTTGGTAACCTTTACCTCATTTCCAAGGTCACAGCGACCCAAAAACAGTCATTTTTGGGCCAAAAATGGCTTGTGTGCAGTCTATCGCATTAACGAATTGAGTAATTTTTATCAAACTTGGTACAATATATCAATACATCAAACCGCAGATTTTATTAGATTTCGGTGACCTTGACCTCATTTCTAAGGTCACAGCGACCCAAAACAGTCATTTTTGGGCCAAAAATGGATTGTCTGCACTCTATCTCATTAACCGATTGATTAATTATAGTCACACTTGGTACAATATATCAATACAACATACCGCAGAATTGATAAGATATCGGTGACATTGACCTCATTTTCAAGGTCACAGCGACCCCAGAACTGTCACTTTTGGGCCAAAAATATATTTTCTGTACTCTATTTCATTAACGAATTGATTAATTTTAGTAAAACTTGGTACAATATATCATTACAACATTCCACAGATATGATTATATTTGGGTGAAATTGACCTCATTTTCAAGGTCACAGCGACCCACAAACAGTCATTTTTTGGCCAACAAATGGTTTGTCTGCACTCTCATTATTGAATTGACCAAATTTCGTCAAACTTGGAACAATATATCATTACAACAAACCGGATATTTTATTAGATTTTGGTGACCTTGACCTTATCTTAAAGGTCACTGCGACCCTAAAACAGCCATCCTGGGGCAAAAAATGGCTTGTCTGCACTCTATCTCATTAACGAATTGATTGATTTTCGTCAAACTTGGTACAATATATCATTACAACAAAGCGCAGCTTTGGGTAGATTTTGGTGACCTTGACCTTTTTACAAAGTCACAGCGCCCCAAAGACAGTCAATTTTAGGCTAAACATAGCTTGTCTGCACTCTATCTCATTAACGAATCGATTAATTATAGTTTAACTTCGTACAATATATAAATACAACATACATGTACCACAGACTTGATTAGAATTTGGGTGACCTTGGCCTTTTTTTTCAAGGTCACAGGACCCAACAAACAGTCAATTTTGGGCAAAAAATGGCTTGTCTGCACTCTAAGGCCAAGGTCTCCCGAAACCTGTCCTTTATCTGTAAGCTATATCATTTAAGAATTTATAAATGTTGGTCAAAATTCGTAAACTATTTAATTACAGTTTGCCAAATTTGTCTGGTGATCTGAGCTTTTTAATGACTTTTTGTTTTTTAAGGTCACAGGCTCCCGAGAAAACTGTCAGTTTTTGGCCAAAAATGGTTTGTTTGAAGCTTACCTTTTGGTGACTGTAACCTAGTTATTAACGTCAAATGGGTGTTTTAAGATATATTTATGGTGGGGGACATTGTTTTCCTCTGATTACATTTCTAGTTTCTAGTCCATTTGGGATAACTGATTCCATTGTTGAATTTTTAAAATATTTGAGGGTCACTGATGAGGCCTAATTGGCCGAAACTTGCTAACCTGGCCCAGAAAAAAACCCTTCTTAGAATATATTAACATTTTTTATTTTCCTAAAATACTCAGAGAGGCGGTTATTCTAACAAGCACCAGCATCCTATGTTTGGAGCAAAACTATGAAACTTTTTCGTCTTAAAGGCTTTCATATATCTGGTCCAAACATAGACTGTAGACGATTATTACAACAACAGCCCAAAGATATAAAAACAACACCATTGTAGCACACGGATGTAATATCGCAATGATATTTCACGCAGTCTTCGAAAGTTCTGTGTACAGAGAGTCAACTTTAAAGTCTGATTTCACTTTTTCATTTGCACAGGTTCATATGATTCACCGGTAATGTGTTACAATTATTTGCGCACAAAACAGGGACAAACTGATTTGAAACTGGTAGATAATCAGTATATATATATATATATATATTTTTATTGCACCATCATCGACTTTCTGTTGGTCCCTTTTTCAAAGCACTGTACATGCAGTTATACAAAGCTAAACAGGCAGTATGCAGGTTGGAATCTAACTGTTGGTCTTCTTTTGCCCCAGCATTTTTGTGGTTTCTTGCTGTCGAGTCCTCAGCGTTGTTTCATCTTTGTGGCTGTTTGATTTTCATGTTCACGGAGATGTTGCACTGATGGGTTAGGAGGCCTTCATGCGGACTGAACAAATTATTTGTCTAAATCGCGATGGAAATAAGGGCGAAGATTGTGGCCATGTAAAATCGATTTAAGCACCCCAAGTGGAATTCGCTTCACTGACCGTTCCAAGGAGAACCTTCTGTCGCGGTGTATTTTTGTTATTGTTTTTCTTTGAGCGTGTGTATCTCTTATATTTTTGCGTTTGGGATAGTCAACTGGCCATTTTGTGGGAAAGTGAATGTCCTTTTTGCTTTCGCTGTTGATGTTTCCATTAGCGTCTAGTTGTTTTATGCCTGTACTTCTTTTCCTTTGATGTCTCTGATGGGAGCTGTGGGTTAATTGTATCGATTCCTGATCATTGCCTTCACTTCTATTTTGCGGCGTCTAGAAAGAGCATTGTTTACCTTTCAAGTGAAACTTACGTATGCTCATGGGTCCAACTATTTAGAAACAACAAGGGTGCTTGTTAGCTTGATTCATTTGGTGATTATAGTTTATCACATAACGTCACTGTTATTTGGTGGATATGTCATAAAGATCAAATGACCACGCGTGTAATAACCAATGGTTAGTGGCGCATAACTTGACGATTTGAAAACGTTTGTTTGTTTGTTTGTCTGAACTGAGGTTTAACGCCCCCGTCAACACTATTTAGGTAATTTTGGAGACGTTGTGTCCAGTTGTTTCCAGACTTTTATCCGACATTGAGATAAAATGACATCTCAAGCCCTGCCGCTCAGTGAAACCAATAAGTCTTATTTTCTGTCGCGATTTATTTTTGTAATGGTTTGCCTTTAGTTGTTTGTGTCGCTTGTGATATTTTATTTTGGATAGCCTGTTGGCCATTTTGTGGGAAAGTAACTGTCCTTTTGGCTTTCCGCTGTTGATGTTTCCATTAGGTCTTTTGCTGCATGTTTGTGTTTCTTTCCCTTTGGTGACTCTGATGGGAGCTATAGTTTAAATTGTATCGATTCCTGATCATTGCCTCTACTTCTATTTTCTATGCATAGGACGATCCTTGGCTGGGCAGGCGTAGGAATTCATAGTGGTTTTCTGAGTACCCATGTGCGATCAGTTTCAGCTCTGCGTGAAAGTACCATTTGATATAAAATCCGTATACGATAAACAGAATCTTACATTCGAGGTTATTTCATCTGACATTTTACACTCGAGGTCATTTGATCTGACATTGTTGAAACTCGCCATTTCATGTGGAATGACCGCGTGTGTAAGATTCTCTATATGTAGTTGTTCAGTGGTCATTTGAGAAAATATTTCTCTATTTATTGAAACAAAACTATGCAATCAAGTGTGGCGGCTATGCAGTCATGCTTGTTGTGTTTTGACCTTTTTCTGTACCATAAGTATGCACACCTCAAAGACGGTATTTGTGCACGAGCAAAAAAGCGAATCCAAGAAGTATGTTCTCAAATGCATGTTTGAAGGCTTGCGCTGTCTTGAAAATTACGTTACCGTAAAAATGAAGATTCTCAGTAAACTCAGGAAACACATTTCAATCGACTGTCTTTTTGGCTTCCTGCTTGTGATGGTCATATATGGGTTAAAGAAAGGTAATATCGAATATCACAAGCTTGGGCACATAACTTAATACAACTTAATACTGTATAGAAACTTATGCGTGGACAGTGAAGAATCAGCTCATGGTGTTTTTTTTTTTTTTTTTTACTTGAGATCTCACGTCCCCGTCAACGCTGTTTATGTCATTTTGGAGACGCTGCTTCCAATTTTATGGGGCGTTTACCAGACATTGAGATGAAATGACACTTTACCTGGGCATGCTTAGTCCTTCTTTATTCACATTAGAAAACATTTTGGCTCTGAAAATATTTTAGAAATTCTAGAAAACAGATACACAGTTTCAACCAATGTGGAGAAATCCCGAACTCAAAAGAAATATAGAAAAGATGGTTGATAAAATATAGAATCATTACAAAAATACGCCTGTTCCAATACTTTGTAAATTTTACCCACGAAAAAAAAAGAATGTTTTCAGATAAAACAAAAGATATTTGTCTTATTTCTGCACAAAATATAGATTGTGGGTACTCGACAGAACCGCCTCATTAAGGGGGTTGTAACGAGTACCCACAATCTATGTTTATAAGCAGAAATATGAAAAAATATGGTTTATCCACGAAAAACCTAGTTTTAAAAGTGGGGTTTGAGGGGTCAGAATTATAAAGGCCTTTACTTTTGTAATGAGATATGAACTTTTATTACAGTGTGTAGGTAATGTTGGTTTTATATCTCCTGAATTCATCACCTGAAATGAACACCCCTCAATTCCACTTTATATAGAGAAATTTGGGGTTTACGGGGATATACATTATTTTTTCTTATTTCTGTTCCGCGAGACATGTTGTGGGTACTCGTGGGTACTCGTACGAACCGCCTAGCTGAGGCGGTTCAAACGAATACCTACAACCTATGTTTGCAGTATAAATAATAAAAATATCACTGATTTTCACCAGAAAAGTAGCCATTTTGAAGATATCAAAGATTGCACTATGATGCACTAATGTGTTATCGTAATATATCAGAATTTTGTTTTCAAGCACAGTAAATCAGATTCTGTATACACCGGGTAAACTGATTCAATATGCCCTTCGTTGTAATAAAACACCAGAGTAATATTACTCAAGGCAATTTATTAATGAGTGAAAAATGTTAATATGCAGCACATGTCCCATGTTTGTTTAACAATAAACACTTACCGGTACACTTACCTGTAGCTACACTTACCTGTAGATTTAACAGGATTAACACATAAGACGCCCATCACAACAATTATCGTCTGCTTTGTCGTCTGCTGTTAACTTGACATTCATTTTTACAAACAGTGTGGATCCAGATCAGTCTGCTCCTCCAGGAGCTGTATGATCAGGGTCCACTCTGTTTTGCCTGCAAGAAGGTGCAGCAGACAACATAAAGAGACAGAATTGTTTTAAACATTTCTTGGCATCTTAAGGGTTAATTCATGGCATTCATCAATGCCAACTATTTTTAAGGTTACGCCCCCCCCCCCTCAAGATGATTTCACTTATTTCTAGGCGATTTATTATGTTAACAAGTGAACACCCCATAAACACTTTATATGCAGAAGACTGGGGTTTAGAGAGGTTTATACTGTTTCTTATTTCTGCTCCAAGACATGTTGTGGGTTCTCGTGAGGAAGTTTTAACAAGCACCCACAACCTGTATGTCATACAGATGTTTTATTTTAATTGTTAATTAGAGGTGGACGAAAACTGACGTAACCGGAAAAAATGCTTGACCTAATATAGAGAAATAGAAAGATAACACAGTAGATGTGTAAATGTATTAAAAAGAAAGCAAAGTAAAAAGAATTCTCTTTATAAAAACATGCGCATGAAATATAAATCAACTGAATCTTTTTTTAAACATGATTATGATTAAAGCATGTGTTTCTAGCTTCATTATATATTTAGAACAAAATTCCACTGATGAAAAGGGTACAATTTCTAGCGCCATTAGATGTAACTGGCATACTATGAATCTCTTGAATAGTCCGTTAAAGCATCAGTCTTGTTATAATTTTAGTGAAAGCTACTCGCAACAGTTTGCAGTGTTTCAAGCACTTTGCTTTATTCATTTGGGATTTTCCATTGTTTTCAGAAACCAGATAGTCCAAATTTAGATGTAAAGCTAATGTCTGTTTTACATCACTTAAATGTCAATTAGTGGTGCCAAGAGCTATTAATTCACACCACCATATATTAATAAAAGTGCTTAAACTTTGTTTATTAGAGAATAATTTGCAATGTTTGACAGATTTAGGCGCCCATACAGTCTTATATGCATATTAAGGGTTTGTCTGATTTCTGGAAAACGTGAAAAAATCGAAGTGGAAAATTAATAATGCAAACATTAAACAGCAGGACAATGGTTTATACCTTAGGAATTTAGAAGAGGGAACAATTGGCTTCTCTTTTCTGAAACACATTCCAACTTCAACGGCTCGAGCACCTTTGGGACCATGAAAATTAGTTCGTGACAGGATTTGCTCCAGCCATTCTGGTTTAAACCATATATGCATAGCGGCCCTTTTGTGGGACATTGGCAAACAGAGCAGATCCAGATTAGACGCCGCAAAACGCGGCGTCTGATCTGGATCTACACTGTTTGCCTAAAGAACATTCATTTTTTGCAAAAGTTATCACAAACAAAAACAAACCTGTCACCTCTATAATTGGAAATGGACCATTCCAAATTTACTAGGTGGAAGATTCCACTGTCATATATGGGTTAAATATAATGCCATGTCAAAAGGATATTTTGGGATATCTTTTCGATATTTCATTAAGTAATACTATATAGTGTTTACTCATTAGAATCGCCTAAGTAAGAAAACAAGGCATATATATTCTCGATTAGATAAGCAAAATAGACGTGAAGGCAATGCTAAATTCTCCCACAATTGAAGGGGTTAGTGCAAGTCTCACTTTTATAATTTCGAGAAAAACGCGAAAAACAAAATATTTTGCAAAATTTTCATATTTTACATACTTGAATTCAAATAAATTCTTCTGATGTGTTATCGTGTCATCTGAAATGGTGCAGAAATCGCATAAATAGTTCTGAGTATATCGCAGATATTCATTTGTTACAATAATGGTTTAGTGTAAGAAGTGGCCTAAGTCCATTATTTATTGGACTTAGGCACCTTCTTGCACTAAACAAATACAACAAAGTTTTCTATATTAAAAACAGAAACCTATGTCATTTAGTTGAACATGTATATTTTATCGTATCACGACTCTTTATTAGTTTATTATAACAAAAATCTGAAACAAATGAACAATACATACAATGGAAACGCAAAGCTTTATGTTGTAAAACGGACTTAGACCCCTTCTCGCACAAAAGATACGACTTTGGACTTAGGACCCTACCAAAAATTTCATTAACCCTCATTTTTAATGCCAGTAAAGAAATAAGGTATAACAAACTGTATATCAGGGCCCAGTTGTTCAAAACTAACGACGTCGTTAGTTAACGTATCGTTAAAACTTTGATCATTTATTATGGCAAATATGCTGATATTTTTGCTGAAAAAATGTGAGCAGCAAAAGCTGCTCTCATTGTTTTAGCAAAAATACCAAAATTTTAGATATTAAACTTCCTAGAACAGTTAACAATATGACCCCTAACGAGCTCGTTAAGCTAACAATGCTTTGAACAACTGGCCCCTAATTGTAGGTCTTGATATGATGTATCTGAAAATGATAATATCCCAGATTTTTCCAAAAATGGACTTGGGCCCCTTCTTGCACTAACCCCTTCAATTCTCTTTTACCATTTGTATCTGGAGAAATATCTAAAGCTCAAGAACGTGTTCGATTCGGCTAAGGTAAACGTGCAAGTTCAAGACGCACTGTGTTGGTTTCACAAACTCTGTTAATATTAAGGTGAGACATTCACTTCTAATTGAGACATTTCTAACGAGCTACCGCATTCTTTTATTTAAGAGAAAAAAAAAACTAGCCCCCCCCCCACCCCCCCCCCCAAAAAAAAAAAAATAATAATAATAAAAAAATAAAATAATAATAAAACAACAACAACAAACAAATACGAAACATACTTACGTCTGATCTTGATACTGTTTGCCAATGTTCCACAAAAGAGCCGGAAGTAAGGGTGAGGATTGTGGCCACGTAAAATCGATTTAAGCCCCCCAGTGGAATTCGTTTTCGCTGACCGTTCCAAGGCGGTTCTTCTGTCGCGGTTTATATTTGTTATTGTTTGTCTTTGGGTGTTTGTGTCGCTTATATTATTTTATTTTGGATAGCCTATTGGCCATTTTGTGGGAAAGTAACTGTCCTTTTGGCTTTCTTCTATTGATGTTTCCATTAGGTATGTTGTTTCATGTTTGTGTTTCTTTCCCTTTGGTGTCTCTGATGGGAGCTGTGGGGTGATTGTATCGATTCCTGATCATTGCCGCAACTTCTATGTTATACTTTGTAAAATAGAAGTGGAGGCAATGATCAGGAATCGATACAATTAACATACAGCTCCCATCAGAGACACCAAAAGGAAACATTTCTATATAGGATGTGGGAGTTACAAGAATGTATTGCAACACCGCATGACTGCAAAAATACCATTTATCATATGACAACATTTGGTGAATTTTCTTATTTTCGCTTTGCTCATAGAACGATCGTATTTATTAACACAACTTCTCTAGGCCAAACAAAATCTTCTTTTACGAATTGGGTATAACCTACTGATTGGTTTTCTGCTTCAGAATATTTCATTCCAACAACTACAAAGCCGGTACCGTCGACAACCTTACCGGCGCGGAAGACAGAAGAGCCCTGGAGGTACGGTCAACGACCTGTTGATGATGAAGCGTTTAAATATGACCAAGAGATTGAAACCGGGAATCAACAGAGTGGTTCTGGTTCCAGATCACAGGGAGCGCATATCTCAGGTAAGAAGCACCATTGGCACCAGTGCAGACCTACAACATATTTCTACCGTTTTCGCATTTAAAACACTTGGGTTTCAACGCATTTAGCGTTAACGCCGCATGTGACTTATTTTAATCCATTACACACAAATACAAATAATTCATTCTATTTTGTTTCAACCAAGATAATATGACGTGCTTACAGTGAAAACAATGGAATAAATGAAACATATTTTATAATAATGATTATTTGCGATATGTACAATACAAAAACGAATTCTGATTTTCACTTAATAGTTGAAGAGAGTTAGAGCATGTGGTTTGAAAATTGGTAGATGCATTTAGTAAAGTAAGTAAACGAATCCACGTGAGGGTTCACGGCCAAGGTCATTCATTGACCTTGGCTTAAGGTCATACAGATATGATAATTTAAAACTTGTTTTTCTCAAAAGCTACAAGGCCATTTATATAAAAAAAAGTGATATAAAAGCTATTAGGAACAAGAAAATGAAAGTTGAATATAATGAGTTTGTTCACATAACCAATATGGTGGCCATGCCCATATAAGGTAAAAACTTTTCAAAAATCTTCTTCTCTGGAACCAATGGTCCGATTATCAGGCAACTTTGTATGTAGCATTTCGGCCTCGATCCAAATGACGGCCCTCTGGATTATAGGCCAATATCAGCTTCGGTCGCATAGGCTTTGTGGAGGAAAAAGTCAAAACCGTGTATTGCTTCGATACTATTGCTGCCTGTGATCTGAAAAATTGAAGAGTCAGTTAGATAAATGAGCAAATGATACATGTGTTTTTAAGGTCAACGCGTTCTACCTTGACCCAAGGTAATTCAGTTATAAAAATATAACTGGTTTTCTCAGATACCACTGGGCCATTTGTTTTCAAATTTTATGATATTATGAAAGCTTTTAGGAACAAGGAAATGAAAATTAATTTGACCTTGGTCACATGACGATTGTGGCCGCCATGCCCAAATGTTGTACAAACACTTTACCAACCCTCGCCAAAATCCACTGGTCGATTGCCTTGAAATTAACATGTAGCATATGGGATCTCGTTCCCATCGTAGTGTGTTCAATTTTTACCTTATCATATTTAGTCTCATATGCTTTTGTTATGGGAAAACAGGAAATTGCCATTTTTTCGGAAACTATTGTTGTCTGTAAACTTTAAATTAATATATGCAATCAAGTAAATGAGTAAATGAATCTACGTGAGTATCAGAGGTCAAGGTCTCTCCTTGATCTTAGACTAGGGTCACTCAGATGCCAAAATTTATAGCTTAATATTCATTAAAAACTGCTGGGCTAATTGAAGTAATTTTCATATGAAGCTTTTATGGAATGGGAAAAATGTAAGTTTGTTCAATTGGTCTGGGTCACATGTCCAAGCTGGCCGCCATAACCGTATATGATAAAAATATTCAAAAAACGTTTTGCTAGAACCATCGGGCCAATTGCACGCCAAGGTCAAATTTGGTTACTTGTGTAACTGTATGAAAAAAAATGGATTTTGTTTTTCGAAAACTGTTATTGGATCCGATCAGCTAAATGAGTAACTGAAACTGAGTGAGTACCAGCTTTCAACATTACTCACTGGCTTCGTTCCAGTGTCAAATAGATATCAAAATAAAATTGACAATTTTCATATGAAGGGATGGTGGAAAAAAGTTTGTTCAATTGATTGAGGTCACATAACCTTGATGGCGGCCATGGTAAAGACCCTTTTAAAGCTTCTTGTCTGATACGAAATGGATTCATATACACTCAGCACTAAGGTAAGCTGTTCAGGACCATTGCTCCCCCAGTTATCCGATCCCTGGGTAGGACATCCTGAGTTCTATTCCATGGCAAATTCCGTGTTTCCTTTTCTGGTTTGCAAGAAATATCCATCCTTCCCATGGAATGCTTGACTCTGTTACTTAAACTAGTCCGTGTTATTATTACCCTAAAATGCATGCTTGAAAACATATCTTTATAAAGAGAAAAGTTGGACTTAAGGGATAAACATTTTTCTTAGAAAGCCTAGATTGTTGACACTCTTATAAACGCCCCAGTATGGCAGTTTAAATCAAAATACACACTCTCTATTTCATCAAAAACAGGCCATATATGATATCATAAAAAACGTGCAATAAAATCAGAGAAACAATCCAGTTGATTATAGTCTATCTCTGCACGCTTACTTAATATTGCACCTATACTGGGATGTCTTTGCATCACGAAAACACGCCTATACAATTTTGGCGCCACTGGATCCCACTTTTACAGAGCAAAACTGGGGTTAACAGATATAAACCTGTTTCTGCTGTAAATTTAGATTGTGGGTACTCGATGAGGCTGTTCTAACCAGTCCCCACACTCTATATTTTGAGTAGAAATAAGATAAATATCACAATTTTTCATCTTAAATTTTAGTATTTTCGGCGGAAAAGTTTACAATGTATTCGTATAGGCGTGTTTTCGTAATGGAGTTTTACCTTTAGGCGAAATGATAAACTGCAATGACGTCACGCGAAAAATTAAATACGCAGGCATACATATTCTTATCAGACTAGAATACTAGCAGTGACGCAAAATACTTATAGTTACATAATAACGTGATTATTGCACTGATATCATAGGGACCACCCATTCATATTTGCCGAGTCCCAAGGAAGCGGTTTGAACATGAGGCCGCTAGGCCGAGTGTTCAAATACCTTCCTAGGAACTCGGCAAATATTATTGCAATGAAATTACCATGGATGGTCGTTGTTCTTGCATAATTTACAACGGAAAATTGTGGCGAAAACGCCCCAAAGCCCCATATATACTCTTCAAATGCGACCGGCAAACCAACATGGCGGCTAGTTCGGAATGTTGCTTAAACGAGAAACGCAGTGACCCTCTGACGTCATCATAAAATTCTATTCTACGTTCATGGTGATTACATGGCGTCACTCAACGTAATGTAAACAACGCAAAATCGATCTTGTGATGTCAGAAGATCAAAATCCATGTTCAAAGAGCACTTGAATTTTAGGATTTGAACATGCGCTTTGCTTCTGGTCCATTAAACAGCTATGTTCATAGGGTTTTATGCATCGGTATTGAATAATGCCCCTCATCGTGCTGTTTTCCCATTTATATCACAACCAGCGATAATATTCACTAAAATCAGTTTAATAACCCATTCTGTACCAACGCAAAGTCGATCTTGTGATGTCAGAAGTTCAAAATCCATGTTCAAACAGCACTTGAAGTTTATGATTTGAACATGGGTTTTGCTTCTGGTCCATTTAACAGCTATGTGCATAGGGTTTTATGCATATATTTCGAATAATACCCCTCGTCGGGATGTTTTCCCATTGATATCGCAACCAGCGATAATATTAACTGAAATCAGTTTAATAACCCATTTTGTACCAAATGGCAGGAGTCCATTTCGAAATTTAAGAGTGACAGGTTGTGTTATCTTTAAAATTTATTTGGAAAATAGGAGTTGTTTTACAAATAGTGAAGGGCATGCACTGTTTGACAGGGTACCCATTTTGGGGTTTCCGGTACAAAATGGGTTAACCCTATAATCTCACATAGATATGGTACCCTTATGCTATATTTAATTACAGGCTTTCTGGGCGCTGGGGAGGTCTACAATAGTTCCAATTCTACAGTATTATTCCAAATATATCAGAACTTAATAACAGTGATAGCATTGACGTTTTCTATAATTTTCACTTCGGATCTGGCGAGATAATTGTGGTGGAGACAATCGTGGTGTGAAATAGGAGAGGATGTTTTATATGTGCGGATGAGGACGGTTACAGAATACGTCAATTACAAGGTCGTAGAATCGGCTCTTATGGGAAAGTGTTTCTTAGAAGCCAAAGTTAAACAACAAATACCTCTTTTGTTATAATACTGTTTTTAAGTTACTGAATAGATGTGATTCTGAAGGAAGTCACTAATAGAACGTCTAGAAACGACGATTAGAAACAGCACGAAATGCATGAAATAGAGGATCTCACGCGAGGGACCATTTCACATGAAACGAACCTTCGGCGAGTTTTATTAATTCTTTACCAAGTGGTCTGGATTGAGAGATTCTGTTTATATGACCAGCTTTTATTGCTGCACAGAAAACTGGCAATATGCATCTTCTAGAAGTCATTACACGAGTTGCGCCAAGCGAAACTGCATCACGATAACCAGTCCGCGCAATTAACATCCCTTTAAATCACCACTTTATATGGAGAAAGCTGAGGTTAACTGGGGTATAGAATATTTTGCTTATTTCTGCTCCGAATAGCCTGTGGGTACTCATTAGAACCTCCTCAATGTTCGGATATAAATAAGAAAAAAACAAACATTTTGGAGATATGAAATAATGCACTTGACCACATGGATGTATGATCGTAGTGGTATCTTCCAACATGTGCATAACAAAACCTCAAATCAGCACTGCGAAGTATGATCGGATTCTCTGCCTGCTTCGCGCTTTATGGCTGACATTTGACAAAAAGACATTTCAGACGGAGATGCATTACGAAAACTCGATAATACAAATACATTGTAAAATAGGAAAATTTTAAGATGAAAAATTTTGATATTTTTCTTATTTCTGCTCAAAATATAGATTTTGGTGCCCGTTAGAACCGCCTCATCGAGGCGATTCAATCAATATTTTTGAGCAGAAATACCAAAAAATAAGATTTACCCCTGTAAACCCCAGGTATAATATATAAAAGCGGGGTTCAAGGTGGTCAAAATTATATAGGCGTGGTTTCGTGATGGAAGGGTGTATTCTGATTCAGTGGTTGTCCGACTGAATTTAGTCTTTTGCTGAGACCACATGACCAAAATACAATCTCGCTTTGCGTGGCTTGTTTGTCATTAGCACTTATGATGTCACTACGTAATGCCATTACCTACCCATGTTATATATGGTAATGTCGTTTTGTATATGTAAAGCTAGCAAAATATCAAATAAAATGTGGTTATTTTAATAGACATCTGTAGATGTTTCAAGTACAGTAACATCCTAGTTACAAACAATATCAAATCAACCGCATATACATACCTTGCTTACGATGTAGGGGATCCCTGATTTTTTGAAAGATAAATCGACTGTTTTACGGTTGGTTATGGCGTCTTATGGCTACGATTTATCTCCATAAAAGGTGAGTTGCAATGCAGTGTGTTATTTCCATTCTTGTGCAATTTTGATTTTTTTTTCAGTTTGAAAATTGAAGTTTCATCAGGAAAACACGTCTTTATAATTGTG
Organism: Lucinisca nassula; assembly: GCA_963580285.1. Lineage (NCBI taxonomy): Eukaryota > Metazoa > Mollusca > Bivalvia > Lucinida > Lucinidae > Lucinisca > Lucinisca nassula. Next base: position 100,954,286 of record OY757018.1, read on the forward strand.
ATACCCTTGAGCCCCACTTTTATATGGTAAAACTGGGGTTTACAGGGTTAAACCCTATTTTCCATTTTTTCTGTTCTAAAATATAGATTATGTGTACTCGTTGGAACCGCCTCCATGCGGCGGTTCTAACGAATACTCAAAATCTATATTTTGAGCATGAATAAAAAAATAACAATTTTTCATCATAGAGTCATTTTTTTTTCTCAACGGTAAAATTTACCATGTATTTGTATAGGCATGTTTTTGTAATGGTACCAAAAGTAGTAAGCGAAGTCATCTGTGTAAATATAGGATATTTACCTTTTGAGATAGGATATTTACCTTTTGAGATAGTATATTTACCTTTTGAGATAGGATATTTACCTTTTGAGATAGGATATTTACCTTTTGAGGTGGATACCAAACTGGCATATTTCATCTCGGTTGTTAAAACCATAATTTCCACGAGTGCGAAAGTGAAAAATCTGATGTTTTCAACACATGAAATGACATTTGGAAAATATGTCTGTACAATTTCATGTAAATACCGCCGTTAAAGCGAGCATTTTAAGATGAAAAATTGTAATATTTTTTCTTATTTCTGCTCAAGATATAGATCAAGGCGGTTCTAACAAGTACCCACAATCTATATTGTAGAACAGAGATACAAAATAAGGATAACCCCTGTAAACCCCTGTTTCACTATATAAAAGTGGTGTTAAAGGGGTCCAGAATTATATGGGCGTGTTTTCGTGATGAATACTTTTGATATTTATGGAAAAAAGTAAATTTTCTTTTTATTTTATTCATGTAAGCACGTAGTGAGGGCTGCTATTGTAAAAATGACATGCTAGGCCTTTTTTTCACAATGTTAAAATATCATATTTATTTGTTAGTTTCTCTGTTATTCGAAGAAAAACTTTCGAGCTGCAGGTATTGTCGCCACTCCGGCCTCTTTGTTGTTGTTGTTGTTGTCATACCAAAAACGCAGCCTTGGCTATAACTTCAAAAGGATATGACCTAGCCTAATGAACTTTCATACACATACCCACCATCACAAGAGCTACATTTAGACCAAGGGCCATAACTGTATTGTTGATTTTGGCGGAATTATCTTTTTTTCTGAATCATTTTTCCTCTCATATCAATATTGTTTACAACAGAGCCTTTGTTTAAAACAGAGCCTTCAAACTTCACATGAATATTTCTTTTGACGCGACCTTTTAATTGATACATAACTTTTTACATGTCACCTTGACCTTTGAAATTTGACCTATTTTTCGAAAATTGAACCAAAAACTTTAACCATGACCATAGTTCTGAAAGTATGTAGCCTACTGCCATGAAACTTCACATACATACTCACCATCACAAGACCTACATACTTTCCAAGTTACATAACTCTATCGGGCAATTTGACTGAATTATCTCACCTTTTCTCTCTGTTTTTTTTTTAAGTAAAATGCTTTTGTCGCTCATTTTTATACCACTGAGATTACAGCCTTCAAGCTTCACACGGGTGTTTCCTGGGAAAAGACCATTCCGTTGACCTGTGACCTTGACTTTTGAACTCGGGTCTATTTTTAGAACATGTAACCTAAAACTTTAACATTGGCAATATTTCCATAAGTCTTATGAAATTTGACACAGACGTGTAAGATCACAAGACCTAAATTCTGATAAGGTATGAAAACGTTTAGGCCTCTCATTTTAATATCACAACAAATACAGCTTTCAAAATCCACATGTGTGTTCCCTGGGGCAAAACCTTCTTTTTGACCTGTGACCTTGACCTTTGAACATCGACCTATTTTTGAAAATTTAACAAAAAAAAACAACTTGGTCATATTTCCCAAAAGTATTTTGCGCGGCCTCATAAAACTTGACATACATCCGTATCATTACAAGAGCTACATAATGACCGCTTTTTGTCTTAGCTGATCGCGAACTCGAGGACAGGTTATAGAAAGATGGGGCGAATGTATTTATTTTCAGAAAGTATGAACAACATCGGGTCACGAGCAAAGAATTGAATTTGAATTAGGGTATTACATCCCCGTCAACACTGTTTAGGTAATTTCGGAGGCGTTACTTCCAAATTTGTGGGACATTTACCCGACATTGAGATGAAATGACATCATAGGCCCTCACGAGCAAAGTAAGTAAAACACTAAATTGGGTCGCAACAACTTTTCTCGTGACCCGATGTTGTTCATAACTCTGCTCATGACCCGATGTTGTTCAGACTTTTGTTCATACTCCACTGAGAGTTAATGGGAATGGCAGATTCTACCACCAGCTTTCAAAGGGAGACAACTTTCGGGACGTCCTGTTCTCCTTTTTATAAGCCATATCCCAGTGAAAAGGGGGTCTACTCGTTTGTTTTTGTTTGATTTGAGGTTTAACGTCCCCGTCAACACTGTAAAGGTCATTTTGGAGACGTTGCTTCCAATTTTGTGGGACTTTTACCCGACATTGAGATGAAATGACATCTCAAGCCCTGTCGCCCAAGGGGTCTACTCTTAAAGGAAAGAATTTGCTCCTCAGGAGCAAATCCTTCCTTTAAGAGTTGACCCGTATTGACATGGGAGACAAAATTACTTTTGAAGGAGTTGTCTCCCCTAAAGGTGTATCAATTACACTTAAATAGATTACTTTTTTATATTTCCCATCCATTATTTGTAAAATGTCTGGTTTGAGCGCTGAAACTGAAACAAAAAAGCAACTGCACACAGTTTTGCTATTTTGAGCGGAACAACGTCGTTGGCGCCGCAACGTCGCGATCGTTCAATCATGTAGGAGAAAATCATTGTTTATTTTGACGTCACTGACGTCAGTCAGTGTATTCATGGAAGTATGAACAACATTATGTCTAAATAGTTAACTATAGGATTTTTCTGTAAATGCACTGGGAATGTAAATATAGCTTATCATTACGAAAAACAAAACATAGACTGTGGGGACTCGATAGAACCGCCTCGATGAGGCGGTTCTATCGAGTACCCACCATCTATGTTTTTGAGCAGAAATAAGAAAAATAATGTATAGCCCCTTAAACCCAATTTGTACTATATAAAAGTGGGGTATGAGGGGGTCAAACTTATATAGGCGTGTTCTCGTAATGTTAGTGAGTAGTTGGATTCTTTTGAAGCAAAGAATACTCCACGTAAACGAAAATAGCAGACTCGGTTTTACTGAATATGTTCATGACCACGACTGAAATATACAACACCGGCCACGTCCTCTAGCATCGGCTTAAGCAGAACTCTATTTTCAAATTGATTCTAAATGAACTCATTGATCCCAAATATAAGCTGCGCTATGATGAGGTACGGAGAGACTTTTTACGGCCGCCACACGGCACAGCACCAGCTGCAGTGACGCTTAATAAGTTCTGAATAGTTGGATCCTTTGGAAGCAAAGAATACACAAAATAAACGAAAACAGCAGACACTGTTATAATGAGTATGTTCATGACCAGTACTGAAATGTGCAACACCGGCCATTCCCTCTAGACTTTATTTTTCTTTATGTAAAGTAGGGATTACAAGACTGTTAGTACCACTGGAATTTTAGGGTTAATCGAAACACCAAAAAAAAATAAAAAAATAATAATAATAAAAAAAATCAAACAAAAAAAAAAACACACACTAGAAAATATAACCCCGATTTCATCATAGGGCATCACGAAAACACGCCTTTATAATTTTGACCCCTTTGAATCCCACTTTTATATAGTAAAACTGGGGTTTGCAGGGGTAAACCTTATTTTTCAAATTTCTGCTCTAAAATATAGATTGTGGGTACACGTTAGAACCGCCTCGATGAGGCGGTTCCAACGAGTACCGGCAGTCTATATTTTGAGCAGAAATAAGAAAACTATCCACATTTTTTCATCTTAATTTTTTTTTCATTTTTTCGGTGATAAAGGTCACAATGTATTTGTATAGGCGTGTTTTCGTAATGGTGGGGTATATTATCTTGTCCTTTTGGACCATTGATTCCACTGTGGAATTTTGAAAATATTTTAGGGTCACAGATGAGGCCTAAATGGCCGAAACTAGCTTATTGACTTATTTTGTACATTTCATACACTGTGATCGTACCTGAGCTGTTGTCATTGTTTGTTTGGTATTTGATTGATATTCAATTGAGCATCTTTGTGATATAATGATTTCTTTCAAGGCTCGGAAATGAGGTTATTTCAAAATTAAAATGTAAGATAGACATGTATTGCGCGTGCACCTAATACGCTGTTCTAACATGCATTTTCAATCTATGTCTCTTCTATATGAAAGCAAGAATAAGACAAATAATCATCCTAACAAATTCGCGAAATATGCACCACTCTAAACCCCACTTATATAGAGAAAACTGGGGTTTACGGGGGTATATATCGTTTTCTTTTACTTTTGCTAAAAAAAAAGGATTGTTTGACTAAAAACAAGAAAAGTATCTAACTCATCTGGAAAATGCTAGTTCCAAAGATATGAACATCACGATAACAAGTCCGTGAAACGAAGACCCCCCTAAACCCCACTTTAAATAGAGAAAAGTGGGGTTTACGAGGGTATGCATTATCTGCCTTATTTTTGCTCAAAAACATAGATTGTGGGTACTCGTTAGAACCGCCTCAATGAGGCGGTTCTAACGATTACCCACAATCTATGTTGAAAGCAGAAATAATAAAGATGTTATCATTTTTACCTAATATTTATCATTTTCTGACACCATGTTGGACGCCATTATTTCTTACGGACATGTTTTTCTAAGGAACACGCCATTTTAGGTCACCGATGTGTTATCAGAATGATACACCCTTGTAAAGCCACATTATTTCTTCATGGGGTAGGGTTTGTAAGAGTATGAAGTAACACGGACACATTAATGTGATGGGACTGAATGATATTTTGTAGATTATAGGTACGAGGTGTTGAAGCTACAGAATACTGTATGCATTATAATTCTGGGAAGGGAATGATATACATACACTGTTGATTAGCAACCTTTTCATTACGAAAACACGCCTATTTAAATATATCGTAAGTTTTACCACCCAAAAAAATAATAAAAGAAATAACTGACATTTTTCATAATTCTGCTCAACACATTAATTCTAGGCATTAATTTTGGTTCTAACGAGTGCCCACAATTTAGGTTTCTGAGCAGAATAAGAAATTTAACGAATATCCCCTGTAAACCCCAGTTTTACTGTGTAAAAGTAGGGCTTATGGGTACATAATATAGGCGTGTTTGCGTGATGTCATTTTGAAAATGAAAAGAATTGGAGGCGGTATAGTATCGGTTAGTAAAAGTAGTTATATGGTTCTGTATTTTCCTTCTGCGCTGCGTGTGAATTACTTTGTGGCCGTTACATTACAATAACTCACCCGTGCGACATTGTGCATTTTTCACATCTCAAAAATGGCTACTTTTCTGATGAAAATCCTTGATATTTTTGTAATAAATGTTCAAAACATAGGTATAGGGTGCTCGTTAGAACCGCCTCATTGAGGCGGTTCTAACGAGTACCCACAACCTATGTCTTGTAACAGAAATAAGAAAAATAAAGTATACCCCCATAAACCCCAGATTTCTCTATATAAAGTGGGGTTTAGGGGGGTCTTCATTTCACGGACTTGTTCACGTGATGATGTTAACTATGTATTCTTTTACCATTTAAGAAATAGTTAAATAATATATGAGTTTTATGAAGTCGTCAGAGTTGCCATTTTTGGGGGACATAGCTGCTTACTCGGCTTGCCATTCGTGCCATTACGTAAACAAGCCATTACAAATGTATTGTAAAGTTTACCGCCGAAAAAACGAAAATTTCAATTGAAAATTTGTGATCCTTTTCTTATTACTGCTGTAAATATAGATTGTGGGAATTCGTTAGAACGAGTACCCACAATCTATATTTTAGAGCAGAAATACGAAAATAAGGTATACCCCTGTACACCCCAGTTTTACTATATCAAAGTGGGGTTCAATGCGGTCAAAACTGTATAGGCGTGTTTTCGTGATAGTTGGGAAAGGAATGCTTTGTTATGTTTTTATTTTCCGTTTTATGTATAGGGAAGGATGTAAGATCTGATTCTATTAGTTCTTCTATTACCTTGTACTTTCACATTACGGAGACACGCCTATACAAATACATTGTGAATTTTACCGCTTAAAAACGAAAATTTCAGATGAAAAATTCTCATATTTTTCTTATTTCTGCTCAAAATATAGATTGTGGTTACACGTTAGAGTATCCACGATCTATATTTTAGAGCAGAAATATGAAAAATAAGGTTTACCCTGTAAACCCCAGTCTTACAATATAAAAGTTGGGTTTGAGGGGGTCAAAATTATATAGGCATGTTTTCGTGATAAAGGCATTACTTTGCTTGTTGGTTGTTTGCATCTTGTTTAATCCTGAATTGCACGCCTCAGCTGAATGAAGATATTTGAATTCTTGAAATGTAAATTCATCATTCTGCGGCAATGGAGCCTTAGAATATTTGTCGGAATAAAGTACAGAACGAACAAACATGTGGTGCACACATATACATATCTTTACTGTTGTCGGAGGATAAGTTGAAAGTGACGTCAGCGAATGTTTTTGTTATTAAGCTTTGTCCACTTTCTCAAAAGGTATAGTCTTTCAAAACGAAGTGAGACGTGACTGCACTTTAAGTTTTGGACTAGTCCGTGTTTTAGGTGAATCGCCTTCAGTTGGGATTTTACATTGGGCGATATGGTTTTACTGAGATTCGTACTGCATCATATTAACCACTTGGCCACGACTTCTACATAATGGCATTATCAAAAAACTTATTTGTAATTTTAAAATCCTGTGAAAACAGAAATCCGAAACCTGCTTCCCTTAAACTTGGAATAGTCTTGGCACGCTTGAACGTTGAACTCTCAAAGGTCGTTGATAAACTATAACGATGCTTCGGTAATGATATTTATAACGGTATAGTCTGTCTTGCCAGCCAGTTATGGGTATGATAATGATAACGATGCAACCTGTCATAGCTACCTGTGGTGGTATACTCTTTTACGTCACTGTCTGCTTATCCTCCGACAACAGTACATACAGTAGAACTTCAATGGCTCGAACACCGATGGCTCGTTTACCATGGCTGAGTCGAACCCGTTCTTGAGTCCCTATTGAATTTCTCTACATAAGAAATAGGGAGGGTAAAATTTAGGTTATTTTCATCCTATCTTGCAAAGGTATACTGTGTGTACTCATTAGAATCGCCTCGTTGAGGCGATTCTAATGAGTACACACAGCATACATTTTTCTTTTTAGAACACCAAAAAGCTGTCCTAAAGTATGTCGTCATGCCTCCTGGCAGTAGCCCGCAGTGGCTCGAACTACCCTTGTCTCGAACAGATTTTCGTGGTCCCAAAGGTGTTCGAGCCATTGAAGTTTGACTGTACAGTGTTTTGGTTTTGCTAATCTATGACTCGCAAACCGTGAATCTTTTATTATTCATCATGGGCTACTACAAACGCTATGAACAATTAGGAAAGTTAACATGCAAAACTGCGATTATTTCAGTTACCACGACTGTATACTGTCTCTCCTGCAGGTATATATTCATGACATGTCTTGTAAAATTTACTGACTTCTTAGCAGAATGCCTTAAGGGCAAGGATATAAAACAAGCATTTAATCTCATTACGATTCTTGTGTGCACAGTGGGAGACATTAATTACCATAAATGCATATGTAAGCTGATTTATGCTTTCAGGAAAATGGATACACTCTTTGGGCCCCGTCAAGCGATTTTGGTACTTATCGCCTATGCGAGCAGCGAAGGTTCAGGCGAGCCTGCGCATCCGCGCAGTCTCGCCAGAACCTTCGCTGCTCGCTCATACAAGCAGTGAATCAAGAGGAACCTTCAGACAGAAAGCCATATCCCTGGCCCCTCTGAATAGCTGAGCATGCGCAGTTAAAGTTTGTCATGACGGAATGCTCGAAGACCCAAATTCGCTTGGCGGGGCTCCTTTCATGGCACTTTACAAGTCAGATAACTGTGGAGAGTTTCTGTTAACTTTCCTAATCGAAAAAGGGTGTTCGGATTTAAAGGAAATTCCAGTTAAATTCCGTTAATATTAAGACCACCTAAAAATAGACTAATTCTGATTTAAAACATTATTTAGAAGGGTGCAGTTATTCTTCCTTCATGTTTTCTGCATATAATGTCCTCTGGTCAGAGACCACCGTTGGGACTTTCAAAAGTGGTCTTAAAGACCACTTTTGAACAGTCCAAAAGTTGGTCTTAATATAGGAATTTTACTGTATTTCTCTTCATGGGCAAATTCTTTCCTTTAAGAGTTGAATCCTCATGTGCAAATACATTCCTTTAAGAGCAGATTTCTCAAGGACAAATTAATTCCTTTGGGAGTGGACTCCTCGCGAGCAAATTTTAAATGCTTACATTGTATGAGTGAGTGAGTGAGTGTTTCAGTTTTTACGTCCCACCAACAGCTAAGGTCATACGGAGACGGGACCTCGGTTTAAAGACTCATCCGAAAGTCTGGAGAAGCCCGGGATCGAACCTGCGACCCCTGGTTTACAAGGCGAGTAGCGTAACCACTCGACCACGGAGGCTTCTACATTGTATGAGTATATCTCCTTTCACAAGAGATAAAAAATACTTTTGTCTGACTTGTCATCCCTGAAGGTGAGCCATCTGAGGATATCAAGTCTAGATAACTCAACAGCAAATTCGTTCTTATACGAGTAGACCTTGTCGGTAAGGAAGGTTCATACAATACGATAACACACCCATTTGACATAGAGCATTCTTTAATATTTCCAAAATGGTGACGTTTCTCATGAAATTTGTGATATTTTTCTTATTTGTACTCCAAACATAGGTTGAAGGTGCTCGTTAGAACCGCCTCATTGAGGTGGTTCTAACGAGTACCAACAACCTATGTCTAAGAGAAGAAATTTGAAAAATGAAGTATTTCCCCTGTAAACCCCAGTTTTCTCTAACGAGTACCAAAACCTACATGTATGACTTAGAGAAGAAATTAGAAAAAAGAAGTATTCCCCTGTAAACCCCAGGTTTCTCTGTATAAAGTAGAGTTCAGAGGGGTTATCATTGCACGGTCTTGGTGATATGATCTCTACGAGCCAGTTAATGCACACTACAGCTTTTAGAACTGGTGCTAACTTCCAGTGCAGAGGATAAGAATTAAATTATAATTTTGGAAGAGTTGTCGGCCCTGAATGTTTATTAATTCGCCTTAAGGGTACGTAAATTTGTGCGACAGTTTCGTGAACTGTGTTGATTTCTTAGGCAGTGAATATAAAGCTATCTGAAGCTATTAGTATGTAATCAATAATACCAAGAGGACGGGACGGTCTCTGTCGCATGTAATGTGGGCCTAACATAGTTAGGCAATTACCCAGAATGTATTAATCCACAGAATGAAATAGTCCGACAGTACTTTGGTCCTTACATTCCAATAGTCCCTTGCATGTGCAATGCTTAGTTTTGTAGCCTTTAAGCTATTTAATACAGTTAAGTATCTTTAATTCCTTCACGAAAACACGCCTATATAATTTTGATCCCCTTGAACCCCACTTTTATATAGTAATACTGGGGTTTGCAGGGGTAAACCTTATTTTTCTTATTTCTGCTCTAAAATATAGATTGTGGGTACTCGTTAGAACCGCCTCGATGAGGCGGTTCTAACTAGTACCCACAATCTATATTTTGAGCAGAAAAAAGAAAAATATCACATTCTTTCATCTGAAAATTTTCATTTTTTCGGCGATAAAGGTGGCAATGTATTTTGTATATAGGCGTGTTTGCGTTCATTGAGATGGCATATAAGTGAAATTGCCCTTATCATTCTCTAATTTAACCCTTCTCCCGCTGAATAATTTAGCCACACCCATTTCCTACAAATTCACAAACTGAATGTCAAACAGTGTAGATCCTGATCAGATTGATCTGGATCCCTGTTTGCAAAAGTAATTGTTGTGTTTAGCAGGATATCTTCAAATGCGCATGCGCAGTCGACTTATAGAGCTACAAACAGCTACATCCAGGTCTCTACCATATGCCTCCAGCATTACGAAAACACGCCAATACAAATACAGTTTAACCTTTATCGCCGAAAAAAATACAAAATATAAGATGAAAATTTGTGATATTTTTCTTATTTCTGCTCAAAATATATATATATATATATATATTGTGGATACTCGTTAGAACCGCCTCATCGAGGCGATTCTAACGAGTATCCACAATCTATATTTTAGAACAGAAATAAAAAAGATAATGTATACCCCTGTAAACCCAATTTTACTGTATAAAAGTGGCATTCAAGGGGGATATATTTATATAGGCGTGTTTTCGTGATGGAGCCTTTGAAGACTGAATGTTGAAATTTGTACATTTGATATGATTCAGATCTTCCCTTCAAATGCTGTGTTTTGAATTATCAGAGATCGAACAATCGAAACATTACCATGTTTAATGTTTATTGTTTTTACATTTGTATTTCTGTATTGTAGATAGAGTTAAGAAAATATGTTTGGTAATATATCATTTGAAGTTTAGTTCGATTAGGATGCCAGAATATTAACTCATTGCATGCGGCAAACCCCTAAAGGGATACCTTTGGCAAACAGTGCAGGCTCGGATGAGACGCCACAAAACGCGGCGTCTGATCAGGGCCTGCACCATTTGCTAACAGAATTTTCCTTCAAGTCCACTAGTATACAATGGGTTAATGTATCTCATTCTGACAACGCATTAACGCATGGTTAATGGTGCCAAACGCAATGCAACCCTATCTTTTGATTTTTTTCGGCAATAGAACCCTACTTAAAATTGTTATACGATTAAAAGACTTTCTCACTCGTGGTCATTTCACTTTGAAATTTATGAAAGTTGCCAGAGGCTTGCTGCATTTATATGTCATAGCAACAGATAAGGTAAGTGTTTTGTGATAATTGAAGGATAGTTTTCCTTATTTCTCTATATAAAGTAGAAGTAAAACAAAGATCAGGAATCGATACAATTAACTTACTCCATCCATCAAAGACACCAAAGGGAAGGAAACACAAACATGAAGCGACCAGACCATAATGGAAACCTAAACAAAGGATGGCCATAAGGACAGTTAATTTCCCACAAAAAGGCCAAATGGCCATCCAAAATAAAAGGACACAAGTGATACAAACAGTGAGTAGTAACAAACAACAATATAAATAAACCGCCACAGAAGAACCGCCTTGGAACGGTCAGTGGAAACAATTCCACCGGGGGGGGGGGGGGGGGGGGGGGGGCTTAAATCGATTTTACATGGCCACAATCCTCGCCCTTACTTCCGTCGCCATTTAGACAAATAATCTGTTCAGTCCGCATGAAGGCCTCCAGTGCAACATTTCCGTGAACACAAATAATCAAAGAACAACAGATGTGAGACAACGGTGAGGACTCGACAGCAAAACACCACTGAAATGCTGGAGCAAAAGAAAACCAACAGTTAGACTCCGATGGGCCCAACCAGAAACAAATTGGTTTTTATGAAGAACTGACGAAAACTATCCTTCAATTATCACAAAATACTTACTTTATGTGTAGCTATGTTTGATATGAAATGATTCCCAATGTAAGATGTTATATTTAACCCATATATGGAAATGGAATGTTCAACCTAATGAGTGTGGAGCGGTCCTTTTCCAATTATAGGGGTGTCATGTTTGTTTTGTGTGGACTAAGTTTCACAAAAATTTACGTACTTTCAGCAAACGATGTAGACCCAGAAGATCAGACGATCTGGGTCAACCCTGTTTGTCTATGTCCCAAAAAGGGCCGACTGGCATATACATGTATATATGGGTTAGGCAACCTAAAGTTGATCCAAATTAGATTAGCACCAGACACAACTGTTTGAATTAAACTTATTGGATCCAGCGCATGAGAAAATGTTACTTATTGCATTAGTGACCATGAACGACGACTCAGGCGAGCCTGCACATAAGCATTTGCTGGTCGCATACGCGTCATTTCGTAAACACGCCTATACAAATAAATTGTAAACTTTACCGCCGAAAAAACGAAAATTTTAAGATGAAAAATTGTGATATTTTGTCTTATTTCCGCTAAAAATATAGATCGTGGTACTAGTTAGAACCGCCTCATTTAGGCGGTTCTAACGAGTAACCACAATCTATATTTTAGAGCAGAAATACGAAAAATGAGGTTTACCCCTGTAAACCCCAGTTTTACTATATAAATGTGTGTATTTTACATGCGCAGTTGAAGGATAAACTGGAGAGTGCTAAACACAATTGTCTCATATGTCAGCTTTTTAAAGTTTTATTTAGTTTGTCAGCTCAAACAAGCTCTTGAGAAACGCCAGACTGGCATGGAACTTGGTGCAAAGTTTCTCTGGTTGCTTGCACCAAGTTATAGGCCATTTTAACATTTCTTGGGAGCTTGTTTGACAAATCTGGAGGCCCACTTGAAACTGTGATGATGCCTATGCGATAATCACCACTTTCTTACGAGCTGGCCACTTTGTATGAATTTGTCCTCCCAAGGCCTTTAGTTCTTCAGTTCAAACATTGCCTTTGTAAAATATTATGTATTAAGCAAGCACACCATAAATGTTTGCTCAACAATTTCATCCCTAGGTTTCAGAAGTGGAAATTTTTAATTTTATCACCAAAACCATAGGTGTTTAACATTTGTCAATAAAACAATATGGCAGAGTAGATCCTGGTGAGACGTCCCATTATCTGGATCTGCACTGTTTATTTAAGTATCTGTACCAAGATACAAGAATTTATTGCGAATGTTCAGCCCACATAGCGGCATATAAAGGGGCATATTATTATGGATAAACAACGGCAGAAGCATGAAACGTGCAAAAAGATAACTACGAGGGCTGATAGGTATGTTGTGAGCCTCATGTTGAAGGATTTGAATTTTGTCGGACATATTGTATTATTTTTCAACATAATCCCCTCAAGTATCTATACACTTTTGCCAGCGGTGTTTAAGGATCTAAATGCTACTTTTATAGAACTCCTTTTCTTGGCTGTTCAGAAAAGTCATCCACTACATATGGACTGAAAGTGGGTGTCTGAAATAGCCATTTTCTGTTTTGGAAATAGATGGAAGTCTGATGGAGCGAGATTAGGTGAATTAGGCGGATGCTCAATAAATTTAAAGCCCCAGTCGTGAATGGTAGCCATAGCAATGACTGACTTGTGAACAGGAGCATTGTCCTAATAGAACAACACTCCTTTAGTGAGCTTTCCGCGGCGCTTAAGTTTTCCCCGTAACTGTGTCAGAAGTGAAGCATAGTATGTGCCATTGATTGTTTGTCCCTTTTGGAGATAATCTATCAGCAGAATACCATCTGCATCACAGAAAACCGAGGCCATAACCTTCCCAGCTGATGGATCAGTCTGGAGTCTAACTGCTGGTTTTCTTTTGCTCCAGCATTTCAGTGGTTTCTTGCTGTCGAGTCCTCACCGTTGTTCATCTCTGTGGTTGTTTGATTATTTGTGTTCACGGAGATGTTGCACTGATAAGTCAGAAGGCCTTCATGCGGACTGAACAAATTATTTGTCTAAATCGCGACGGAAGTAAGGGCGAGGATTGTGGCCACGTAAACTCGATTAAGGCCCCCAGTGGAATTAGTTTCCACTGACCTTACAAGGCGGTTCTTCTGTCGCGGTTTATTTTTGTTATGGTTTGTCTTTGGGTGTTTGTGTCGCTTATATTAATTTGGATAGCCTATTAGCCATTTTGTGGGAAAGTAACTGTCCTTTTGGCTTTCCGCTATTGATATTTCCATTAGGGTCTGTTGTTTCATGCTTGTGTTTCTTTCCCTTTGGTGTCTCTGATGGGAGCTGTGGGTTAATTGTATCGATTCCTGATCACTGCCTCCATTTCTATTTTGCCTTCTTGGCGGGAGAGAGCCAGGGTGCTTCCATTGTTTCGATTGTTGTTTGGCCTCTGATGGACCCATGTTTCATTCATGGTTGCAAACCTCTAAAGCAAGATGGCGGAATGTTCATAAAAAGGTTAAGATTAGCACGCGATAATGTGCGTCTGGTGTGCTTCTGATCAACTGTCAGAAGTCTTGGTACCCATTGGAACCGAAAGCTTTCTCAATGCAAGATCCTCTGTCAGAATGGAATGTACTCTTTCCTGTGAAATGCCATCTCTGCTGGCCATCTTTCTGTGACTCGTCTGTCTGTCATAAAAAATATCATGAACCTTGTTCTTATTAACCATTTCTGGGGTTGCAACATTGACAGGCCTTCCAGGACGGGGAGTAATCCTCAAGGCTCTGTCTGCCTCGCTTAAATTCCGCCATCCACCTTTTCCTGTAACATATGCTGGGACATCTTTCCGTAGTGTTGCTGCCATATCATTATGGATAACCTTTGGTGTTAAACCTTTTCTATGCAAATACTGGATCACGGCCCTTTCATCGATTCTGTCCATTTTGCAAAAGCTGCTTGTCTTGTGTACTTTAGAGTGCTACATCGTCAATATAAACTGGCCAAATGAGACCAGTCCTTGGGTACCCGGCCCTGTATAATCAGAGTTTAGTAGGACTTAAAAAGAACATCCCTGCAACCCCATTCAATACGAGGCTCACAGCATATCAATCGGCCCTCGTAGAAGATATTTGGGTGATAGTATAAAACACCTTGATGATATGTTTAACCCTTAACGCGCTGAATCAGTTAATTGAGCCGCACCAAAAGCAAATTACCAACGATTCAAATTAGTTGATTTATTTTCAGTCTACAGTAGTACTTCGATGGCTCGAACACTGATGGCTCGTTTACCATGGATGTGTCGAACCTATTCTTGAGCCCCTAGCGAAATCCTCTACATAAGAAATAGTGGGGGATTATTGCGGAGATTTTAGTCTTTTATCTTGCAAATGTATGCTGTGTGTACTCATTAGAATCGCCTCGATGAGGCGATTCTAATGTGTACACACAGCATGCATTTTCATTATAGAACACCGAAAAGATGTCTAAAAGTATCTCGTTATGCCTCCTGAAAGTAGCCTCAGTGGCTCGAACTACCCCTGTGTCGAACAGATTTCCGAGGTCCCAAAGGTGTTCGAGTCATTGAAGTTCGACTGTAAATGGTTAAAAGGGTTAAGTTATCAGGGTCCAGTTGTTCAAAGCATCGTTAGCTTAACGAGCTCGTTAGTGGTGATATTGTTAACTGTTCCAGTAAGTACAATAAATAATAAAGTGGTATTTTTGCTGAAAAACGTGAGCATATTTTGCATTTGCAAAAGCTGCTCAAAATTTTTCAGCAAAAATATTAGCCTATTTGCCATATTAAATGATCAGAGTTTTAACGATGCGTTAACTAACGATAATTGTTTTGAGCAGCTGGCACCTGATTAATTTAATACAAAACACATGTGACAGGTTGCTTGCTTAGTAGAGGTGGCCACTATGACAGTTTTTACTGTATATAACTTCTTTGAGTAAACCATTGCTTTTCTATAAAGAAAACCTTCTTGTTAATTTCGACATCAAACTGTATTTTTCTAGTTGCTTGAAATTTATTTACTTAACTTCGTGACTACTGTTTAAAAGTATTGTTCCATAGCTTTGCATTAACATGGTTGTGTAAAACGGAAATAAATGACTATTTATATGTTTGCGTTTTTCATTTATGCTACTAGAAACCTATGTGTCTGTAAAAGCAATACTCAGATGCTTTGTTGGTGACAAAATTAAAGACCTGCTATACACAGTCTTTGTCTATATGCTTCTGAAATATCAAACTCAAAGCTGGTTTTACATCACGATAACAAGTCCGTGAAACGAAGACCCCTAAACCCCACTTTATATAGAGAAAAGTGGGGTTTAGAGGAGTATACAGTATCTACATTGTTTTTGCTCAAAAGCATAGATTGTGGGTACTCGTTAGAACCGCCTCACTGAGGCGGTTCTAACGAGCACCAACAATCTATGTTGAAAGCAGAAATAAGAAAGATCTGATTTTTAACTAATATTTGTCATTTCTGACACCATGTTGGACGCCATTATTTCACACGGGCATGTTGCCGCGGCAGTACAAATATAGAATTTAAAGGACTTCACTAATTTTGTCAAACTTTTCTTTTTCTTACCTTCGCATGTCATAGAATGTGAGTGCTCAGGGAGGCGGTTTTGACAAATACAATTACCCACTTTACATGCCTTGAGCCAAAATACGATTATTGTACAGCGCACGTTTCCTTGGTTTTCCAGGGATTTAATTCTCACAGACTTTCTTTGTTTTACCGTTCTTTCAAGGTTATTCCGCTCAAATCGAGCCGATCGTTAATCAGAGGTGGGCGAAAACCGGAATATCCGGTGAAAAACCACATTACCTTCCGTTGTGTCTCACATGTAACCCGAGCCAGGCTCGAACCCACAGCGGTGAGAGACCTAATGATTAAAAGTCAGCGCTCTTATCCACTAGGCCACGGAGGCCCGTTCGGACTTGCTAACGTAATGGAATGTGAATAAAGACGATGTCATAGAGTCATTTCTTCTATCACTCCTGGGCTAATTAATCCATCAGTATTGCAAAAACAAAACAACAGCATAATTGATGAAGAGAATGTGCGTGTCAAACTACAGACCGTTTTTATTGCAGCCAAAAAGAAACAAAAAGCTAAAAACAAAAAAAAACAAAAAAAAAAAAAAAAACACTCTTTATTACATAGATGAACTTTCTATAACATTTCACATTTTAACCGCTAACAGCTTCTTTGCGATAATCAGGCAGCGGAATTTAGAAAATATGTGAGGGTCACTGATGAGGCCTTATTGGCCGAAACTAGCTGGTCTGGCCCAGAAACACTTAAACAGTCCATGGTATTTAGTTTTGTGCCTCCAAAGGGTTATGCCCTTTTCAGAACTTTTAACAACTTGGCCCTGGGGTAGTTGCTTTTTGAGAACGAATATACGAGCCCCGCCAAGCGAATTTGTGTCTTCGAGCATTCCGTCATGACAAATTTTAACTGCGCATGCCAAGCCATTGAGAATGGGCAGGGATATGGCTTTCTGTCTGAAGGTTCCTCTTGATTCACTGCTTGTATGAGCGAGCAGCGAAGGTTCTGGCGAGACTGCGCGGATGCGCAGGCTCGCCTGAACCTTCGCTGCTCGCATAGGCGATAAGTACCAAAATCGCTTGACGGGGCCCATGCAATTACAATGTATAGATGCGATGGAAAGCAATTAATTTTAGTGGCACACCCAATGCAAAGGTCTGCGCTGCCACAGGGCTCTGCTCTAGGTGATTGTCAGGAAAAATGTGCAGAGGAGGAAATTCCCGCTATTCTAATATACAGAAATTCATATGTATTTGCATAGTCAGAGAATAATTTTCCGACTTTTGCTTAAAATGTTACTTATACCGCATCATACCCTTTAGAAGATAGTCGAACGTACAGGACTGTTTCAAAGGCTCTTTTAGACAGAATTGTAGTAGATATGTCTCTAACTCCAAATAACTTCGCAGTATCTCTGATGCATTTAAACAGTTTTTGTCAAATCGAGTCTGCAGTTTGCAATTGTACTTTCCAACATGACACATTTTTGGATCACTGAATATTGACAAGTGATGAGCAGTCTGGTTTCAAATATTACGGAACCATTATCAATTTACTCATAAACATCAATTATTGTGTTCGCAAGAAACTCAAGTTTGACACAAATTTGATCAAATCACTTCAATACCAGACATAAAATCTTAAATATAATCGTGCAATAGACGCTCTAATTTTGAATCAATTCGTTTTCATCAAGACATCTTTAGGTCAGTGGGAGAAACTTGAGAATCAGTAGGCGTCCAAGTTCGGTTAAACTTCAATAACTCGAATACTGATGGCTTGTTCAAACTCATTTTGGAGTCCCTACTTAACATTATCAATCTTGCCTAGGGAATTTTGTTATCATGGGCTACTCGTGTGAAATCTCGGCGAGACTTCGCGAGACAAACGTCTTGGACTGGTTAACGTTTTTTTTCTCCACATAAAATGTCTGCCTCTGTCCGGGTCAACCACCAGTCCATAACGTCATCGATATTTAACGGTTTTTATATTTTTAATACTCATATTTATAATCGATGTCCTGTCTTGCAGCATTTCTTATTTGTGAACAACAAAACAAAACACACAAACTGGTTTACTTGTCAACCGCATTACTATGACCATGGTGACTGCCTCTAAATTTTTCGAATTGGCGTAAAAACCCAGCACCGCATTTGGGTCATCGATTTACCGGAGCATTTAACGGCACTACTCAGTAGGGTGTTAAGCACTTCAAATCTAATATCTTTCAGCTGCTTCGGCAGCAACAGTAAGTTATATACGGAGATAACAAAAGCTCATGTCCGCATCTATAGGCTGTGCCTAAGTTCATATATAATTAATGGCGGTTTGTCCTGGAATGAATGCTGTGTGTACTCATTAGAATCACCTTAGTAGGGCGATTCTGACGAGTACAAACAACATCCACCGGCTCGGTAGCTCAGTCGGATGCGCGTCTGACTGGTGATCAGGAGGGCGCGGGTTTGATACATGCCGGGGTCGGCAACATTCTTTCGTGGAGATTGACCGTGAAATCTTTTCTACGTTCATTCTCTCCCGTCCGTTGATTCAAGTAGGGCAGTTGTCACTTTCAGTGCACTGTACTGGTTAACCGCTTACGTATAAGCTTTCCAAGAAAATTGGGGATAGGAAAACTGACCGGCTGAAAAAAAAAACAACTAGTGCTGACTGGGCCGTTTAACTGCAATACAAACAATCGAAAATCTTCAAACCACATCTGCTACCCAATGGTCTGTTACATTGAGCTGACATTGGTGGTTGGCATTTGGGTGACATGCAGATTCAGAAGTGCTAGAATTGTTGCATTCTCGTATCCCAGATGGCGGCCATCTTGAAATTCTTTAAAATACCTGTATAGTAATTGAATATGAGCCCCGCCAAGTGAATTTGTGTCTTCGAGCATTCCGTCATGACAAATTTAACTGCACATGCCCAGCCATTCAGAGGGGCCAGAGATATGGCTTTCTGACTGAAGGTTCCTCTTGATTCACTGCTTGTGTGAGCGAGCAGCGAAGGTTCTGGCGAGACTGCGCGGATGCGCAGGCTCGCCTGAACCTTCGCTGCTCGCATAGGCGATAAGTACCAAAATAGCTTGACGGGGCCCATATAAGATTTACAGGGAGCGACAGCTCAGGTGCAGTCAGCATATGTCAAACTCGCTGAGTCCACAAGAAGATTAAGTAATGTGGCTTGTTTGCAAAACGGCCATATACACCTTAGCTTCGTGTTGCAGTTGAATTCCCAGTATTGGTTGACGTGGTTTACTTTTTTGATAACAGAATATGCAGGTGCAAACGGTAGCTCTGGCCTGCCAAACTATACACTTCCACGCTGCATCATCATTCCTAAATTAGACAAATGAGGCGGTTCTAACGAGTATCCAAAATCTATATTTTAGCAAGAATAAGGCAAATATTTTCTACCCTACAAAGCCCATATATCTCTTTATAAAGTGGGGTGTATAGGGATGTTCATTTCACGGACTGGTTATCGTGATCGAACACCAACAACCTATATTTGGACAAGAAATAAGAACTATCGGAAGATGCTACCAGATATACGAAAGACGCCATTTAAGCGCTCGCGGACATATTGTTGTATTGTTTGATTTGAGGTTTAACGTCCCCGTCAACACTGTAAAGGTCATTGTGGAGACGTTGCTTCCAATTTTGTGGGACTTTTACCCGACATTGAGAAATGACATCTCAAGCCCTGTTGCCCAATGAAACCAATAAGGTTTATTAGCATGGAGCAAGCGAAAAACCAATAAGGTTTATCGCACCGCGGTTCCTGGACAGGCTTAGATCCTCTAAGCGGTTTACCAGTACTAGTGTGCGGGCCGGATTCAGCTCTGCGTGGAAGCATCATGCAGCCCATATATTTCTTAAAGCCCTATGGACGGGGGCTAAACATGTTGTCGTAATGCCATGTGTTTAGCAAGGCCAGAACGCTCTTTCCCTCATTATTAGAGTGGGGGCACAGCATTTCCTACAATTTACATGTGCGCCCAGCAAGAATCAGATCAGCCTGCGCATCCATATAGTCTGACAAGAGACTTCGCTTGCTGCATGAAGGAGCATTGGGCCCTTAGCTTTCATTAGAGCGCACAGCAACGACTCTGATCAGACAGCGCGGATGCGCAGGCTGATCTGAGCCTTTGCTTGGCGCACATGTAAAGTAATGCTGTGCCCCGGCTCATAACTCTTTGATACCACTCGGCAAGTCTCGAAATGACAAACAGTGACTCTGCAGACAGAGATTTGTTCTATAGACACAAAACATCCATGAAAGATTCTTGTAATCATTACAGAAGATGTTTGTCTTGGAAAAAGAGATTAATTACGTGCTAGATACAAAGACTAGAAATTTGATGCCAGTTAAAGAATACTTGTCTCTTGAATATCGTGTTAACATTCAATTAGTAGGCCAGAAACCAATACTTCGTTGATAAGAATCTGAGAGAACTCTCACTTTCAGACTGTTTTCAGGATTTGTTGCGTGCAAAACAATGCGCTTTTTAAGGGGAATGAATAAGCATAGTACGTTTTCTGCCATACTTTATTTCAAAGGGAGAAAACTCTAGTAAGATCCTGGCCCTGCATGAAAAAAAGGAGTGAAGGCGATACAATTAGCCCATCGGCCCCGCCCATCCGGGCTTGAAGAAATAGAATGGCTGCACGATGCTTCCATGAAGAGCTAAAACCGACCGCAAACGCGTACTGGTAAACCGCATAGGGGATCTAAGCCTGCCCAGGCATAGCGGTGCGAGTCGGACCGTCCATGCTTATAAAATCTATTGGTTTCATTGGGCGACAGGGTTTGAGATGTCATTTCATCTCAATGTCAGGTAAAAGTCCCACAAAATTGGAAGTACCGTCTCCAAAATGACATATATAGTGTTGACGGGGACGTTAAACCTGAAATCAAACAAACAAAACAATTAGCCCGCACCTCACACCAGAGACACCAAAGGGAAAGGAGCATAAACATGGAATACGAGTAATTAGACACTAATGGAAATAGCCATAGCGCAAAGAAAAATGATAGTTACTTTCCCACAAACTGGCCTATTGGCTATCCACAGCAAAAAATATAAGCGATACACACATTCAAGACAGAAGAGTAAGCCTACTCCAAAAGGAAAGTACTCTCTTACTGAAAGACAGATTGTAAGTCTCAAATGGGTGTGAGGAGTGGATAGAAAAATCCATCCCGAGGGTCACTGTCTGGAATCGCGAGACTTGCTATGGAAGATTCTTTTTCTTGCATGCCTTACATTTCGGATAATGCACACACTTCAATTGTCGACATCCGCCATATTTCGATGACAATAAGGCGTCAATTTGGACGTCACTGTTCGTGCAGTAACGTCAACCTTAGCGACGGCGTACGTGACGTCCTATTCAACGAGTGCACATCAAACATGTGAAAATTCTCGGTATTTATCCTATCCCTGGGTAGGATGACGCGGGACAGATTAGAATTTCATTCCCAGGGTTAAGTGAAGGATTTCCGTATCTGGTGTGCAATAAATTTCTTTCCGTTAAGAGTAGATACGCATTGATAAGGGTGACAAAATCATTTGGAAGAGTTGTCGGCCCTAAAGGTCTAAGCCTTTCCTTGTAATAGTGAAAAATGGTTAATAAATGATTTTTGTTTCATTGCTGTCCTGGGACCATACATATATAGCTATTTTTTCCACTGAAATATTTAATATGTTTGTTGTGCTGTAATTTTACGTCCCCGTCAACACTGATTATGTCATTTATGGAGATATTAGGGTCAGTTTCGTTAGACTTTTACCCTTCAGTGAGATGAAATTCAAGCCCTATATACCACTCAAAGAAACCGCTAGGGTTTATATGCAGAGACGGTCCGATTCGCATTTGTTTTTCATGGGCAGGCCTAGCCACGAGTAGTCATGTTCGGTCGGTTTCAGCTCAGCGTGGAAGCATCATGCAGCCCAATATATTTCTACAAGTTCCGATGTGCAGAGGTGTATCTGAAAGGTGCCTTTGAGAACAGAAAGCACATTAACCTATTTCATTTGAAACCCATCTCTTTTTTGTTTTGTTTTGGTTTAATGGCCCTTACAAGATTATTTAACTTATATCGAGCCGATCGTTAAACAAAGATGGGCGAAAACAGGAGTGCCCGGAGAAAAACCACCTGGCCTTCCGTTGCAGAACTTGGCGTCTCATATGTGGCCGGAAACCAATCAGCCACTGTTAAAGGGAATCCGTTTTCGAGTTATTAAAGCTTTATCATAACTTCTTCAGAAAGCATTATGTTGTCTGTGGTAAAGTATCGCGACGTTGCTACATGATAATAAACGTTGACT
Organism: Lucinisca nassula; assembly: GCA_963580285.1. Lineage (NCBI taxonomy): Eukaryota > Metazoa > Mollusca > Bivalvia > Lucinida > Lucinidae > Lucinisca > Lucinisca nassula. The sequence continues at coordinate 100,976,736 of OY757018.1, forward strand.
AGAGCGAGCAGTCGATGGCAAGCCATCGCAAATCCCCACGCTTTTGCCACATAGCAGATGTGACCTTTTGAACTCTTGAGATGGCCCCTTGAGAGCCAACTATAACGTCCCTTTCGCACGCCCTCACCATGTGAGGAAGTCATGTAGCAAATATGGTAGCATTCCGGCCAGTGGTTAAGGAGAAGATAGCGGGAAGGACGGACAGACGGACAGATGGACGGAGGCGTTCAAAATATCCCCGAACGCTTTTTTTAAAGCGTATGGATTATAATAAAAATCTATCAATAAATTAAGCCACTAGAGCGATGACAAAGGTTTTTTAAAAATAGCCACAACGACCTTGACCATGAGGTCATGACCTTGAAAGTCAACTCGCTCGAGATATTGTCGTGAGAAACATTTGTGTGAAGTTATATTGAAATCAATCAAGAGATGTAGGCGCTAGAGCGATAACAAAGTTTTTCTAAAAATAGGTACAGTGACCTTGACCTTGAAAGTCAAACTCGCTCAAGATATTGTCATAAGGAACATTTGTGTGAAGTTATATTGAAATCGGACAAGAAATGTAGGCGCTAGAGCGATGACAAAGTTTTTCTAAAAATAGGCACATTGACCTTAAGCTTGAAAGTCGAACACGCTCGAGATATTGTCACAAGGAACATTTGTACGAAGTTATATTGAAATCGGACAAGAAATGTAGGCGCTAGAGTGATGACAAAGCTTTTCTGAAAATAGCCACAGTGACCTTGACTTTGAAAGTCAAACACACCCGAGATATTGTTAAAAGGAACATTTGTGTGAAATTATATTGAAATTGGTCAAGAAATGTAGTCACAAGAGCGATGACAATTTAAAAAAAAAAAAAAAAAATAGCCACATTGACCTTGACATGAGGTCATGACCTTGAAAGTCAACTCGCTCGAGATATTGTCATAAGGAACATTTGTGTGGAGTAATATTGAAATCAATCAAGAAATATAGGCGCTAGAGCGATGACAAAGTTTTTCTAAAAATAGGCAAAGTGACCTTGACCTTGAAAGTCGAACTCGCTCAAGATATTGTCATTAGGAACATTTGTTTGAAGTTATATTGAAATCGGACAAGAAATGTAGGCGCTAGAGCAATGACAGCGCTTTTCTAAAAATAGCCACAGTGACCTTGACCTCGAAAATCAAACACTCGAGATACTGTCAAAAGGAACATTTGTTTGAAATTTTATTGAAATTGATCCAGAAATGTAGGCGCTCGAGCGATCACAATGCTTTTTTTTTCTAAAAATAGCCACAGTGACCTTGATGCCACGACTTTGAAAGTCAAACACGCTCGAGATATTCTCATACGGAACATTTGTATGAAGCTATATTGAAATTAGTCAATAAATGTAGGCGCTAGAGCGATAACAAAGTTTTGCTAAAACTAGCCACATTGACTTTGTCCTTGAGGCCATGACCTTGAAAGTCAAACTCGCTAGAGATATTGTCATCAGGAACATATGGGTGAAGTAATATTGAAATCGGACAAGAAATGGAAGTGCTAGCGCGATGACAAAGCTTTCTAAAAATAGCCACAGTGACCTTTAACTTGAAAGTCAAACACACTCGAGATATTGTCAAAAGGAACATTTGTGTAAAATTATATTGAAATTGGTCAAGAAAAATAGCCCAAGTGATCTTGACCTTGAGGCCACGACCTTGAAAGTCAAACTAGCTCGAGATATTTTCATAAGGAACATTTGTGTGAAGTTATATTGAAATCGGTGGACAAATTTAGGCGCTAGAGCGATGACAATGTTTTTTTCTAAAAATAGCCACAGTGACCTTTACCTTGAGACCACGACCTTAAATAACGATCTCGCTCGAGGTATTGTCATAAGAAACAGTTGTATGAAGTAAAATTGAAATCAGTGAAGTAATGTAGGCGCTAGGGCGATAACGTGACTTTTACATCATTGCAGTTACAATAGCAGACGTGACCTTTTGACCCCTTGAGATGGCCACTTCGGGCGGAGCCAAATATGACGTCCCTCTCGCACGCCCTCACCATGTATAAAAGTCATGTAGCAAATATGGTTGCATTCCGGCTAGTGGTTAAGGAGGAGATAGCGTGACGGACAGACGGACGGAGGCGTTCACAATATCCCCGAACGCTTTTTTTTTTAAAGCAGTGACCTTGACATTGAGATATTATCATAAGGAACATTTGAGTGAAGTTATGTTGAAATCGGACAAGAAATGGAGGCGCTAGAGCGATGACAAAGCTTTTCTAAAAATAGCCACAGTGACCTTGAAAGTCAAACACACTCGAGATATTGTGTTAAAGGATCATTTGTGTGAAATTATATTGAAATTGGCCAAGAAATGTTGGCCCTAGAGCGATAACAAAGTTTTTCTAAAAATAGCCACAGTGACCTTGACTTTGAGGCTACGACATTGAAAGTCGAATTCGCTCGAGATATTGTCATTAGAAACATTTGTGTGAAGTTATATTGAATTCGGTGGAGAATTGTAGGCGCTAGGGCGATAGCCTGACTTTTACAGTGTGGTTACAATAGCAGACGTGACCTTTTGACCCCTTGAGATGGCCCCTTTGGGCGGAGCCAACTATAACGTCCCTCTCGCACGCCCTCACCATGTAAGGAAGCCATGTAGCAAATATGGTTGCATTGGACACACGGACGGGGGCGTTCCAATATCCCCGAACGCTTTTTTTAAAAGCGTGGGGATAAATATAGAAGATCTTACATTCGTCGTCATTTTATTTGAAAATTATAAAACGAGCCTGCGGCAAGCTTCATAAATTTCATGTGAACTAAGCAAGAGCGCAAGACTGTGTTTATAATGTTACGGCTTGAAATAGAAATTTATTGTCAGAAAAGTGCAAGAAGTTCTATAGAAAAGAGAGTGTAGTCATGGAATGCGTCGAGACCCTACGGGCCAGTAACCATATAATTTTAAATTTGTGGTCATATGATTTTTATGACATGACGTTGTCCACTAAATAACAGCGACGTCAAATGATAAATAGAAAATATAAATTGGTGTTTAAGATATAGATCAGTTAGAGCAGTGCTTTATTGAGTGACATATCACCTTTTGGAGGTTAGTTGTAATGTAGATAAAATCACGAGTGCGTAGCGCGAGTGATTTGACTACTTACAACTTACCGACAAACAGTGATGTATCACTGAATAAATCACGGCACTATAGCTGATCTATTTCGCTTCTAGCACACTAAAAGTCGTATTGATTCCTTCAGACTCTCTCCATCTTACGCCATTGTTGAAAGGAATCCCGCCAATATAACTGCGTTTTTCTGATTTCATAACATTGTATACAAGAAAACGACGCTACACCATCTAACGTCAAGGTAACAATGGATGAAGACATGAAGCGAGCTATAAAGGCGCACTTTGGCGTCGCGCTGTTCCGCCCTGCGATTTATCACTCAATATATCACTAGATTTAACTACTGACTGTATATGCGACCAGTGTCAGAATACCCCCATTGAATAACAACAATGTCATGATTACAGAGAATAGTGCGGTTTACGGGGGTATGCATTATTTTCGTAATTTTAGTGAAAAATATATCACATCTTTTATGTCCGTTTTTGAGATAGGAAAAAATGTATTATGCCTCACGGGTGTGTTATCGTAATGAATAATAGAAATGAAGACAATGATCAGGAATAGATACAATTAATCACAGCTCCTGCCAGAGACACCTAAAGGAAAGAAACACAAACATGAAAAAACTAGACCCGAATGGAAACATTAATAGCGGAAAGCCCAATTCCCACAAAATGGTCAATCGGTTATCCAAAAGAAAAACAAAGTATAAGCGATACACACACTCAAAGACAAACAATAACAAAATAAAAACCGCGACAGAAGAACCTGATTAGCCATTTCCGAACGATAAAAATGCAGATCAGCCTGCACAGTATGATCAGCACTTTTCTGTTCGCTGCTCGGATAGTGTAATTTCCCTAGTTTCTACATCTTAAGGGGAATGGATTCACCTTCAGGGAAGGCAACTCCTGCAAAAGTATTTTTGTCTTTCATGTCACTAGGGGTCAACTCTTAATCCTTTATCCTTTAAGAGTAGACCCCTTTTTCAGTGGGACAGGGCTTATAGATAAGCGAAAGGACGTCCCGAAAGTTGTCTCCCTTTGAAAAGTTGGCGGGAAAATCTACCACGTGTTCCCATTGCCCTTAAATTTCAATACTCTTGCTAGCCTATGTAGCTGAGCAAGCAGGCTGGTTTGTGTCTTATCTGGTTGGAATCCCAAAGATAGATTAAACTTGTATAGTATATATTTTATATGTCTGTGTCGTAGTCCTTGCAAAACATTTTCACTACAGCTGTTTGGCCGCTGTAAAAATTCTTTCTGCCCGCCATCATAGTGTGGGTTTTATTCTCTAGTCTTTTGGGATCCTTTGTTCCACTGCGGAATTTTGAAAAATATTTAAGGGTCACTGATGAATCAAAAGGGAGACAACTTTCGGGACGTCCTTTCGCTTATCTATAAATTCTTTCTGTCCGTCATCATATTGTTTTTTTCTCTAGTCTTTTGGGATCCTTTGGTCCACTACGGAATTTTGAAAAATATTTAAGGGTCACTGTTGAAGCCTAATTCGCCGATACTAGCTCTTGCCCAGAAAAAAAAGTACACTCTACAGTTTCAGTGCTGTCTTGCAATCCTTACTTCCAAAGGACTACTATTTTACAGAATATTTCTCATGAAAGGGCCCTGATTTGTGTATGAAAGGACAGTACCAGACGCAAGACTTTATCTTTAGAACTTTCCCAAATAGACACATTAGCCTGTGTATTTTGTCATTTCCCCATCATGCCAATATCAATGTCTGACTTTTCAGTGACACGGTCAGACTAATTGAAACTGACGGGGCAAATTGGATTCTTGTGAAATTGACTTGGAACCCGATCATTATCAGGACTATACTTTCTTTATTTGACTTCTCGCTCTATGAGTTTAACCCTTTCTGTTCCAACTGGAATCTTCCTCCTTATATAAAGTAGGAGTCTATTTCAAAAGTTAGGGGTGTCGGGTTGTGTTTTCTCAAAATGTATTTGGAAATTGGCTGAACTTTTTACAAACAGTGTAGGCCCTGATCAGACACCGCGTTCTGCGGCGTCTGATCTGGGCCTGCACTGTTTGTCAAATACCCGTTTTAGGGTTTCTGGTACAAAATGGGTTAATAAAGCAGCGAGAAGGTTAATTCATTTGACTGGGATTATAAACTATAGTATAGTGTGTCACATGGGGGGCCGCGTCTACGACGAGTTCACCCGAATGACACTCTATACTTTATAACAGCAAGAAAATATTCCATTTAAGACTGCTTTGACTGGATCGGGTTTTTACAAAAAATAATATGAAGGAAAAGAACAGAAGCTATTTTTTCATGTTAACAAGTCCGTGTAATGAACACCCCTCTAAACCCCAATTTATATAGAGAAAACTTGGGTTTACGGGGGAGGGGTAAATATTATTTTTGGAGCGTAGCTGTTGCAGCGTAGCTCCAGTGAAATGAGAAGTGATTTCGGCACTACTTTCGGTGTTACTGCATATGACCCAATCACAAGTGAGAACACAGTACCCCGTGTTAACATAGTAGGTTATTACGCCATGCGGTATCTTCTTATAAACTGCTGCACAGACCACCTATTTCAATCGGAATAGATGAATATTTTTAATAGATGAACTATGTGGCAGTCTAATCTTTTTATAGTTCAGTTCATATAACCCAGTTTACAGCCCATTTATACCATAAAATCCCAAACCTGGCAACTTGCAAACAGGACAAACCCAGATCAGATACTAATGAACGCGAATCTCATTATGACCTTCACTGCATACTCACAAAAAGGTTCAGCCATTTTTGCCAAATATTTCGTGGAAGCCACAACCTGACATCCCTGATTTTAAAATGAACTCATTCCATACTGATATAAGGTGTTGAGGATTCCAGTCGTTTGAAAAGGGTTAAAAGTACGCAGTGTGGATCGATAATGTATTACCAAAATGAGACAGTTGGAATGAGTTTGGACAGGTGCATGTCAAGGCTTATATTGTAAGCAGTAAATTTTGCAGTTAAGACACAGATGAGACGCCACTTGTTGTAGCGTCTGATCTGGGTCTGCTATGTTTGCCCCTAAAACGGCTGCTAGACATACCCTCAGATTATGGGCTAATGTGTGTGTGTGTGGGGGGGGGGGACAATGTTACTTTTTTAAAGCGACCTGTCTGCGCCATAGGCATGTGACCATAAATAAAGCAAATTATTAGCTCAGACGCAAGTTCGATACCTGCCGGGTTCGGCAACATTCTTTCCAGGAGACTGATCGTGAAATCTGTTCCACGGTGATTCTATCCCTTTCGCTGATTCAAGGAGGACAGTTGTTGGTTTCCGGTAA